>OX374627.1:4380000-5005000 GCA_947347705.1 Nymphula nitidulata
CTAAATTAAATTATAGTATTTCAATAATATGAGACATAGAGCAACTACTCATTGATGTTTAGAGGTACAAATGAATGAGTCACCATTTCTATGTCTATTTTGTATCAGGATATGGAAAACTACATAATCTCATTAAATAGAAACCCTACCTTTCTGTTCTTGTAACGCAGTAGCTCTCTCGAGATACTCCCGTACTTTTTTGCATAATGCAGTTACTTTTTCTGGAGGTACATTGTCCCGAATTCGATCAAGAAGTCTAGCAGCTGTTCTATAGCATTCCACCGCTTTATCGATATCTCCCATTTGATCAAATTGAACAGCAAGAGAAGCAGCCTCAGCCGCATTGGCAATGTCACTCATATTCGAAATCTCTTTATTAGAAAAGTTAAAATAAAACCAAACAAAACAAATATAAGAAAACAAAAAGTGTACGAGTTCTGAGTTCTGACGGACGATCACAGATTAGTAAGAGTATCGGACGATACGATTGTTGGTTGTTGACATGACATTTCATGTCAATGACAAGCACTGCGGTCCGAAACAGATTACAGCGCTCACAGCGCTAACGATTATAATCGCCCGGTCCGAAATAAAATGCGCGATAAAAGTTCTTACAGAGTACTCACGATTTCGGACCGAAGTTTTAGGGTGTCGACCTGTCAAATGTCAATTTTCTTAAGGCATGTAATTAATTGAACTTATAATTATCAATATTGTCCTCTAAAAATCGGACCTGCCTTCTAAATTAATCTTCTAAAAATTGCTATATTAGCCGCAAATATCATTGATTTAAGCTTCTATAAATATGACTTAGGTAGTACGATATTAATTTTTAAGCATCTGAATTTATGACATATATTCAAGCAATAGTATCCAAAAAAATTGCAAATTGACACCAAAAAAATACTGTTATTGACATCTAATTTTATAACTTAGTGTGATTATAAAAATAAAGCGAAACCTCAAAATTTATAACTCGTGCAATATCGTTTCATCAATAAATAGCTACATAAACTTGCTCTCTTTAGGGTAGGGGTGCGGTAAGAGTGGGTTGTCTATTCATTGCCCGAAGATTATTGCAATAATACTCATATGCCCGAATTTCATTTGCCCGAATGTTTTGTTTACCATAGAAGATATGTGACATAGGTACTCTTATTTACCTGAGCATTAGATTCCGTAATGATATGAATGCAATACGTATTGTTATCATTTTATTAATTGCAATATTTATCAAAATATTTCAACGCCATAATGGGCCTAATTCTGGGAACACACTTTAATTCTAAATTTAAGTACAATATATCTCTTTCTCGCAGTAAGTAATAGGAAAAAGATAGCAAGAATCTGTTTAGAGCTGTCACTTAAATTTAGATAGATTTCAAAGAAACCATAGACATTTTTAGACGGCATGTACGGAGGTGCCTCCTAAACACTGTATTTTAACACGTTCAATAAGTTCGAAAATTGAACGCACCTTTCTAAATGTCAATTTATATGACAGCCATCCTTTTCTTTTTCATTTTGAAAGAAAGAAATAGACTGAACTTAAATTTAAACTTAGCATGTGTTCGCCAGAATTAGGGCCAATATATTGTTTTCGAATCTATCCAAGTAATGCATTTGCTCATGATATTTCACTATAATCGATCCAAGTCGCTTCCATACAAATTTACCCTAACGCATTTGACCTAAAAAGTGATTGGCTTTCTGGCACTTTGCCGGCCGCTGCCGCGGCACGCTCGCTTCGCTCCCTCGGCTCGTGCGTTGTCTTTCATGTTCTACCCTTTTTTTTTTTTTTACCCTGGGAAAAAATGCCTTACGCATGCCCTCTACTTCCAGTCCCCCACCGGCGATTGCCCGCCTAGACGGCGGGCCCTTTAACTTTATTAGGAGCTTTTTCATTTTCCCGTGGCTTAGTTATTAATTTTGAGGTTGGCTGCCTTGTCCAAAAAATAATTTTGCGGCTTGATTTATAATATATTTTTGATAACAATACTTGCAGCGGTCTGAAACAGATTACAGCGCTCACAGCACTAACGATTATAATCGCTCGGTCCGAAATAAAATGCGCGATAAAAGCTTTCAGCGTTGTTGTGGACTGGCTGGTTAGCACACAGTGTTCTATATATTTTGTTTAAGATCGTAAGGTAAAACCTTGTTTTATCTCCGGTAGTATCTTCGGCGCCCCGACGATCATTTATAGGGCCGAAATAGCCCCAGCCGACTCTTAAGAAAAGAGCTAGGAGCAGTATTTCCATCCTCTGGTGAATCTCCCACTGGAGATAGGTGTGGTGGAGAGTATTGAAACATCCAGCTATGCCTAATGCTGGTGCCTTTAGTGAGCCAGTCCTAACCTAAATTGTCCGTTACACAGGGGGGCGGCCTGTTGTGGACTGGCTGGTTAGCACACAGTGTTCTATATATTTTGTTTATGATTTTGTATATTTTCCTGTTTTTCTACTTTCTATTGTTTTTGTCATCAAGTCAGTCTTATTACAAATGTGAACACGAACGTGGTTTTACTCTACTCCCAACAAGCGTACTCACGATTTCGGACCGAAGTTTTAGCGTGTCAACCTGTCAAATGTCAACCCAGGCTAATGTTAGCGCGCTTACAGCATTTCGGGACGCATTCGGTACTCTTTCTAATCTGTGGCATTCGGGCGCTATAATAGCGCTGATTACTTTTAGTAGTTTTCGGACCGCAGCCTTGCCTTAGAATTTCCGTGACTTTCCTCTCTAAGACAGACAAGTTAGTTATTTCCTGGCGAAGATTAGAATTCTGGATCACTCTTTATGTGAATGCGGTCTGGAGGAAGGTTCTGTTGACCATATATTCTTCAATTGCTCTAGACATCCTATGTACAGACGACAGCACATCAAGTGTAACAGTTGAACTACGAAAGCCGCCTCTATTACGAGCGGAGTAAGGGCGATCTCAAGGTCAAACTGTTACGCGTGATGTGCTGTTGACTGTACCTACCTCACAATTCAACTATTTCCCAGTTAATATACCTCGTCCCTCAAATATAAACTTTCTACTTTCAGTTATTAATCCAGAAATCATTAATAGCTTATCAATTTATATCAAAAAATACAAAATCAAACTATAAATAAATACTTTTTCCGCTTTACCCGCTATTTTTATAATATATTGCGTCAATGTTTCCCACTACCCTAATAATTAATTAATATAAATCGTAGTCGTACTTTGTCCTTACATTTACACCCTTTAACCATACTAACAATACCCTCCCATTTTATTTTGCCCTCAGGTTTCCCGACCGACCACGTGTCCTCAAACCGATCATAGTCATCAATCCAATCACCGTGTCTTCTCCAAACTCGACACTGGCGCAATTGTCAAGCTAGACATAGCCCTATACAAAGAGTAATATATGTAAACAAAAAATAGAATAGAAGAGAAAGTTAGTTATTTGACAGTTGACAGTAGTACCTTAAGCCAGCCACACACGTTACGGTGAACATTACAGGTTTGCCTGTAAAGTTAAACTGTACAGGCAAACCTAAGCGTGTATGACGCACAAGTGCACAACTGTGCAGTTTTCCAAGCCTGTACACGATTAGGTTTACCTGTATGGTATAGTTAAAATTTAAAGGAAAAGCTGTCAGGTATAACGTAGCGTGTATGGCCTGCTTTACGAATACGCAAACATTTGCAACAGCCTTTTTTTTGTGCCAGGGGAAACGCCTTATGCGCGTCCTCTCTTCTGGGAAACGAAGAAAGGGATGTGTGGGACTAGCACCCACTAAAACCCCTGCCATAGATACACCTTCTTTACTGCCAGCTGGTGGTATTGTGGGCAGCTTGTGGTGACATGTCATCCATTTCCACCACCAGGGCAGATTGCTGCGCAATCTTAACTCCCGGAGGCTGTAACCTCCCTCCTTCTACGTTGACCGGTACACGGATGTATACGTACGCGAGCCGGTCGGGACATTAGCAACAGCCTTGGGTCGACTTGAATAGACTGCTATGTGCGCTGTTTGCGTGCAATCAATAGTTCGAACCGCACTTTCGCTCGTCCGCGTGTACTCCTGTCAATAAAACCTTTCAAAAGATCATACGTTTTAATCAAGGAGTGAATTTTGGTCGTATTTGTAGCAAATAAAGAACGATAACAAGTTTTTATCATAGAAATGTGTAACACCAGCATTTCAATGTAATAAAAGAAGAAATACTGAAGTCATGGCTCTATGGGCATTAGTTCCCTTTGCCTTCCCATTACAGGGAGAATAAACCAAAAAAAAACCACTGATTGGAAAAAAAGACGAGAAGTTTTTCGTCGAGATCAGCGTTGCCAATCTGTTGGGAATTCCCCAAACTGCGGGGATTTTCAGTTCGATTGGGTAATTTTAGGGGAGAGCGTTTATGCGGGGAAAATGCGGGGAATTAAGACATTTACGCTAGAACTGAACTTAGAAGTAATAAAAGTAGTATAAGACGTAAGTATAATTTATAAATTACTTATGTAAGAATATTTAATTCAAGTTTAAAGAAATTTCACCGGCAGGAAGGTTTTACAGTTTATTTTATGGCAACATTTATGTCCATAAAATTTAGACAGAGTATCGCAGAGAACTTTCTCAAACGCATTTGTCGAAAGAAAAAAAACTTCTAAAGAATTTGAAAACAGACAATCGTAATCGCCTGCACAATGACACTGTAGTAGCGCTTATGACCACTAGAGAAGGTATTAAGAAGAAAGGAGGGAGCCCAAAATAAGATCCTTCAAATGATATGTTGACAAAACAAAGGCATAATAAAATGCTGCAATAAATACCGTGATGAAAATCATTAAATACTTAATAAGTGTATGTAATAAATACATTTGTAGTTATAGAAACAGTACTTTTATTTTTTTCCTGAAAATTTGTGGGGAAAATGTAGGGAATATTGATATTTTTTTCCCCAAAATTGGGGATTTTCAGTTAGGTTTTTGGGTAATCTAGACCGTGGAAGTTGGCAACGCTGGTCGAGATACCAGCGTTCAGCGTTGCCAGAAGGTTACTTTTGTAACCTTTTAGGTGATTTTAAACTCCAAAAGGTTACACTACTCAATAGGTTACTTTTAGGTGATTTTTCGAAAGTAGAATTCATTTATAATTTCTTACATAAAACCTGAGTCAAACAGAACGCTCTTTAATTATTTATCAGTCAGTTATCTACCGCTAAACTTTATTCGTAGAGTGTTTGTAGTGTAGTGTCTAATTAGTGGCAATTTCCGGTTTGTATGAAAAGCTAAGAGTATTCCGGTTTGTATGAAAAGCTAAGAGTAGTCTTATTCAACAATAATACTGGTTTTCTAAAAATCTTCTGATTGACTTGAAAGTATGTATGAAAAGTCGAGCGACGTAAACGCTTTTGATTTGTTTAACTTTGATAGGTTTTGTTTCTGTAAATCAATCAACAATCGATCGACATGTACCTATTCTATCAACTATTAATAACTTCCCACACTGAAAAAAATATGAAAGGTTACTTTTCACACTAAAAGGTTACTTTTTTATGCACTTTAGGTTACTTTGACTAGACCCGGCTGGCAACACTGCCAGCGTTACTCCAAAAGGTTACTTCTAGGTTACACTACTTAAAAGGTTACTTTTAGGTGATTTTTCGAAATTAGTAAAATTCATTCACAATTTCTTAATTAAAACCTAAGTCAAACGGAATGCTCTTTCATTAATTTATTTTATGTTGGCTAACGCTAAACTTTATTTGTAGTGTTTGTAGTGTAGTGGAGATAAATACTAGAAAACATGAAAAAGACAGTTTTTCACACTTCTGTACAAACACCAAATTATAAATTAACCACAGCATCTCGCTCATTCAGAGTTGTTTCTTGACAGTTGTTTAAGAAATAAAAAAGATTAGTATTGACATTTTTATTGTGTTTCGTGATAGTGTTTTGTTTAAAAAAGAAGTGGGAACTTGGTAAGCGTACAAGTTTGTATATAAGTACTGAAGGATAACTTTTAAACTCTACGCTACGTTATTCCGCACGGCTTATCACATAATCTTTTAAGGCGATCTATCGAAACGTGGTTTTGCCCGAAACCGACAGGGATAGAGATATGACTGACTCAGCGGGAGGAAAAAAGACAAAACAGCGATCGCACGTGAAAAGTAAACGAAAATACACAAATTATTTTATTAAAAATTAACTATAAAGATTACAAAAAAACGCTTCTACACGATTCTGAATATTAATGATATCTACTATTTAAAGTAATTTCCTATTGAACACAAATGATCATTTACCAATAATCTTAAGTTTTCTTGTTTTTCAGATCCGTAAGATCTTTCAAGAACCTATTACATTACTTATAAAAGTGCGAAGTTTTTCAATATATCGCCTTAAGACGAAAATTTTGGAAACGTACAAACCATGCATTAGCAAGTCAGGCTAGTCTAAAAGATATCAGAGGATTTTTTAGAAGATTGAGAAGTTACTGGCAATTTTTGGTTTGTGTAAAAAGCTACGAATGGTTTTATTCAACAATAATACTCTTTTTCGAAAAATCCTCTGATAACTATTTAGACTAGCCTAACCTCTTTGACCAGATGCATTTTGACAATCGCTATCGTTAACTGTAAATGGAAAATGTATGGGATTTGACATATACAATCGAAAGGTGTTCAAGGTCTTACGTCAAATCCCATTCATTTTCCTTTACCCATAGCGATATTCGAAAGGCCTCTTGTCTAGACTCTCTGATTAACTTATGCACGTTAAGTGTTATTATAATCGGGTTTGTTTCAAATATTTTAGAATTGAAAGTTTGTATGAAAAGTCGTGCGGCGTAAACGTTCTTAATTTGTTTAACTTTGACTCGCTCGCCTGCGTGGTGGTTATAGGTACTCATTTCCGTAAATTAAAACAATCGATCGAAATGTATTCTATCACCTTTAAATACCTTCCCACTGGAGAAAATCGGAAAGGTTACTTTTCGAACTAAAAGGTTACTTTTTTATATACTTTAGGTTACTTTAGACTAGACCCGGCTGGCAACACTGCGAGATACTTCAATTCAATTTTTTCAAACTCAATCAAACCTATCTTACTCACAGTTGTGACATAAATATCTTTAATTCCTATTACAATTACCTTCTTCTTTCCATTCCATAGCGTTTAGCACCTGGTGAATGGTGTTATATAAATATTCAGTGCGCTCGTTATTTATTGTATACTCAACTGATTGAATCAAAAAATGGGTCTAGATGCATTGGTATCCCCTGGAAGTGAAATTCGTGAAAACTTGGTACGTAATCGATCTAAGTAAATTAATCAACTGAATAATAAATTTTTAATCAAGTCGACAGTGCCACTAAAAGATTATCAATTTATTCTAAATATTACATATTTCTATAGAATGTAATTTGTGTTTGACCTTTGCTCTTGCTTAAACTTTATTTTTATTGTACCTACATACTTACAACCATTGCATTTTGTACCTAAAAACTTGTTTAAATTATAAATATCGATGGTTGTAAACTGAATACTGGTTGTATCTTTTTATTTTTATTTGTCTTACCAGTCCTGCCAGTTTGTCTTTTGTGTGTCGGCCTGTGCTCACACAATACAAAATGTATATGTGCATTAGTATTGTCCATTTTCCCAATTTCTTATCAATTTGAGCATACATTAATATCTGTATTTAATTTCATTATTACTAGTCTCTAGACTAGTCATTATTTATTATTGGTCATAACAGTTATAAGCCTTAACTAATTTTAAGTTATGTGATGCAAGTAAGACAGTCCAGTAGAAATGTTTTCTTTTACAGGTGACTACCGCTGTGAAATTCCTAACAAATCCTAGTGTACAACGTTGTACTATGGAGAGTAAAGAAAGATTCCTACGTAACAAAGGTCTCACTGATATAGAAATACAGAAAGCTATTGAAAAATGTGGTGAATTAGTTGATCTACCATCTGTTACTTCCGAACTAATGTTCTTCCATCAATCTCGAAGCTCCTGGTTCAGAGATAATGTATTGCCACTAATTGTTTATGGAGGACTGGCTTATGGGTGTTATTGGCTCTATAAGGTATGACATACTATCAATACAATACATATTTTAAGTTGAGAATGCAGTGAACTATCATTATACAAAAGTATTACAAAACTATTCATTTATGATTAAATTACATTATTTGCAGTAGTAGTGTGGTAATCAACTAAATTTCATATTATGCCCTCCTTTTCCAGAATTGTATCAGAAACCTTCTCTTTGTAGAAGAACCAAAACGAAAATCCACAGCAGAATGCATAGATGAGCTCCGCAAATCATTAGACATTTTAAATTCCAATGTGACATCACTACGGTCTGATATGCAAGCATCCATGCAACAGAGTGCTCTACGTTCACAGCTGGACAATATCAAATCTGATGTAGCGTCAGTTAAAGGAATATTATTAAATAGGTGAGGTTTCTTTCAATAAATTTTAATTCACACTACATACACAAATTAATTATTCACTTATTTTCTGTGTCTAAAAATAATTTTCAACTCTCATTTATACAAAAACCTGACAGTTGGTAAGGTAAAAGTGGTTTAGCTTACATTCTTTACCAGCCTGCTGGTATACCCTAACTATTAGTAATCTGTTGGTAGGTCCTTTACAGAATAATAGGCATAATATCAATGAGGAGCTCGGTGGCGTATTGGTTTGAGTGCTCTGGTTTCGATACGAAAAACAAAGCAACTTTCGCCATGGTCAATCCTGGGATGGGTCAATCAAAGTTTGTTATCTCGAGCTCCTCCGTGCTTCGGAAGGCACGTTAAGCCGTTGGTCCCAGTTGTTCCTGCAACCGCTTTAACCCACCAACCTGCATTGGGCCAGCGTGGTGGTGCTATGGCCCAAGCTCCTCATGTGTTTCTCCCATGTAGGAAGGCCTGTGTGCCCAGCAGTGGGACGAATATGGGCTGGTGATGATGATGATGATATCAATAGAATCTTTCTGCTATTACATAAGAGTGTCAACGTCGCGCTGCATTTCATACAAACACATTCGAAAATAATGGAAACAAACAAACCAATTCTAATAGGACTTGCCATTTGTAAGTACGACAAGCTAGTCTTTTAAGCTCTTAAAAGCTGTCAGATAATTTTTTGAAGAGCCTAATAAAAAAAAGTTATTATTGGTGATTTTTGAGAAGCAACAAAAATTAAAAATTGCTCTTACTCAGCTATAATATTGTTTTTCGATTTTCGTTGCTTATGCGTGGAAAGTCTTATAAAAATTTGTTTGTTCATTTCCAATATTTTAGACTTACTAGTTTGTATGAAAAGTATTATTGAGGTTGAAGTAATTATCACCTCCCTGTCACTGCTTTTCAAATAAATAAACATAAATATTTCTAACTGGATAGACTGGATAGATCTGGGAAACTGTTGTGAGAAAACAACTATTTCCAATAAGAATGATATTCCCATGAGTAGAAAGTTTTTGAATACAAGTATAACTTGATATTCAATTACAATATGAAAACCATCTACTTGTTTAATGAAGTTTGTCACAGTTTGTAAGTCAAACATCATTTATATCTTGAACTAGTTCATTACATTAATTATTATTTGTGTTGCTATAAAGATAAAGTAATTAGATCAGCAATTATTCTCAAACCATATTTATAAATGTAGTTACTGTAAGTATACATAAAACAATAATTTGTTTATTTTATGTGCCAAAGTTGCAAATAAAATTATGTGTATGTTATTAAGGCCAAACATTAATTTTACAAGCAATAGAATTCAAATGTTAAAACGAAATAAGTCTTGTGAGAGTGAGAGAGTTAGAGAAGAATCACAACTGGCTGGTTTTCACTATATGCCAATAACAACCACCTTCACCAAGATCAAAGAACCTAAGAAATAACATATCTCTTTAACATAATTTATGCATGTCTTGCCTAATCAATAACAAGTATTCAGTATAATCATCATTTCTGTTTACATGTTTTTTTTTTGGATCAGTATTAAATTGTGTGAATAGCATATTTGCATGCTTAAATAAAACTGAATACAAATTATTTGCCTTAGACTTAAGCCATAAACTTCATCATCATCAGCCTATATACGTCCCACTGCTGGGCACAGGCCTTCCTACATGAGAGAACACATGAGGAGATTGGTCCATGACACCACCACGCTGGCCCAATGCGGGTTGGTGGGTTAAAATGGTTGCAGTAACAAGCGGGACCAACGGCTTAACGTGCCTTCCGAAGCACGGAGGAGCTCGAGATTATAAATTTGATTGACCCATCTCGGGACAAACCATGGCGAAAGTTGCTTTGTTTTCGTGATCGAAACCAGAGCGCTCAAACCACTACGCCACCGACCTCCTCGAGCCATAAACTTACTGACTAGTAAGTATTAAATATTATTAGAACTGCATGTCACCAAAAATAAACCAATGAGTTTGTAATTATTAAGTTTTCTCATTCCCATATAAAGATTTTCAGATGTTTATCAGGTGTTCATTTTCATATCCTCATTACTGTATTTCTTATGAGTAGTTATTATTTTCAAATGTCCCAATTTTTCAGGAACCAATTTCCCTCAATTAAACTTCGTGACCTTGAGCCCTCAAGCGTGCAGTAAGTCTATGAAGCTATCTCTTGTCTATACCCCTAAGGAACTCTTCCTGCTATTGCTAATTTTTGGCGTAAAACATCTGGGAATTCTATAACACTTTCCAGTTCTGGTGTTGGGACTTGCATCATGCTTTTTTGGCTGGGGTTTGAATATTTAGCTAAATTGCCAATGTTGTTTTCAGAAACCAATTCCCCAAAACCCGTACTGATCCGCCTTCGATACCTGCGTGGCAACGGCAGTCTGAAGAGGCTACATCCACAGAGGTGGCCAGTGATGATAAAAAGAAGCCACACAGAAGTCGCAGCCAGAGGTCAGAGTCTGGCGGCTCTAACTCCAGTGAAGGAGAACAAGCTACGAAAAATAGTGACAGCAGCTTAGAAATTATGTAAGTTTTTAAATCAAAAGTAAGTCCCAATTCTGAAGACACACTCTAAATCTAAATTTATGTACAGTATATACAACCCTCACAATTAGTATGGGAAAAAGATAGCAAGAATTTAATTAGAGCTGTTAAATAATATTTGTATAAAGAAACCATAGACAATTTTTTAGACGGCATGTACAGAGGTGCTTATTATAACCTGCAATTTCTCGCGTTCATTAAGGTCGAAAATTGAGCAATTCTTTCTAAATATCAACCTCAAATCACATGACAGCTTTGCTTTTCAGTGTTCACTTTCAAATTTAGCTAGCATTTGTAGAAAGAAACCATAGACAATTTTAGATGGCGTGTATGGAGGTGCTGCCTAAACCCTGCATTTTATCACATTCAATAGAGTAGAGAATTGAACATATGTTTCTAAATGACAAATTATATGACAGCCATCCTTTTTGTATACATATGAATAGAGAGTGAGATGCACTGAACTAAAATTTAGATTTACTGCCCGCGTGGACATCGGTTATCGCTCCAAAAGGCAGCCAATGTCCTTGCTCAGGTTGTAATCTATCTCAATAGAATCTTTTAAGTAAGGAAATGTAGCAGACAGACAGTTGTTTTCGCATTTATGATATTATGGCTAAATTTACACATTTATGGTTAAATAACTTAGTAAATTATAGGCTTGCCTTGGAGGTCTGCTTATTTTTATTGCACAATGGCAACATGTATTCAAATTAATTTATAATATTGACCTAAAAAAACACAATAGTTTATTATATTATTACAGATTTTAATAATATATGTGTAATGAACACAATTAAATTAAATCACTCTCAGGTCACGTGACAGCGAACACCAATCTCAGTGTATGACGTCACTTGTTGTTAGCATCAGCCATTGCCAAATGGAAAACCATCTAAATCGCCATGACAATTCAGCAGTGTTTGGTAGCAGGTGACGCCACAGCAGTCACGTGACATGTATTGGCGTTTAGGAACGAAATTTATGATATTTGGCCCAGCAGAAAATCAAGCGTTGTGGCTCTGCGTAGCCATGACATCATGCTGAGCTGGTCACCCTTTTAGTCACATCTGGTGTCATATTATTTCTCTTTTGTAATCTTCTAAAATTTTGACCAAATAAACGTCTTTTCTTTCTTTCTTTCTATATCTACGAACGAAATTTATGATATTTGCAATTTTAAATTTGTCAACAACAAATTCAGGCGAAAGTTATAAATTGTATATCCATTTTGTAAAGTAATAAGGTTTATTTTTCTTACAGCACGTGAACAGAATATGCAAGTCTTTATGAGACAAGTCCTTGGGTGATGTATGACAATTAATTACATGTAATATGTAGTGCAAATTGTATTATTATTATTGTTTGACTAGTATTATTAAATATCGATTGTGTGAGCTTATAAATTGGTTCAAAGCAATTTTTATTACTTCTGTACAAACATATTTAATAGATATTTTTGGTTGTGAAGGTCATATTTTATGGGTGTTTCAAATATTGATTAAAAAAAGTATATATTTTAGTAACCAAATAATTTCCAGCCATAATTGTAAAGTTTATAGCATAAAAATTCTAAAATATATATATATATCGCACCCGTCTTGTTAAATTAGCCACTTAATTAATCGCCTAGGCCGTTGATTAACGCCGGCATCCAAAGAAACGGCTGAAGGACAACTAGTCAAGTCATTGATAGCAACGTTTAACCAGATGGCTAACCGTCTTGTCAGCCATCTGGTTAAATTAGCCATTCAATTGGACGCCTAGGCAAGTCGTTTAAATCGAAGAGCCAACCAATCACACCAAAAGTCTTCAGTTCTAGTCGATCCGCCTAGGCGTCCTATTGATCTGACTTTCAATACGCCAAGTTGGTAAACGTTTAGTAAGCCTAGTTAAATTAACTATCGGTCTAGGCATTTAATCAATGGCCTGGGCATCCTATAACTGGCTAATTTAAGATGACTGCGACACATATATTATACCAATTATCTTGTAGTATTTTAGTCATTATAGTATTTTTCTTATGGCTTGCGAAGGCAAAGAAAAATCACATTCAGTCTATGGCGATATAAGTTGACTTCTCTGTTAAATACGCTGCATTATATTTTTTAAGTATCATCTTCTAAAGATTCCTTTCAAACTTTCCACTATTCAAAAAATCATTATTTTTGGGTGGTCTTACAATGTGCAATTGTTTTTCTAATTTCAACCTTATTAGCATCCTGATATGTTTGTGATCTTTAATCGTTTCTTTGTCTTCTTGAGCTTTTATTATAGTACCTCGTATATTTATGCAATAAAAAAGACATACTCATAAAAGTTAATGCAAAACTGCAGGTACGCCTACCTACTGTTACAAAAATATTTTAGGTCTGTCCGTTATGTTCTTTATTAACTAACTAACAGAATTGAATTAACAATCTTACTAACATAACTAATTTAGACAGACTGATTTACATAGATGGTTTTATAATTATGACAATGTTTATGAATTATGATGAAAGCTAATTCAATTACTTTCTTGTATATTAGAAAATATAAAATTCAATGAGTATACGTTACTTAAAAAACTTTGGGAACTTCCGTTACGACATACTGATATAAGCTTGTAGTAACAAGTATTTGGTTTTAGCTCTATGATTGCTAGTTTTGAAAATATAGAAATAAATTTTTGAAGTATCAGAAAACTCATTCTACGCATCTATTCGAGTACCTTTGCCAAAAAACAATAAAAGAAATCTAAATACATTTACATAGTAGCCCCATAAGTTCACTTGGACTATCTTCGGTCCTAATTCTGTATAACATACGCTAAATCTAAATTTAAGTACAGTATATCTTTTTTCTCGCAAAATGTAATAGGAAAAATATAGCAAGAATGTGTTTAAACCTGTCAACTAAGATAGATTTTAAAGAAACCATAAACAATTTTAGACGTGCCTCCTAAACACTGCATTATTTTTATCACGTTCTTAAGGTCGTAAATTGAACACACGTTTCTAAATGTTAAATTATATGACAGCCATCCTTTTTTATTCATATTGAGAGAACGAGATGGACTGAACTTAAATTTAGATTTGAAGTGTAATGAGTTATAAGCATTTCAACATTTTACACTGTGATTTTCCGGTATAAAAGACCCTTAAAAATAAATTGGCAACACCTCGCGGATAAGGATTTTTCCTATTTCACATAATGATACTTGACTAAAATTTACCATAATAAAGTAACTTATTTGAATTATTATTATTTACAAAAAAAAGCAAAACATTGAAATATTTTTTTTCATTGAATAAAAATTCAAAGATGAATAAGAAAATTACAAATGAAATATTTATCTAATGCTATAATAAATATAATATAACTGCTGTCAAAGTCTATACTGAATGCTGAATATTTTCTGGTGTAAAAATAGTAATTCCCAGAGCTTGCTATGTACAGTCGACAGCACATCAACCGTAACAGTTTGACCTTAAGACCGCTCTTACTGCGTTAGTAATAGAGGCGGCTTTCGTACTGCAACTGTTACACTTGATGTGCTTTCGTCTGTACCTAGACATAAATAAATTCAAAACGTATATTGTAGAATGCATAATAAAGGTAGGTATTTCGTGCAATGGAGTATGTGACATAATATTATGTATACATGTTGAAGAGTCAAAATTGTGTCTTATTTGTATACCTATTATTGCGTGATTGTTAAATAACGATGTATAATTAATTAACGAGGTGAGTTATTTATAGCTGCTATCCAATTCTGCTATTGTATTTTGATTTGAAACGAATCAGAAACGCTTTAGTTACAACGGTTTTGTATTCTGCTAACACAGCACAACTGAAACGCAGCCGAAACGCATCAGTTTGGTATTCTACTAACACGTAACGCGAACCGTTCGGTGCAATCATTGTTTTGTATTCTGCAAAATATTTGACCTTTGTGGCAGCCGAAACTCATCAATACTTCTTGGTTGAACTGTCGAAAGTTAACAACTGTCAAATCGCAGCTCAGGTTATATTTGTTTCGTGCAACATTATTAACGATTATCCAGCCGAAGTTGAACCAACCGAGAGCGTTTCGTTAGCGTTCCGGGTTTATAAGCAATGTTAGTCGAATACCTTTTTTTATTACAACCGCATTAGTACCGATGGCCGCTGCCGATCCGTTTAGGAAAATAAATAGCAGTACTGAGCCACGGGGCATTATGTAAATATGTATTTAGGCTGTGTTTGTTCTGTTGTTAAACTACTAGATTATCTTTTTAATTTGCGCGGGAAATATCAATTAAAAACATACTCTGAACGTAAGCTTTATAATCATGTATTGAATTTGTTCCTTTTTGTAAAATATTTTTTGTTATGTTGCCATTATTTAGCGAAACAAACGTTTATTTACAAATTGTAACAACATTTATTTTATTAAAGTCAATCAATTATTATTGAACTTTGAAAATACACATTGGTTTTTGTAATTAACATTATAGAGTACATAGAGTAAGAGGAACATTCCCGTAGACAAGGGCAGATGGCGCTGCCCGTCACCCTAAACGCGATTGGTTAAAAAATTTAATTCCCAAAAAACAGATGTTTCATACTAAATTACAATAGCTTCGATTCATACTAAATTACGATCGTTTCGAATCGATTGAAACTTACACTCCCCTAGTGTAAGTTAAAACTACACTGTTTGTATGAAAACAGCTGTTTTTTTTCTCGCGATTACAATTTTTTTTAACAAGTGTTTATGATGACCAACACTGCCATCATCTGCCTTCGTTCACGACGGCGTACTCCTTACACTCTGTATTATACAGGGTTTTGGTACGAAGCATGACAAGCGGGCATCTGCCCATGTTAACTAACATAGTCATATAAATACTATAGGGTATCAATAATTCTAAATTGTAAAATAAAATTCTAATTTCTTCATACGAATAGTTCTGTCAAAAAAACAAAATGTATGGGAAATTTCAAAATTATTTTAACAGTAATTATTGATAACACCTCACTATTTATATATATGACTATGTTAATATGTTGTGGTTACCTTTTATAAAAAGACTTAAAGTTTTACATTACAATGCATTTATCATTCTAAAATTGTGTCTGTAATGTGTTGTTAATCGTGATAAATAAACCAATGATAAACAAATGTAGTGTTTTTTTAACAACATATACCGTGTCAGAGCAGTCACCTGAATTGTGAAAAAATCGGTTCCCACCCGAGGTTATACTACCCGGCCAGGTCTATGAACACTATACTAAAAAATAGGTAAAAACAAGCAGAACAGTGTTCAATTGTCCATTTTCTTTTTATTTGCTTTGTTGCGTGGATGAAAATAAGAATTTTCATAGACAAAACTGCAACACAGGCAAAAATATTCATTATGGCGCGATGTCACTTTGGTGACGTTTAGTTGACTTCTACGTCGCCCGCCGTATTGCCATAGTGAATAACGGTGAAATTGATGAAAATTTTCAACTTTTGTACAAACAAATTATGCATGAAAACGAATTATTAGAATTTTTACCGAATTCAGGACATTTTTCCTGATTTTTTGAGATACTGTAAATATACTTTTTATATGAAACATCTTTATTCCAGTTAAAAATGTATTCTCCACTTGAGTTACCAACTAAGTAAATCCTCTCTGATAATTACCTAGAAACCTGTCGTGAATTTAAGATCCTGTCTCTTGCAGGGCGTCGTCAGCTGGACATGGGGTTCTATGGGATATTATGCGTGGACGCCTGGACTGCCTGATTTGGTGGCGACATCGTTTCCTTTTTTAAAAAAAATCCGCTATATTATATCCTTATATTTGTAAATATTCCGCTGGCATCAATTTAATTATTGTTTGGTCTTATTCAATGTCAGTGTTAAACTGTCGGGTGTTTCGAAGTTGTGCGTTGTTGTTTATTTTACTAATTGTAGGTTGAATGTGGACATTTTTATTGACCTCGGCTAAATATATTTTTTTATATTATTACTTTTACTATAGCAAAAATAAAACACGAAATGGAATGTTAGGTATAAAACAAATGAAAAGCGTCATTGTAATACGTATGACTTTATTATAAAAATACATCATAAAGTATATTATGTTGAGCGTAATAATTCAAAATCCTGTATTGATGATAGAACACACTTCAACAGTTTTCCGATTGAGATCAACGATTTACAATTCTTAGCAGAGACAACTCATCGAGTCTCGATTTTTAATATTATAAAAAATCTGTTGTCGGAAATTACACAAAGATTTTATAGTAGAAAAATTGGTTAATGCCAATCTAAGAGTTGTAATAATGAGCCATAACACTCAACGTCGCGGAACCTGCCATAACAAGTCAAGAAACTCACTATCCGCTATACGCTGCAAAATAGTTTCTGACCGACTCCGATTCGAGACCTCAGTGACAGTAACACTTAGAAAGTTCACGTCTAAAGAAATATTATATGGCACATTCAATTTAACGTTTGGAATGTTAACAGAATCGTATCCCACAGACAGTGAAATCGGTTCTTATATTAGTGCAGAAGTCAAATGAAATGTGCACGAGAATATTTAAAATAAAGTACCTAGGTATAGCAACCCGGTAAAATTAATTTTAGTACCAAAATTTAGTTCCCATTCTTTTATGAAACATGACATCATCGCACAAAATTGAGACACTTTCTAATTTTCTCTGTGGAACATGATGTAGCTACGGTTGATGATTTAATTTTGACGTACAGTGAAAGTGCAGTGTTCCCAACTTTAAAGATTGATATATTTAGCGGTTACCGTTTGGCTGACGAAAGCTATCGAGCGCTATGTTGCGCTATTTTCTGCAGAACGCATCCATTAATAAGATAGCTAAATGTATTTGTTAAAAAGTATTTTTAAGCCAAAAGTATTGAAAAAACAAACTACAAAATACCAAAACTTAAAAATAGAGACTGAGAATCCAATACAAATTTGGAGTGTACCTACTTCCGCTTCTTGCCAAGAAAACCTATTATTTCGGCTTTTGCAGATTATTTATTTACCCAAGGTACCATTGTATCTCATAAGAAAATATGATTTCCATTTTCTGTTATGGCAGTACTAGTAGTCTGAAATAAAATAAATTGAGAAGATATTGTGTCGTTTTGTTCGATAACGTCATTTTCCATAGAACAAAATTGGGAACTACCCTAAATTATGGGTATATGTAATTTAAATTTATTACAACATGCAGGAGATCTAAAATGGTACTAAGGAGTTAAAGTACCAGTCTCCGTACATTTTCCAAATTAGTTAAACAATAATAATAACTACTTCCCATAATGACCACTCTCATAACGTCCACTTATCGGAATGCTCACTTTCCCAGATTGACCATTTGTCAGAATGACCACTTACCTTGTAGATAGGCCAGTGAATGAGAGAATGACGGAAAACAAATGAACGTTAAACATTTTGAAAGCGGCATTCTGTTTAGGGACTTTAATGAATCAATAATGTGTTAAATATTTATATTCAAGATGGAAGTGGTTATTCTAGGAAGCAGTTATCCGGCAGTGGTCATTGTGTGAAGAGGTCGTATTGTAAAGTGGTCATTGTAGTCCTAAACGATATCTAATAATGAAGCATGTTTGCAAAAGGGTATTTCCAGAGTAATATAATAATAACTCATCTCATCTACTAATATATTAATATTAATATTATTATTTATACACTCACACCTATTATCTAGCCCAAAGTAAGCATCATTAAGAGCTTGTATTATGGATACTAGATAACGGAGAAATAATGATAATAATATGTATATAAATATTAGAAATATACTAAATAAACATATAAACATCCATGACTCGTAAACAAATGTTCGTACTCATCATACAAACATTTGTTCCTACCGGGATTCGAACCCGGGACCTCTTGACCGAGTAGCCTGGGGTGCAGACCACTCGGCCAGCCGGTCGTCAAACCGGCCGGTCGGCCGGTATTAATAGGTTTATATGAGCAATGGTTTCCTCGTTAGTCATAAAGAGATTGCGTCATTAATAATACCATCATGATTATTAAAATCAGTCAAAGTAAGATTATTTTGGTAAATGCTCAATTTGTCTCAGTTTTTTTTGGTCTAACAACTCAAAGTGACAACAACTCAACAAGGAAACCTGCTGCCTACGAAGCTTGCCACAATAAGCAACCTTTGTAATATTCACCTGTGTAGGAAAGGCAAAGAGTCTAGCTCATTAAGTCATGTTTGTTGGCTATTTACTTTTTTTTTACTTTGCATGTAAGGGCTAAGCAAATTATTATCGTCCTTCTCTCCCGTCTAAAATCTTTATTTAGGTTTAAATACGTCATTATTCCCTTATTTCTTCAGACCGTATTGGTTGTTAGTTTTTTGTCAGTTCATACAAATTTTCTTTCTGATAAAAAAACAAAATAATAAAAAACTCATGTAACTCAGGCATTAAGCTTTAAAAACTGCCTGCAATTGGCGCTAGTGAGGCCAACAATCACAGCTATAATTAGTACCAAATGTGGTTCAAGATAGTTGTGATCATTTACGAATATGCAACTACCCTTTTCCAAACATTTTGTAAAATTAAAGTCGTCATGATATTAATTAAAATTTAATCTATAATTATTATAAAAACTAACTATGAGGTTTAGGGCAAAACAGAAATTTGTTCAAACACTTCTACTCTATCGTATAAAACCTAAGTAAAAATATCTAAATTTTGCATATTGTTCATTGAGATGTAATTTATATATTAAAATTAATAAGATAATATCAGACCCTAATACCCTCACAGTTAATCTCTTACTGGTTTATGCAATACCGACTCCAACTTAAAATATAATAATTAAAAATAATATAAAAAGATTTGTTATTTACATGAAAAATCTTAAATTCTGTAGAGAACAGGGACACGGTTACATACAAAGACAACAATCAATATATCCACAAAAATATTTTTGAAGACATTTTGTCTTATTTTTCTGGAGCACATTTTGTCGAAACCAGTTTCTTTTTTTTTATTATTTTTCTTAAATACTATTGCACGAAGAAGACAGCATATGTAGCTTTAACATGTGAAATCACAGAAGACAGTCGTAAAAATACTATAAAACCAGTTTCTATAACACACATTTTTAACGGTTACAAAATATGCCCCTAATATGATAAACATTTCGATTGATAAATACGAAGACTAAAATATCATAGGCATGCCTTAGGCGGCGTGCATTTTAGACTTTCAATATCAAAAGATTATCCTCGACTAAATTTCAGTATCTTTATCACACGGCCATAACAATGACATGTCAACGCTTAGTCTTCTATAACTGTCGTATCAAAAACTTACACCAATATCTTTTCTTTCTCACATTTACCTCCAAGCATTTTCTTTGCTTTGTTCAAGTCATCGAGGAAGCATCTCCCTTTCTCCGTTCGCATGATCTGTTTCTTTGGCAGCATGTTCTTTGAAAGGTGAGATATGAGTTTCTGCCAATCTTTCAGTAGCAAGAATACATGACCGTGTTTAGTCTCTATTGGTACAGGACCATTAGAATGCTCGAAGAATACATTTGATATGTCTTTTGGGTGACGAGCCACTCTACAGGCTTTGAGCATAGATAGGAGAAGGATATCAACATCTTTGTGGGCGCCTGCAAAGAAAAAATCAATTTGATAAATAACCGAGCTTGAATAAAGTAACATTAAATTAATACATTTTATTAAAAGATATATAGTATTTTCTATAAAGTAAAAAAACGGTATTCTAAAGGTTACCAATTCTTAAATATTAAATATAAACGACTAGACAAGAACTGCTATATGGCTATAAAATCAATGGAATGTAAATTTACAAACCTATAGGTTTCTCATAAATACTGTTGTACAAATTCGTAGTTTCTGCTGGTCCGACAATGTAAAGCACGTGTGTAGCGAGTCTCAAAGCTTCTTCAGCCCATATATATGGATCACCGTGTGAAGTACTAGATATATCGCCTTCATACATCACTTCAAATCCGTATTCAGAGCGTAGGTAAATCACAAATGAAGCTACACATTCAGCGTGGAGACGGCTCGTTGGCGAGTATATGACGAGGACCTTGGTAGGAGTTGGTATTTCTTGAACTGAAATTGAGAAAATTTAATGAACAAAAAGAAATTTGACCTAGCTGTGGCCCTTGAGGTACTCTGTAAAGTAACCTCGAAAGTACATTCCGGATATATGGACTGATTTTGCTGGAACTTATTCAGACATGGTTTTCATTAATCATTAATATCATTACAGATATTTAAAAATTTCATATGGAGAGCTAATGTGATACTTTATCAAATGCTTTACTCAAAGCAACTAATAATATTGTTTTGTTAATTTTATCGACCTTTGTCTTAAAATATTGAAACTAATTTTAATTAGGGTTTATATAGGTAAACAGATCATTATCTTACCCGATGCAAGTTTATAATCCTTGCACCAATAACGTCGGATAACTCGTAGGACAACGTAATAGGCAAATACAGTAGCGAGGAACAGGGCTGTGACACTTGCAATACAGATGTTCAGGGACTTGTGTTCCTCATTACCTAAAATAGACAAAAAAGATTTAATTTAACATATTAAAAAAATCATTAAGTATAAATTTTTGGATAAATTTGTACAAGTCAACTTACTTATTGTAATCTTTGGACTAGCAACCAATTGACATTTACTATCTTTTTCTGACACTCTCTTACACTGTGCATGTAGTGGAATAACAACGAAATAGAAGAATCCAGAATTTCCTAAATAGTAATAATCACTTGTAACTTCTTCAGTATTATTTTTCAGTGTAATATTAGATTTTTTAACCAGCTCTTCCTGACAATCTGCAACTGCTGTGCCTTTTCCACAACCTTTCTTTACTTGTACTTCATATCCTGTAATTTTAAGCTGTGTTGGCGGTGGCATAATGTGTAGTCGTAATACCTTTGACAGTATTTCTATATAGAGAAATGGTTTCCAATCGTTTTCTATTACATAAGGACCTGCAAAAAGAATGTTTTTAACCATATAAAATATCTATTACAAAAGAAAATCTATGTTCGTTTTAGTTCGGAAAGATCAGAAGATACTTACTAAGCATCTGCATAGTTGGTATGTTAAAATAGTACTGTCCTCTATTCTCCGTTCTATCATCTTCAGCCACGAAATCCAGAATGTGGCTAGTATTGTTATAGTCTCCATCAGTGAACGACCAGTAACAATCGTAATAAAGGACTGAACGATCATCAATAGTAAAGTTATTTGATAAAACAATGTTACGACAGTGGTGATTTTGATGATTGGTTGGTTGGAAGCGGAACTTCATTTCTGTAATATAAAGTAAATTGGTTACTCTGGGATTCCAAAAATAATATTAAGTTCACATTTTTTTTTTTTTTTTTATACTAAGCACGACAAATGACTCAACACCACCTGATGTGAAGCAGTAAGAAGAGTCCATATGCGAAGACAGCTAGTGCAGTTCAGACACTACTCTAGCTGCCTCCACCTTGCCGGCCCGAAAGGTGCTTTTTCACGCCTCTTTTGAAGGACCCCATGTTATAGGAAGGAGGGAACACATGTGCTGGCAAAGAATTCCAAGTTCTGGAAGTTCGACAAAGAAAAGAGCTACTAAATTTCTTTGTACGTGATGTTGAGGTGGAGACAGTAAATTGATGACTCCGAAGACCGACACGCGTGCTCCTGAGTAGGAAGGGGGAAGGTGGGATAAGGTCAAATAGCTCTTCAGAACACTCTCCGTGATATAGCCGATAGAAGGCGCTAAGCGACGCAATGTCTCGACGCAATTGCAGAGGCTCAAGGTTGTTGGTGACCTCTACATCGCCAACGATACGGACAGCACGACGCTGCAATCTGTCCAGGGCATCGAGTAGGTACTTGGCGGAGCCATCCCACAAGTGCGAGCAATATTCCACGCAAGACCGGACCTGAGTTTTATACAGCAGGCATAATTGGTCAGGCGTGAAAAATCGACGCACCTTGTTCAGGACACCGAGCTTCCGTGAGGCTGTTTTTATCACGGTTTCGATATAGTTCCTGGAATTCAGATCGCAACATATCTCCATACCTAGCAAGTTTAGGGAGCCCTGTGCCGAAAGAGTCGTGCCCTGAAGAGACGGAAGGGGAAGGAACGGCGACATTTTGGCTGTAAACGCGCACACCTGTGTTTTCTTAGCATTGAACTCAACAAGATTGTTAGATCCCCATTCAGATACGAGCTTCAACACCCTGTCGAGCTCAATGGTAAGATTCTCTCTCTCTCTCTCGGTTTCAGCGCGCCCAGCCCCTGGGCGACCGTAATATCCCCCATGCACTGTACTGTCATCTGCATAGCAATGAATGTTTCCTAACGGAATCATGTCATTGATATGAAGAAGAAAGAGTGTGGGGGATAGAACAGAGCCTTGTGGTACACCAGCATTCACTGACATGAACCGCGAAGCGCATCCATCTGCGAGGACACGGATTCTTCGCTCATGCAGGAAGCCGGCGATCCAGTTACAGAGCTGAGCGGGCAGACCGTATGCCGGGAGCTTGGAGAGAAGAGCCTTGTGCCAGACCCGATCGAACGCTTTGGCAATGTCAAGGCTAACTGCCAGTGACTCACCACGTTTGTCAATAGCTTCACCCCAGACATGCATTAAGTACGCTAGAAGATCACCCGTTGACCGGTTCGGCCGAAACCCGTACTGTCGATCATTAATTAATGAGTGATCTTCTAGGTATCGGATCAGCTGGTGGTTTAAGATCCGTTCCATGACCTTGCAAAGAACTGAGGTGACAGCTATCGGGCGGTAGTTAGCTGGGTCTGATCGGTCTCCCTTTTTGGGGACCGGTTGCACATTGGCCTCTCTCCAAGATTCCGGCACACACCCAGAAGAGAGAGAAAGACGGTATAGCCGCGTTAAGACAGGAGACAACTCCGCTGCGCAGTTTTTCAGTACTATCGCTGGAATGCCATCAGGTCCACTAGCTTTCCGGACGTCGATTGACTGAAGCTCCGCACGTACATCACATTGCCTAATACGAATATCGGGCATTGTGTGGCCACAGTGGGAGAGTGTTGGTGGCTGTAAGTTGCAGTCATCGATTCGGGAGTGAGTAGCAAAGAGTTTTACCAAGAGATCGGCTTTCTCTTGCGGCTTGTGAGCTAGCGAGCCGTCAGAACATCTCAACGGGGGCAGCGAGGGTTGACAGAAGTTGGATTGCACGGCTTTGGCCAGACGCCAGTAGCTACGGCTTCCCGTAGGATGCGTAAGAAGTTCTTGGCCAACTCGTGCAACGCGCTGTGCATCCGCTCTGATGAAGGCCCTTTTGCAGGACTTGGTGGCGTTGTTATAGACTGCTTTCAGTGAGTCAATGTTGGGATCCCCGCAAGCTCGGCCCCTGATCCAAGCGCGGTATGCCGACTGTCTGTTTTCAACAGCTAAGGCACAATCGCGGTTGAACCAGAGGTTACGCCTACCCCTACTGATGAGATCGGAGTGAGGGATATAGTACTCCATCCCTAACATGATCTCATCAGCAACAGCAGTAGCGCTAGCGTTCGGGTCCAGCTCACTGAAACAGCGCTGCCTCCAAGGGACAGATGCGAAGTAATCCCGCATACCGTCCCAATCTGCCGACGCATAGTGCCAGATGCGGCGTTTGGCAACCATAGGTACCGGTGGCGACGCCCGTGGCACCCCAGCGGATACCAGGCAGTGATCCGATGTTCCTAAAGGAGCACGAACCTCTAGCCGATATCCATCCGGGCGAGTCGTCAGCAGAAGGTCCAACAATGAGGGCGCGTGACCGACAATGTCTGGAATCCTGGTGGGCTGGTTTACCAGTTGGGTCAGGTCGTGCGTGAGAGCGAAAGCGTGGGCAGTTCTACCAGCATGGTCAGTTTTAGAGGAACTTAACCACGACTCGTGGTGAGCATTGAAGTCCCCTAAAAACACCAATTCCGCGGTTGGAAACTGCTCCTGCGCAACATCTGCCACCCGACTAAGATGTTCGAAAAGTCGAGTTGTCTCCATGTCACCGCTGTGGGATCTATAGAGGCACACGTAGATTCGGCAATGTGTGCCCAGGTCCACATGCACCCCAAGAATAGAGTAGGAAGGGTCCTCCAAACAGCGCAGACGGCGACAGCAAACATCCGCCCGGACAAACAAGCATACCCCGGCCTTCGCTTTGAAGGACTCTTCAAGAGCGTAGCCGGGGTAATCCAAGTAGCTAGTGTCTGCCGGGCGGAGTATTTGCGTCTCCGTCAAAAACAGCATTTCGGGTCGAGCCGTCTCGAGATGTTGGTGGACGGCATTGAGGTTAGCATGGAGCCCACGGATGTTAGTGAGCCCGACCTCAAACAGCGTGGTTGTGGTGGGGGTGTGCACCGCTGAACGACCGGAACTGTTTTTGAGCGCTGCCATAGTTGAAGATAGAAGGAGGAGAGGCGTGAATTGGGGTGACGTTGCCGCGATATATACGGTCAAAGCGTGAGGCCTGTTTCCCCAGGTAATAGCCGACAGTAGAGACGCGCTGACCCGCCGAACGGAAGGGCCCCCGAACCCCCCCGGGAATGGCCGCCGGGACCCCACCACCCGGTCACCAACCGGCACGACGGACCACCCCAAGATTATGCGTGGCATGATAGGGCAGCCTCACGAACTGGTTAGGTTCGCTTGGGCCCCTGTAATGTACCACGGGCGGCCAGCGGAACAGCCGTTTCTTCGGGTCTCCCTGGTCGGCGGGTCAATGCAGTCCACCTGGCTCTGGTTAGACGGAAGCCGTCACTGACCGCATCCATCGCCGCAACGTCTCCCCAAGCTCTGGTTGTACGCTGACTGATCCCGGAACGCGACCACAAGTGGTCACTTGGCGGGTTTTACGCCATGCGTACGGTGGTCACTAACCAGACGGGTGTTCAGACCCTACCACCAGTCGAGCAGTTGGTAGCTCGGTAATCCCTTAGTCGCCTCTTACGACACCCACGGGAAGAAATGGGGCGGTGAATTGTATTCTTAATCCGTCACCGCACGGAATAAAACATAATATTCTAAAATGGTTTTTCCAGAATATCATTGGATTCAGACAACTATTCACCATACCTACTTAAATGCAAGAGCTAAACTCTTTAACTAAATAAATGTAAAACACTTACTCTTCCATTTAATATTCGTAAATGTGATGTTGAGAACAGTGAAGTTGGAGGATCTATAACCCTGGTCAAGTAGATACGGCTTGAGACTCACTCCTCCAATCTTTGTGTTCGTTTTAATCGGCCCAAAGTCCATGTACTTGCATTCAGGACTGTCAGTAGGATAATGTTCCACTTTGCAAACATCAGATTCAGTCAGTTGTTGTCCCTCCAACTAAAATAAAAAGTTTAAGTCTAAGATAGATTGTTGGATTGTTATATTATGATCTGCAGTAAGACACTAATAAAAAGAGAGACAGTCCTATGGCTACTACGCCCGTATTGGCATTAAACACTCGTAATTTTAAGTGCCCGACTGGGGTAGCTTCTATATGTTACAGAAGATCTTAAACATGCTCCCGCGCCGAAAGGGGTCAATTTTAAGTGCCCGACTGGGGTGACTTATCTACCTTACAGAAAATTGCAGTCATGTTCCTGGGGCGAGTGGGGTAACCAGAGCTCTTTGGACAGTGGTATATCAGCAGCAGAGGGAATATTCTACGCTCGCTCTAGGTTTTTATAGCTGACCACGCGTGGATAGTGCGCGAAATACTACGAGCGTTTTTAGGTTACGGTAACCTCTTAGGCGGGTCGTACGTTCGCTTTTAAAATAAAATTAATAGGTTTTCTTCATCATCATATTTTCCAAACGGATCACATCCCCATCGATTTCCAAATGGTTCGGTTTTGCGCGGTCTGCATCCAACGGCTCCCCGCGACCCTGACCAGGTCGTCTGTACATCTAGTGGGAGGCCGTCCTACTTTGCGCTTTTCGGTATGTGCTCGCCATGCTAGAACTTGAACGCCATGGGCCGTCCGTTCTGCGTGCTATGTGCCCCACTCACTGCCACTTCAACTTGCTAATCTTATGGGCTATGTCAGTGACTTTAGTTCTCTTACAGATGTCCTCATTTCTAATTCTATCTCGCTTAACATAGCTCACTCCATAGCTCATTGGGTGACTGTAAACTTAAACAGTGACCATGTTTCACTGTCATATGTCACTAATAACAATGGCAACATACACTGGTCAAAGAATTTCGACTTGAGGCACTTAAGGAATTGTGGACGAGAAGACCCGACGCAATTTTCCGAATGCTGCTCATCCGTGTTGGATTTGTCGATTGACCTCTTTTTTTCAAGAAATTGGATTTACCAAGCTGAAGGACCATTTTTCGAGGTAAAGGTAATCTTAAACAATTTCGAGAACAGAACTTCCAACTGTAACTAATATAGGTGCGACATGAATATTAGACATAATTGTTGTCTTGCCCATGTTCATTTTAGACCCACCTATCCACCTATGGGGACAACTTCCCCATGGGTGGATCTAGGTTAGATCTAGGTGGTCTAGGTTACCAAGCATTATGCTCAATTCCTCCAGGGATTCTGCCATCACTACTATATCGTAGGTGAGCGATTTACTCGCCGTTGATGTTGATATGGAGTCCTGTCCAGGCCAATAGTTTGAAATATCTTCCAACGCAGCGGTAAACAGCTCCGAAGATATAACATCTCACTGTCTTACCCCTCTCTGCAGTTGGATAGAATTCGTATACTGATTCTGTATACAGTACAAGCATCTCACCACCTCGATATGCCGATAGTCAATGTGGCATCTGACATCTGAAGGGACTGAAGCGCGGCCCACGTTTCGATCGAATCGAAGGGCTTCTCGGATTCCATAAACGCCAAGCAATATGGCCGGTTATACTGCTCGGTCTTTCGTATAACCTGCTGCAGCGTATGTATGTGGTCTACGGTACTGAAGCATTTACGGAAATCGGCTTCTTCGGGAGGCTGGAAGTTGTCAAACCTGCGTGCGTGACCATTCGTGATGACCCTCTAAAACAACTTGTAAACGTGGCTCAGAAGTGTGATGGGTCTGTAGTTCCTCAATAAGGTTTTGTCACCCTTTTTGAAGAACACCTCCAGGCCTCCACGCCACCACGTGTTAAATACTCATTAATAATCATTACTTTAGTTCCCAATAAGCATATGGATTAAAAAATATTGACTAGTTAGTGTAGCCTATTACCAGGCCCCCGTCACTCGAAATGCAGCGTTAAAAGTGCCGGCCGCTAAGTGGAAATCTGGCGATCCGACTGGCAGTGGGCCGCCGCAAGCGAGATTGAATGCACGCCCGTTGAACGTTTCCCGCGCAAAACGCAACGATACTCACGGCTCACGGTTACTTTGTAGCGGAGTTATTTTATAACTATGATATTATTTAAGATATCCGTTGAAAACAAATAATGTTACATACAATTTTGTTCACAATTAAATACTTGTGGTGAATAATGCATTTATTTTGAAAAGGAACAATATCAAGTTTATAAAAACACCTTCGCAGATAAATGCATTATTTTAGAATAAATTTGGTTACCAAAAAATAGTTATAGTGAGCCAATTTTGAAAGATAGACATATGCTGTCGCGGACTTTTTTTAGAACTTTTAAAGGAACTTTTTTTTGGAACAATTCTTACTGACATGATTTTTACGTAGCTTTTATCAATTATGTGGAAGAATTAGAAACAACATTTTTGAAAATTTTTGATAAAGTCTTTACGAACCAGCCGGGAAGCACTTCAATGAATATACTACAAGAAATTGATTTTATTCAACATTGCCCCTGTTTTCCAAAGGATTACTTGTAAAAGTTATTTACACGATTTAGAATATTAACGAATGAATACAAAGATGGAAAAAAAACATTGATCATTTTATAAAATTAAATCACATTTAATTGACTGGCTTTCTTTGCATTTACTTCATTGCTTTAGATGTATGAATAAAAAAAACTTAGTTCTTCTTCAGTCATTTTATTTAATTTATGGTCGTGGCACAACCCTTACGTTTTCGCTCGATGACGCAATCACGCGGTTTACGCGGGATTCTCGACTCTCGGCACGCGTTGGTAGAGTATATTTCTTCTCGTCTAAAATGGCTAATAATAATAATCTTAGTAGGCTAATCTGTATTAGAGTGAAGTATCTGTCCTGTTTTTAATCTGTGCTATTACTATACAGGGTGGCACATTTAGATCGGTCAGTATGGGAAAGTCTGAAACTGTAAGACATACGAAAATCTCTTCTTGTCGAACCATGTCGTCGATTTTAGTAATAAGAAAAACTGCATTCATACATTTAAAAAAAAACGTGTACTCAGCTCGGGAATCAAAACCGGACGTTTTGAAAAATAAAGCTAACACTTTTTCTATTTAGATATCGATTGTGTAGGTCTTAAGCAGTAAACGTTACTATGAAACATGATGTCTAATATAAATAAAATGCATTGTTTTCATATCCTTTTATTTATTTTGGTAAGTGTTGGAAATTACCACCATTTTTTCAATACAACTTTCAACTTGTTTAGGTGCGTAAAATTGTCTCTATGGTTGTTTATAGGTCTTTGCTGGTGTCGCAACTTGTGACATACACTGCTTTACATATTGTTATCTGTGATAATATTATCTATCTATGATTGTAATTGCTTTCTTCTATTAATCATACTTACATTAATAATCAATTGAAAAGCTCACTTAGAATAAGTATGTAGATAGACAAAGACGTGATAAACCTCATTTGAAAATGGAATGTCTTGGTTTAAACAGAGACGTGATAAACCTCATATGGTGGTAATGGCATGTAATGGTAATTTCAAACACTTACTACAATAAATTAAAGGATATAAAAACAATGCGTTTTCTTTATTTTAGACATTATTTTTCATAGAAACATTTACTGCTTAATACCTACACAATTGATATCTAAACAGAAATAGTGTTTATTTTATTTTTCAAAACGTCCGGGTTCGATTACCCGAGCTGAGTACATGTTTTTTTTTTAAAATATAAATGCAGTTTTTTTTTTACTAAAATCGATGACATGGTTCCTATGAAGAAATTTTCGCAAGTCTTATAGTTTCAGACTTTCCCATACTGACCGATGTAAATGTATAGTATAGCTGAAATTTACAAAATAAATTTTTCTAATTTTAGCTTACTAAGAGAAACAAATCAATGAAGGCCAACACTGTTTTATTAAAAGTATTCTAATTGACTTCTTAAACTATAAAAGAAAAATAATTGTTTTATAAGCAGGATATTATTAAGTAATTATAAATTTTACTAAGATATCATAAGATACCAATATTTTCGACTTCAAAGTTTGTATGAAAAGCCGTGCGAAGTTAACGCCCATAGGCACGTCTTTTGATGAGAACAACACAGAGCCAGAGCAGTCTAGTTACAAACTGCGCCTAATCTCACGACGTTCATAATACACGTCTATAATGGCAATGCTAATGTTTATTGGCAATGTTAGTGTTTATTGTACCCAATAAATATATTGATTCGAGTTTGTGTTGCAATTTGAATGCTTATAACTCTTTAAAAATGTATTTAGCTATAGACTAAGTATACGTATATCATTTTTGAGATAAAAATCAATAAAAGTTGTTGACGATTCTAATCAGATGAATAACAAGGATTGACAATAATAGCTTACCTGAGTACTGCAGCTTAAGCTTCTCAGCATGTTGTCCTTACAAAATTGGGAGTATTTATTTTGATTTGCGGTAACATATTTAAAAAAACAAGTAAGAATAAGGGTATAACAAACAAGAGAGCGGAACATTTTTGTAGCACTATTATTTTAACTATAATTAGATCGAGGAATCGGAAAATCAAACGGGTTCATATCAGGAGCGAAGAATTACAACAACATTTTGTTTTATATGTTTTGCATCTAAAAATTGAAATTTTAGTATAGAAACCTCAAGAAAATAATTCTTCGTAAAGATAAATTCAGCTACAAAAACAACAATATGGCTGCTTGTCATGCCATGACAATGACGTCATAAATGAAGTGTTAACTTTTTTTATGTTGTTTTTTTATATGTTCTCTCTAACAGATAAGGCAAAGCAAACTAATGCCCATACAGCCATTTTATAAGTATTTTTTTTAATTTTTCAATTATAGCATTGAAATGCTGGTGAACACATTTCTATGCATCTTGAAAGGGTACGGCGCGAAATATATGATGAAAGTCACTATAATGCTAATAACAACTATTGACGTTGGAGAGCTGGATTCTGTTGTGCGAGGAAATTATAAGATTATCAAGAGTTTACCCATTTATTTACAGAGTGACATTGACAACAGTGACACACAATATCTTTTAGATGGCATGTACGGAGGTGCCACCTAAACACTGCATTTTATCACGTTTAATAAGGTCAAAAATTAAACGCACATTTCTAAATGTCAAATATAGAAATGTGCGTTTAATTTTTGACCTTCACCATCACAGACCATGGGCTATACACATTTCATAGACGAAGTAGAAGTAAAGATGCTAAAGCTATTAATGGTGACAGTGACAAGTGATAACTAACAATAACAGTGGCCCTAATTCTGGTAAACACATGCTAAGTCCTAATTTAAGTTCAGTGCATTTCTTTCTATCAAAAGGAATACGAAAAGGATGGCTGTCATATAATTTGACATTTAGGAACGTGCGTTCAATTTTCAACCTTATTGAACGTGATAAAATGCAGTGTTTAGGAGGCACCTCCGTACATACATGCTGTCTAAAATTGTCTATGGTTTCGTTGAAATCCATCTTTTAAATAACAGCTCTAAACAGATTCTGGCTATCTTTTTCCTATTACTTATTGCGAGAAAGAGATATACTGTATTTAAATTTAGAATTAGAGCCACCGCACATATACAATTTCAAGTTGGCCAACTAAATCGCAGAATGTAATAGGCATAGAATCTTATGATAGCCCGCACATTATATCAACTAAGTCGTTCAACTAAATAGTTGGCCAAATATCGGCCGATAGCTCGCACACTATAACAACTTAGTTGGTCAGTCGCACGGTAAGATGCAGTGTGACCAGACCCATGCGCGTGATTTCCCCACGGTTGGATTTTTGCCGACGGGCACGCAGCCGCCGCAGCCAGTCGATCTCTGCATTCTATTCTTGTTACAAATGAAAAAATAGAACTGCTGATCGACGAAGTTCAAAAAAGGCAAGCCCTTAAAAAACTTATCTGGGTAACATCTCAGTTTAGAATGTAAGGTTTAAAACCAATTTACCGGATTTAACTCGCGTTTAATTAGATGTTACATTATTATTATTCACCCGACGTTTCGATTACTTTACAGCGATCGTGGTCACGGGAAGACTGAAGATGTCAGTTGTCTTTGATAAGTTTTAAGTTAACTACCGTCACTTTGTGTTATGTTTTGAGCGGTCCGAACTCAACAAATTGCAGTTTGTTGTCCCGCAATACATGCTTGACATGCTGTAGCTCAGCTGTCAGGTGTTGGTTGACACAGATGCCGCGCGCTCTCTGAAACAAAGATTTCCCTACGGTAGACAACTGACTGGGGTGGTGATGAGAGTCACCATTGAGGTACCTATCAGTATGGGTTGCTTTACGATACACAGTGGGCCTAATTCTGGCGGCACACTCTAAGTTTAAATTTAAGTACAGTATATCTCTTTCTCGCAATATGTAATAGGAAAAAGATGGCAAGAATTCGTTTAGAGCTGTCATCTAAATTTAGAGAGATTTCAAAGGAACCATAGACATTTTTAGACGGCATGTACGGAGGTGCCTCCTAAACACCGCATTTTATCACGTTCAATAAGGTCGAAAATTGAATGCATGTTTCTAAATGTCAAATTTTATGACAGCTATCTTGTTCGTATTCATATTGAGAGAAAGAGGTAGACTGAACTTAAATTTAATCTTAGCATGTGTTCGCCAGAATTAGGTCCAGTGTGGCTCAAGCTGTGATCTGGATTTCGGATAATAAAAATATCTAAAAATGCTAATCTATTGTTTGCCTCTAACTAATTGAATTTTAGGATTGATGGAGTTAAGGTGTGATAGAAATGCAGTGACTTTATCAGTTGGTAAAATTGTGAAAGTGTCGTCTACATACCGTTTATAAAACCTTGGTGTTACCGGTGCTGTGCTAAGGGCCCTCTCCTCAAAGTCCTCCATGAAAATATCGGCGACTACGGGTGATACAGGAGAGCCCATTGCCACACCATCCACTTGTAGATAGAATTCCTCATTCCACAATAGGTAGCCTGATGTGAGGCAATGTTCAAGCAGGTCTGCATACTCATTAGGCATATCACTATCACATAGCTTCCTTTTAGCAATTTCAATGCAGTCCTTAACAGGTAAGCATGTAAACAGAGACTGTACATCAAAACTGACCATAGTTTCATTGTCAGCAATATGTAGGTGTTTAATATCGCTAACAAATTGGTAAGAATCCTTCACATGTGCTCTTGTGTTACCTCTTAGTGGCGAGAGTATTTTAGCTACGTGTTGAGCCAAACGGTAAGTTGGTGAATCAATTTGGCTAACTATAGGACGTAACGGAGCGTTGTTTTTGTGTATTTTCGGCAGCCCATACAGTTTTGGCGGTTTGGCACAAGCAGGTATAAGATAATTTACGTCCAGATTCAAAAGTTCTGAGTGTGATTTGACAAGATCACTGGTTTTCTTTAATATTTTATTAGTTTGGTCTGTTTTGACACGTTTGTAGGTCTTGTCATCCGACAAAAGATGTTGCATTTTTTCTTTGTAATCTGACGTATCCATAATAACCGTTGCGTTTCCTTTATCTGCATATTTCCATATATGAAAGGTGTCACTGACAAGATTGGCAACATCTTGAAGCGTGCTTCAATTAAAACTTATTTCAAGCCGCCGAAGAAGATTAACCAATTCCTACCACCTGTCAAGTGCAATATCCCCTTACAAGATGCAGGCATATACAAGTTAGATTGTGACTGCGGCCTCTCATACATAGGTCAAACAAAGAGAAGCATAGGCACCCGGGTAAAAGAACATATAGCTGACGTAAAACACAGGCGCGAAACGAAGTCGGCAGTGTGTGAACACGCTCGTGACGGACCCAATCAATATATCAGATTTGATAAGCCCCAGATCCTCGCCAAAGAACACCGTTTCATTCCTAGAATGTTACGTGAGGCTATTGAAATCAAAAAACATCCTAATTTCAATAGAGAAGATAGTTGGAGTGTACCACCAGCTTGGGATCCCATCATTCGAATAATAAAGTCCCAAGCCCGTCCTCACACTGCCCAAAAAACTGACACCGTGAGCTCCGTATGCGTAATTCGGACCGCTCAAAATATAACACAAAGTGACGGTAGTTAACTTAAAACTTATCAAAGACAACTGACATCTTCAGTCTTCCCGTGACCACGATCGCTGTAAAGTAATCGAAACGTCGGGTGAATAATAATAATGTAACATCTAATTAAACGCGAGTTAAATCCGGTAAATTGGTTTTATTTCAAATGTGTAGTGCTCGCGAAAATGTAAGACAATACTATGTTAGAAAGATTTTCGAAAATTCTCCAACACAACTAAATGTAATGTCAAACGTTTTGAAAACAAGACAACAGCGACAGAGACAGATGACAGATATAAATTACCTGAGGGCCTAGACAAGATGCCATTTGACAATCGCTACCGCTATCGCTAAATGGAAAATGTATGGGATTAGACATTTACAATCAAAAGTCAATCGAGAGCTTATGTCAAATTCCATACATATTACTCTTAGCGATAGCGATAGCGATTATCGAAAGGCATGTTGTCTAGGCCCTCTGTTTATGAAGAGCGTCGACCACCATATTGATTGTATGGATAATGCCTTCTTTCGGATTGAGGCGGATTATACCGCCATTACTGAGCGTGCACGTTTCATACAATTTTTTTATCTTACGAACTTACGCTAGACTGCTAAGTGCTGCAGAAAGCAAAGCAAGATATATTAATTTAGGACTTGACTAAATGAACTTGCATCTAGGCCAAGAAAAAAAAATATTACACTTCCTTCAATGTCAATGTCAGTGAAAAAAATAAATATCCCACATTTCCAACCAACCAAAGTAAAAAAAATCAAAAAATGTTTTATTCTATTTCCGAAATAATAGTAAAAAAATAACGAAAATGAGTCGTAAAGTTTTTGTAATTCTATTGCTGAATAATTAGATATGAAATAATTTAAGCTCCAAGAAGATATAAAACATCAGAATGACGGTGAGTTTGAATCGACTTTGTTATCTCTGTATTTTGATAAACTATCACGTTGTAACATCCTATAGTTTTATTATTCTGTGATAGTTAAAATAATATTTTCAATTTTAATTGGTGGAATTTAAAACTGTTTTATCTAATCATTGTACCAATTAGGTACTTATAGAAAGAAAACTATTGAAAAATTTAATAAGTAATTCATATAAAAACTCTAACTCAAAACTTTTTTGCAAACTAGTTATAAAGATACGTAAGGTGTAAGGTACGTATGTAACTTTAGTTTCTACTGTAATCAGGAATAAATAAATACATTTTAGGTAGGGATGTGACATTGTACATAAAAAATCGATTTTTAATTAATCGACTTTTATTGCAGGATGTAAAATCGATTAATAAAAAATCGATTTTTCTGAAGAAAATAATCGATTTTTTTATAATAATCGATTTTTTTCTAATTTGTCCATTAATTTCAAAATATACACCGTAAATATATTTATTAATTAAAATGTATATCAATAGATATTTTAATTAAAAATAAACAGGAGAAATAGTAAGTTTTATACAAAATAATCAACACAAATTAAAGTTTTAGAACAATCAAATTATAAAAGGTTCAGATAAGTTCGGTATAATGTTTTTTTTTTATATATATTGTATGGCAACAGCTTTTTACTTTCTGCCAATGTTAGTGTTGAAGGTAGGGAAACTATATTTATATGGAATGGATGACGGAATGACTATAACAGTACAGAAGAGTTCCAGGTTTGGAATAATAGATATTTGCTAAGGACTACATATAATGTTTATAACGGAATATAATTAATAGATACTAATAATATAATGTTAAGATATGTTACATAAAATATTAAATTTTAATATTATTTAGACATATAAAGGAATACAAAATATTAAACAAAGGAGATAGTATTCTTTGACAGTCAGTTCGCGTTCCGGGCTTCGGGCCAAAAGACCAAACTTTGTCGGGGGGCTACAGATGAAAAATCAGTAATAATATTGATTGAATGATTATAAAAAAATCGATTATTAATCGATTATTTATCAAAATAAAATCATGTATATAAATCGATTTTTACTTTAAAAAAATCGATTATTAATCGATTTTTTTCATAATCGATTATTTTTTCACATCCCTAATTTTAGGTCAGACATTTATTCGAAACACAGGCGTCAAGTCTTATTTTTATTTTCAGTTAATTATTCCATTCAGTAAAGGTTTTCATGTATGTTATCCTGCCTTTACTAGAAAACTCAATCTGTTCATAATAGATTGCATTACACAACCTTTCCTTTATTTTAATCAAAGTAATGTTTCACTTATTTACATGGTTGAAATGCCTTGTGAATTCTTATTTCTTTTCCTCATGTATAGTTGATAAGTTAAGATTATACATCTTGGATTTGATCCGAATATTGCCACAATGGTGTGTAGCCTTATCAACGTTTTAAACCAATTATGCACTGATTGGTTATCTTTATACAATTTCATGCTTAATTTAGATTTTTTATTGTTATACAAGATATAAGCTAGGTGACCTAATCCACAGTTAACTATGTATGCGTATAGACAAATGAAATCTCTTTAACCCCAGATGAAAAAGAGGAGTGTTTATATAATTATAAAGTATACAATAAAAAAAAACAAAAATAATGTTTGTTAATATTAAATTGTTAATTATGTTTTGTTTTACATTAATATAAGCTAAATTTAAGCTAAATAAATAAATTTTTGTTAATTAAAAATAACAATTAAAGTTGTAATATTCAAGTACTTAAGCATTAAAATTTTACTGGCCATAAAACTTCAAATTGTAATTACACAGAAGGTATTGTTTCAGTTAAGTCAACATCAGTATTTTTAGTTGTTTATCACAATGTTGAATCATGAAAAGGAAATGGGTGATTCAAATCAACCAACTGTATGTAAAAATTTGTTTAATATGTATTATTAAAAATCTAAATATTTTTAATAACTTTCTGTCAATGTCACTAATTTTGGCATATACATTGTCCTAATAACTTATCCACCAAGTTACACTTAAATTCTGTATCAATATTGCCCTAACTAAATTAAGGTCTGTTTTGAGCAATCTACCACTAAAACTAACAGATGTACAAATATTGTACAAAAAAATCGCTTTTATTTATTTTATTTTACCATTTTATTAAAATTTTAAAGGTTTAAACCTTTAACATTCTTCGCCCCAGGACATTAATTTTGTCTAGTCTAAATACATTTTTTTCTGGAAACGAATAAGTTTAACATAAGATGAGTGGTAATCCTAACATATATTCACCTTATTATAAGACTTTGCTTAAAGTTAGATACAGTATTGGCTAGCTTAGTGATATTAATTGTCTTTTACACTCCACTCAAGTACCAAGGGAGCAAAATGTTTAGGTACCTACACATTTTTTTCTGAATAATAAATTTATATTTTTAGTGATATGGTAGGAAAATACATAGGTAATTAGTGCTATAGTTAATAGCCATATAGTAATATGTTGGTGACATAATGATTATATCTATCTACGAACATTACAAAACTATGATTTCTCGTATTGTTGTTACAGAATCCTGTAAAGTTATGTGTCAAATGTGTAGAAGTATATTGTTGTAACAACTATTTATGATTTTGAATTAAACCTATATATTATATTTACAGCCTTACTCATACATGCTTATAACCTATTTTAGTTAAAACCCTGATAAACATGTTGGCATTTTAAATTCACATATTGGTGAGAGATATAGGCCCTAATTCTGGAGAACACATGCTAAGATTAAATTTAAGTTCAGTCTACCTCTTTCTCTCAATATGAATACGAACAAGATAGCTGTCATAAAATTTGACATTTAGAAACATGCATTCAATTTTCGACCTTATTGAACGTGATAAAATGCGGTGTTTAGGAGGCACCTCCGTACATGCCGTCTAAAATAGTCTATGGTTCGTATATAATCCGTCTAAATTTAGATGACAGCTCTAAACAAATTCTTGCTATCTAATTCTTATTACATATTGTGAGAAAGAGATGTACTGTACTTAAATTTAAACTTAGAGTGTGCCTCCAGAATTAGGCCCATAGCTTTTAAGCATAATAGGTTTATAAGTGTTTAGGAGTGAAACTATTAAGGACTAATATTTAACCACACTGTAAATAGCTGTGACTTCACTTCTTTTCACTATTCAAGACTAAAAGCAACTCTATTGTGTCTGTGCAACTAACATTGCGACAGGAATCTTAAAACAGCGTAATAACATGTCAATAAACAAAACAAAAATGTACACAATCGGTCTAATAGTGAGTAAACATCAAACTTGTGGTGTAACTGTAAATAAACAAATTTGTCAGTAATTGCTGAGACATCCATTAGAGGTGGCGGTTGGGACTCTCCTTGTCAGTCATGCGTTACCCAGTGAGTGTGTTCTCTCTATGATATGTTAATTCAAACGAATCATTACGATAATTATTCCACCGGGTTATCATCTAAGTTTGTATAGACGACAGCACATCAAGTGTAATAGCTGCACTACAAAAGCAGCCTTTATTACAAACGCAGTAAGGGCGGTCTCAAGTTCAAACAGTTACGCTTGATGTGCTGTCGACTGTACACAGAGTGTAAGCCCCGAAAACGAAGACAGAAATATTGGTCGGTATTGATAGGCTCTCGCCGCATCTCCAGAGGCGAACAAGAAGGCATAGACATCAGATGATAGAAACAACTTGTCTATTCAAAAACGAATTCGATTTACAATTTTTCGCGACTGTTTAGTGTGATGTGTGATTGTAGCACGGGCAGTACATAGCAGGGCATTTATTGGGTGCGAGTCACCAAGTTTTACCAAAAACGAATGTTACGAGGGTGGATAGAAAAGTGCGCCGCCTAAAAAACAAAATTCCAGCTTCCAGACACAATTGATTTTTCAATTGTCATAGTCCTCCGGTGAGATAACGCTGCTTGACAGATTAATCTCCAACTAGCCCTATACATTTCTTCTACCAGCTTTCCAAAGCTTTGAAAATCTACCTCAAGGCTTACAAAAAAGTTCTTACTGCAGCTTTGACCTCTTTATCTGATGAAAATGTTTAGCCATCGAAGTGTTTTTAGGTTTGGAAACAGATGAAAGTACGAAGGTACCAAATCAAGAGAATAAGCCGGGTGGATGCAATTCGTAACCACAATTACAAATTAAATCAACGGATTCAACAGACGTCTGAACACGAGCATTATCCGATAAAAAAAAATCTATCTGAGAAGTCCAAGGTTTTTTCTTCGATTTTTTCTCGTAAACGTCAGGCTCAGAACTCAGAAGTCTTTCGCAATCAAGATGGCCCTTAGTATTCCAAAAAACTAACGCCATCGCTTTTTCAGCCCACAGAAATGCCTTCGCTTTTTGGCGTCGGCTCACGGGCTCTTTTTCTCTTCCTGTATTGTTGTTTTGTCCCTGGAGTAAAGTAGTGTACTAAGGTTTAATCCATAGTCACAAACCTGTTACAAAACCTTGTAAACCGCTTTAAACAATCGCGAGAAGTTGAGGCTATGTCCAATTCTTTTTTGGTCAACTAAAAGTAGGACCCATCTAGTGGAAACCTTAGAGTTAGAGAATCCAAGTTCGTTGACTATCATGTTTTGTGTTGGTTCATACAAAAAGCCCTCAGTATCTACAATCTCCCTGATAGTCATACTATGGTCTTCGAATATGAGATCACACAGTTTTCCAAAGTTTTTTTCATTCGTAGACATCGGGGGACGGCTAGAGCTAGGGTATATTTGACGCTCTCTTCCCCTCGATTGACTTCTGCAATTAACTTCTTTCCGGTGATATATGAAGGGCAAATTCTCCTTGTGTATTTGCTTTGGTGTAAGTCTTTTACACATAGTTGATAACCGCAAGTCCAGTTTTCTCCATGTTCCAAACAACTGCAAATCCGAGAGTAATTTTTATTTCACTAACCACAATCAATGAAATTGTAAAACAAATGAAGGTAGAATAATAAATAAGTACAAAGTAATCTCCGCGAACTTTTCAATTCACCCTCGTGCCTATGCTGCGTTTCAAATTATACTTTTTACTTACATATGCATATTTTTTAAATATTATATTTAATAAGTAAGTACCTACCTATATTGAAGATGTAATTATTAAAACATATTTTTTTTATCTTGTAAATAATTATTTTACGATTAGGTCAATTCAGTATTGCCAAGAAAGAAAACACGTTCTTAAGTTGCCAGGAGTTTGGTCACTTTTCTAATGAATGAATAGTTTGTTTCGTATTGGCTTTATTCGATAATGCTGGCGTTTTAAGAACAGGAAACGTAAATTGTGTCAAATCACTTACATAACGTGTAAGAGATGTTGGGTAATATTACTTGCTCTATTTGTGATAATAGTCTAGTAATGTAGTAATCTTCCAGTTCCGCATTACCATGAATCTTGAATAATTTTTAAATTCGTCTTCAAAATTCGAACCACTATAAAATCTACCACATCCTTTTACTCATGTTGTTTGTTTTTGAAATAACTTTTGAATAAAGTTGAGTTTATTGCCTATGCCCAGCAGTGGGCGTCTCTCGGCTGAAATGATTATGATGATGATGAAACTTGAGTTTACGAATGCTCATGATTATGGTTAGGGGGCTGCATTTTGAAATGAGATGAGCGTACCAGTACCATTCTCTCTGGCAGTCTGTCCTTTTCTGATCCGATTGTAATAAAAGAGTGCCAATGAACTTAAATTTAGCTTTAGTCGGTGTACAAAGAACCATTAAGTATGTTTTCTGAACCGATTTAGGTATCAAGGAAAACGGAACTTGTTACAGTTGACCTGAAATAAATGAAAAAACATGAAACATAAATGTACTGAAATAAGTTCTCTATGGCCCATTCTTATATACTTGGATATGCTTAGCACAAAAGTCTTACTTTTGAATATTGTGTTTTATTTTTTTTAATTTAGTACCTGTAGCTTTAGCCCAAAATAACGAGCTAAAACTGCCACAATTACTATTTGCAAACAAATTAGGTCGGCAATAAAAGCAATTTGCACAATTGAAGCGTACACCTACGCGTGTATAGGCCATTTCGTCCATTTCAATTTTTCGCGCCAATTACAGTAAACAAGCACGAATATTGCTGTAGTATAATTTAATCCACTAACACACACAATTAAACCCTTGTCATAGTAAGTGTTTTTTCTATTTTCAATAATATTTATTTAATAGTCAAATATTCATAATTAATGAGATAAGAAACTATACAAGCACGCACTGCTATTATTTAGCTTATACAAATAGAGCCTTAGATAATCAAACAATAAAAGTATGAACAACAGTGTTTACATTAAATGAATTATTCTCCACAAAAGCTACACGCGGGCCTTTTCAAGAAACACCTTCGTGGTGCCTATGGACGCAATAAGGCCGATTCGTCATTCGTTAGTTAAACAATACACAAGTGTACACGAGAGTACGTTTGTATTAAAATAATATTAATGATTTTCTTTTAATCGTGCCATAGTAAGAACACACTCGCGCTTTTTTTAAAAAGTTTTCAAACGATGTACGAGTACAAGTTGCTAGAAAGAAATCCCCCTGTGCAGGCGGAAGCTCGGGTGATGGGTCGACGGTTTGTGCTAACTCTGGTGATTGGGATATCGGCTGGATTTAGTTTTGCATACATACTATTAACATCGACAGGATACCCCCGAGATGTAGCGTGGTCTTCGTACAGGTCAGTCTGCATGCGGCTCTTTGCACGTTTCTGTCAACTGCATGTTGTTTATGCTACGCGTTGTCTGTGTTTGTTATAAGTTTTCTCTGTTCATCCAGGTGTCTGCAATTTTTATTTACGCAAGCACTCGGAATAAAAAATGCAGATATCAACTTTAGTGCATGCAGTCCTCTGCAAATACCCTGAAACAGATTGAATGAGTCTTAAATTAAATTTTTACTAACGTAAAATGTGTATATTTGTTTTTGTTAATTTGATAAAGTATATTATTTTATTTTGTATGTTAGATTTGTTTAAGCTATTTTATATAGTATTTGTTATATTGTTTTTTTTATTTATCTATAAATCTGTAGCTGTACCACTAAAACTTATAGGCAAAACATAGGAAATAGACATTAAGTTCGGAAAGAAAACTCGTCTCAGTAGTGCTTAGAATAGAACACTTTTCCTGCCTAACTCATGCAGCTTTTTTAAAGGAGTGCTATACTTTCATGATAATATTGAATAAAATTTTATTGGACCTAAATGAGCCCCCTGTGGTACGCGAAGTATAATATGGTTTATGCGATTACATGTATTTATTGACATTAATGAAGCTGACCGTCATTACAAAACTTGTTATCATCAGATCTACCCTAACCATAAGCAAAAGTATTTTTTTTTATATAAAACTAGATGACAAACAAGCTTTACGTCTAAGATTACATGCCGTCCATGCCCAGTAATTAGGCAGTCTTAGGCCTCAGGATGACAACGCATCTGCAATATCAAGTGATTTTTCCTCGTTATTGCAGGTTTCTATAGGCGACGGTAACCGCTTACCATAAGGTGGGCCGTCAGCTTGTTTGTCATCTAGTTGTATAAAAAAATCTGTTGACATCGAAAGAGCATTGGCTGGATCGTGATGGAATTTAGTAATTATTATAATGATGTAAATGTCATTGATAGCACATTTTTATCTGTAGTTAGATGTGTATTCTTTATTGATGTTATCATTTCTATATTTTTTTGTGTGTATTTTTTTGTTTTTGCTTAGAAAGGATGAAACGACATATTATAAATATACTTTGAAATTAATCAAACACCAGAGTAAATCCGTAAAATTTTGCATGAGACTTGAAACTCGCTTAGGCCATATTTAGTTATTTTTGTAATAATTACATGAGTTATCATGTATTTATGTGATGTGTGTTTCTATTCTCAAGAAAACAGTCATATTATTGCTGTTCTGTTTAATTTTAATCATATTTTAATGGATGCTAAAAGGATAGTTTTAATCATGGTGAATACTAATTTGGCTGTATTTTAAGTGGGTTCATCAAGTCAATAAACCTGGTCCACCATTTCATAACGTTCTATGTTGGATAAAGGAACTAGTGGTTTTTATTTAAATAGTCGTCCAACCTACGTTTTCAGGGAATCAGTAAGAGACCTTGAGAAACATCCAATATCTGCTATAATAGAACATAGTAGCGATGAGCCGGCACATAGACATGAAGATAGAACAGTTGCAGACGAACTGGCCAAACGGGTGCGGGTGCTGTGTTGGGTGATGACGCAGCCCAATAATCACAGGAAGAAAGCTGATCATGTGAAAGCCACGTGGGGAAAAAGATGTAACAAGATTTTGTTCATGAGCTCGCAAGAAGGTAAGATTGAATTAATTAAGCAGCGTACGGTCAAGATAGGAAACAGTATTTAGTTTTTATTCTATCAAAGATAGGTAATTAATTGTTTTACGAAAAAGTCAATATGTAACTGAGATTTAGATAGTCAATATAATAACAAACCACAAGGGAGACCAACACTTTCCCCATGAAAAAACCACAGATCTGTTTGGAAAATTGGAATATAATTACAACGGGGGTAAAGGAATTTACGTGTCTTACTAGACGTCAAGATCAACGGAGTCTAGTAACACCATCTTAGATTTCAAGATCGATTTAAAATACCACTGTTTAAGTTACCGCAGTCAAATAAGTAACGTGAGTAAGAGCACCAGAGGGCCTAGACAAATGCCTTTCGATAATCGCTATCGCTCAGCGTAAAATGTATAGGATTTGACATAAGCCCTCGTTTGAGTTTCGACCGTAAATGTCAAATCCCATACATCAAAAATTACATCTTGTCTAGGCCCTCAGAGCTCTCCGAGTCTTTTCTACTACAGAAAAAATCTCGATTCTTTGCCAGATGAATCATTACCATCCGTAAAGTTGCCAGTTCGCGAAGGTCGCAATCACTTGTGGGCTAAGACGAAAGAAGCTTTTCGATACGTGTACGAGCATCACCGCAGGGACGCAGACTGGTTCCTTAAGGCTGATGATGATACGTGAGTTTCTTTGGATTTATATTTAAATCTAAAACAGGACTGCATCTCAGACTCTCATTAAAACACCGGCAGCGAATGCTTCTTGTTGCATTATGTGCAGATGCCTATTTACATATGAAAGCCATATTACTTTGCATTTCCACGGTCGTGACTGTAATTTCACGCTGATTCAGTTTTATCCGTAGATGTTCAAGGCGAACCTAGAAAATATTGATGTAATTTTCAATAGAGGACTTTGTTGTTAGAAAATGTACCTACTTCGCTATGTTACTACGGACGTATGTAAAGAGTTGGTATTCTTCTATTTGATTGTCCAATGAATTTGACTTGGATATTATAGAACCTTTTTTTATTAGGTAGATATAATAATATTAGTGATAAAGAAAGGACATGTTTGATGTCTGGCCAGGTGTATGTACACTATCTCAAAAATCAGGAAAAATCTCCTGAAGATGGAAAAATACTAATAATTCGTTTTCATGCGTAGTTTGTTTGTACAAAAATTAAAATTTTTCGTCGATTTCACAGTTATTTAGTATGGCAATATGGCGGGGGACATAGATGTCAACTGTATTTCAGTTGTTTTTTGGTGGTAGGCCCGTATGAAGGCCCGTCTGGGTAGGTACCACCGCCTTTCTTATTTCAGCCGTGAAACAGTTCGCTGTGTTTCGGATTAAAGGGAAAGGTAGCCAGTGTAATTACTGGGCATGGACGGCATTTCATCTTAGGCCTCAGGATGACAACGCACCTGCAATACAAAGTGATTTTTCCTTGTTATTGCAGGTGTCTATAGGCGGCGGTAATCGCTTACCATCAGGTGGGCCGCCAGCTTGTTTGTCATCTAGTTGTATAAAAAAAAACCTATTTTTCAGTATACTGCACATAGACCTGGCCGGGCCTCCATATATTTTTGGAACATCTCTTTTGTTCAAATGACGCGATATTATTGAGCGATAGCGTTACGTAACCTATAACAAACTTTATGGGATTTGACGTTTGCGGTCGGTACTTATTCGAGGCCATATGTAAAATCCCATACATTTTTCATTCAGCGATAGCGATAGGTACCTACCACGAACCACTACTTGAATGTGAATTTTTCTTCTGAACTTAATCGTTGTTTTATTATATTATAATGATCTATAGGTAACCGATTGTATGAAAATGTTATTGAGTCATAGCGACTTGATCTAACCGGAAAATAGTTTGATTTGGGAATCTAATATTTTAATGACCTTTTAAAATCTTAATTGATGTATTTTATGTAAAAAACTTACCTTGTTATCATGACCAGCCTATTGAGGTCCTACGGCTGGGATTAGTTTTACATGAGAGATGGGGGGAACCCAGTTGCGGGTTGGTGGGTTAAAGCGGTTGCAGTAACAACCGTGACAGCCGGCTGAACGTGCTTTCCGAATTACGGAGGAGGATTCAAGATTATGAATTTTGTTTGACCTATCCCTGGATTGACCATGGCGATAGTTGCTTTATTTGCCTTAACTTGTAACAATCACAAATATGATTGTAAAATATGTAGGTATTCAGATATTTTTCCAAAAATAAACAAAGAAAGTATACTCACAATACACAAATAAAATAGTGAAAAATATTAACGTTAAACTTTCGATGGCAAACTTACATGTACTTATTTTCACAACTATTTTATTAAGATCGCTGATTCTTTTTAAATCTAAATAGTACTTTTACAAGTTTAGATTTTGATTCATAGACGACAACTACACTAATTAACTTTTTTTATTATTTGCATACTTTGTTCTTTATGAGAAATAGTTTTTTTTAAACAGAAATGTTTATTGCAGGTATGTTGTAGTGGAAAACCTAAGGTATATGTTGGCTGATTACAGTCCCAAAGAGGCCATATACTTTGGATGTCGTTTCAAACCCTTCACGAAACAGGTTGGTATTTATCTTATTTTTATTTTTTTATTCAGTTTTACACTAGAATAAAAAAGCCGGCATAGGCTTTATAACTCCACCTTGCCGGATTAGGTTGTCAACGTAGAGGCGGCTAGAACAGTTTATTTCAAGCTGCGCTAGCTGTCTTCGCATATGGACTCTTCTTACCGCTTCACATCAGGTGGTGTTGAGCCATTTGCCGTGCTTTGTATAAAAAAAGCCAGTTCCAGTCTTCATATTTTTTTGGGAGCGCTCTTTTCTGCATGAAAAATATATATTAGGTATATAAAAACACACATAATTTATATTGTAATTTATTTTACTTTTTTCTTAACACATCGATCAAAGCTCCTAAAAATGGGATTTAATTATTAAAGATTGGGATATATAAGAAGCGTCCTATCAGTTTCATTTGTAGTAGGTAATTGATAATAAAATCGTTTGTGACGGGAATCAATCTTTCTATTGTTTTCTCTGTTGTTTTGAGGATCTCGGTGGCGGAGTGGTTTGAGCGCTCTGGTTTCGACCAAGAAAACAAAGCAAGTTCCGCCATGGTCGATCACGGGATCATCATCACTGTTGTATTAGAACTTTTCAGTGTTGACAAGCTTGATAGAAAAATAAAGAACGTCACTTGATTGACAGACCTGACTATAATGGTTGTATTATTTTGTGTTTCTATTTATTAATTTCGCCCATTTAACATGGCGCAGTCGGTAAAGTGATAGTTTGGATGCATATTTAAATGTTAAGTATAATGCAAAGTAAAATTTGGTGATATCAGTACTCGCGAAGTATAATATAGTGATTTGTCGGAATGGCTCATTCCTCGCGACCAGCCGAAGGGAGCGGTAAGATAGCTCAGTTGCCACATATTGGCCTTCCCTCATATCTTTCCTGGGAAGGTAGTTTGGCAGATAATTGGGTGTTTTTTAAGCAAAAATTTGAAATATATTTGCTGGCCTCGGGAAATAATGTAAGTGGCTCTAGCATAAAAACAGCTTTACTATTGAGTGCTGTAGGTGATCGCGCGTTGAAGCTTTATAACACATTGGTTTTTGAGAATGATGCCGACAAGAAGGATTTTACCAAAGTTGTACAAAAGTTTGATGAGCATTTCTGCCCTGAAAAAAATTTGACGTACGAGCGGTTTTTGTTCTTCACTCGCAATCAAAAAGAAGGTGAGACGTATGAAGATTACGTAATGGAACTTCGTGACTTAAGTGCATCTTGTGAATTCGGGTCTTTGACTGAAAGCTTAATTAAAGACAGGCTCGTTTGCGGTATTTTAGACGTGACCGTCAAAGATCGCCTTCTTCGCACTAGGAAGTTAACATTAGCAATGGCACTTCAAGTATGTTGCACTTCCCAGCAAACAAAGCAGCAAGTGGAGGCTATATCATCGTCGGTTTCGGCCTTTACCACAGTCACTCAAGAGATGTCGTCTCAAGTTGACAAAATTAACCAACAGAGACCTAGTACTTTCGTTGGCGGTAGGAACAAGAAGAATATCATTCCAACGACCTCTTCAAATATGACACGTCCAGACACAAGACGTCACTCTATGTCGACACAGTTTTATAACCGCACACAATTTATTTGTAATAATTGTGGTTACTCACATCAGAAGTATAAATGTCCGGCATACGGAAAAACATGTTTGAGGTGTGGGAAACTAAATCATTTTTCTGTGAAGTGCAGAAGCATAAGAGAAGTGCAGGAGAATAGGGAAGAAATTAATGGAATTGACACACTTTTCTTAGGTGCAGCTTTTGTCAATTCTATAAATAACATTCGTGACTGGTCCATAAGTTTAGGCGTTGATAACTTTCCGTTGCAGGTTAAAGTGGACACTGGAGCGCAAGCTAATATACTATCTGAAAATACGTTAATTTCACTAGGTTTGGACAAAAACAACTTGTTGCCAGTTAAGACTAAGCTTTCTACTTACACGGGCGAGTGTATTCCATGTTTAGGTAGTTGCCTTCTCTCATGTAAGTACAATGACAGAATATTTAATCTTAGCTTTTATGTTGTCTCTGGGTGCTATACTGATATACTTGGATTAAAGTCAGCTGTTGATATGCAACTTGTAACGCCTCTTCGTGAAATAGCAAAAAAAGTAGACTTTCGTGATGAATTTAGAGATATTTTTGAAGGGCTAGGTAGTATTAAAGGGGAGTATGATATTAAAATGAAAGAAAACTCTGTACCGGTCATCCACGCCTCTAGGAAAGTACCATTAGCTGTACAGCCTCGCTTAAGGAAGAAACTTAGCGAAATGGAACAACAAAATGTTATCACGCGGGTGACACACCCAACGGAATGGGTAAACTCCTTGGTTATTGTTTATAAGCCAAATGGGGATCTGAGGTTATGCATAGACCCGAAAGATCTAAACCGGGTAATCATGAGGCAGCATTTTAGCTTGCCAACTTTTGATGAAATAACTAGTAAATTATCAGGTGCGGCTGTATTTAGCACACTTGACGTCAAAAATGGGTTCTGGAATATTAAACTATCAGAAGCTAGTTCTGATTTATGCTGTTTTAATACGCCTTTTGGTAGGTATAAGTTTTTAAGAATGCCTTTTGGCTTATGTAGTGCGTCTGAAGTATTTCAGCAGAGAATGCGTGAAATTTTAGAGAATTTGGAAGGAACTGAAGTTTTTATCGATGACATTTTAATTTGGGGAAAAGACCAGGCTGAACAAGATCGAAATTTAAGGTTAGTTTTAGAGCGATTAAGAAATGAAAACGTTAAATTAAATAAAGATAAGTGTAAATTCAATTTGGAAAGAGTTAAATATTTAGGTCATGTAATAAGCAAAGAGGGTTTAAAATTGGACGAGGGGAAGATTAAGTCAATTATTGCGATGAGAAGCCCTCAAGATAGGAAGGAGTTAGAACGCTTTTTGGGCATGGTCAATTATGTTTCAAAGTTCATTCCCAATTTTGCTGATTTAAGTTCTCCTTTAAGAAATCTTTTGAGAAAAGACGTCGAATTTTCTTGGTTAGACGTTCATGAGAATGTTTTCCAAGACTTAAAGATAAAACTATCTTCAGAACCGGTTCTTCAGTTTTTTAATGAAGTTCTTCCTGTTACACTTTCTGTGGATGCTTCGAGGGATGGTCTTGGCGCGGTTCTTTTACAAAATAACCTTCCTGTCGCGTATGCTTCTAAAGCTTTAAATGACTGTCAGAAAAGATATGCTCAGATAGAAAAGGAGCTTCTTGCAATTTTGTTTGGCTGCGAAAAGTTCAATCAATTTATATTTGGTAGAAAAGTAACCATCGAAACTGACCATGCTCCATTGATTTCTATTGTTAAAAAACCATTAAACTCTTGCACCGCACGCATTCAGCGAATGTTGCTTAAGTTGCAGAAATATAATTTTGAGTTAGTTTACAAGCGTGGCCGAGAATTATACTTAGCTGACACTTTATCTAGATCATTTGATAGCAGTGATTCTGTAGAAATCGACTTGGACAGTGAGGAAATCGAAGCTCAGATCATGTTCGTTGTTACTAATATTAATGCATCGCAGTCGCAGTTAAACAATATTAAAGAACTTACTACTCTAGACGAGGAGTTGATTGTTGTTAAAAGGTATATAGCTGATGGTTGGCCATCTCACAAGAACTCATTGCCAGAACCTGTTAGGAAATACTGGTCTATTAGAAATGATTTGACTTTGAAATCTAATATTTTATTTAAAGGAAGCAGTGTTATTATTCCGGTAAAGTTAAGGCGGGAGATGCTACACCGTTTACACTTCCCGCACTTAGGTATTACAAAAACGTTGTTGAGGGCTCGAGATTGTATTTACTGGCCTGGCATACAAAATGACATTTATAATTTAGTTTCTTCTTGTGAAACCTGCAGGCTGTACAGTAATAGTAATCGGCGGGAGACATTGATACCACACGAGGTTCCGAATTATACTTGGCAAAAGGTTGCAGCTGATTTATTTGAGTTGAACGGGAAAACATATTTAATGATTGTTGATTATTTTTCTAAATTTCCGGAGCTTTCATTGCTGTCCAGTACAACCAGCGAAGCTGTGATCAATGTATTGAAACGATTTTTTAGTCGCAGTGGTATTCCGGAGATTTTCATGAGCGATGGGGGGCCTCAGTTCGCCAGCGAAAAGTTTGCATCTTTCTGTAGAGAGTGGAATATCAAGCATGAGTTTTCCAGCCCTGAGTATCCTCAATCCAATGGTATGGTGGAAAGGACCATTCAAACTATTAAGAATTTGCTTAGGAAAGCGATGCATGAAGGGAAAGACCCGTATCTGGTTATGTTGGAATTTAGGAATACTCCCATTTCTCATGAAATTCCTTCTCCTGCTCAAATTTTTTACAATAGAAAGCTAAGAGGTATTCTGCCATTGTGTTCAGAGAGCTTAAAGCCTAGAATTTTTCAAAATTTAAAATGTAGTTTAAAAATGAGGCAAGATAGAAGCAAGGTTTATTTTGATAGAAATAAGAAAGACTTAAGGCAACTAGTGATGGGTGAAAAAGTAATATTCAAAGTTGGCAAGCAGTGGAGAAGAGGTGCAGTACTGTCTCAAATAGATAGACGAACATATAAAATTGATTCTAATGGAGTATGCTTTGTTCGGAACAGAATATATATCAAGCCGTTAGCTTTTGTTCCGTTTTATATACATGATAATGATTTACACACTCCTTCTAAAGTAAATGATTCTTCACAAGTAGAGTTAACGGGTAGACCAACGAACAGGAATTCTCAAGGGTTCTTGGTAACTTCATCAGGTCGTGTGAGTCGTCCACCTGATCGCTTTGGATACCCTACTAGCTAGTTTTGTTTGTTTTGTTGTAGAAACAATTGTTTTTTTGTTTTGTTAAGAAGGAAGATGTTGTATTAGAACTTTTCAGTGTTGACAAGCTTGATAGAAAAATAAAGAACGTCACTTGATTGACAGACCTGACTATAATGGTTGTATTATTTTGTGTTTCTATTTATTAATTTCGCCCATTTAACAATCACCAGCCTATATACGTCCCACTGCTGGGCACAGGCCTTCCTACATGGGTGAAACACATGAGGAGATTGGGCCATAACGCCACCACGCTGGCCCAATGCGGGTTGGTGGGTTAAAACGGTTGCAGGAACAACCGGGACTAACAGCTTAACGTGCCTTCCGAAGCACGGAGGAGCTCGGGATTATAAATTTGATTGACCCATCCCGATCAGAAGGCATGTTGAACCTTGGTCCCGGTTACTTACTGCAACCGCTGTAACCCACCATCCCTCATTGGTCCAGCGTGTGGTTTATGGCCCAAACCTCCTCATGTATTTATCCCATGTAGGAAGGCCAGCGCCCAGCAGTGGGACGTTTATAGACTGGTGGTGATGATAATGATGGTTGTTTTCTCAGGGTTATATGAGTGGCGGTGCGGGATATGCTCTAAGCAGAGAAGCATTGGAACGGTTCGTGAACAAAGCCCTGCCTTCCCCACACCTGTGCAAGGCGAGCGACGACGGAGCTGAAGACGCCGAGATTGGTAAGAAAATTGTTATATGTATATGAATTGTTATTGTTGACGACCGGCTGGTTGGAGCAAATGTTTGTATGATACGTACGAGCATTTGTTTACGAGTCATGGATGTTTATTTAGTATATTTCTAGTATTTATATACAATTATTATCATTATTATTCACTAGGTGGTAGGCCCGTATGTAGGGTCATCTGGGTAGGTACCACCGCCTTTCTTTCAGCCGTGAAACAGTTCGCTGTGTTTCGGATTGAAGGGAAAGGTTTCCAGTGTAATTACTGTGGATGACGGCATTTCATCTTAGGCCTCAGGATGAAAATGCACCTGCAATATCAAGTGACTTTTCCTTGTTATTGCAGGTGTTTATATGCGGCGGTAACCATTTACCATCAGGTGGGCCGGCAGCTTGTTGGTCATCTAGTTGTATAAAAAAAATCTCCGTAATCTAGTATCCATAACACAAGCTCTTAATGATGCTTACTTTGGGCTAGATAATAGGTGTGTGTATGAATATTATTATTATAAATATTAAAGGTAACTGCATTTCTCAAACAGTTTATTAACAGTAAAAATAATATTCTATCACCATAGAAACCGCGTCACATGCAAATCATGATATAACAGTCCTACCTCATAACTCCTCATGGTCGGAAGGTGGTGTCAAGCATCTGGTTGAGATGTCGGTTCCACAGCTCGCCTGAGTCGGTGAGCACCGCGCCATTTAAAACGCCTAGCCTTCTCTTTACCATTCCAACTGCATTTTATTCACAATGAAAATAATATTTTATCCATATAGCAAACGCGTCACATGCAAATCATTGTATACAGGTTGTTGCCGTCAATACGACAATAAATTAAAACATAGGCTATATTAATTCTCCTTTATGTCTATTGCATTAGCCTAAGGTGTTTAAATACGTTTCTTCTCTAACAGGTATTTGCTTAGACAAAATCGGCGTGAAGGCTATGGACTCCCGCGACGCACTCCACAGAGGGCGGTTCTTCCCATTCATGCCCCAGGACCACTTAATCCCCAATAAGGATAAGGGATTCTGGTATTGGAAATACATCTTCTATCCCACAGACGAGGTGAGATTTATGTCCGCTTTTGCCCGCAACAGCGAACCGTACAGTTTTCCGGGGTGAAAAGTGGCCCATGTGCTATTATAGACTTTAATATACATGTATTTGTGCCAAATGTCACCCAGATTTGTTTATCCGTTCTGCCCCTCAATTCTGCTATTGTATTTTGATCTGAAACGAATCAGAAACGCTTTAGTTACGTTATCGTGAAATTAAACTCATAAATAACAGTAAGAAATTAAATAAATCTACACTACCTGAAAATTATTATTAACAAATAAAGTCAAATTGAAAGAAAAAATCACAGTGACGTGCGTGTAACAAAACTCCGTGGACTTGTTTAGTGATGGGATATGCTACTGTGATGGATAGTATAGTATAATAGTATAGTGTGATGTACAAACGACCAGGGGCCTTACCACCATCTTTATAAAAGCGATTCATATTCCACTCGATTCAGTATAGGTTCCTAAACTGCATCGTTTTATTTCGTACCATCATCTTCGTAAACTGATTCGCGTTTGCACCGATTGAAAGTATGAACTTTGTCGCTGGTCTGTTACGGAGTGAAAGAGAGAGCGCTATATATATATTTCATAAGGTTGTCTCAGTCTATTGAGGCCAAAGAATACTTCGACATCAATATACTGATACAACCTTTAAAAACTTGTGCATATTTTCTTACAGGTTATTTGTTATCCGCATGGCAGATGCATTCAGACATGCTGACACTTGTGCTATTGCCGATGGCCTTGTCTGTTGAGCCAGGGAATGAGCCCTTAAACTACCAATTGGCCTTTGATAAGATATAGTATAAAATAATAATGCTGTTAAAAACTAAAATAGAAACAATTATTTTGGCAAAAATGATTTACAAAATTAAAATTTTTATTTGACGTCAATTCTATAGTTACAGTTAAAACATGTCATTAATAAGTTTTACAAATTTTTTTAGCTTACACCTACCTTCGCGTCGAGAGAAAAATCATTCACCTTGTTTCTCTAACCTTAAACTTTATTTCATTGCATAATTCATTTGTTTCATTGATCCGACATGATATTTTTAATTTAATAAAAATAAAACAAAATTAACTTTTTTTAGGTTCCAGGAATATTGGGCCTAATTCTGGGAACACACTTTAATTCTAAATTTAAGTACAGTATATCTCTTTTTCGCAATTAGTAATAGGAAAAAGATAGCAAGAATCTGTTTAGAGCTGTCACTTAAATTTAGGTAGATTTCAAAGAAACCATAGACAATTTTAGACGGCATGTACGGAGGTGCCTCCTAAACACTGCATTTTAGCACGTTCACTAAGGTCGAAAATTGAACGCACCTTTCTAAATGTCAATTTATATGACAGCCATCCTTTTCTTTTTCATTTTGAGAGAAAGAAATAGACTAAACTTAAATTTAAACTTGCATGTGTTAAGAACGTCATGGTATGAATTCTCTATACATATTGAACGAATGATATCGAGTTTCCGAATCAACTCTAAACTGAATCGCTGTCGAAAGCATCGCCAAAACTGAGTCGCGTAGACAGCGTCGTAGTACGAATTAACGATACTACTCAGTTTAGGTCCTAAACTGGACCGCGATAAAAGATGGTGGTAAGATAGCTGGTCAGGATCGCGGGGAGCCGTTGGATGCAAGCTTTTGTTCAGCAGTGGACTTCATAGGCTGGTATGATGATGATGATAAAGTTATAGTATAGACTTCGCCCATGTGGATGTCGGTTATCGTGCCAAAAAGTGTATCAACTTAACTTTAACAAATATACATATAGAATAATATCAATTCAGTCTATATCCCTAGGTCGTAAATATCAATGCAAATTGGTTCTTCAGGCAGAAGAGGCTTTGGCAGAGCCGCTACATATTTCTATTAATAAACAAATTCTATAGCAATACTAGTTATTAAAAAAAAAATTCTATGACGTGTCAGTCGCTAATTTTTATTTAATTAAAAATCTTTTGAATTTTCAAATAAGCGCCTAGATTATAGGTTTAAGCAAAAAATGTTTGGTGGGCCGTCAGCTCGCTTGTCATCTAATTTGTTAAAAAACTGCTCAATAAATTAAATGATGTTTATATTCTTTCCAGGGATTGGACTGCTGTTCCGACCACGCGATATCATTCCACTACGTGGACCCAAAACTCATGTATGTTTTAGATTATTTAATATACCACTTACGACCTTATGGCATCAAGTTTGGAGAAGACGATCTTCCCAAGATACTAGCTACCAACGATACTAAAGAATTGGAGGTACATTAGATTTATGATAATCAATTTTAAGTCAAAGCAGTTCCCAAAGTCTTTAGCCATTACTAAACTGCCTTGTGAGCATGGATCAATCGATCGATAAAATTGATATTTGAACTTGATATAACGGTTTCTATCACACAAGAGATATGTTCCAGAGATGTATTGAAATCCGGGCGACCGCCTAACTTTATTGCTATAGTTTATGACGTCGCATTGTCATATTGAATTCAATATCTCATATTTGCTTCCAATCATCCCTACGGTCCGCAATGAACAATTTGCGCAGCTCGTTTACAAACGAACCGAAATGAACGTATGCTTTTCTTGTCAACTAGAATAATGTGACGTCATGAGTGACGTCATTAAGCACTGATAACGCTGCCCACGAGAAAGAGTTAGTGCAGTGTTTGCGAATATTTCAAATTTGACGTTTTCGCTTTGAGTCCGTGAAAAATGCTGTAAACATTTAAGTTTTGGGTTGATAAAAACTTGTTATCTTAGTTCATATAATACAAATACTTCATAAATTTCCTCTGATAAAAACGTAAGATCTTTTAACGTTTTTGTTATGGATATTGACAGGAGTACACACGAATGCGTAAAGTCTAGTCCGAATTGATTGCACGCAAACAGTGCAAATAGCACCGTATTCAATTCGGTCAAGGCGGTTGCACTGTTCTTAACGTTGGTGGTGCTAGCGCAATATGGACCGTAAGGTATGACATTCACTGACTTGTAAACGTCATAATTGAATTCAATATGACAATGTGACGTCGTAAACAATACTAATGTTCATACCAATAAAGTTAGGCGATTACCCCGCACGTCTATGTACATTGTACACTGTACTTAAAAATAGGGAGAAATATGCATAACAGTTATCAATTGTTCATTTTCCTTTTAGTTGCCTTTCTTGGTACAAAACAAGAATTTTTATAGAAACACAATCAAAAATCCATCATGGCGCATAAGTCAATTTTGTGACGTTTAGTTCATTTCTGTGTTGCCCACCATATTGCCATATCGAATAATGGTGAAATTGACGAATAATTTAGAATTTTTAACAAGTAAATAGTAAACTATTTATGAAAACAAATCTTTAGTATTTTTCTCGGATTCAAGAGATAATTCCTGATGTTTTGAGATAGTGTACGTACATACACTTGGCCGGATATGAAACATCTCATTTTGCCATGTCATCAAAACCCAAAAAATGATTTCTGTCGAGATGTCAAAATAGATTTATCGAGTTATACATACTAGTATAAACAATTTCGAAGGTGATATGAACTAAATATTATATTATTTATATGCAGAGATATTAAGTATAAATAATTTCAAAATTAATATGATTTATTACCATGATTAAACATTGAGAAGAATACCAAACTCAATAGATTAGGGTATTTTTAAACGAACCAAGGAATCTCAATATTACGGCGTAGGATTATTTATAATTTTAATATTGAATGTTAAAATGAGTGTTGATTACTGTATCCTTTAAATAAGGCCTAAGTAGATTTGCTGCCTAAACAATAAATGATAAAACCAAATTAAAATACAAAAGACATAATAATTATTACAAAAACAAAAGACCTAATGATAACATAGTGATGTAGATAAATAGATAATAATAATATTGTATATACAGGACTTAGATATATTAAACAAAGTAATGCAGAACTTTAAAATAACCTTTTTACTATTTGTTTTGCGTGAAATGAAATGTTTTGTAACTTATGGTTGAACGTACAGACGATCCACATCTAGAGTAGCAGTTGTGCTACCAAAACCGCCTCTATGACGAATAGTATAAGGACGAACTTTCTGTTTGTTCCAATAAAGACATAAATAAAGCCCAAATTCCTTGATTCCAGGCTAATAGCAAAGACAAATAAAAGACAAAATTACTCTAAACAAATTTTTATAAAAAATAATTTATTTATTTTTACTGTACTGTTAAATATGAATATAATATAACTCCATACTATTACTATTGATGCATTCTTGGTGTTGCGTTTTATATTATTTAGAGTAACGAGGCTAGATCATTCGAAAATTAGAGTTCCTCTATTTTAGTCATAATAATTATTATGATAAGGTAGCGTAATGGTCGTGTTCTTGCCATAACATTATTTAGTCCAACATAGGATAATAATTATAATAAATATCATAAAAATTCATAAATAATTTCGTAAAATACATCAGGGTCGTTGCTAGCATTTATATTATTAAAGTTTTTATTTCGTTGAATTTAATATATAAGTTATGTGTATAGAAAATTTGGGAAGTCACTGAAGTTTTATTGAAATATATGCTCACTTTGAACTTTAATTAAATTTTACTAAAGGCCAAGTTTTCAACACTCGGATTACTTTTAACCAGATAACTACTTTGACCAGTTGACAATTATATTGAGGGTGTTTTGAACATGGTATAGCAAGCGGGCACCATGTTAACACAAAACACAGTCATATAAATACTAAATTATTATCAAAATTATACAATTAATTTTGAAATTTCTCATACTTACATTTTGTTTTACTGACCAAACTGTTTGTATGAGTTAGGACCCGCATCTTATACCATATACGAAACATCCTGTATAGTCTGTCTAAACGTGACAGTTATTAGATCATTCATAATAAAGTATCTGACGGTTGAAAAATGGGCCCCTAGTATATAATAAAGGAGATTGCTGGCGTAGTGATTTGAGCGTTTAGCGACCGCCTAAATACATTACTTTCAAAATTACTGTTTGTGACGTCATATTGTCATTTCGTAACGCCTACGAAGGCAATATCGCGTACCATGTACACAGGACAGCACATAAAGTATAACAGTTGCACTACGAAAGCCGCCTCTATTACGAGCGCAGTAAGGGCGAAGTCCAGGTCAAACTGTTGTGCTGTCAGCTGTAGGAAGAAAATTTTAATGCAATAGGATGGTTTTTAAATTTTACTTATTTATTTAATATATAAATAGTATGTCAATAGCTGTTAAATATTGCAGCAATAGTTCATCTGCAATCAATATTTAGCGATTTGTTTGAGGAGCGGTTACAATTTGTCAAAAATGCTGTATAGAACATGTTGCGAAATGGTGACGTCACTCCCTACTAGTAGTTTTTGTAATTTATGCGTTTAACACGCATAGTTGACATGTAAAAAGTTGTTGGTTACATTGAATACGAGCAAACTGTCAGTACCTACAAATGTTATTAACGAATTTTTTTATATGTATTTATTTCGCCATTTTTTAAATTTCTAAGCTACATAGATTTGATACCCTACAAAATATACTTTGCAATGCATTTTTTTGTTGTAATAACGAAAAATGATCGAAATGTATTTGAAACACCCCGAATGGACTATATGACGTCATATACAGCAATTTTGAAAATAAAGACAAGAACCCTCAGAGCGCGGTGCAGTGCGGGGCGGGATGATTTTGGAATATTAGAATTCTTAGGTACCCTGTCACACAAAGAACGGGCGCAGTGCGGATACATCTAATATATAAAATTGTCGTGTCACAAATTTAGTTACCATACTCTTCAGAAACGGCTTTACCGATTTTTATGAAATTTTATATGTATATTCAGTAGGTCTGACAATCGGCTACTATCTATTTTTTTGGACATTTTTTTTTATGGAAAAACAACGTTTGCGAGGTCAGCTAGTAACAATATAACATCACAAAGTCATAAACCACGCTCTGTGGATACAGTTTGATATTAATTTTCAAGCATTTTTAGTGTTTACTTTATATTTTAATTAGTTAATATCTCGTCTAGTCTTAAGAAGAACATTTTCATCTTTTTACCAAAGACTCATAATAATTCTAAGAGAATAAGATAGTTGTTGCACTTCTTAAACATCACTGCTTATTTACCATAACTTTTTATACTTAGATATTTTCTAAGCGAATTAATATAAAATCCATCTAAGTATAAGTTTTAAATGTTTAGTAAGCATAATTAGAGTAATTAGGTAGGCTACTGAAAATATATAGTTTTATATAAAAAAAGGAATACAAGTAAAATAATTGTTGCGCGCTTTTAATAATTATCTAAGTGGTTTTAAAAAGTCAAAAAGCATTTTAGTTATGTATGTCTGGAATAATTTGAATAATGGTTTATGATATTCGTATGATATTATAAACAATTATTAGATTGTAGAAGTATATGATAGTTATTTATTTAAAGTCAATTAATTTTAGTCAAGAATACTTAAATGTAAATTTTACAAATTTTATTTGAAAAAATATTTATGAATCTATTTTACATTGTATATTATTATGTTTAGTTTACATTCTGCTCCAAAAGTATTGTTTATAGAAGTCTTTTAATATATCCATAAATTTTATACATATCTACTTATTCTTAATTTTATTTTTAATATTATTATAAATGTTTGAAAGATATTTAGAAAATATCGAAACTAGAAAAAACAATGTCTTGGGGGAGATAGAATCCGCGACTCCTTAAGGATGTTCGAATAGTTAGCTTATAACGCAAATAAAAATAGACTACAGGAAATTCACATGGTCCTTCCGGAGAGCTCGACTGGTAGCTCAGTGGTTAGAATAGCCAGGTTATAAAAGGTCGCAGGTTCCCAGTACATGATATTTTGATCTACTTAAATTATGTTAGCAAAAGTTTAGTTTCGGAAACACTCAAACTTATAATATATTCACAATAGTTTTGAAGCAGAATGTCTAGTCGCTCGAATACGAACCTTAAGGTGACCAAACTAAAGCATTTATTTGTAACTGAAAATCTACTATCCCGTTCAGTGTTTGTCGGGACACATCGAACGAATGCGTTAATAAAAACAAATAAGTAAGTCAAATTTGTATTCATAAAACCAACCGCATAATAAGCAGGAGAACTATGAGTATAGTTCTCCTGCTTATTATGCGGTTCCCGATTATGAAACTTTTAGCAAGTAGTCCAATTCAGAAAACGTAATGTAACTCTTTAATTAGAAATATCTTTTGCAATTACCTTCCTATTCAAAATATTTTTATCAAAATCTTTTAGCTTGTTGCGAAGCATTACAAGTTACATGTGTATGCTCTAGTTCGGATACACCTTTAAGATACAATGATTTAAAAAGAATAAAATCATATCACAGAGCTGTGATATATTCCAATATGTTATTTATTTAATTTGCTCAATTTATATTTTGTTTTACCTAGTCGAATAAATTGAAGTTTTTTGCGAAAATTTTGTTTTATTTATTACACCATCGACTTTATTTTTTATTAAGATTCAATTTGAAAAACAAATTGTAATAGTATGAGGGTTAGTAAAAAATACAAAGATTCATTAATCATAATTATGTACCCAAGTAAAATAAAAGCAAATCTTTTGAATTAGAATTATTTACGGGATATTCACCATGTAATTTTATAGTTGTGAGTTCCCGATATTTTATTCAAATGTTAATAACCATGAAAGTATAAAGTGCTATAAAAGCAAATCTGTTTTAAATGAAGGTCAATTAATTTTTATAATAACTACACAAATGTGTACAAACTGCGTGTCTAATATAACAGAAATGTAATTACGATTTTAATAACCTGCAATTTTATCGAGCTCGTAATTAAAGATAAAAGTAATTTATATGTGTTAGCAACTAAAATGTGTCAAGTGGAGAGGGAGTGTCGCGTTACGGACCGCCATCTATTCGCACTTCTAGTTGGATTCTCAGTTGGTTTCTGTATTGCTTACGCTTATCTATTGATTAGTAATCGCGATTTAAGGCTTAGGTATGCGAAACAGCGGTTTTTTGATTATTATTTTTCGCCATTTAAAATGTAATTAAAATATCTTTTTTCAAATAGGCCCCTAAGTTCAAAAATCCCTAAGTATAACTATCACAAAAAATAGTGTTAACTAACAACTTCATAGTGTATGCAGGGCCGTCTTTAACCTATTGGAGGCCCTGGGCATATTGGGATAATGGGGCCTCCATGACTTTGACAGAACACTTTTTTGTTAGAATAGACAAAGAAAGTAGATAAACAAGGGTAAATATTTATTTTTAGTAACAATCACATGAAACGAATAGATAAATGTAATATAGTCTACTACAGTAACTCTTTTATCATATTTACAGGTTAGTGCTTAAAAATCTATGCTATTTGAAGAGGAACAATTCTAGATTTCAGATGGGCAAAATCGTTAATCACTTCTTCAAAATCTATGCTTTTTAGCACATCAGATTCTATGGACATCAGCGACAAACTGGTTAATCTCTCTTGAAGCATTGTACTTCTCAATTCATTTTTAATTTGGAGAAGGAGCGTTCCCAACTGCAGTTAGTTACCATCATGCTTAAAAAGATTCTCAATGCGATTTCTGGGCGCAGCCTAATTTTTAGGCGAGAGTAGAATAGCTTCGCGCATGTAAAAGCTAGGAAGTTTGTATTGTAGTCAGTAATTTAGGTTCGATTTCATTGAATTAGATAAGTTTTTTGGTAATAAATATTGGTTTCCACTGGGAAATATGGGTCTGAGTGTATGTCTGTCTGACGATTTGAAACCAGACCATTACTCTTGTTTCAGACTACTAACTAATAATTATCCAATGCACTTTTTTAAATTTCCTAACTCCTGTCTTAGGTAGATAAAGTGATCATAGTGACGTTTACTTGTTCATTATCCATATACGCTTGAGTCAAATTCGATAGAGAAAGAATGATTGTAAACAAACCAAATGTAATTTTGTGTAGGTTTCTCCCTTTCACTCATCACTATCTTTCTTGCTCATCTCTCATACAAAAATAACAGTGGTTGGTTTGCATTTATTTTTTAACGAATTTGGTCAAGTATAGGGTATGCATAGGACATGATTTAAATGATTTTTAGTTAACGTCATAGTGGAGAATCTGCGATACATGCTAGCGGGGTACCAGTGATCCCTTATATTTTCGATGTCGCTTCAAGAAATTTGCTAAGCAGGTTTGTGTTATTTCTCGATACTAGTTTTGGCGCCCAACATGGGGCCCGGCTAAGTCGCTAGAGCAAGAGTCTCTTCATCTCAGGTACTATGACACCATACAACAGGCGATAGGAGACTCGCGAATACAAGGTTCAGGAATATTTGCATGGTAAGAATGCGAGCACACATTGATTTCGCAAATATTTTTTTCTGTTATTTAGTGTGTCTTATTTATACCGGGTGTTGTAGCACCCGGGTGAATTCTGTAGGATTCCGAAATAAAATTTGCTATTCTGGCGTTGCGGGGGGACGACATCGTAGCATATGCGCGGGTTGTGCGTGTGTGTATGTGGTATACCTAATTATAGTGTATCGTACGATATGCGATAGTATGAATTTTTACGGTTGTCATGAGTAGGTGTTACGATGTTTTTATTAATTTAATCTGAAAATAATAGTGGTCTGACAGGTATGAAACTTTCAGATGTACCTAACTCTTGTAACGCAGACAACCACATAAATTATATTTGGACTTTTGTAACACTGTATACTTTTAACTTACCTTTATGTGTACGACTGTTGTGCATGTTGTAAGCTTTTACACTTTTGTCATGGAAGATGTTAAGGGGCTACCTCACGAGGTAGCCCTAGCGAGGTAGTGTGCACGCACACTAGCGACACCAATTGATTGTTATTAATTCTGATGAATTTAGAACATAATAAACAAAAAGGCTTTAGAGAATTGACAAAGAACGGTATTTGTAATTTTTAAAGATGATCTTGTATAAAGTATTTACCTACAAGTAACCAAATTTTTTATTATTGTTAGAAGTGGCCACTTTCGGCAATAATGAAAAAATAGGTTACATGTAGAGGAATATCTTTTACCGAACACATCTCAAAAAATTACAAATACAATTCTTTAGTCATTCACTAAAGCATTTTTGTTTATTATGTTCTCTATTCACCACAAATAATATAAATCAAGTGGTGTCGCTAGTTCCGACGAGGTATCGCCTTAAGAACCACATTTTTTTACATTAATAGTTTTTTATTGACTTTGTTTATTTTAATATTTTTCACTAAATACCGTCCGTCCAAAACACAAACAATTAAGTCGATTTTTCAATGTACCGTATTTGGAAGTTACAAGAATTTAAGGGTTATAAGATCTCATGATGAAGTCTAACATAAGTTTATGGTTCGACTCGCCAATTTCGACATGGAATTTTATCGACATACGTGACGATCTTCGCAAAGATCCGGGTTGGTGGCTTCGCAAAGTGGCTGGAAGTAACTCGATGAGTCTAGCCAAGGATCGCGGTAAGTGGCATTCGTGAGGAGAGGCCTGTATCCAGCAGTGGACTGTTGTGGGCTGATGATGGTGACTATTATGATATTTTAAATGCAGGGGTGCGTTCCGAGCCTACACTCCAAGCACTCCGAGTTGTTTTCTGTCTTGCTCTAAGTGTGGAACGACTCAAGTTGTTTTTATAACCTCAAATTTTGACAAGGACTTCCATCATTATCTAATGGCTTCCATTCCGCATTAAATTATCTGTATCAAGTCTGCAGTTAAACTTTTATTCACAAAGAAAGACACACACAGAAAGTAAACTAAAAATAAGAAGTGCCTTTTTTGAGATTTGACATACCCCATCTCATTTGACGGATGTTATGACGTTTTAAACGTCAGAGTGTTTTTTAACCATCAAAATTGATCGCCAAAAAGTTGCGACTCTCAGAGACTCGGAACGGGGTAATTGTGACAGCCTAACGTCATGCCGAAAGGTAAGGAACGGCCTTAGAGTAAAAAGTTGTAGGCTTGGAACGAGCCCCAGGGATTCATTAAATGGAGCAGGATACGTTATTAGCAAGGAAGCTTTAACTCGAATAGTGAACACGAGACTTGCTTCGCCGAAACTTTGCAAAATGGAAAACTACGGCGACGAGGATGTACAGACGACAGCACCTCAAGTGTGACAGTTGCACTACGAAAGCCGCCTCTATTACGAATGCAGTAAGGGCGATCTCAAGGTCAAACTGTTACGCTTGATGTGCTGCCGACTGTACAAATGGGTCAGCAATCCAATATTATTTTTTATTCAAATTCATTACTGCCACAGAGTTAAGGCGATACTTCGTGAGCTATGTTTCGGTCGAGACTGAGAGGGAGAGACATATGATTTCTCAGCGCGAGGAAAAAAGACAACAAAATAAGGAAACCGACAAATTGTACAAAAAAATTGGAAATTATTGCCTTAAAACTAATTTTGAAAAACTCATGGGAATAATGCCAATAGTTTCATCTTAGGCCTCAGGATGACAACGCACCTGCAATATCAAGTGCTTTTCCTTGTTATTGCAGGTGTCTATAGGCGGCGGTAACCGCTTACCACCAGGTGGGCCGTCAGTTTGTTTCTCATCTAGTTGTATAAAAAAAAGTTTGCCTTTCTGAGAAACTTAGTTTGGGTTTTAAATATTTGTCCGTTTGCTTATAAAAGGAAATTAATGAAATAATAAGGTTCATTCATATTCTTCAATAATTTTTAACGGCAATATTATTTCTATGTTTTTGCTTTTGTACTAGGAGTTTGCCTCGGGCACCTAGGAATGAAGGCAATGGAGACAGGACACGGCAGGTTCTTTCCCTTCATTCCTGAACATCACCTCTTCCCAGAGCCGGACCCTAAGTTCTGGTACTGGAAATACATTTACTACGACACTGTTGAAGCAAGTATATTTATGCCTTTTTATTTTTGCTTTTTTATATTGGTGCCTTTGTACTCCGTTGTTTTATTTCTTACATTCGTGCCTTTGTGGAGTACAATACAAAGGCACTGTTTTATGTATTCTCTCTTATGGACTATTTATGTTTGCATAAATAAATGGTTTTTTTTAAAGTCCACCTTAGGGGAGAGAGTGTGTTTGTGTGAAAAAGAGATAGAAGCAACAGAAAATGGTAATCTTCACACTTGTCACTAGGGTATCTGAAATACGTTTTATCAACCCCAGCCTATATACATCCCACTGCAGGGTACAGGCCTTCCTACATGGGAGAAGCACATGAAGAGTTCGCGCTAAAACGCCATCACGCTGACTGAGTGGGAACGGGAAACACTCGGTTAAAGCGGTTGCAGTAACTGTATCAAGTAAAATGTATTGACTTATTATAAATTTGACATTCATCTTAATTTTCATTGACATTTAATTTAATTCACAATTTTCTTTCATAGATATCATTATTTGCATGCCATTTGAAATGGCTGAATAGGTTTAAGTACTTGTATGAAGATGACCAACCAATCTTATGTAAACTGAATACCCTATTTATAGCAAATAAAGCATTTTATTTTATTTATTTATTTAACTACATATAAAAAATGTACTCTATGGCAGTAACAACCGGCACCAACGGCTTAACGTGCCTTCAGAAGCACAGAGGAGCTCGAGATGACAAATTTTGATTGAACTATGGCTCAAGTTTGTTTTCATAATAGAGCGTTAAAACCGAGCCGACCGCCACCGAGCTCCTCTAATACCTTTTTTGCTCATGGTCCCTGTGATAGTCCCTGAAAGGTACCACGGGAATAACTTTACCCGTGCTCCCTGAATTTAGTATAAGCCAACTAAGTTAAAGTTCGTTGATGCATTTAATCCGTTGACACCTAATAAATGTATATTTTCTGAAGTACCAGGCTACCATAAGTATATCAGAGGTTATTTATTGTACCCCTACGATTATTATAGGTACATATAAATAAAATTAACAGTATGCTAAACATCTCCTACATCTTTTACAAGGGGTATGAAAATGACTTCGATAGACAGAATGACATTATAACATTGTTAGCTAACGTAAGTCCAGACAAGGCAGAGAGACAAACAATTTGACATTGTTAGCTAATATTATTTAGTGTTGTAGACATAAGGGATTTTTGACGATTCGAAAGAGCTTCTTGGGGGGCCTAATTGAATAAAGATATTTTCATTTTTATTTTACCCTTTTGTTCTAAATTAATACCCTTTAGTTCAGGGTTTGGACTGCTGATCGGATCTGGCAATATAATTCCACTATGTATCCCCAAAAGATATGTATGTGATGGACTACCTGGTATACCACTTGCGACCCTACGGAATCAAGTACAGGGCAGAAGACGTCGTCCCAAAGAGTAAAGACATTCATATGAATAAAACGCTTTCGAACTGAAACAGGTCATTCTTAGCTGTGTGTGAAAGTTTTGAAAATCCATGGTAAAGGAGATATTCTATGGAGGCCGGTACTCGGTAAGCCCGTTTTTGAACTATTAAAATACAAAGTAGATAAAATACAAATAATCTATGAGAAACAAGGAGTACGTTGAAATGAGGTGAAAAAGAAAAGAGCGTTACGGTTACAAGATTGTATTTCATTATTCAAAGTCATATCACTATAATAATAGGTAAAGTACAAAAACGGACCACTGCTTAAAGTGGGTAAACTAAACTGTCCTTGACTAGGAGAGTGATGTTATATAACTGTATTACTATATATTAATAACCATAAACAAATATCTATTATTTAATTTTTAACACGAAACTGAAAGGTTGCTAAAATAAACCTTAATTTATCTTCAAACTAAATTTACAATATTGAACTGTTCATACCTTTAGATATAGTAATATATTTTACTAATATATTGTTTTTACTTTGGCCCCACAGATAAGACACAATATACAATTACTCTAGATTATTACTAAGGAAATGTGAATAAAAAAACTTAGCTTTCTGGTGAATTTGATTCTACAATAGATGCTTGGCTGCTTCTATTATTTGACAATATAATTATTTAAAGACTAAGTTTTTTAGAATAAGCAAATTACTAATAATGATTTTTATTCACAGTTACAATATAGTAATTACAACTTGGCAAAAAATAGAAAAGCTATCGCGACTCCAATCACCCAAACATTGTATCGCATCATATATCGCAGCCATCTGGTTAAATTAGCCATCTTGCAATTTTTTATGAATATTTATATCCAAAATGATTTTGGTTGCAAGTAGTTATAAAAAATAACCTTGAAGCTACCAATCACACAAAAAGTCTTCGCAATTGACGATCTGCCTAGGCGTTCAATTAACTGGCTAATTCAACCAGATGGCTGCGATAACGTTCAGCCATCTGGTTAAACGTTGCACTCATAGACTTGGCTAGTTGTCCTTAAGCCATTTCATTGGATGCCGGCGTTTAATGAACGGCCTAGGTAAATAATTAATTTAAGCAGATGACTGCGACATATATATATATATTTTAATTCTGTATTGATTCGAAAAAAAACAATACCTAAGTAAATAATTATTCACAACATTCATCATTTAATACGACAATATTATCATCGTGTTGCCAACAATAATATTAGCTCTGTTCTAGCTGTTTGTCAAGCGTAAATACTATATCTGATTACAATGACTAAAATATTAATGAAACTACACACTACTACCAAAAACCAAGAAAATAAAATATTTACAATAATGTCGCAGAATTATACATATAACCTATTCATATTGATCAACCAACAAAACTGAATCCTTTTTAAAACAAAAACTTATTGTCAACTAAATATTTTCAGACACTTTTTTAAATAAATAAAAGTATCAGTTAATTGTATTTTATTCGTTAATCAGTAGATTTTAGACCCTAGTTTCTCAAAAGCTGAACACATATGTGCTTATTAATAAACAACTGTTTGATATGAAAATAATAAGATAACTATTGGTTAAGCGATTATTTAATAAAGTAAAAAATAATGATAATAATATTCTTTTTTCGGCTAGTTAAGAATCAACTAATTTTGAATTAAAGTCGATTACCCGTTGAGCAACCAGGGGTCGATATTTTTAATTTGGAAAGTATGTGATATGAATAAATGCTACTTTATATTTTTATTAATTTTGAGCAACAGTCAAAACTAATTTTCAATGCAGTAAGTAGTTTTGTTTCAATCGCGACATTGAGAAAAATATACTATTGTATGCCACAATTATATTATGAGTAACACTGGATACATGCAAAAAATAAAGCATTCTATGTTGCTTTTAAATATAATACAATATGTCGTTAGTTAGGCGGTGGCGTGACGTCGCAAAATACGGAAATTAACACCTATATATAAATAACAATACTACACAAATGTTATATAATGGCAACACTTAAATCTAAAAAAAAAATTATCGAAGTGTATCACGCTTAAATAAAATAGAGCTCTAGTGCTTATTAAGAGAAAAAGATGAACTGTACTTTAATTTTGAATGAATGTGTAGTTAATTAGTTACTAACCCATCATTATAATATTTTCTTAATTTTATTAAACAGTATAGTAAAATCTGAGGAATATCACTGTACTTACCATTTCCTCATAAGTACACAAATTAATTCACAATTCTTGTTTTAAAGTTAATACTTAAAAGTTATAAAATTAAAGAATTAAGAGGTCAACAACTCAACATATTAATTCTTCATTATTGGCATATAAAACTTAATTAGTAGGAGATTATGACATTGAATGTTTTTGTTTAGAGCTTCCGACTTTACAAACCAACTATGACTGCACTTGCCAAGCGAGGACTTACTATGGGCGGAACAAAATAAATTAGAAATTGTAGTATACCTGTCTCTTTCTAAAACAACTTTTTATATGAAAAATGTATGGCGGATGTGCACTGTGACGTCAAAGTCAATATCGGATAGCCTTGTCAAGCATACAACTAAATTAAGTCAGGTGTTTATCAATATTTTTCTAAAATTCTTTCGGATTTATAAATTGTAACTGCAGTAAAAATTTTAAACCTAAAAAAATGCACGCATTGCCTATTGGTCTATAAAATCGGTAGCTCTAAACAAACAACATTCGTTGTACTAATATTCCCTTATTCAGTTCCCCAATACGCCAATAAAGATGAATTAATATTTTGATCTCTTGCTGATTAGGTACCTATGACGAAAAGGAAATGTCATATTACTCAGATTCACATTTTTATAAGCTACCATTTAATGTTGCCGCATCACTTCTATTGGATTTCTACTAATCAAGGGAAATCTCAAATATACACTGACAAATCAAATTATACAACATATTTATAGCTATGAATAAACTACTTACATAAAAAATTAAGTACAAATATAAAAATACAACTACTTAAAATAGAAAAGTTAAAATTTACAATAATAGTTGCTACAGTCATTTAGTCAATGTTAATTTAAACTATTTACTAAAAAAAGTCTTAAATAAGAATTATGTAAGTACCACAAAAACAATAATTACAACTTATACACGTTACGTATGACATGTCATTTATATATCTTTTGTAATGTTGCAAAAAATATATATTCTTTAATTTATGCCAATTTTTGCTTACTTTAAGTTTATAAACATTAGCCTGTAGCTATCAAGCTAATAAGAATATTGATCGTCGAAGCAAAGAAAGTCCCTAGTTCGTAGAAATAGAGTTTTTTTTATTCAGTCTAGAAATTTTGATCTGTCAAGCGGCGTTATGCCTCCGGAGGGCTATGACAATTGAAAAATCAATTGTGTCTACAATCTGATGTATGACGGGTATACTCTAGTGAAAGCCAATATTTTAGTTTATAGTCTGTGGTGTCAATTTACTAGCTACGAGCACTTGTAGCACGGGCTGTGTACAAAATCTCTCTCTACCACTTGGGTACACTTAATAGAAGACAAAATGCGTTTTATCTCTTTCTTTCTTTCAGACGAAGAGAGAGACAAAAGTTTGTCCACTCCTCAGGGAGTTCGCCATACTACGGGAGAAGGAGGCCTCGTTCTGATGAGAATAGGTAAGAAATTGAGTAAGGGTTTTGCCTTTACAAAATGATGAACATAATATTATTTATAGAAAGGAGATGTTCTGATATTGTATGGAGGTACTCGGCTACCCCCTAAGACAAAAGTTATATGGCAAGAGTAGAGTTTTTTAGAATATTATAGGACAAAACGCCTCAAGTTAAGTCCGTACATTTAAACAAAAAATAGGATTTCATGCTGGCAAAAAAAATCTTATCCAGAGATGTAAAATTAGATTTCAAAAAAGTGACACATGCCAGACAAAGTACAAAACGCTCAGAACAATAACTAAAGCATAGAATCCTTGCTAAAATAGTAGGCAGAGACATATACCTATCCCTGTAACTCTTAAGACAAATTTTATGCTTTAGATGTACATATATCAGTTACATTCTTATTTGTGTAGGTTGTCACTAGTTTGTTGCTTTGCTAGTGGTGTGCTGTGTCGATTTCTAAACTATATCGATCTAGCAAAATATATGGTTAGGGGCAAAAATAAATCGTAGCAGTGGCCTCAGCCTACCCAAACCTAATAATTATTTACTTTACTTAAACGTTCATTAGGTGGTAGACCCATGTGTAGGGTCGTCTTGGTAGGTATGACTGCCTTTATTATTTCAGCCGTGAAATAGTACTGGGCATGGAAGGCATATCATGTTAGGCTTTAGGATGACAACGAACCTGCGATATCAAGTGATTTTTCCTTGTTATTGCAGTTGTCTATAGGTGGCGCTAACCACTTACCACCAGGTGGGCCGTCAGCTTGTTTAGCTGTTTGTCATATTACTGTATTTAATCAGAGAAACTTGTGTTTAAAAGTTATAAGAAAATGTATATTAAAGATCCTCTGAGCATAAGCTTTCGTTTAATTTATAATTTATTATGGGTGGTTTCAAGTACCAATATTGAACAACTCCTTTGTATTTATTACTTCTTACTTATAAACTATGTTGCCATGTTAAATAAGAAGCGATATGGGCACAATTATGACTTGAAGTAAGACTATTGGTCCTTCATTCTCTCGTTTATAGAATAAAGATGCCTAATTAACAATGACTAATTATTCTAAAAATACTAACTCAGAAATAACATGAAAATGTCGGTAAAATAACGCTAAGCAATAAATATTTACTTTTTATTTTGTAGTTCACGTAACGTTGCTTATATTCTGACGATTTATGGCGGTTTTGACATTTTTTTCAGAAACGCAACGTTCAATAGAAATTACACGAAGCAAAAAGTAACAACACCAATCAGTCGCAACTATTTAAAATTATGCAGTTTGAAATTTTTAACTTACGTGGTATTAGAGCATTAGCAACGATATCTGTATAATATATATTTTATACGCGACAAGTTTGGCAACAGAAAACGAACTATGTTTTTATCATACACTTCAGGGCAAGAAAACTTTATACAATAGCCTGAAATGATAAATACTAGTACATAAAGTAATGAAACAATATTATCTAACTTACTTATGCACACAAAAAAATAACTACTAACTTATTAGTTTACAAAGAAATGGTGAACGAAAATTGTGGAAAAGAACAAGGCAATAGTTATATAAAATACTTAATTAACAAGTTAATAACTAAAGCACTTACTTATATTGTCACTGGAAATAGAATCTCTTCTTCCTCGATATTCTGCAAAAATAAAATCAAAGTTTTAATTTACTTTTATACAGACCAAAGTAAACAACTCAACACCACGTGATGTGAAGAGTTAAGAAAAGGCCATAAGCGAAGACAGACAGTGCAGCTTCAGTACACCGTTTCATTGCTAGAATGTTACGTGAGGCTATTGAAATCAAAAACATCCTAATTTTAATATAGAAGATGGTTGGAGTGTGCCACCAGCTTGGCCTCCCATCATATCGGGCACCATGACACCATGAGCTCCGTATGCGTAATTCGGACCGCTTAAAATTTAACACAAGTGACGGTAGTTAACTTAAAACTTATCAAAGACATTTGACATCTCGTCTTCCCGTGACCACGAACGTTGTAAAGTAATCGAAACGTCGGGTTAATAATATTGTAACATGTAATTAAACAAAAAAAATAGGTAGTAAGTAGCCGATTCTCAGATCTACTGAATCATCATACCAGCCTATGATGTCCACTGCTGAACAAAGGCCTCCCCCATCGCTTTCCAAATAACGGTTCTGCGCAGCCTGCATCCAACGGCTCCCCGCGACCCTGACCAGGTCGTCTGTCCATCTAGTGGGAGGCCGTCCTACTTTGCGCTTTCCGGTACGTGGTCGCCATTCTAGGACTTTAAAGCCCCACCGGCCGTCCATTCTGCGTGCTATGTGCCCTGCCCACTGCCACTTCAATTTCCTAATCCTATGAGCTGTGTCAGTGACTTTGGTTCTCTTACGGATGTCCTCATTTCTGATTCTATCTCGCAAAGAAACACCTAACATAGCTCGTTGTGCGACTGCGAACTTGCACAGAAGGCCTTTAGTGAGCGACCACGTTACACAGCCGTATGTCATCACTGGCAACACACACTGGTCGAAGACTTTCGACTTCAAGCACTGCGGAATTACGGACGAGAAGATCTTACGCAATTTCCCGAACGCTGCCCATCCGAGTTGGATTCGTCGATTTACCTTTTTCTCGAAGTTGGACCTACCTAACTGGATCATTTGTCCGAGGTAAACGTACTCGTCAACAACTTCGAGAACATAACTCCCAACTGTAACTGGTATAGGTGCGACATGGATATTAGACATAACCTTTGTCTTGTCCATGTTCATTTTTAGACCCACCTGTCGGGAGGTTCTGTCGAGGTCGTCGAGCATTGTGTTCAATTCCTCCAGGGATTCTGCCATGACTACTATATCATCGGCAAATCGAAGATGAGTGATGTACTCGCCGTTGATGTTGATGCCGAGTCCTGTTCAGTCCAGTGGTTTGAAAACAGTTTCGGAGATATTACATCTCCCTGTCTTACCCCTCTCTGTAGTTGGATAGGTTTCGTATACTGATTCTGTACACGGACCGACATGGTGGCGCTCCCGTACAAGGACCTTATCACCTCGATATACCGATAGTCAATGTGGCACCTCTGAAGAGACTGAATCACGGTCCATGTTTCGATCGGATCGAAGGCCTTCTCGTAGTCCACAAACGCCAAGCAAAGTGGCCCGTTATACTCCTCGGTCTTCTGTATAACCTGCCGCAGCGTATGTATGTGGTCTACAGTACTAAAGCCTTTACGGAAACCGGCTTGTTCTGGAGGCTGGAAGCCGTCAAACCTGCGCGCGAGACGTTTCGTGATAACCCTCGAAAACAACTTGTAAATGTGACTCAAAAGCGTGATGGGTCTGTAGTTCTTCAGTAAGGTTTCGACACCTTTTTTGAAGAATAACACCACCAGCCCGCCTAGCATGACCACCGAAACGCGATATGATACGATATGATAAAGCTATTTATCGCTCCGAACTGTCAAAAATCATTGGATATAACCGCTATCTTGAAATTTTATCGAAACTGCGAACATGTATATATACAATACAAGTTCGCAGTTTCGATAAAATTTCAAGATGTCAAGATGGTGGTCATGCTAGGCGGGCAGGCCTCTGCTCCACGCTTCTCAGCTAAAATACGAAGTCTGTCGTTTTATTTAATGGCACCATTATGTTAGTCTAAACATTATTAAACTATTTTATGATTATTACCAGAGGTCGGAATTAGGTAGAGTTATTTATGTACTTACACTGATTTCATACAGCGAAAGACTAAATATTAAATAAAAAAGATATTTACTTTTACGCAATTGAAACCACTACACGCGCGACGTTGCCAATTTTACATCAACGACATCGGATGTCCGAAGTTACAACATTTGAGATCCCGGAAAGATCCATATTAACATCAACATTTCGATGCAAGTAGATAAATAACTCTACCTAATTGGGATGTTGCCTAAGTTTGAATTGGAAGGTATTTTTCACAAATTTGTAAAATATACACTACTATTACCTATAAAAACAATTCAAACTTATAAGATATGGGATATTGTTGAAGTTGACTGTTTTGAAAATAAAAAAATGGTGAATTTTTTTTATAAAAATTATCAGAAATGTTAATGATGTTAGATTGCTGACATCAATTAAAGCAACTACTATTATGACAACTATCAATAACAACCTACTTAATACATAGTTATTATCAATTTTGTCAGTATGCCCATACATTTCTTAGTAATATGGGAACATGTGACGTCACCTGTACATTGTCTATGGAGCGTTTTTGGGCGATGCGCCGCAACACATCAAACATACCACTGTATCTATGAAACTATTGATCTTTGACATACTATTTCTTTTGCAATATTTCTTAATGAGTTATAAACTTCTGATTTATGAAATAAAAAAAAGTTGTCAACTACCCTATTCCGACCTCTGATTATTACTGACCCCGTTTCCACTGGTGAGAAGAAGAATCCCCTCGGCTTGCCGGCGGTCGGTGGCGGCGAGGCGGCCGCGCAAGCCCACTGCGACCAATACTCCGACGGGAGCCGTAGTAGCAACTGCATCGCCTACGTAAGCAACGTTCATATTGTTACGAATTCGTAAATTGCCGTAGAAATCACGAGAAAACTATAGAATATTCAAGAGAGTACTCGAAGTTTTAAGAACGATGGGCACGTGCGATCAATAATGAACCTACAGAACAATAACATAAGGTTTATATTCGTCAGATGAACTTAGTTGTTTGTTCAATATAATAGTCTGACATTCTAGTGTTTGCCCGATTTCGTTTACAGTCCTTTTATACCTAGTATAAAAGGATAGTTGATTGCAGCTTATGGGCATTCTAAGTTTAGAAGCGAACAAGTGCGGATCAAAGCGATAGTCCGTAAGCGATATAGTGTGATATATCGACTAAGGCGAATACTACGGAATAAGTTAGCATTGTGATTGGACTTTGTTGATTGGTTATTGTACATTTTAGAGTGGTGTACGGAATAAAGTCTCGTCAGTGTTACCAGGTGTTTCTATCCAAATTAACGAACCCCAAGCTCGTAACAATATTCATTTATTTATTTATTTACGTTACAAAAATCCACAGCTTACAGTGCTAAAACTCTTATTTAGTCAAACAAATAAGTTAGTTTAGTAAAAACATCAGCCAATTACGGATTCCCACTTTGTTACCAGAGAGAATAAATTTATAATTAGAATGTAGGCCAATATAGAATATACATTCGAGATTTATACAGATATTTGGATGGTTAAAATATTAAAAGCAAAACAATACTTAAAAAAGTAACGCCAGGGAAAGAGATTCATGTCAATTCATATTCTATATTGCATCATGTTATAATAAAAAGGTCATAAAGCTATGTCATAAGTACAGAACATGAACCCTGCAAGGGCATTGCAAATTTTATACTTAAATCTAGTTACATTAAAATTATTTCTTGAGATCACTTTTAATTATTAGGAATATAGGTCTCATATAGGGATCTTACTTTCAAAAAAATATTTTAAATCATATAAATATTTTGGAATTAGAAACTGCTTTAACATTTAAAAAAAGAAGTATCTTTTTCTTTGGATGAAGGTGGGATAAGGTCGAAATGCACACACTTAACTTGATATAGCCGATTATAGGCTTTAAGCGAAGTGCGAAGATACTTCCTAAACACTATTTTATCACGTTCAATAAGGTTGAAAATTGAACATGTCTTTTTATAGGTCAAATCATATGACAGCAATCCTTTTGTATTCATATTGAGAGAACGAATTAGAATCATCAATCACTTAGTTTCTGATATAACATAAAAGCCCTTAAGACCAATGCGGTACAGTGTAAAATGGCTTACGTTAACCATCTGCGCGGTGGCGGTGTACATCTCAGCGGCCTGTGTCACGAGGCCGTAGCCTACGATGGTAGGTCCAAACACACGCGCCAAGTTCTCTACGCCCATCTCGCACTCCGGACTTTCGGCTACCCTGGAAAATAATGAGTAATGTAGAAAGAATATTTTTTTATTTAACTAAATCCACAGCTCTTAATAGCGACGTTTTACCTGAAAATAAAACGTGTATTAAACATGCTTACCTTATTCGAAGCCTATCAATTGAGAGTAGCGTTTCCGTTCCGTTTGTGCTAAACATGACTTCCGCTTCCGTCCACGTGCACCGCAACATCCCGCCGTTTTACCTGCGACACTAGCGCCGTCGATACTAGCGCCACCAAGGAAGTTTGCGTTCGAATGAACGCTCACTTTTTCGTCATTGGATTCTCTCATGACACCAGGCAGAGGTGGAGTATAGGCTTCGAATAAGGTAAGCATGTTTAATACACGTTTTATTTTCAGGTAAAACGTCGCTATTAAACAGTGCTGTACCGTTATTCGAAGCCTATCAATTGAGAGAAGTGTTTATTATCGCCTGGTGGCGCTGGTAAATAACGCCAATGTGATATAAATAATGGTGTGTGTGGGTGGGTGTGTGAGTGGACACAAAAACATAATTGAAATACAAACTCAAAAGGTTTTATTGCAACAAATCATAGATTATAATAAGTGAATAAGTTTTATGATTAACAATAATTGTTTTACGTATATCAATCACTAACTGCACTAAAAAATGGTGCTATAGATAACGTATTATTTGATATATTCAAAATTTCACGACAGTAGTATTTTTTAAACGTATTGGATGATTTCCAATTTCCTCTGGATAGGATTTCGTCTAGTGGAAAATTTTCCACCCAACTCTTGGAAGCCACAGCTGCTCTGCAACTTCCCGCTGAAGCTGTTATCCCTGCTTCTTGGAGTACCTTTTTAACCCATCCTCCTATTATAGTACGTGTTGCAGGTCGTGGTTTACCTGTTATAGTAATAAACAGATGATCTGTTTCCCCTAGACTTCGTCGCTCATGTGATAGTTGAATTAAAGTTTTGATGCAATGGACTGGGCACAAGGCCTTGCAGTTATTATTCGATGTCAGTTTCCAATTCGACTGCCTGTGAGTATTGGAGTCTGTTTTTGAGCCAAATGCTGGTCTTAAGATGATGTGGTCATTCTTAATTACACAATTTGTAGGTGAAATTCTTAGTAAAGTGAGGTCATGTACACGTCTGCCTGAACAAAGTAATAGTATTGTGGCTGTGCGCTTAGATACTTCAAACAATTGTGACATCTCAGCATTCTTATTCTTCAAATAGTTTGTTAGTACATCCGTATCCCAAATTGGAGGCTTGTTAAGTTTAGGTTTAGCCAGAGATATGGCTCTCAGTATTTGTTTCACTAGGTGGTGGGAACTGAGGTTTTCGGTTTTGTCTGTATTGCAAAAAGTAGATATAGCAGATTTACTTACTAGTATTGTCCCAAGAGACAGTTTTTCTATTTGATGTAGGTCAGCAAGATATCGAGCTAGGTCAGATCCTGTTGGATTATTCATATTTATTCCTTTATTTTCACACCACGTTTTCCATTTTTGTAGGACTGATGTATATGTTTTAAGCGTAGACTTACGCCAGCTTGATCAAAGTAGAGATCGTTGTTCATCGGTCCAGTTGGTCAAGAGTGGAGTCCACCCCCACATTTCCAGATTTCCAGAGTCATCTCCGTCGCTTTTGGGGGTGCCCCGCCTGTCGACACGTCTATTAAGACATTTGAGAGGTTCTTGATAGTGAACGGTGGGGCGATTGCTCTGCTTTTCAAGTCTGGTCTCCAGTAGGCGTTGTCCCATCGAGGCACTACTAGGAGATATATCCCCGAGGCGTTGTTCATGTGTGAAAGTACTCTGGGGATGAGATAGGGTGGTGGGAACACCCAAGCTAGTGGAAAACTCCACTTCATGCTCAATGCGTCGTAGTACAGTGCTAGGCTGTCGTTGCGGTCGATCTTACAATATGCCGTCACTACGTGTGCCCGTCGTGAGGCAAACAGATCTATAACGGGGTGCCCCCACTTGCTGAATACTCTCCGGGTTAGTTGAGGTAGCAAGTGCCACTCTGGCAAAATTTTGTTTCTCGACAAGTGGTCTGCATGGCAATTGTAAGTTCCAGGTATATGATAAACTGTCAGGTGAATATTGTGTTTGTCTAAGATTTGAAAAGTTTTCTGGGTAAGTTTCATGAGCGCCTGTGATCTGGTACCACCCTCGTTGCGAAGATAGGACACTACTGTCCTGTTGTCGCTCTGTACAAGAAGTGCTTTCGAGCGCAGGTAACGACCGTGATCTTGTAAAACGTTGACTATCGCAATCATTTCTTTTAAATTGCAATGAAGGTTTTGTTGAGTCGGCAACCATGTGCCTTTTAGGTTCTGGTTGTCTAATTTCGCGCCCCAGCCCACATCGCTTGCGTCTGTTGTTAAATAATGTGTTGGGAGAGGCGGATGAATCGGAGATATATCTTTGCAATGATTGTGCCACCATTTTAATTCCCAGAGTGCCAGTGTCGTTATGGGTACTGACTTTGTTTTTGCTGACTTCAACAGTCTGTTGTACATCAATTGTAGGTAACGGTAGTGTAGCCGACCTCTTTGTATCACAAAACTTGCAAAATTCATTGATCCTATGATCGACTGTAGTTCTTTCATAGTAACTATTCTTTTTTCTAAAAGGGCGAGTGTTTGGGATTCTATTTTGCTCTTTGTTCGATCTGGAAGGTATTTGATGTTCTGCCAAGGGTCCCAAATGACACCCAGGAATTCTAATATGTTTTGTGGTTCGAGGACAGACTTTTCGGTGTTTATTGTCCAGCCCAGGTAAGTGAGTGTGTCTAACATGATCGCAACCTGTGTGCGTAGCACAGCTGGGTTCTGATTGACCAGAAGAAAGTCGTCCAAGTAGACGAGGACACGCATGCCACGTTCTCTCATTTTTTGAGATAGCCAGTTGGTTATCGTCGCAAAAGTTCTTGGGGCTGCATTGAGTCCGAAAGGCAGACATGTTAGTTCCATTATTTCGTTGTCGTATATTACTCGTAAAAACCTTCGATGACTGCGGGCTATAGGCAGATGAAAATAGGCCTGGTGAAAGTCTATTTTCACCATCCAGTCTTTGTATTGTATGAAATCGGGTATCCGATGAAGATTTATTAATCTGAATTTGCCTGCATAAACAAATCTGTTCAAATTTTTTAGATTGAAAATCGGTCTTAATGTGCCGTCGCTCTTGGCCCGGAGAAATATTGTGGAAATGAAACTGGGTGACAGACTTGCCACTTCGAGCACTCCTTGATTTAGCATCTTTTTGATTATTTTTGATGTTTCTGGTGAACGTGGCGTTTGGTGTCGAAAATCGGGCATAATCAGAGGTGGTTTTATCATAAAAGGGACACGATACCCTTGAAGCATTTTGAGAATGTGAGGCGGAGCCCCTAATTCTTGCCAGCGATCGTAGAACTGACTTAACTGGCCGGCACGGAACGTTGGTTTCGAGTCAAAATCGTCTTTTTGGCCTATCACTCCTGTCCCGGTGGGACGTTGGTGAGTGCCCGCGAATCCCTTTCGCTTTCTCCTCGTGTTTGCTAGGGTATTTAGGCTTTCCACGAAATGTATTATTATTCCCCTTCTTCGACTGAGGTGCGTAATTTTTAGGTAGATTCGGTCTTTGGTGTGTAAGCTTTTTATAAGTGGGAATCTGTGAAGAAGTCCCCGCATCGTTCTGCGGAGCAGAGAAGCGATCCTTGTTTCGTTGCCAAAATACCTTTCTTACCCCACCAGCTTTCTCTAAGATGGTACTAAACTTTTCGACTTCAAAAAGGGTAGAGCTTGAGGGCGGAACCCTTCTGAGTGCGCTCTTGTGAGAGGGGTCTTTAATATTTGATAATATGTTCTCCCTACGCTGCTGAATAAGCTCTGCCCTATGCCCACATACTAACTGAATAGTATTACTAGCCGCGGTGCAGTACTCGCTTTTTGAAAATATATCATGCATTTTTGCACAAATATCGTTATAGGAAAGAGTCTCATTTTGATTTATCCATGACAAGAAATTCCGCATTTCACTTTGCAAGGTGTCTTGTTGTTTTAATAGTGCAAACGTTATACTAGCAAACGCCTTCTCCATATTAGCGGTGAATTTTGAAGTGTCATACGTTTTAATTTCTTCGTTGCATTCTAAATTAGTAAACCCTGGCGAATGTAGGCATAACTTTTGTACGTCTGCATAGCGTACACTATTCCAATCTACTTTACCAAAGCGTTGGAGTTGTTCTAATTGTTCGAGCATATTACTAGGAGTATTAGGAACTACCGGCTCTTTGACCTTTGTATTCATAACTAAATTTAGCTCAACCTCTTTATCACTTTTAGTTAGAGGGTAGTTATCAGAATCGTATAAATCACCGCTAATATCGGCGCTTACATAGTTATCACAAGGGCATGCATTACTATCAGTCTTAGAAGTACTGCCTAATTGATATTTAAGTTGACTTACATCGTTTATGAGTTGCGATAACATTTTGTCGTTGTATCTTTCACGTTTGCGTCTCTTTCCACGCTTGCGGTCATCACTCGATGAGCTTGAATCGTACGAACTACTATCGGTATCAGAACTTGATGTTTTTGTCCGTTTCCGTTTTCTTTTTGTTGTACGTGCTGTTTCGTAGCTTTTTCCTGCATCTTCTTCACACGTGGGCGGATTATTCTGCTCCATTTCTGCGAAAGAACTTATCTTAATACATCTAACGGATGCTACCGTTAGTAAAACAACAAAATCAGTCACTCTTCTTACATTACTTGGAATAGACGTGTTGCCTCTGTTTTGCCAGTGGTTCTCAAACTTTATAAATTCGCGAAATAGAATTTTATTTTTTCTTAAAACTATGTTTGTCTGTGGGAGATGTGGTGACAAAGTTAGTGAGGCAGTGCATTGCTCTGCGTGTCTGCAACATTTTGACTTCCCCTGTTCGGGTATTACTGAGAAGGGATATCGTAAGTTGGGCGAACGACAATCGACCTGGAGATGTGGGAGCTGTAAAGCTACAGGTAACCTCAGCACTCAAGTGCCCACGCAAGTTCACGCTCGGGCTTCATCTCCGGCCACATCGCCAAGTATCTCTCTAGAGTCGGTCATGCAGGAGTTGAGCAATATAAATTTAAAGCTTGCCCCTCTCTCAAATTTAATATCGGAGGTTCAGTTAATTAGGAAAGAGCTTAGTGATATGAAGACAGCGACAGCAGATCTTCCTATCAAAATCCAGGATGTGGAGAAGAGGCTATGTAAGATTGAAGGCACTCAGCAAGAGGTTACTCAATTAAAATCTGTGATCAACAAGTTAGAAGACGATCTCCAAGAGACTGAGCAGTGGCTTCGTAGCAACAACATAGAGATCAAGGGAGTGCCGGTGCGGGACAGAGAAAACCTTTTTGATATCCTTTCCAAAGTTGGACAAAAAATTTCATATTCAGTTTCAAAGAGCAATATAAATTTTATTCACCGAGTTCCAACGAACTCGGCGTCTGAGAAGAATATTATAGTTTCATTTTCTAGCAAATATGTTAAGGAGGACTTTGTGGGAGCCGCACGTGCTTTGAAAGATCCATTGATGGTAAACGATATTGGCTTCGCTGGGCATGGAAGGATCTTTGTTAATGACCACCTAACGGCAAGAAACAAAATGCTGCTCTCTAAGGTAAAAAAACTTGCCAAAGATCATGGATATCAATTTGTTTGGGTAAAACACATGAAGATTTTCGTGAGAAGAGACCCTACATCGAAGGTTTTTACAGTAAAATCAGAACGGGACTTGCAGAAGTTCAGTTAATTAAAAAATATTTATTCCTTTCAGTATCTCTTTACCATGCCGTGTATTATAGAAACAATTTATTCCTTAGCCGTAGATATATTATATTTAAAACTTTGAGAAACTTTGGTCTCGTACCTCACTCAAACTATTTCTTTTGTTCGCCTGTCAGCATGCCTTTTGTTTGCGCTCGGCCGCCTATTCATTCGAATTGCAAATTTAATTTTAAATATTGTATTTTGTTTCTTCTCGTTTTCTTGATTTACCTCATAATGTATTCATTCTTTCCAGCAACAAAGTTTGTAGTTCAAACTAATTTAAAGTTACCCTGCACTGGTATAGCAAATAATACTTTTTTACACACTAACGAAAATATGTGTAATAATGGGAACATTATCTTAATTTACTATTTATTAATTACTATTGCACTTATTGAGAATTCTACCTTATTTTTTACTAAATTAATTTTGTTTACATTTACCAAACGATATGTCTGGAACGTGAAGTTGGATGCGGTTTACTGTTTTAAATATTATGTTTATATAAAAAAGAGTATACATTATTTAACAAGTCATTTCCCCCCATACTTATTTTTATGGCTTAAATTACTTTTGTTTTTACGCCGCCGTAGTTGTGCATTTATGATAATCTGGGATTGGCTTAATGATCGGGTTAAACTAATTTTCTTTACAATATTTCTAGATTTATTCAATAATAGTACTTTTGGTCGCCGTTAAGTCGTTAAATATTTATTATCAAAATGTTCGCGGACTGCGAACCAAAACAAATATATTCTATAGAAATTTATCTAAAACAAACTATGATATTATTGCTTTAACTGAGACTTGGCTGGTTGAAGATATATTGAATTCCGAGCTGTTCGACGATAGATATCTCGTTTTTAGGCGAGATAGGGACTATGTAGGTACAGCACAATCTCGTGGTGGCGGAGTTATGATTGCTGTTCGTCGCGACTTATCAGTTTCTGAAAATATTTGTTGGCAGACAAGCGCAGAAGATATGTGGATATCGCTAATACTCAAAAACTCTAATAGGTCTACCTATAGGGTTCATTTGTGCACTGTGTACCTCTGCGAACAAAACCAAGGCTATACATTTTCAAATCAACTTTATATTTATCTAGACAAACTATATGATCTAGTCAGTAGCCACCCATCAGATGGTTTCATCGTACTCGGTGACTTTAACATGAGTGCCATTTCATGGAATTTATCGGATAATGGTCTTGTACCCATCACCCCAACAAATAATTTATTTAAATATTTTATAGATACATTGAATTTATGCAACCTGCAACAATTTAATTCAACTATGAACAAGTTTGATAACATACTTGATTTGGTTCTTTGTAATGATTCTATCTCTGTCTCGGCTTGTTTGGATTCCTTGGTACCAGAGGACGACTATCATCCATCGTTAGGTATTCAAATAGATTTCATTCAGCTTCAGCCCCTTAAGGTCCCCTCGCGTATTATTTACCGTTATAGTAGTGGTAATTATGACCAGATTTTATCTGATTTCTCAACTATAGATTGGAATGATTTACTTAAGCGGGGTACTTTGGAGGAAGCACTTGGTTTGTTCTATTCGATTTTGATTAAAATTAGAGATTTACATATTCCTAAGCGGTTAGTCAAACCTTCTCGATACCCAAGGTGGTATAACTCGGCACTTATTAAAATCATTAAGGAAAAATATAAATACTTGTCCAAATACAAAGTCTACGGTAACATTTCTGACCTTACATCGTACCGATTACTTCGTGATCGAGTAAATAAAGTTGAACAAACATGTTATAAGGCGTACATGGCTACTGTTGAGACATCAATTACTGACAACCCAAAAGTATTCTGGTCCTTTGTCAAAGGAAGACGAAATAATAGTAATTATCCATCGAGTATGTCTTATAACGGGACAAGAAGTGATGATGGCCAGGGTATCAGCGATTTATTTGCTACCTATTTTAATTCGACGTTTCTTAAATCATCGATTCAATCCAACACTTCTGATCAAACAGTTAATGATGTCATCTGTGATGGTATCTTAAGTACAATTTATATTGATCAAGATGACGTAAAGAAGCATCTTAAATCTCTTAACTTACATAAATCGGCTGGTCCTGACGCTCTTCCCGCTATGTTCTTGGTGAGGTGTGCTGACGCACTAGCGGAGCCTATAGCGCTGCTTTTTAGACGATCAATTTCTGAAGGTGTATTTCCATTATGCTGGAAATCCGCATTTGTGTCTCCTATCCACAAAAAGGGTCATAGGGATGAGGTGGAGAATTACCGTCCAATATCCAAGCTCTGTCTTCTTGCGAAAATACTCGAACGAATAGTTTATGGTCAACTATATAGCCACTTGAAAACCAGCTTTTGTCATCAGCAGCATGGTTTCTTGAAGGGTAGGTCTACTATATCCAATCTCATACTCTTTACCAACTTTGTTTCGGAGACTATGGATGGCGGTGGTCAGGTTGATGCCATCTACACTGATTACAGTAAGGCATTCGATCGGGTCGACCACAACATTCTATTACAGAAACTCCTACGTCTGGGAATAAGAGGTGATTTGTATAGATGGTTTTCCTCGTATGTTCAGAATCGAACCCAGGCAGTGGTGCTCAATGGTTATACGTCAGCTTGGTCTACCATACCTTCTGGAGTTCCGCAGGGATCGCTGTTGGGTCCCTTGCTGTTTGTGGTTTTCATCAATGATATTAGAAACTGTTTTCATCATTCCCGCTTCCTGCTCTTTGCAGATGACATGAAAATCTACAGGTCGGTAAGGGATCTATCAGATGCCATGCTTTTGCAGGAGGATCTTACAAGAGTGACTAACTATTGTAAGGCAAATAATCTTGATCTTAATATTAGTAAATGTATTGCAATAAGTTTCTGTCGAAAGCGGAACAAAACAACATACAATTATGCCATTGCGAACTCGTTTTTGCATCGTGCGGACAGGATTCGAGATCTTGGTGTTCATCTAGATAGCCAGCTCTCTTACGATAATCATCTTGATGAAATAATAAAGAAGGCATCCTCGTCCCTGGGTTTTATTATTCGTAATAGCAGTTGTTTCACTACAATGAAGCCGCTTAAAGTTCTCTATTGTGCGTTTGTCAGGAGCCAGCTTGAATATGCCAGTCTAGTGTGGAGTCCAAATTATGCGAATCATCGTCTCAGATTGGAAAGAATCCAAAAGAAGTTCACTAGGTTTTTAAGCTTCAAATTCAAAATTCCGTATACGGACTACAAAGATCGTTGTATTCGATTCCATTTTATTCCACTTGAGGTTCGTAGAAAGATAGCTGACATGCGTTTCTTGTTGAGAATAGCTCAGTCCAAAGTTGACTGTCCTGAACTTTTATCAAAATTAAATATAAATATTCCACCTCTTCATTGCCGTCCAAGAAGTCTACTTCACGTTCCATTCTCACGTACAGTGCATCATAGCAACTCTTATTTGATTCGAGTCGTTAGACAATTTAATGATGTTTGCAGGGAAGATTGCAACAACAACATAGATTTATTCTGTAGTAGTATAAGTAGTGTTAATAAAATGCTGGCAGGCGACTAAATGCTGTATAATTTATTATTGTGAATTTATTATAGCATTGTTTTTTTGCTTAAAAAAAAAAATGTATATTTTAGCAATGTAAGAACTTAGGATTTAATTATCAGTGCTACTTGTGGAGGCTTGTTACTGGCTTCTTGCAATGTATTTTTTTGTATATTTCTTCATGTAAGCTGTAAGCCCCCCAAATAAAATAAAATAAAATAAATAAAATAAAATAAAATAAAAAAAAAAGAAAATGATTAAAATACGTAGTATCTTGAAAAAAAAAATGAATTATCGAACGGTAAAACCGTTAAAAAGGTTTAGTTCTCATATCGGCAAAAATAAATTCTGCAATACTCACAGTTTTACTGCTCTTTAAATTTTGTTCGGCTTAAATAACGACGTTTCGTTATTTTTAGTTACTTAATTATTAGCACTATAGAGGCGGTACGGAGCGCGTGCTGCGCTAGTGCGACCGACTCGTTCGGAATCCAAAACGCCAATGACGAAAAAGTGAGCGTTCATTCGAACGCAAACTTCCTTGGTGGCGCTAGTATCGACGGCGCTAGTGTCGCAGGTAAAACGGCGGGATGTTGCGGTGCACGTGGACGGAAGCGGAAGTCATGTTTAGCACAAACGGAACGGAAACGCTACTCTCAATTGATAGGCTTCGAATAACGGTACAGCACTGTTTAATAGAACATATAAACAAATATCAGTAATTTAACTTACAGCCCCTATCGAATTTACATTTTATAAATAGTATGATTTAAGCCGACAGACGTCAGATGAGTAAACAAGCTAAAATAATATTAATTTTTGATTTTAACATTATTGTAAATGTTTGAAAAATTACTTAGTAATTAAAATAGAATGAAACTAGAAAAATTTCGAAATAAACGCAAATACAGATAGACTAGAAGAATTTCACAGGGATATCCCAAGTCCTGGGTGGCTCAGTGGTCAGAGCAGTCGCCCGGATTGCGAAAGGTCGCGGGTTCGATTCCTGCCTCAGGACGTGAAATTTTACTAGTTTCATTCTATTTTAATTACTAAGCTAAAATAAATTTAATGCTAGACACAAAAAAAGCACCGTCTTCATACATCCACCGGCTGGCTGGAGTGGTCTGTACCCCTTGCTATACGGGCTGCTCGATCAAGAGGTCCCGGGTTCAAATCCCGGTAGGGGCAAATGTTTGTATAATAAATACGAACATTTGTTTACGAGATCACGAGTCATGGATGTTTATATGTTTATTTAGTATATTTCTAATATTTATATACATATTATTATCAATATTAATCCGTTACCTAGAATCCATAACACAAGTTCTTAATGATGCTTACTTTGGACTAGATAATAGGTATGAGTGTATGAATATTATTATTATTATTATACATGGACTCTTCTTACCGCTTCACATCACAATCCGACAACTTAGCCTCATCTGTCAACTATTGATATACTTCCTTCTGTAAATGCAACACTAGGAAGGCCAGCTACTCTATATTGGGCTGCGGCAGTTGTGTTAAAGCTTGCATTATGGCGGCGGTGACGTCACTCAGACAACTTAGCGCAATCTGTCAATCATCGATTTACTTACTTCTGTAAATGCAGCACGAGGAAGACCAGCGTGTGTCTGTTCGGCTGCGGCAGTTGTGTGACGGTTCGCACTATAGAGGCTGTGACGTCACTCAGACAACTTAGCGTCATCTGTCAATCATCGATCTACTTACTTCTGTAAATGCAGCACGAGGAAGACCAGCGTGTCTCTGTTCGGCTGCGGCAGTTGTGTGACGGCTTGCACTATGGCGGCGGTGGCGTCACTCAGAGAACTTAGCGACATCTGTCAATCATCTATCTACTTACTTCTGTAAATGCAGCACGAGGAAGGCCAGCGTGTCTCTGTTCGGCTGCGGCAGTTGTGTGACGGCTTGCACTATGGCGGCGGTGGCGTCGCTCTGTTCGGGCAGTTTGGCCGCGTCCATAAAGTCGCTCCATAGAGCACTGGACACAAGCGGCTCGCGGAGGGAGCGCAGGAAGTCCTTAATGCATCCGCATAATACGTGGACGTCTTCGTTCACTAGTTGCGGTGAGCCACAGCCGCGGAGGAAGCGCTCCTGGCAAATTCAAATTATTCGATTACGAATTGATACAAGTTAAAGTGGCAGTGGGAAGGGTATAACACGCAGAACGGAGGATCGATCGGCGGGGAGGGGGCATGGTTATGACGTCACATTGTCATATTGAATATAATTATGACAGTGAATGTCATGATTGAAAGAACATAATGACATTCATACGTCAGAGTTTGTCATGGTGACCACGTACTGGAAAGCACAAATTATTCTCAACTGTCGGATCACGGATTCGATTCGAAAACCCCCCGTCTTGCTTTGACGCACCGCAATAAAGAGTGATAGGTATAAAGTTCCTGATATTTGAAGTCATAGTCGCGGGGAGCCGTTGGATGCAGTCTGCACTAAACCGATCCGTTTGTAAATTGATGGGGGAGGCCTTTGTTCAGGTGTGGACTTCATAGGCTGGCATGATGATGATGATTACAAACAGTCATAGGTAAAATTTAGGTATTAGTCATTAAAATGACTAATACCAAAATTTTCAACATAAAGTGATTTGGAATCAAATTAATCCATAAGTTTTATTTAAGAGTCGTGAATGATTTTGAAAACTGAATTTTATAAATTCTCAAATAAATTCATAAATAACTGCTTTTTTTTGCGAAAACTTCAACATATTAATAAGAACTTTTTATAATTATAAAAATCATAATATTATTTTCTAGGCAACTGATTTTCAGAATAATTTTATTCAGATCCTAACGCTCCAAAAACAACAAGGTTTTCTCCTATAGACCCAATTTTTTTTTAGATAATTTCATTTTGACCTACTTACTTATACTGAAATTTCTCCTAAAAATAATCTGGGTTATATCATACCTTGAGCCGTTTGACGTCCTTGTCCACCGCGCTAATTCTGTATATGCCGCGCTCGCTAAGGCCTCGTTTCTCCACCTCGTTGATGCAGTGAACCAACAGCGCGGGGACCATCGGCGGCGTGCTCGGCGCGTAGTCCGATATGCAACCCTCCTGCTATGACATAGAAATCATTATCCACCAACCCTAAAAGCGATTACGTTTTTCTTAAATCTTGGTTTACTGCCATTGCCTGCATTGTACATTTTAGAAATTTGTAGATTTGCCAAGAAATACATAGAATTATTCAAAAAAGCGAGTGACTGCCAAAACTAGCGTAGAGACACACAGAAACTAGGTAGCGTAGAGACACACAGAAACTAATGTTATTCCTAAATCTGATAAGTACAGCAAAAGCTGTCTAGTTATGGGTGTGAGAGTTTTTAACAGGATTCCAAATGAATTCAAATCACTAAATTTTTGGATTTTTCAAAGAAAAGTTGTACGATTGGCTTTGTTCCAAAAAGTTCTTTATCATTAATGTGTTTTTGACCATTGGGCTAGGAATCATTGACAGTTTTTATTTTATCCTTATCATTGTATGTCACTGTAGTAAACATTTCGTAGATGTACCACTACCTAAACATACTATTAAAGATTTGTATGCTATCGAAAGTGGCTAAACATGAGGTCATTGTACTTAGTATTAACACCATTTATACTATGTTTGACGCAAATAAAGATTCTATTCTATTCTACGTTTAGATTTTCATACAAACTTTGAAGTTGAACAGATTGGAAACGAACAAGTCGATTATTTCAGACTTTACAAGCTTATGGAGGTCAGGCTAATCTAAACAGTTATTAAATGATTTTCCGAAATACAGTCTTATAGTTAAATGAGAGCAATATTTTGCTTTTCATACAAACAAAAAATCGCCAGTAATGTCTTTACTTATTATTAGACTTTACGAAAAATCTACTATAGGAAAATACGGCAAGGGTGCGGACTGAGAGTCTGCTGCGAGGCGGAGAGTGGCCATTCTAACTCTGGTTATGAAGTATTCGATGCCTTTTTTCGGGATTTTTACTGACCTACCTACATATTCGCTAAAAATGATAAGTTTCAGTGCCTACGACCTTTTATACGTATTGCTGTTTCACGCTACAATAAAACGCCAACGTGGCGGCCTGTGCAATGCTTGCGTGTGGGTAATCCATTTTTACAATCTGGGATTCACGTTAGTTGCTGGGTGTCAGTGCGGGAGTTAGCTGTCGATTGTGACATTATGCAAAAAAATCTTGTATAATACTATCAATGGGCCTAATTCTGGGAACACACTTTAATTCTAAATTTAAGAATAGTATATCTCTTTCTCGCAATAAGTAAAAGAAAAAAGATAGCAACAATCTGTTTAGAGCTGTCACTTAAATTTAGATAGATTTCATAGATACCATAGACAATTTTAGGCGGAATGTACTGTGGTGTAGTGTGGAGTACGGAGGTGCCTCCTAAACACTGCATTTTATCACGTTCAATAAGGTCGAAATTGAACGCACATTTCTAAATATCAAATTATATGACAGCTATCCTTTTCGTATTCCTTTTGATAGAACGAAATGCACTGAACTTAAATTTAGACTTAGCATGTGTTCACCAGAATTAGGGCCAATGTTACGTAAAATTTTATTTTTTCACGATTTATACTTCTCGGTTTCCGTTCGCGGTCTCGGCAGAGATTTTACTTCATACTCAGTCTCGGCGGAGAACGAAAACCTTGTCTCGGTCGACCCCTAGTACCTGGTGGTGGTTGCGGCGGGCCTAGTACCTGGTGGTGGTTGCGGCGGGCCTAGTACCTGGTGGTGGTTGCGGCGGGCCTAGTACCTGGTGGTGGTTGCGGCGGGCCTAGTACCTGGTGGTTGTTGGGGCGGCGCGCGGCGGGTCCGGGCGGCACGCACGGCAGCGGCAGCATGGCGCGGGTGTGTATCTGGTGGTGGTTGCGGCGGGCCTAATACCTGGTGGTGGTTGCGGCGGGGCTAGTACCTGGTGGTGGTTGGGGCGGCGCGCGGCGGGTCCGGGCGGCACGCACGGCAGCGGCAGCATGGCGCGGGTGTGTACCTGGTGGTGGTTGCGGCGGGCCTAGTACCTGGTGGTGGTTGCGGCGGGCCTAGTACCTGGTGGTGGTTGCGGCGGGCCTAGTACCTGGTGGTGGTTGGGGCGGCGCGCGGCGGGTCCGGGCGGCACGCACGGCAGCGGCAGCATGGCGCGGGTGTGTACCTGGTGGTGGTTGCGGCGGGCCTAGTACCTGGTGGTGGTTGCGGCGGGCCTAGTACCTGGTGGTGGTTGGGGCGGGCCTAGTACCTGGTGGTGGTTGCGGCGGGCCTAGTACCTGGTGGTGGTTGCGGCGGGCCTAGTACCTGGTGGTGGTTGCGGCGGGCCTAGTACCTGGTGGTGGTTGCGGCGGGCCTAGTACCTGGTGGTGGTTGCGGCGGGCCTAGTACCTGGTGGTGGTTGCGGCGGGCCTAGTACCTGGTGGTGGTTGCGGCGGGCCTAGTACCTGGTGGTGGTTGCGGCGGGCCTAGTACCTGGTGGTGGCTGGGGCGGCGCGCGGCGGGTCCGGGCGGCACGCACGGCAGCGGCAGCATGGCGCGGGTGTGTACCTGGTGGTGGTTGCGGCGGGCCTAGTACCTGGTGGTGGTTGCGGCGGGCCTAGTACCTGGTGGTGGTTGCGGCGGGCCTAGTACCTGGTGGTGGTTGGGGCGGCGCGCGGCGGGTCCGGGCGGCACGCACGGCAGCGGCAGCATGGCGCGGGTGTGTACCTGGTGGTGGTTGCGGCGGGCCTAGTACCTGGTGGTGGTTGCGGCGGGCCTAGTACCTGGTGGTGGTTGCGGCGGGCCTAGTACCTGGTGGTGGTTGCGGCGGGCCTAGTACCTGGTGGTGGTTGCGGCGGGCCTAGTACCTGGTGGTGGTTGCGGCGGGCCTAGTACCTGGTGGTGGTTGGGGCGGCGCGCGGCGGGTCCGGGCGGCACGCACGGCAGCGGCAGCATGGCGCGGGTGTGTACCTGGTGGTGGTTGCGGCGGGCCTAGTACCTGGTGGTGGTTGCGGCGGGCCTAGTACCTGGTGGTGGTTGCGGCGGGCCTAGTACCTGGTGGTGGTTGCGGCGGGCCTAGTACCTGGTGGTGGTTGGGGCGGCGCGCGGCGGGTCCGGGCGGCACGCACGGCAGCGGCAGCATGGCGCGGGTGTGTACCTGGTGGTGGTTGCGGCGGGCCTAGTACCTGGTGGTGGTTGCGGCGGGCCTAGTACCTGGTGGTGGTTGCGGCGGGCCTAGTACCTGGTGGTGGTTGGGGCGGCGCGCGGCGGGTCCGGGCGGCACGCACGGCAGCGGCAGCATGGCGCGGGTGTGTACCTGGTGGTGGTTGCGGCGGGCCTAGTACCTGGTGGTGGTTGCGGCGGGCCTAGTACCTGGTGGTGGTTGGGGCGGGCCTAGTACCTGGTGGTGGTTGCGGCGGGCCTAGTACCTGGTGGTGGTTGCGGCGGGCCTAGTACCTGGTGGTGGTTGCGGCGGGCCTAGTACCTGGTGGTGGTTGCGGCGGGCCTAGTACCTGGTGGTGGTTGCGGCGGGCCTAGTACCTGGTGGTGGTTGCGGCGGGCCTAGTACCTGGTGGTGGTTGCGGCGGGCCTAGTACCTGGTGGTGGTTGCGGCGGGCCTAGTACCTGGTGGTGGCTGGGGCGGCGCGCGGCGGGTCCGGGCGGCACGCACGGCAGCGGCAGCATGGCGCGGGTGTGTACCTGGTGGTGGTTGCGGCGGGCCTAGTACCTGGTGGTGGTTGCGGCGGGCCTAGTACCTGGTGGTGGTTGCGGCGGGCCTAGTACCTGGTGGTGGTTGGGGCGGCGCGCGGCGGGTCCGGGCGGCACGCACGGCAGCGGCAGCATGGCGCGGGTGTGTACCTGGTGGTGGTTGCGGCGGGCCTAGTACCTGGTGGTGGTTGCGGCGGGCCTAGTACCTGGTGGTGGTTGCGGCGGGCCTAGTACCTGGTGGTGGTTGCGGCGGGCCTAGTACCTGGTGGTGGTTGCGGCGGGCCTAGTACCTGGTGGTGGTTGCGGCGGGCCTAGTACCTGGTGGTGGTTGGGGCGGCGCGCGGCGGGTCCGGGCGGCACGCACGGCAGCGGCAGCATGGCGCGGGTGTGTACCTGGTGGTGGTTGCGGCGGGCCTAGTACCTGGTGGTGGTTGCGGCGGGCCTAGTACCTGGTGGTGGTTGCGGCGGGCCTAGTACCTGGTGGTGGTTGCGGCGGGCCTAGTACCTGGTGGTGGTTGGGGCGGCGCGCGGCGGGTCCGGGCGGCACGCACGGCAGCGGCAGCATGGCGCGGGTGTGTACCTGGTGGTGGTTGCGGCGGGCCTAGTACCTGGTGGTGGTTGCGGCGGGCCTAGTACCTGGTGGTGGTTGCGGCGGGCCTAGTACCTGGTGGTGGTTGCGGCGGGCCTAGTACCTGGTGGTGGTTGCGGCGGGCCTAGTACCTGGTGGTGGTTGCGGCGGGCCTAGTACCTGGTGGTGGTTGGGGCGGGCCTAGTACCTGGTGGTGGTTGCGGCGGGCCTAGTACCTGGTGGTGGTTGCGGCGGGCCTAGTACCTGGTGGTGGTTGCGGCGGGCCTAGTACCTGGTGGTGGTTGCGGCGGGCCTAGTACCTGGTGGTGGTTGCGGCGGGCCTAGTACCTGGTGGTGGTTGCGGCGGGCCTAGTACCTGGTGGTGGTTGCGGCGGGCCTAGTACCTGGTGGTGGTTGCGGCGGGCCTAGTACCTGGTGGTGGTTGCGGCGGGCCTAGTACCTGGTGGTGGTTGCGGCGGGCCTAGTACCTGGTGGTGGTTGGGGCGGCGCGCGGCGGGTCCGGGCGGCACGCACGGCAGCGGCAGCATGGCGCGGCACTCGGGGTGCGCCTGCGCACGACACGTTTCGCACTTCACGCCTACCTTCGCGAACTTTATGCTGAAATGCCACACGGAATAGGTGCATATTAGTCTCTAACTTTATTAAACGGTTTAAGAGGTGAGGGCATGGATAGATAAAAAAATTATTTTGCTTTAGTAGGGATGTTGATGTTATATCCGGACAGGTAAAAAGTTGTACGATTCACTAGAGAGCAAGTTTTTTTACATCTTGTGTGTCTTTAAATCACTTACAGTGCTCAGTAGACTATTTTGTTAGGGATTTAAAATCAGCACTTGCAGCAAAAAATAGTATTGCTCTCTTGTTGAATAAATAACTATTATTAGTAACTGTCGTGAAAAAATTTCGTTTAATTTCTCTATAACTATTATTACTACTATTCTTTATAATAAATATTTTGTATTAAATTAAAACTCGACTATTCTTCTCGGTAGTTCAATTTTTGGAACCGATGAAAATTCAGACATGACAGACATACAGACTGACCGACAGCCAGTCCAGTCAGACAGACTGACATTATGACATTGTTAGCGTAATTTACGTAATAAATCTAGACATAACAGAGAGACAAAAATTAAGACAGTTAATAGGGGGATTTTTGACGATTCGAAAGAGCTTCTTGGGGGGACCTTTTCTAATATTTTTGTTTGGTTACTCACGTTTTACCGCAAGGGCCGCAGGTCTCCCGCTTGTAGAAGTTCTTGGCGACAAAGTTGTGTTGCCTGGGGCGGGCGCGCGGCGAGCCCCCGTACGCGGCCGACACCACCGACGGCGTTCGCTGAGGCACGCGCGGGCTGTCCGCCGCAGACTCCGAGTCTGACAACATTAGTGCACAGTCAGCGACACGAGTCCAACAATACTGTACCTTCACATTAAGAACGCTTACTAATAATAATCATACACTCACACCTATTATCTAGCCCAAAGTAAGCATAATTCAGAGTGATAAGGATACTAGACAACGGAGAAATTATGACGATAATATTAGAAATATACTAAAACAACATATAAACATCCATGACTCGTGAACAGATGCTTGTACTCATACAAACATTTACCCCCACCGGGATTCGATAATATAAAACAAAATTATGTATTTCAACCAAAGACAGAGAGACAGACAAGTCGATAGTGCTGACGGTCACCCATCTAGCTTTGACCTTGGAAATCACTTAAAAATGTGAAACAAAAAATTTTTTTTACAAAAATAAAACCGACTTTGAAACACTAAAAAGGAAAAAAAACAGTACCTAAGTACTAACCTCCTATAATGTATTTTTTGGAGTTGGTGCTAAGCTGTTACCAGAGACAATATAGAGAGTAAAGCATTATAAATTTTGTTGTAATTTGTAACATTACTTAGATCTCTTAGAAATTTGACTATAATTTGGCTGAAATAAAAATGTGTTATCCCTTACCAGTTTTAGGAGGCGCGGAAGGTGTACAAGGCTCCGGAGGACGTCTCTCATTGGCTGTAGCTGACAGCCTTCCGGTAGACTTGCGCACCGGAGCTGCTTGGCCTTCATCACTGCTTTCCGATATAGGTTGCTGAGCAGAAACACAATGCTAAAGTGTCACGTATAAAAACTGTGTATACAACACCTTATTGCTGCTACAATAGAGTCTATATGTTCAAAATATTTGAATGTTTGAGTATGTACACACATATTTTCAGACCTAATTGTAAAATTCGCGATCTCTTCCGCTCGTAAATCAATATTCACTATCAAGTCTTTAAAAAAATTAGGTGTAGAGATACAATTTATACATTAAGAAGAATTAGTTTTAAAGCATATCTCTATATTTTAACTTTTAAAAACATGTTATTCATTTATTAATTTCCTGGCATTTCTGTGAAATAATGCAGCCACTGTTATACTATTTCATACAAATGTCATGAAATTATAAAAGAAAAACATGTGTTTAAAAGTGGCATACCATTTCTATCAACTAATATAGCCCATGTTTGAATTTATTGTGGCATTGACAGCACTACCCTGTATATTCACAAGGTTCATTTCAAGTTGGCCATAGGCTAATAGGATAGGTTTAGTATAGGTTGGCTAATAGGTTGACAACTTTTTTCATTTGATAAACAAGAAGTATATACAGGGCGGATTTATGACACAGGACAAGATAGGACAGTAATGATAAATAAACTAGAAAATTATGGCCATTATTTTGAATGAGATCAGATAAGATTTCATGGGTAGGTTGTAGGTAACATGAGAAAAATGGAAAGGGTTTTATTAAAAAATAGTTTTTTTAAAGTTTGCTGTATATTATTACTTCCCAGAAATGGTTTCTTCCTATCAAAATGACCAGGTTCGATTCCCGGTTAGGAATATTGAATTTTCAAACTCCAATGATGCAGTTGTAGTGTTCATCAAAATCGGGCCCGAGTCTCCTTTAAGTACTTTTCGCTATTCCTCAGTTTTCAATTGGCCATCCTTGAAAAATTCCTAAGACTACATTGAAATTAGATCTAACTGAACTTACGAAATTCTGTGGCGGCTTTAAATCGTGGCTAGTGGTGGCGCGCTCTAGCGTCAGTGTGGTGGTAGCGGTGGCCAGCACCTTACCCCCTTGGAGCTCCACAGTCTGAAAGTAGGTAGCATAAAACCTCATCATCATCATATCAGCTTATAATGTACACTGCTGAACAAAGGCTGCTCGCATCGATATACAAACGGAACGGTTCTATTCCGCGTGCATACAAAACGTCTCTCCGCGACTCTGACCAGCCCCCTTATTCGCAACTGTCGGAAGTTTCGAATTTCGGAATCTCTATAGCCGTCACTTTTTATCACGGTACGTGAAAGCGAGACGGCATGTGACTTTACGAATCGAATCCTTGATCCGACGGTTTCTGAATAAAGGTGCTGCCACACCGCTGTTTCAAAATGTTTACAAACATTTTCTAATGCTAATACATTTACTAACAAATGTTGGGAATTGTTACATTCTGTTGGAAAATTGTTAAATGTTTTCAGTGCTCCTACACTGATGGAGAATGTTTACAAACATTTATAACATTTGAAATTATTTAACAACATAACATTTGGCCTGGATTATGTTTTCAAAAAAATAATAACAAATGTTTTATTTTGTTACAATTTGTTAACTAGTTTAGAAATGTTTACTAACATTATCTAACATGAAAACATTTTCTAACATTGTGATCGTATGTTTCTTAACAAATGTTTACTAATGTTTGTAAACATTTTTAAACAGCAGTGTGGCAGCACCTTAAGGGGGCAGGTCGTCTGTCCATCTAGTAGGAGGCCATTCTACTAAGCCCTGGAACATGGTCAACTTGCTAGAACTTTAACTACCCATCGGTTATCAGTTTTGCGTGCTATGTGCCCTGTCCATCACCACTTTAACACTAATCCTATGAGCTTTGTCAGTGACTTTGGTTTGGTTTGGATGTCCTGATTTCTGATTATATTTTGTAGCTTCTTAAGTGACTGTGATTTTGTACAGAAGACCCTTGGTAAGATCTTAGTTTAGAAAATAATAAATTGAAATACAAATATCAATATTTAACTTGATCTGCAAGTGTGTACAAAGATCTTCACAGCTTAATAATTATGTTAACTTAGAAAAGTGTTTTGTCATTTATATATACATCTTAGAAGATTTGGGTATTTATAAGTTTAATCACCCAAAGCCCACATTTGGGTGAGTTAGCTATCAAGATGTTATTGCGGTAGTAAAACTACCACTTAACAAGATATTTTTCTTCATAAATTATAACATTTAAAGGTTATTCATAAAAATGAAAAGAGGCTAGCAAACCTTACCTTCGTAGCAGATGATGTGGAAGAGCGTCGTTTCTTAAATGCGGGAGCGCTGTCTCTAGCAGTCCACGCACCCCGTTGTACCCACGATCGACGTGTGGACGCCAGGGATATATCTAGGTCGTCTTCAGAGCGGGAGTATGACATCTCTGATAGGAGAGTGCCTGGGAAACATAACTATTATTAGGAGGGTAAAAACTTAAAGCAAAATCGTATTTTGCTCATAGGGGAGCAAAAGCGAATTCCATAGCTTATTCAAAATTAAAAATTAGAGACCTGCGCCTAAAAATTACTTTACTCACTCTTCATACATACAAAATATTTTCATAGCTGATAATTAATTAAAATCACAGTTAAATGTATATTTTATTATTATTATACTCCTTATTGCACTTATAACAATGAAATATATTTAACATTAAAATTTTAAAAGAAAACATTCACGGGAAATAGTTATGACAGTGGACCAAGGGATTTTTGAAAATATGATAACAGTCTAAAAAGTATGTATTTTTATGTTGATCGAACAGTGAGTGGTAACACAATTGAGAATAATATTGACAGTAATTTATTGAAATAGGAAGTTGATGTTGTACACTTGATGTGCTGTTGTGTGTACAGTTTAGAAAATTTATAAAAATGGTTAATTTGTTTTCCAAAATTCGTTAATAATAATTATAATGATATTATATTGTTCACATCAATTAAAACAGCTATTATTATCACAACTATAAATAAAAACATACATATGACATAGTTATTATAAATTTTGTCAATATGCCTACACATTTTTAGTAATATAGCAACATGTGAAGTCATCTGTTCTGCAGATTTAATATGGAGCGTTATTAGCCGATGCGCTGCTACACAATAAACATATCACTGTATCTGTGAAACTATCGATTTTAAACATGCCATTTCTTTAGCCATATTTCATTGTAGTATACTTTCAGAAAATTAAGAAAACCAATAAGTTTTCAAAGAAAAAATAATTAGTCAAGAATTTAATGTTTTTTTTTTTTTTTTTTTTTTATACTATTAAGGTGGCAATCAAGCATACGGCCCACCTGATGGTAAGCGGTTGTTTAAAATGATTTTACCTTTTCAATTACAATTTTTATGTGTCATATAACTTACCAGTGCTATTGAGTTCTGGAACACCACTGAGCCTAGCATTGTGGTCCTGTTGAGCTGTACCATTCAAGAAAGCTAGCTTTTGCAGAGTTTCATCATTCAATTTGTTGCGGTTATCATTGAAGAGCAAATCACGAGCCATCTCTAATAGCTTACTCTGAAATACAATTTAATTCATAAATAAAGATTTAGTAAGTATATGTATAGTTAAATTTGGCATATCAGAGTAAACTGTATAACTATAATCTTTACAACAAACTGTAATAAAAAATGATAGTTAAAAGAATACTAATTTAAACTGAACAAGTAGTCAATTAAATTCTACTGGTAGCAACAACTCGAAACTTAATTTTTTTTTTGCATTTACATATATTGCAAATTTCAAACTAGGTAATAGGACTTTGGGTTTTAGTCTTGAAGTTAGGATGGCTTACATGGCTTGTTAGGTGCAAATTAATTTTCTTTCACACATAAGGTTTGTCAAGGAAAACTTATCATACATGTACATTTATTTATATCAATAACTTTTTGAAATATTCTTTTTAATTTCTTGTCTTCTATGAAAATAATTACCAATTCACTGTATTTCTTCAACACAATGTTTCGCTCCCTCTTCTCACCATCAAGGAGTTTCCTGACATGCGCAAATTTTGCTTCCCACTTTGCAAGAGTTTTATGTGCCTCATCCAACTCAGTCTGGAGGCGGACTGCCTCTGTTTCTGCAGCTGCCCATTGAGCCCGCACCCACTCCATTTGTTTCACAAATGCTAGGAAACCTGGTTTAGTTTTAGGAAATTTTAGAATATGAGTATCTTAAGAGCAGCACAAATATACAAATGACAGGTAGGTAGTTAACTTCCCAAAATAATTATATACCTGTAAAACATACCAAGTTGTTACACAATTTTCTTAGTACAATTTAGGGTTATCAATTACATCTAGCTAGGCTATCAATTACAAGAGTTTTTTGTAAACATAATATAGTGAGTTCCCACTCGCTATTATGAGAAAAATAATGTTTAGTTTCGTTTTTAATGTAACATAAGCAAAATTAATACAAAAATTGTTGTGTGGAGGGTAGTACTTAGTTTAAGTTCAACACTTTGGTATTTTTGATTTTAAATGATCAGCCAATTAATAACACTCAGCATTCTTCTAACCTTCTGAATTAACAAACTTCTTTTATTACAGAAGACCTGTAAGGAGTTTAATAATATGTTTACTTACATTCTTCAGCGGCTCCATCGTTGAGAATTCCATTCAAACGGTTGATATCATCAAATTGCGCTACCAACGATAACGCAATATTGTGACCCGAATCTGAGTTATTCGAACTCATTTTGATTTTACCTAGGTGTGTTTACAAAAATATTATATTTATGATAAATTCGATTACTATTCACATTTCACCCAAAGTCAATAAATAAATAATCTACGACTGTGTACTGTGTGTTGAATTGAAATTTTTAACGGCCACCGAACAGACAGTTCATCTGTCACATGAGGACGCATGCATAAAGTAACGTTCAATAATGCTAAGGACTGGTGGCTGTGGAAGTTAAATCTAGAGTATGGCTTTTAAAATATCTAACATTGACAGCAATGTCATATAACAAAACTATTGACATAATTAAACTTATCAAAACAAAAATATTGTCTTCAAAGATGTCTCATTATATTTTTCAAGAAATATTAAAAAGAATAAAATCATGGACACATATTATGTTATTGCTGAACGCAACATTAAACATCACATCGGCCGGGGCATGGAATCATAGAATTTACCTCAAACCAGGGTAATTTATTGAATTTGAATACTTTCATTTACTAATTAAATTGATTATGTATCATTCGAAAATTTGTTTACAAAAAAACAAACAAAGTGAATTTTTAGACAAAGTTAGGTTTCGAATAAAGGCAGCATTTGCCAAAAATTTTAACAAATATGAGATTTTTTTTTCAGCCTGTTATTAAAATGAAACTTAATCTGTTTAGTCTTGTAAAATCTCCGAAGGTCATAAGACACTTAAACTACTTGTGTCTGATATCTGCAGCTTGACAGTTTAAACTGGTTTTCTTCTATTATGGGAACCCTAAAATTATGTGTAATAATATTTTTGCCATCTATCAATTTCACTATCGAATTATTTGATATATCAGGCACAATTGATTTTCTATTGTATGTGAGTGATGGCACTTCGAAAGCAAGGAAGCCATTAGAAATGTGTTTAGCCTTTACAAAACCAAAAGAGTCGTCAAAAAGCACCCTTTGGGAGCAAGCTGTATGCAGCTAGAACAGTGTATTTCAAGCTGTACAGGCTGTCTTCGCACAAAGAGTCTTCTTACCGCTTCTTATCAGATGTGTTTTGTATAAAAAATTTGAGCGTAAATGCTATATTTACTGCATTATATCATTTCACCACGCTATTTTAATTCCTATACCTAACAAATGGCAACTATCTAGCTAGCAGTTTTCGTCCATTGTTTTTAAATAATTTATTAGCATTGGATTTTCATCCAACCTCCCTGGTGTTGCTTACTACGAATTTCGATACCCTCATTGGCCGTCAGTTTCTGGTTTCAGATTTATTTTCTTTTTCATATTCAGTGATTGAAGTATGTAATTTATGGGTAACCGAAACCTTTGTCTGGCAACATTTTAGCTTAAATTTGGATTGACATTGACAGTTCAATACATTATTACTTTCATTGGTCGCTCCCTGTTCACCAATACCGATTTCCTTTGCGAGACAAAGCGCAATGACGTTTCGTTGAGGACGGTGGTTCGTCCGTGTGTTTCGCGTAGTGCAGCGATTTATTTTGTGAGGTATAATTTATTTCGGAAACCACCGGCGTCCTCTAAACGCGCGTCGCGATGGCGGACGAGGAAAATAATTGTGATGATGGTGGTGGTGAGATGAAGATTAACCAGGCGTTTCGATTGAGGGGTCGTAAAGGTGCCCTGAAGAAGAAGAATGTTTACTTCGTGAAAGATCACAAGTTTATGCCGAGGTTCTTCAAGCAGCCAACATTCTGTTCCCACTGCAAGGATTTCATATGGTAAGGATTATCAGTATGGTCTTAGTAATAATGGTTTATGATGAATTAAAAATACATCGTTTGTTTACAATGCGGAGGCGCCTTGTAATCAGTATCGGCTTTCGGTACTGTTTATTTATGATAACAGATGTTCTAACTCTGCTAAGCCGATTCGCGGATATGGGTCAATTTGATCACTATGTTGAGTTTGTCAAATAAGTATCTATTGTAATAGTTAACAATGGTCTTTTGTGATTATGTTGATGCATGCAAATGCTATTAGTTAAATCTAATCCTGACTATTATTACCTTTGGTGAGACTGTGTCTGGTAGTTGTCTAAAATTGTAATCTGATAAGATTCTTATTAGAATGAACTTAATTCAGGAAAAAAATAAACACACCAATGTACTAAAAACAATCAAATCTGTAATGTAACTAGTTGGAGAAATAATTTTTTTATTCATATTAAATCTAATATCTATGATTTTTAAACTTCACTCTAAAATACTTAATACAAGATATTGTTTTAACATGACACACGGACAGATGGGCAGACGGACAGCCAGACAGAAAGACTTTGTGACATTGTTAGATAATATATATTTTTTGTGATAGTTACATAAATGTGATTTTTGACAATTTGAAAGTGCTTTTTGGTAATCTATTTGAATATGTAGAAATTTTTATTTTATTTCATGATAAAAAACTGTTTTTTTACAAAGCAATGAGAGAGAGAGATAGAGAGAGAGATGCTTTTTGCTTTCTTGCAAGATATGCTGTTTGGATGTGAAAAATTAATAACACATCGCTTCATTACTTTCTGCAACAAATCTGTCAAGCGGTGTTATTCCTCCGGAGAGCTATGAAAATTGAAAATCTATTGTGTCTGGAATCTGATGCTTGTCAGGTTAAATAGATGGTTATCAAAAAATATTATACATTTTTGCACCTGTTGAATTTTAATACATAATAAGTATTTTTTTTTAATATTAATTTTTTATTTTATTTTTTATTATTTAATTTAAAGTTACTATCTGCTTTCATAAAAAAATACCATTGCATGTAATATGTTGATAAGCTACGAGGTCCATTCCCTGGTTCAATATCGGCTTGGGACTTATGATTCTGGACCTGTAGTACCATTTATCACTATATAAGCTGTTATTTATTAAAGCTGACTATTTATGTCTAGAAAAGTCTAATGACAAAGTTTTATTTGGATATTTTAGGGCAATATTTTACTATTTACAGTATAGGTTGCCTGGTAGAGAGTCTTCTCTGTTCTTCTCTTTCTTGTGTCTTTGTGCAATAAAGTATAATCTATCTATCTATTCTTGTATTACTATAAAGATGCAGTATGTTTGGAGATTTGTTGTGTTTGAAATGTGTGTTAAAAATTTAGGCTTTCATTTGTAGTGCATCAAAATACAGTCAGTTTCATACCTAAAATATCCGAAACAATTAAGTTTTAACTATCGATGGTATGGTATTATTTGTTATCTGCTGAATAATATCCTAAGTTCCAGTTTCAAAAGAAATATGAATTTTATTGAAATGTATTGGCATCCATTAAGGACATAAAATAACTATCAAAATATTTTTACAGGACTGTACTAATAATTACTTTTTTTCAGTTGCATAGTGTTCTATCTATTTTATTAAAATTCAAAATATCATTGGAGGTTGGAACAAATGTGACGAAATTAAGGACATGTAGGATATCTTGTGTTGTCATTCTTAAGTTTTAAGCTTAAGAATGATTATCATGCTAAGGCCCTAAGAATAAAAATTAGTATGTCTCAATAATTGTACTTAGAAATGTAATTCTTAAATAATATAAATAAATCGGTCAAGTATACTAATTTTTTTTTCAAAAATAATATTAAGATAATAATTATTGTGAAATACACAAATGCTTTTACACTCATTTCTTAATATTATAAATTTTTAGTACTAGTATTTCTTATTCTTTATTTTTACCACATACAACACCCATTGCTGGGGAATTCACTATCATCTTTAGCTTCTGACATTTGTACCTACATATTATTACTAGTATTTATGATTTTTATTACATAACATTTAATTTTATTTCAATACTTTAACAATTTCATTTAATCAGAGTTTGAACTGGCACTACAAGCAGTTGTTGACTATGCTAAGCTGGCAACTTAAAATTTTTTTTTTGTACTTTTGTAAAATGTTATTTTTACACTTACGTTTTGTTATTCTTTTGTCATTAAAATACATTTTTGCGTGAAAAACGGGCGTTATCAATCATATTCAGTCTAAATAAGCAGTTATTTCTTTTTTTGTAAATTCGCCATCGATGAATTCGCATGAAGTAATATTTAAAATTGAAATAAATATTTTAAAAATATTTCTGTTAAGGCGGCTCTCTATATATCGGTCGCCGGTTAAGGCTAGTAATTGTAGCAACGTAAAACAGAAAGACTGAAAGGAATTGGTTCTCTGGAAGATTTTTTGCAAAGCAAGGCAAATGGCTGAACACCAGCTGGTGAGACGCGGTCGTATCTGAAGACAGCTTGTTCAACATGAACACACTTTGCTGGCCACCACCGCCATGCCTTTTCACGCCTTTTTAAAGGAATCCACATTAACATTTAACTGTCAGTATTGAGATAGGTCAATGGTCACACTCACATTCAAATTGCCTATTTTACATTCTTCTTCAAAAATATAATTTAGGTCTTTATCTATAAATTGACGATTTGTATCAACATAGGTAATTGAGAATTTGAAAAAAATCACAAATACAGATAGACTAGAAGCATTTCACAGGGTTATCCCAAGTCCTTGGTACTCAGATGGTTAGAGCAGCCGGTTTGTGAAAGGTCGCGATATTAGATACCCCGCCATGTAATAAAATTACGTCATGTAATTTTTTTCTAGTTTAGCTATAGGTATTTCTATGTAAATATATTTTTCACACATTTAAATACGTTTTAAATTGAAGTAGGGATAAAAAATGTAACTACTACCTATACCTAAAAGATACAAAATAATAAAATTTGGGATATTTACGTGTTCACACAATAATTAAATTCCATGTTTTTCCAGACCCCCAAATGCTGAAGTCCAACATCCTAGCCTGAAATATCCCGTGAAACTCCTCAACCTCGAGAATCCTTTCCAATCTTCATATTGTTCTGCGGCTACGATTATTGTTTTGTTTTGAACTCTGTTACAACGCTCAATAGTAGAGGAAACGGTAGAGTAGCTCGGCAGAGTACCTACTAACCATTCTACTAACTGCACTACAGTAGAGCATTCTTCGTACTGTAGAGTAGAGTACCGACTGTAGAGTAGCGTACTAACTAAAGTTGGTAGAGTAATCGGAGCTGGTAGAGCAGTAGCCAGTTCACTCTACCGTTGACTCTACCCTACAGCATCCATAAAACATGTTTAGTCTCTTTAATTTTACATATGAGTGAACGAAACAAATTGTTAAACCTCCAACCCTACAAGTTTTTATAAATAGTATTTTTTCGTTCTTAATATAGATATTGTATAACTATAATAAACATGGAATAGTATAATTGAATTTTATGTGGCTTATGTTTATGTATGACGCAGGTAATTCATCTGAGCTATGTGCTATGTATGTGCACGAATAGGTTTTGAAGTGTTGTATGCTATATGCCGTCTTAGCCGTATAGGTAGGTATATTTTAATGACTGCAAACACGCGTCATGAATAAATTATATTGCGACACTTTACTTACTGTTGTTTCTTAATATAGTTTTTGCTACAGCGTTAATTTATTGGTGATTTAATTTGCTTCAAAATACTGAATAACCGTTAGACTTGTACCTTATCCAACGAGTACAGTAGGTACTACAGTCACGTTTTACGGGTTCGGCTTCCACCTTTGTACATGATTTTTTGCAGCTGATAATTTTTCCTAATATCTTCTAAACATCCATAGGTATGTTAAAAATGCGAAAGGAACTCCGTCTGTTGATACGTTTTCAATCCTAAACCGCCGGAACCGTTTAGTTAGATGAAACGTTTAGAACAACAGTATATACCTCTTTACAAAGCCAATCAAATAAGCTACGCAATTTTAAATCAATCGGCAAAACGGGTAGCTGAAAAGTAGTAAAGCTGGGTGCTTTACTACTTTTCAGCTACCCGTTTTTCTACAAATGAAAAAAATGTTCCAGCAGAAACTAAACGCAGATATATGTTTCTTTCTATCGTTTTTCAAGACGTAAAACATGTCAAATGCACCTATTGTTTTTCCTATAAATTTAGCTGCAGCTCCATATTTTAAAAGTAAAAGTAACGGTTGTTATATTATTGCAATAACGAAACGAAAAAAGCAACTATAGTAACGCACTTTCATGTTCGTTTTAAAAATAAGCGAGGGCTATAAAATATTTTTAATACCCTAAATGTTTTAAATAATAATACCTTAACACCATATACATATACGCAGGATTGCTATTCAAAATTAAAATTATTTTAAGCCCGGGCTTTATACGTTTTATGGTTCTCTCCTTTAATTCTTTTTTTCTGATAAGGGCTACCTTTTTGTGCGATAACCGACAACCGACGTCCACGCGGGTAGAGGTAGGTATTTAATGACCAGTGAGTGAGTCAGCAAACACCAGTCACTCTATATTTTGCCACAAAAACATCAGTTGAGTAGGCGTTCGTACGGTGATTGATATCTACGGGCAGCTTAATAACAAATGCGAAATTTTATGATATTGCTATTATTAACTTATAACTATTAGGGTCATCGGTAGACCATGAGCGACACCTACTTACTGTAGGTACTCGTGTTGCAATTGCAATCTTCTATAAGGTGTAATGATCTCTCACCTTCAGCCCCCTAACCGTGAACGCTAGAAGTCTTATAATAGTGTTACGTCTAAATTTTGTACACTAAGGAAACATAAAGGAAAAGAACAGGAATAGGGCATAGCCTACCTTTCGCTTACCGCTTAAATGCATTGCGTTCAAAATTGCTATTGTTTATGATGTCTATTTTCATGTCGTACCGCCTTTACGAACGTAATATTGCAATTGTCTTCATCTTTAAAGTGCCTGCGAATATTGCTTTCGAAGGCAGTATGAATTGATAATACGACGTTATCACCAAATAATATCATGTCAGCACCTATTATGTCCTCTGCTGAAAAAGCCTCCCGTCGATTGCCAAATAGAACCGTTCTGCGCAGTCTGCATCCAACGGCTCCCCGCGATCCTGCTCGTCCGTCCATCTAGTAGGAGGCCGTTATACCTTGCACTTTTCGATGCGTGGTCGCCATTCTGCACTTTAAGCACTAAGCCGCATCGGCCGTCCGTTCTGCTGCTGCTGTTAGGGTATGTGCCCTGCCCATTGCCACTTCAACTTGCTAATCAAGAGCTATGTCAGACACGACATAAACTACGATATATGACGTCGTATATAATAGCGATTTCGAAAGCAATACTATATATAATCTCACAGGTGTCAGTTATTATTTTCAGTGGTAGGTATCATTTTGTTCCCTTTCCTTAGTGGGCCCGGAAGCGGGCAAAGTCGGCCTTGGCGCATGACAGTGATTGCGACAAGTGCCCTGCCGTGCGTCGAAGCCTAGACTCAAGTGGAACACGTTGGTTTTTTAGTGGGTGCGCCGGAGAGTAGCTCTGGAGAGTCCCACATAACCCAGGGGCGGCCCCACTAGCCTCTGGGTAGCTTTAAAAGCTTTCTCCAACGTTAACAAAAACGTATAGGTATTCTTTGTGCCCTATTTAAATAAAAGTATTTTGACTTTGATTATTTGTTTATTTTAGCTTAAGCTTGTGAAGTAAGTTAAAATCACTCGACTTCGCATAAGGTACAATAAATTAGAAAAACAAATAAATGACGTGCCCCATATTATCCTAGTTCGTTGCGTATTGACAAATAATAATTAACACTTCCTTGAGTTATCTATCGCGAAGGCGATACTATATTTGTGTTTTTCCTCGTGTATTTATTTCTGTGATTTGCATTTCATTAACTCAAAATTATATACATAAAACTGTCAACAGATCTGTAACGCAACATTCCACAGCACACAAGCGCAAAACGTAATTTTTGATCGACCTTATCCAATTGTAATTTAAGCGGATTTGTATACACCTGTTTGTTACACGTGTGTTGCCGCTGTGCGATATTAATGATAGACTACAGCTATATTTTAAGTAGTTACACGTTTCAATAACGTATAGCGATCTGGTTTATCCTAGATATAATATGGAAATATTATATCCTTACAACATGGGTTCCTTCATTCCTTCAAAATAGGCGTGAAAAGGCACCTTATTGGCCGGCAAGGTGTAGGCGGCTAGAACAGTGTGCTAAGACTACACGGACTGTCTTCGCCTATGAACGCATGTGAAGCGGTAAGAAGAGTCAATAGGGCTAGTTCAGAATCTGAAGACTAAGTCGTCTAAATCTTAATTTAAGTACAGTGTAATTATCTCTTTCTCTCAATGAGTAAAGGAATAAGATAGCTAGATTTTGAAATAAAATTACAAATTATTTTCCTAGTCGAAATGGATGAAGAGTGGTTATAGGAGGCGAACTTCTCGAAGGCAAGAAACTTAAAATCCTTTTTCATTTGCGGCAACACCTTTGTCTACATTTTTCCGGTGAGAATAAAAATCTAATTTTACTTAGCTACCTAGTTATCTGGAAACCCTTTGGTCTACTTAGATTGGCTTACTTAATCACTTGCCAGAAGTTTTGTGTAGTGATTCCTATTCATGAATTTTTCCCTTTTCTTTTACCAAAACTTTCCCTTTCAAAAACATTCGAACAATCTGGTCGCAGAAAGTTGGATTTTTATTCGATGAAGATTCTTACGTTAAGTTTTTCCGAGTAATAAATGAAGTTATTTTACTTACAGGATATCAATAAAATCGAAATTACTTCTGTATGAGACTAAAAGAGTTTACTATTTACCAACAAACAAAAATACATCATCGGATAGCTAGGTACCTACTCTACAATTGTCATCATAATTACGTTTTTTTAAATTATATTTTTGGTCTTAGGTACTCGTAAAAAGCTCATGTTATAATATACAAAGTTTGTCCCATTCATTGGTCATAATATGAGTGAGAGAAACAAAACCAGTTTTACCAGTGTTGTAAGTTGTAACTTAGATAGCTTAGCAACGTTTGATGAGTGTTTATAAGTAAGATTATCTATGTATGGACATTAGATATCAGTATCTCTTTACACTGAGTAATAGTTTCATAAGTCTATTCGAGGTTTCGACCTTTCTTTAGGACATAACTCTGGCCTAAATAGTACCCAGGATCATATTGTCTGGGCTATCGCTATTCTTTGTAAGTCAATTCAATATAAGGGGCAAGGGTTATTTTTCACCTTTTGCCCCTCTCGCGATTAGACCGCCTTGACGATACAATGGTAAAATGTCTTCGGGCCATCCCTGATGTCGTCAGGAAGCGGTTAAAGTGCGTTGAGGAGTTACGTAGTGAGGAAAAGACACTATGCTGTACCTTACCTCTTTTGAGGGGTATTTTAATTGTTCAAGTTGATACCTCCAATTTTTTTATACCACTTAGGTGGCAATCAAGCATACGGCCCACCTGATGGTAAGCGGTTACCGTAGCCGATGGACGCTTGCAAAACCAGGGGTATCACTTGCGCGTTGCCGACCCTGTAAAAACCTTTTCACATATTCCATTAGTCTTGGTATCAAATATCTTGTCAATAGGTGTTGATAGCCTGTCAAGCCGCCGTGTGGTTTTTTCAAACTCATTAACTAAAAGCTACCGTAATTAAGCGCGTATAGCAGCCACATGCGACGTCACCAGTGACATCAATATCGATGTCGGTTTGTTTGCGCGTGAGTAGCTTTAGGGCAACAATACACTATTCGGATTATAACATGTTGACTTTATATATAGACAGAAAGGTAATGAGATATAGATGGCGCTGCTTGTATTTTGCGGCCACATACTTAAGGTATAGAAGGTTTAGACTATCAATAAAATAGAGATTGGATATGGTCTAGACAGAGGTTCCCAGACTTTTTCTCATAGACCCCACTTTCAAAATTTAGCTGGTTCCAGTGGACCCCCTGCAGTTACATTTCTACCATATTCCCAAAACTCACAAAAAATGTGTTTTTTTTTATCACGCCAACGCAGCCCCCGTTGAGTCTCCCGTAGACCCCTGGGGCTCCTAGATGAATTATTTATTTAAATTTGGACTTTGGATTGCTCAAGAATGTCCGTTTATACTTACAAACTCTGCTCTGAATAGGTTGTAATTATGCCGTAAGGACTTAATATTTTAAGGGTACTGTCCTTTCTTAACCGAACCATCATAGTACCAGAGTCTGGGTAGGTACCACCGCCTTTCTCATTTCAGCCGTGAAACAGTTTGCTGTGCTACGGATTAAAGGGAAAGGTAGCCAGTGTAATTACTGGGCATGGAAGGCATTTCACCTGAGGCCTCAGGATGACAGCACACCTACAATACCAAGTAGTTTTTTCCTTGTTATTGCAGGTGTCTATAGGCGGCGGTAACCACTTACCTTCAAGTGGGCCATCAGCTTGTTTGTATTTAGTTGTATAAAAAAATTGCTTAGGTTTTTATGAAACACCTAAAATAAATTTGTAACACCAAAGAAAGATATAATATAACTCGCCCGTTTCAAATCTTGTAAAGAATATGATGATGAATCGATTCTATCAAGAAAAGGCTGCGTTATCGGCACATCGCACATCCAAACCAGGATCATTTGTATCGCCATAGGTTGATACATGCAAACTGTAGGATCATATTGCCGAATTTGCGATACTTATTACGGTACTTGTTGAGATACCTGATGCAGTTGAAATACAGGAGGCGATATATAAGCTCATGCGAAATGTTTTATCTTTGCTAAGTAACAATGTATGTAATTTAATAGTGTAAGTAGTTACCAGTCTAATAAAATAATGATTACAAGTGCCAGAATGGATAGATATAATTTATTATAAATCATAAAGATACAGGATAGGTAGCTAAGTTAAAAATATTTTACAATTCGGTCACTCGTGTTAGTAACAGGCAGTGTATAAGAACCCTTAAATGTTTCTCTTGCGAAAGCATGTCCGAATCAATCATTGTCATAGTTAAATTTTTTAACATGTACCTATAAATTTATTCTTATATTTTGTATGATTTGGAACTCTATTTTTAACGAAATAAGAATTATCTCGTTCAAGTATTTTAACGATGACCGATTGAGAAATGACTTAATTAAGTCGGTCGCGTCAATTGAATTCTGACAACAGTGCGTTTTTGAAATTAAGTAATTATTATTTAAATCATGTGAAGTATTTTTACAACTTGCCGTTTGATTTTTGATATGCTTAAACTTGTTTAAATTCTATAAATTTAGCTGATAGCGTAATATGATTGAATTTAAATCAGGTATTTATTTTCAATACCACTGAGGTGGCAATCAAGTATACTAGCGAGCTGATGGTAGCCTCGTGTGTTGCCTTGCCTACGCTGTAAAATCTTTTCACGCCTTATATGAGGAATCCTATGCACTCGTTTGATAAAATCTCTTCAGGGAGGTCATTCCTGAACCTATCCGATGTGACTTTAAGTTGACTAACAAGGAGATAGAAATACCTACTTATCAAATATTTTCTTTTTGCAACAGTTAAACACAATAAATGAATGAATAAATGAAGAGTTTGGACATTTTACATAATATATTCTTACTATACTTACACATACTTACTTATACTTAAGAGAAAGAAACTAATGATCAAAATAAAAATAAAGTAAAACATAATACTTTGCATGGTTCACAGACTTTTCATAGTGGTAGTGGCTGTACAGTGTCTGTAATACAGCTGCCTTAATGAATAATACTATTATATTATGCTATATAATATGGTGTTATGGCCCAAGCTTCTCATGCGTTTTTCCCATGTAGGAAGGCCTGTCTCATGTTCTTTGTCACAATTAAGTTTAAGTTGTGACAAGAGAAAAGAGTTAGGAATGAAAGTGGCAAGAATGATTTTACTTCGCTAAATTTAAGAGTATGATCTGTAAGATTCTAAAGTTGTACCGTAATATTGTTTAACAGATCTCGGCTTGCGATCTACGCGTCGATTTCCATCAATCATCATTGTGTACCGTCACAAAAATACGAGTAGCGACCATTTATGTCTTTTGTCGTAACTTATGCAGACGCAATAAGTGCTATATTAAGAACGAAAACGGTTTGTTGGCTTGTATACTAGTAACGGGCGATGTTGATAGTTATCAGTGGTAGTCGTACAGTTCAAAGTCACAATGTAATGGAATTGCTATGGAGGACTTGTTCGTTGATTGTTGGCTTACAATGTCAATGCTAGGTTCATGGTTACAACACTTCTACTTCGAATCAAGATATATACTATCTTAAATCTAAATGATACAATAATATGAAGTTCGCACATTTGACTGTTATACAGGAGGCATAATACATATAAATAATAATATTTTTTCTTATTTTTCAAAAATAAAGTGTATTGAGGCAAAATCTTTAAATAGTCTTGCTGGTTTGTGTCGTGTCTAGATAAATTTATTTAAGTAAGAAGAAATGTATATCTGATTTTCAGATCTATAAGATCTTTCAGCGACCTATCGTCGGTGAGCGTGCAATACCGCGTATTTAAAAAAGTCGCAAAATTAAAATATTGCGCCAGTACGCTATTAGCGCTGATTCGCTTATGCTAGATTCTCATTAAACAACACCCAGAGAAACCCCAAACCAGTTCAGTCAAAGAAATGTGTCGAAATATCTAAGATATTAACTTTTTTCTTCCATCCTATGAAATAAACAAAAAGCACATACGCGGTATTGTAAACTGCTCTTACGTTCATCGACGCTATGTCATTATTAAGAAAAGAGCTATTTTTTCACAGTAGGTAACGTCATAAATTAAATAAATAAAAACGGTAAGGTAACGTTTTCCTTTTAAACTGCGGTTACTCATTTCTTAGCTCGTGACTGCAAAACAGTGTTATGCTAGATTTTACGCCTTGTTTTCACAGGTGCAGACACCATCATAATTGTTTAGAATCACAAGATTCCTCTGTCTTTGTTCCTCAGAGCTACGTAATAAAATAAACTGGCCGTCACGTTTTACTTTGTGGTCTGCTTTGACTCTTCGTCAGCTCATTTTTAATGAAGGGTTTCCTCAATTTGCTTTGAAGATTGATCTCGCGCGACGGATACCTTTAGTGTTGGCTTAAATTGTTAGCCTCGTAATTCTTGTGTATTTTACTATAACTAGAATTATGTAAGTATAATATTAAGTATTTTCATATATCCAACTGACGAGATAGAGGTCTGTAAATTAATCTTCAGTACATAGGTAATACCTATTCTGTTGGCTATGACAACATTCCCACTAAACATTGAAAACAAAGTCAATATAAATTAGCTCCGGCAGTAGTACCTACATATTATTATAATAAACATATCCTTTAAACAAGGCTGCTCTAAATATCTGGAATAAAACTAATTTACCGGATTTAATTCACGTTTAATTAGATGTTACATTATTATTACTTTACACAGAAGTTCCCAGGCTTTTTTCTTATAGACCACTTTTAAAATTTATCTGGTTCCGGTGACCCCCTGCAGATACATTTCTTCTACCATATTACCAAAACTCGACAAAAAATGTAAAGACTAGATACGCATACATAGACCCCCATCGAGTCTACCGTAGACCCCTGGGGGTCCACATTGACCACTTTGGGAGCTAAGGCTTCACAGCGATCGTGGTCACGGAAAGACTGAAAATGTCCATCGATGCTCCAAAAGCTTATTTCTATGATCTGAGTCCAATTTATTTTTTAATTTAATCATAGCGTAAACTTTATTGCTAACATTGTTTTTACAAGTAAAAAGGAACTTCTGAGAAGCCAATACACGGGTAGTGCAAACACTAGATACCTACGTAGCATTAAACATAGTTTACAGTACAGTTGGTTGAGTATTCTATTTCACAAAAGGTTTCTGGTCCTTTGTCGAGCGCGCAGAAAGGATGAGTACAGTCAGATAAGAGGGAGAAATGGAACGAGTTCAACTGCTGAATGTGTGATAATATTCAATAAATACATTTCACAATACTTTTTGTGAAATTCAGCCTTGAAATGGGTCTTTGTGGAAGACCTTAGCCATCTTCTGGCTCAGTTGGCGGAGACTTGTGGACAAAGATAGCTTAAAACTGGTAATGCTGAAAAAAAAATATTTTTTTATTTCGCTAGGTAAGGCGATCTATCGAAACTTTGTTTGCCGAGATAGATAGGGATAAAGATATGACTAACACAGCGGGAGGAAAAAAGACAAAACACTTAGCGGTCGAGCGTGAAAAGTAGGCGAAAATACATGAATTATTTAATAAAACACAACTTTAAGGGTTACAAAAAAACGCTTCTACACGATTGTGAATATTAATGATATGTACTATTTAAAGTGATTTCCTATTGGATGAAAATTGTCTTTCACCCAATGATATTAAGTTTTCTTATTTTTAAGAAGTCTCTTCGGAAATAAAATGTATCGAGGCAAAATCCTTTAATCGTGTTTTAGTTCCACACGTGTCTAGATAAAGATATGAAGAAATGTGTATCTGATTTTCAGTGAGATCTTTAAGCGACCATTGACAAGTGCGAGTTTTTGTCGAGTCGGCCGAGTGGTCAGGTGTCCCATGTTCGAATCCCGGTAGGAACAAATGTCTGTATTATTAGTATGAGCATTTGTTCACGGGTCATGGATGTTTTTATGTTTATTTAGTATATTTCTAATATTTATATCTTACTAAGTATTATCAATATTTCTGCCATAACACAAGCTCTTAATGATGCTTACTTTGGGTTAAATAATAGGTGTGAGTGTATTTATCCTTCTTGTTTGCTGTATTATTAAAAGAAGATGCAATTTTACCTACTAACTTTCGTGGAAAACAACATTAACTTGTAAACAGAGGTAAGACTACACGTCCTATTCATAATCTTTTAAGAAAAATCTCTAGTTATAACAATAACAAATAAAGAAAGAAAACGATGATGAAAATTATAAGCTCCAGGCGGGAATCGAACCCGCGTCTCCTGGGGTCCGGTTCTCTAGTTATGCCCCGCTATATCTTTATTACACTTCAACTTCGGAGTGTATTGCTCCGAATCATTTTCCACGTGGTATATCTCAAACCTAACCCGCCTGCCATCCTGTAGGTAGTCAATTGTATTTTCAATTACGTTTATCTTTTCATAAAACTTATAATTGGTAAGTAATGAAGTCTTAAAAAAAGATCTATGCAAAAAGGTATTACCAATCCAACGGCGAGATGATGAAAACGAAAAATGTGATAAATATGATGACAGCTTCTTTTGCTTTTGCGTTACACGATTTATTGATATTGCACTATTGGAGCCATAAATGAATGGCAGACATCGTTGAATGCCTCAAGCGGCGTTATCCCACCGGGGGCTATTTTTTTCAGATTCAGATTCATTTATTCGCTTAAATTTGTTACAATAATGCACTATAAGTAGAGAAGGTAAGATCTTAGTCTAATTATACAAATTTACCACTAAGGCATTGCGAATGTTATATAATATAATAGCTATAAGTATAATAAAAACACATTAGGAATTAAAATAAAAAGAAAAATCAATAAGGCACAAAAATGTCAGTAGATATAAAGATAAAAATAATTATAAGTAAATAAATTCAGTAATAGATATTTTACCAATCAACATTCCTTAATATAAATTAGAATAAGTCCATTAAGAATTAAATTGCATGTCAAAATGTAATTTTTTTATTAAAATACTCTTTAATACTGTAAAATGGTTCCATTAACAGTAGCCTTTTTAGACATCTCTCAAATCTGCTACCTTGGAGGGCCTTCAGATTATTGGGCAGATGGTTGTAGACTTTAGCTGCCATGTAGTATGTCCCATTTCGAAAAAGCGTGAGATGGGGGTGAGGTAACACCAAGTCATCTCCACGGCGAGAGGCGTAGCGAAGAGACAAGTCTCCGATCCTCTGGAAGTAACGACTGTGCCTCCTAACGAGTCTACACAATTCAAATACATAGACACAAGTAACGGTTAGGATGCCATACTTTAGAAACAGTGTTCTGCAAGTTTCTCTCCGAGCTGCCAATGCTACAATCCTTAGGCAGCGTTTTTGTATTATGGTTACGTCCATTACATTGGTTGAGTTGCCCCAGTCCAGTCCTATGACAATGGATAATCAATTGTGTCTGGAATCTGATGCTTGACTGGTTGAAATGATTATTTTACTCAGTCATCATCATCACCAGCCTCTATACGTCCCACTGCTGAACACTGGCCTTCCTACATGGGAGACGGACGTGAGGATTTTGGGCCATAACACCACCACGCTGGCCCAATGCGGGTTGGTGGGTTAAAGCGGTTGCAGTAACAACCGGGAGCAACGGCTCAATGTGAAGCACGAAGGAGCTCTAGATCAGATTTTTTTTTTTTTTTTTTATACAAAGCACGACAAATGACTCAACACCACCTGATGTGAAGCGGTAAGAAAAGTCCATATGCGAAGACAGCTAGTGCAGTTTAGACACTGCTCTAGCCGCCTCCACCTTGCCGGCCTGAAAAATGCTTTTTCACGCCTCTTTTGAAGGAACCCATGTTATAGGAAGGAGGGAACACATGTGCTGGCAAAGAATTCCAAGTTCTGGAAGTACGACAAAGAAACGAGGTACTAAATTTCTTTGTGCGTGATGTTGAGGTGGAGACGGTAAATTGATGACTCCGAAGACCAGCACGCGTGGTCCTGAGTAGGAAGGGAGAAGGTGGGATAAGGTCAAAAAGCTCTTCAGAGCACTCTCCGTGATATAGACATGAACCGCGAAGCGCATCCATCTGCGAGGACACGGATTCTTCGCTCATGCAGGAAGCCGGCAATCCAGTTGCAGAGCTGAGCGGGCAGACCGTATGCCGGGAGCTTGGAGAGAAGAGCCCTGTGCCAGACCCGATCAAACGCTTTGGCAATGTCAAGGCTAACAGCCACTGACTCACCACGTTTGTCAATAGCTTCACCCCAGACATGCATTAAATACGCTAGAAGATCACCCGTTGACCGTTTCGGCCGAAACCCGTACTGTCGATCATTAATTAATGAATGATCTTCTAGGTATCGGATCAGCTGTTTATTTATGATCCGTTCCATGACCTCGCAAAGAACTGAGGTGACAGCTATTGGGCGGTAGTTAGCTGGGTCTGAACGGTCACCCTTTTTGGGGACCGGTTGCACATTGGCCTCTCTCCAAGATTCCGGCACACACCCAGAAGAGAGAGAAAGACGGTATAGCCGCGTTAAGACGGGAGACAACTCCGCTGCGCAGTTTTTCAGTACTATCGCTGGGATGCCATCAGGTCCACTAGCTTTCCGGACGTCGATTGACTGAAGCTCCGCACGTACATCACATTGCCTGATACGGATATCAGGCATTGTGTGGCCACAGTGGGAGAGTGTTGGTGGCTGTGAGTTGCAGTCATCGATTCGGGAGTGAGCAGCAAAGAGTTTTACCAGGAAATCGGCTTTCTCTTGCGGCTTGTGAGCTAGCGAGCCGTCAGAACATCTCAACGGGGGCAGCGAGGGTTCACAGAAGTTAGACTGCACGGCTTTGGCCAGACGCCAGTAGCTACGGCTTCCCGTAGGGTGCGTAAGAATTTCTTGGCCAACTCGTGCAATGCGCTGTGCATCCGCTCTGATGAATGCCCTTTTGCAGGACTTGGTGGCGTTGTTATAGGCTGTTTTCAGTGAGTCAATGTTGGGATCCCCGCAAGCTCGGCCCCTGATCCAAGCGCGATATGCCGACTGTCTGTTCTCAACAGCTAAGGCACACTCGCGGTTGAACCAGAGGTTACGCCTACCCCTACTGATGAGATCGGAGTGAGGGATATAGTACTCCATCCCTAACATGATCTCATCAGCAACAGCAGTAGCGCTAGCGTTGGGGTCCAGCTCACTGAAACAGCGCTGCCTCCAAGAGACAGATGCGAAGTAATCCCGCATACCGTCCCAATCTGCTGACGCATAGTGCCAGATGCGGCGTTTGGCAACCATAGGTACCGGTGGCGACGCCCGTGGCACCCCAGCGGATACCAGGCAGTGATCCGATGTTCCCAAAGGAGCACGAACCTCTAGCCGATATCCATCCGGGCGAGTCGTCAGCAGAAGGTCCAACAATGAGGGCGCGTGACCGACAATGTCTGGAATTCTGGTGGGCTGGTTTACCAGTTGTGTCAGGTCGTGCGTGAGAGCGAAAGCGTGGGCAGTTCTACCAGCATGGTCAGTTTTAGAGGAACTTAACCACGACTCGTGGTGAGCATTGAAGTCCCCTAAAAACACCAATTCCGCAGATGGAAACTGCTCCTGCGCAACATCTGCGACCCGACTAAGGTGTTCAAAGAGTCGAGTTGTCTCCATATCACCGCTGTGGGATCTGTAGAGGCATACGTAGACACGGCAATGTGTGCTCAGGTCCACATGCACCCCAAGAATAGAGTAGGAAGGGTCCTCCAAGCAGCGCAGACGACGACAACAAACATCCGCCCGGAAAAACAAGCATACCCCGGCCTTCGCTATGAAGGAAATTTTGGTTGACCCATCACGGGATCGACTATGGCATAAGTTGCGTTGTTTTTCGTAATCGAAACGAAAGCGCTCAAATTACGCCACCTAGCTTCTCATTTTTTTTACATAGAATTCAAATATTATCAACGTCGGTCAGACGATGAAATCATATAAAAATCACTGCGTAATCGAAAAGAGAGCGCTCAAATCAGTACGCCACCTAGCTTCGCATTTTTTACTCAGAATTCAAATATTATCAACGTCTGTCAGACGATGAAATCATATAAAAATTACTGCGTACTTAATCGAAACCAGAGTGCTCAAATCAGTACGCCACCTAGCTTCTCATTTTTTTTACTTAGTATTCAAATATTTTCAACGTCTGTCAGACGATGAAATCATATAACACCAGGAGAATATGAATGCGTACTTAATCGAAAAGAGAGCGCTCAAATCACTACTCCACCTAGCTTCTAATTTTTTTTACTTAGTATTTAAATATTATCAACGTCTATCAGACGATGAAATCATATAAAAATTACTGCCACCAACTACCTAGCAATAAAGACGCGTTCTTTCTTGCGAACGCAAATTAAGCCGACAAAAGAAAAAAGATGAGAAGGACACATAAAAACGCTTCGCGATATTGGACGTAATTATGCTAATTGGATTCAACCAACAAATTACATCGATTGAGTTATTTAAGTAGGTACATAGAAATGGTAGTCCTAAAACTTTTAGGGGAGTAAAAGTAAGAAAGAAAAATAATGATCAAACATAGATAAATAATATGTGAAATTCAAAGTTTAAATTATAAGTTTGAACATTATTAAGGTTCTATTGTCAAATTATATAGTTTTCTAATCACAGTTTTTTTTACAATGGTTATTTTTGACATTCAGTATAACAAAGTATAGACAAATAACAAACAATATTAATCTATTCTAAGCTCAATTTGACAAATTATATGCGTGTGTGTCAAATACATGATATTGTTTGTATTTTTTTTATTACTAATTTAATGTATTTTTATGCATAATTAAAATAAAATTGGCATTCAGCACTACTTCTCTATATAATTCTTCCGCGCAATTTTCTTAAAAAGGGGTGCAAAGTTTTTGTTTCACGTATTAATATATATGTATATGTGTGATGATTAGTATGATTAAAATAATTTTAGTTTTGCGTATTGCTGCAGCTATAGTGTTCATGTAAGGATGTACAAATTATTTAAGATCCCCTAAAATAATGTGCTAAATGATTATGATTAGGTTATGTCATAAGTTGACTTGGCTCACTGTGTTTGCTCTCGATTCTGTACGACCAAAGGACAACGCCGGCTTTTGTATAGACGTGTGACACCAGCATTTCAGTGCGATATTTGCAGATTTAAAGATAATCTCTCATGTCAATGCTATTGCGATCAAAATCGCCTCTTTTTAAGTACATTTCACCTTTTTTATCAAATTATTTAATATTTAACTAAACAATTTTTTATAATATGTTCTTTGCGATAACATTTTAAAACCACAAAAATATTATATATTTGCTATCGAGATTTAACATAATGACTATATATCTAAATAGAATACGTACACTATGATAGTGATAATGAAGTGCAATTTCTTATTTACAGATTTTTTGTGTGTAGGTAGGCAAACAAGACAGATAATGAACCTATTAGGAAGTTAACATTAAACATCACTTAAGTTTTATTAATGTATGAAAATACTGACTTACTTTATATTTAATATTTTTTGCGTAACACTTTTTAATAATTCAGATGGCAACTTATTGATAAGTCGAGGTAAGTTACAAAACAAATAGAGTTAAGTTAAAGTTGGCTTTTGTTCGAAATCTCTACGGAAACCTCAATGTGTGTCTAAGTTGTTCATTTCATCGAAGCTGTACGACAACGACGTAACTCTAACTTGAATTGACCATCAACAATGTAAAATATTGTAGGTACGTCGTACTTACTTATCTTACCTACAGGGGGAGTCTACGGAATGTAATTTAATTATGTCCTATTATAACCCTACCTCTTAGCAACGCTGCGAGTTCACAATTTCATTGAGAGGTTAATGGTATTTTTTTATTATTTTCAACAACTGCCAGCAGCCATGGCTTTATTATTTAACCTTATCTTAGTTGTTCTATCCATGATTGCTTTTCACGTTAAAGTACTTTCTTATCTGTCGAGACATAAATGAATATGCATTATTCGAGTTTGAAATATTAATGAAGGAATTATAATATTCCCTTCCCGACTTATTGGCGCCCAACGTGTTGCTCGATTACCCCTGACTTTAACTAAAATTAATGAACAATTTAGGTACTTTTTTTTTTTATAAGTGTAATTTTTTCAGATAATATTTCAAAGGAAGATAAGAAGTTACTGAACGTTGTTTACTGTTCTTTTGGCGTTAAATGCAACTATGTTCAAAAATGTCGTAAAGAGAAGGACGCAATTTATAATTTTGTTATACTTGCTGAACATATATTGTATAGGATAAACTAACAACTATTACAGACTGAACGAGTGATTTTGTCAATCCTCATTGTGTCCCACTTTAATCAAATTCCATATTAAACTCCTTAATTTGCAGAAAAGAATGCCGTTAATTTTCTCCACAAGCCTGCAATACGCTGTACAGAATGTTATTCAGGAGGAAAGCATCTGCCTAATAGAAAATCATTAAGGAATAAAACGGTTCATAAAAGTAACAACAGCTAATAAAGCGTTACTTATGGACCCCTTACAATACCAGCAGAGCGGTACAGCTGCGAATTTACATTTTGACGATGGCGCCAGGTGATTTTAAAGGCACAGATAAACGTTTTAGATTGAGTAAATCCTAAATTTGCGACGAGTTTACATTAGGTACAATTATCATAAAAAAGTAAAAAAAACACTTTTCTAAAACTTTAACAGATTCCAGAGCACGTTCATAAAATTTTTTTTTGTTATATCGTTATTTTTTGTTTCAAAACCTCGATGAATAATGAAAGGTTTTATACAATAATTACCAATCAGCGGCGACCGATCCAATCAGTTTCTACTTGAGTTTTTACAACAACATTTAATATTATCACCCTTACTGGGAAAATACGCTCCAACTTACCACGGTTTTTTTGCATAGTCAGCTAAAGCAACTTGTGAGTCCTCTGACAGTTTTCGACGTAAAAGACTCTGTTTGAACGAGATGAGCAAAGAAATCGCTCAAGCGGAAATCAAAATGAGCATCTTGCTATTGGCTCTCTAAAAAAGGTCGGTTTATCGTTTCTGTACTCTGAGATTATAAGCAGGCATGAGTGGACCCAGATCTTATCTTGGGGGTAATAGTTATCCAAGAGAGCATTTACCAGGGCAAATTGGTAAGGACTTCCTTATCGAGTGTTCACGGTATTGGGATTCCCGATAATCTTAGTGAGACTTGAATATATATTTGGGATTTTGATGCATTCGAGAAAGTCATTACGTGAGGGTAGTGGGCATTTTTGGCTGAAATGATTCTTTTTGAATCCAACACAGAAAATACTAATTCACTAGAAATAACACCAAAAGAATGATACAAAGGTTTAGCGAGTAAAGTTCTCGCTAGAACAGTATTTTTTCGGTTTTTTTCAACATGAGGTCGCTAGAAATACTTGAAGTCGAAATATGTAGTAAATATTTACGAAGAACAAAAAGAGTTTACCATACATTCTAGGAGGAGGAGGAGCTCGGTGGCGTAGTGGTTTGGAGGAGCTCGGTGGCGTAGTGGTTTGGAGGAGCTCGGTGGCGTAGTGGTTTGGAGGAGCTCGGTGGCGTAGTGGTTTGGAGGAGCTCGGTGGCGTAGTGGTTTGGAGGAGCTCGGTGGCGTAGTGGTTTGGAGGAGCTCGGTGGCGTAGTGGTTTGGAGGAGCTCGGTGGCGTAGTGGTTTGGAGGAGCTCGGTGGCGTAGTGGTTTGGAGGAGCTCGGTGGCGTAGTGGTTTGGAGGAGCTCGGTGGCGTAGTGGTTTGGAGGAGCTCGGTGGCGTAGTGGTTTGGAGGAGCTCGGTGGCGTAGTGGTTTGGAGGAGCTCGGTGGCGTAGTGGTTTGGAGGAGCTCGGTGGCGTAGTGGTTTGGAGGAGCTCGGTGGCGTAGTGGTTTGGAGGAGCTCGGTGGCGTAGTGGTTTGGAGGAGCTCGGTGGCGTAGTGGTTTGGAGGAGCTCGGTGGCGTAGTGGTTTGAGCGCTCTGGTTTCGATTACGAAAACAAAGCAACTTTCGCCATGGTCAGTCCCTGGATGGGCCAATCAAATTTATAATCTTGCGTTCCTCCGTGCTTCGGAAGGCACGTTGAGCCGTTGGTCCCGGTTGTTACTGCAACCGCTTTAACACACCAACCCGCATCGGGCCAGCGTGGTGGTGCTATGGCCCAAACTCCTCATGTGTTTCTGCCATGTAGGAAGGCCTGTGCCCAGCAGTGGGACGTATATAGGCTGGTGATGATGGTGATGATACATTCTAGATTTATTTACTTCAATATAATCTAATATTCTGCTACTTGGCTTTAATAATATTTTGCCATTCCGCTTTTGTGTACCTACATGCCTAAATACAGAAGGTAAGCAGAATTCGTGTTACTTACTTGTCGAGACGAAGTTGTCCCTCGCTCTGGGACCATTAGGCATTTGCAAAATCCAGTTTTAATGAGCTTTAGGGGTGTACTCAGACCCTTCTTTCCCACTGGGCACTTTGGGCAATTGCCCAGGGCCCCGCGATCAATAGGGGCCCCCCTTAGATCAAATACAAAGTCCCTAGTTCCTGTCAGATCACCAAACGATAACCAATATTTATAACCAAAAAACTTATATAATTCGAAATCTGTAAATGCTAAAAGAGTTACTTTTGTGGACTACATTACATTTATAGGTATATTTGTTTCATGTGATTGTTAATAAAAATAAATATTTAACCTTGTTTATCTACTTTCTTTGTCTATGCTAACAAAATAGTGTTCTGTCAAAGTCATAGGGGCCCCATTATCCTAATATGCCCAGGGCCTCCAATAGGTTAAAGACGGCCCTGGGTGTACTACATTACATTTAGAAGGCACAGATATTTTGGAACAATATTTGACACACTTAATGTCCACGCCCTCTTTTTATGTACCGCACGCCATTGGCAGGTTCATCCTTTGCGTTGGAATTTAAGAGAAACTTTCTCCCGCGTACGCTCAGGTGGTGGTGTGAGCTCCGTGTGGAAGTTTTCTCGAACGAGTACAGTACGGAGCTCTTTAAAAAGGGCGTGTGAAAGATTTTCAGGGTTAGCAAAGCGCGAGTTATACCCCTCTGTACCTTAGGTATTGCAAGCGTCGCGCCCATAGGCCACGGTAACCGCTTACCAACAGGGCGGTTGGCAATAAAGTTTATTGCCGGCCACCATAGAGTTATAAAAAACTACATAGAAAAGTATTTAGAAATATTATTTTATTTACTACTGTAAAGACATCATTATTTTAAAGCGATGCTTTGACAATCAATCAATTGATCAATGGATTATTAAATTATTTTATTTGCCGTCGTTACAATGACAAACAACACAAATCAAGGCTAATAAAGCTGCTTACTATTAGTACTTAAACTATGTGTCAGATAGGACTATTGCGTAATAGAATGGTCTATTACTATGCCCAAAAAAATTACATCAACTTTGTCATAAAAAATTATAAATGATGTTATGTTTAGGCTTTAATCAATTTGCATAAAATTAGCGCGATCGCGTGTTTAATTAATAGAAAACATAACAGCCGGAGTGCTTTCGGCAGCCAGCGAGCGTAAGCAAATTATAGCCGTTAGAATAATTCCATGCAAATATCCGTGGATACGGCAACGGATATCCGGAGGGCCTTCGTCATCAAGGTCGTAATATTTCCATTATATTTGTGAATGCTCAAAGCTCGGGGCAGGTGACTAATGGGTTTTAAAGTGGTGCGAGTCAGACTCTAGACCACAGCTCGATTCCTCATTTACAACCGTGACTACGATTTTATACCTTTATCTCTATTGCGTGTTCTGGTTGCCAAGTTTTTTGTGAATGATTAACTGACGTCATGGTTGTTTCACAAAAATGCTAGAAAAAATAAGGTTTTTATAGTGTTATGTCAGTTATGTGATACACTGATGCTTAATAAAAGTGATGAAATGATATAAATACTATACTTACTAGATACAACGATAAAAAAAGGGTTTTTAAAATACAACACTTTCCCTAGTTCGGCACCAGTGGAACGATTGTTTTCATATGGTGGTATGATAATGGGCCCACACAGACGCATCATGTCTGATGCACTTTCTGAGGAACTTGTTGTTTTATAACCCCCTTCTTTTTTGAAGTCGGTTAAAAATCTTTGATAAATACTTAAAGAAAACTGGTAATTCCATTTAAAAGTATTTTATTTAAATAAAGTATTTTGAAAATACCTAGGTACCTATTTTGTATTTAGTGTTTAAGTATTTTGCATTTTGTATTTAAATACACAGCGGTGTCTCGCACACCAAATTACATAGCCAGCGGTAGCAGTAAGAAGCCAGTATCAATTTGCGTAGGTATCTGGCTTGGAGCGATGTAAACAAGCAAAAACACCGCAAAAGGTAGACATCGGAGTTTTAGGCGCTGCAAGCATTGAAAGGTAGAATGGAATGATTTTATAATCTAGTAATTTTATAAAGCATTTTGCACATTTTAGGCACTGCTAAGTTTTAAGGGTATAGAAATTTCATTGCGTAGGTATTAAAGAACAAAACAAAAGTAATTTGACAACTCCGCACGCGAGTAGAAAGTTTCTCGGCGACAACATGAAGAATGTTCCTTCTACAAAAAGAAATTATATAAAGGTAAAGGAACTACATAAAAAAGTAGAGCTAAGCCAGTAAAGAAATTAAAACGAGTGAACTTTGGCACAAAGACTCCATTATGTGAGATTAATGCGAAAGAATATCGCGTTAGAGCCATATCGAGGTTGATTAACTGACGCAGCGATTGTGGGTTTTGAGTTATTTTTGTGACCTTTGTGCGGAGGAAAATTAGCGCCTGAGTGTTTGCGGTGTAACTTAAGTAGGTAAACCTTTAGCTTGTGATGACGAGTTTATTTAGTCCAAACTTAAGGCACGATGGTCTGCTGTCAAAAGATTTATTTAAAATGCACCTGCAATATTAAGCGATTTTTCCTTGTTATTGCAGGTGTATAGGCGGCGGCAACCGCTTACCATCAGGTGTAGTTGTATAAAAATAATAAAAAATAAAAAACAATTTGTCAACACAATTCCCAAGTTTTTAAGCCTGTTTATTACACATAATCAAAATGGTAACAGTTTAATGTAGGTATTGCTTAAAAAATTCTCACGTCTATTAGAATTCGGGTTACTATATCTATTAGGTTTTACTTCTTAAAGAGCGACTACTAATATCCAGTATTTTTCTTTCAGGTAAGCCTTGAAGATAGTTTAGTTGCAGAAGGCTGCGAAGACTTTTGGGACATTTTGGTAACGTGGTTGGTTTAAGTAGGTACTATAAATTAAGTTGTTAGATTTAGGCATCGATTTGTAAATATACGAAACCATAGCTTGATCTATCTATTCAATTTTTATAAAACAAGGATGTATTTTGAAAAATATTTTACTTTACGCAATAGGGTAAATGCAAACATTATTTTATTTCATAAATAAAAAGTTTAGACTCATGAAGAAATATTGCACACAGAAACGCTCCATAGAAAATTTAACGAACTCAAAATACAAAAGGTATGGGTATATTGACAAAACCAATAATAACTACTTATTATGTATATTTTTTATCCAAAGTTGCCATAATAATAGTTGTTTTATTTGATGTGAACAATCTAATACCACATTTTCGATAAAAAAAACGACCATTTTGATAAATTTTCTAAACCAACAAAAAAAACACAACTTCAAAAATATTCCATAACTTTTAAGTTTAAGCTGTTTGGGGAAAAATAGTGTACATTTTTAGGATTTGTGAAAATGAGCGCCATATTCAAACATAGGCAACATCCCAATTGTTACCTGGTCATGTCGTCAGTTCGTTACTAAGTAACCGTTGTGTTGACAATCTATCCATCAATGAAAATATATGACAATTGGTCCTATGAATTTATGCATTTAATTAATTATACATTAATTGGCCACGGGGATTACGATTACGAGATTAGGACTGACAGTGGACAGTATGGAGCCGCCATCTCGAGCTCGACCAGCTGCTCCCTGCCCCTCTGATTTCCGGGAATCACGGAGGAGGGATGTCATGTCGTCAGTTCGATACTAAGTAACCGTTGTGTTAACAATCTATCCATCAATGAAAATATATAACATTTGTTCCTATGAATTTATGCATTTAATTAATTACACATTATACCTAATTGTCAACAGAAGTAATTTTAGTAGTACTACGTCAATAGTTGGCATTCTATAGTGCTGAAAATTTGCCGATATGCTTGACTAATCGTCGGGGCTTCATGTTTCATTTAGTTTGATAGGTCAAGGTTCTGTGGCCTTGATCTGGAGTATTCTTGAGAGGTCGAGGCTAAAATCGTCGAGTACTGTCAAGCAACATCCAATTTAAACACACTAGGCCGATGGTTAATTGAACTAGACTCACTCAACGTTTAAAAATTGAGCGGAATTTCAATAGCCCGCTCAATTAGATGCCTAGGCGGATCGTCTTGTACTTAAGAGTTTTGGTGTGATTGGTAGGTTGAAGGTTTTTTATGACCACTTATAACCAAAACAGTTTCGGTTATAAGTGGTCATACAAAAATAACCTTGAACCTACCAATCATTCAAACAGTCACACAAAAGCTCTACGATTCGAGCGATCTGCCAAGGCTTCCAATTGAATGCCTAATTTAACCAGACGGCTGACATGACGTTCAGGCATCTAGTTAAACGCATAATGACTTGAATGAACTCCTTCAGCCATTTCATTGTATGCCGGCGTTCAATCAACGGCCTAGCCGTCCAGTTATGTGGCTAATTTTACCAGACGGCTGCGATATATCTAACTACCTATATAACACTTGATGTTAAATTGCAAAGTTTGGGAATGGTAGGCAGCGAGCGAGCTTTGCTCTTCTAATTAATTTCGTTAAAAAATTTGGAACCTTTATAAAATATTAAGAAATGTTCCAGGAAAATGGAGCAAGAAATTCAGCAAAGCTTTTCTTCCCTTTTAAATAATTATGTCTAATTAATTAGTAACAACGAATTGTCACTCTTACCTTAACACTATATTGTTTTAACAACAGCGAATTGTCTCTGTTGGAAATTATTTGAACCTGTTGGCTTCTGTGTGCCTTTCTAAAAATATGTTTAGATCTTTGATATTCTGTGGCCTAGCGTGAATTTGATGTTAAATTGGCGTAATCGAATAATCTTGTCTGATCCAGCAGATGAACTGCATAGGTACTGCTGTTAATATATTTATACGATTGGGTAAATGATACTGTAATAGCCATTTGGAAAATGACAGCTTGCTTACTAGCCTTGTTACGCATTTGAATCTCTGTTGGTATTAGTCTTATCTCTTTTAATATTTATGCAAGTGAAAGCTTTCAGGAAAACGAAGTCGATTAACAGGAAAGATATACATATTGTAAGATTAAGACAACTGAAATGCTATTTATTCTTAATGGTGTGATATTTATTAGGCACTTGCAAATGCAACTTGATTCAAATCTTTACACAGTATGATCTAGATTGGACATAAATAATATAGAGTCTACGATCTAGAGCCTTAGTTCCCAAAGCGGCCCAGGTGGACCCCCAGGGGAGACTCGAGGGGGGTCTACGTGGGCGCGACAATAAAACACATTTTTTGTCGAGTTTTGTGAATATGGTAGAATTGTAGTTACAGGGGGTCCACCGGAACCAGCTAAATTTTGAAAATGGTCAGGGAACCTCTGATCTAGGTGATACTTGAAACTTGATACTCTACGATACTAACGATTAATTATTCACATTGTTTATCCAATAAATATGGAATCTAGCACATTGGGTTTTTGTTGTAAAAGCGTAGGTATGGATAAAACGTATAGTAACATGTAGGTATGTTTTCAGAGGGAAGCGTTGTAGTTACAAAGATATTCTGATAACTAATACTTTTCTTCGAAACAAAATAGAAACTTCCACTTAATCATGCCACTAGTGAACGAGATAAATAATCTCGACAGATTATCCAACTGTTAAACAAGCCCATTAACTTGTGGCTTTCTGCTTTATCTGTTCCAAACCACAAGGTAAATGGATTCTTATCACCAATGAATGACTCGACGATATGTAGGTGGGCATGGATATTTGAAATATTCGTGGGCAATACGAGTAATGTCATTATTTTGAGATTGATTTATCAACTTTCTACAAATGATATAACCCTAAATTGTAGTTACTGTAGCTAGTCAATGCCGTTCACTTTAAACGAAAATTATTTATTAAAGATACATTTTGAAAAGCCCGCCAAATGAAAATTCTCATTACGTGCGAAAACAACGTAAACATTAAACAATGCCATATTGTTTCCTTTAAATATTTCAGCAGATTGAAAATAAAACGCTAAATTGCCGATAGGAAAGATGTGCTTTCAAAAATATTTCCTCTCAGTAAGTGTTTAGGGTCTCTTTTGTATTGGGACAGCAACAGATCATTAAGAATACGCTTGATTAGCCTGTTGTGACGGGTTTCATCCTTGCCCCGTTTTACCTTTTGCTAATCCCATAAAGATTGACCGTTACCGGATATCCTGTCCTAAATTTTAGTGTTGAAAGCTGATATTTGCTTGGCGTGATTTCAGAGGCACAGGTTAAGTGAGGATTTTAATGAAAGCGAAATCTCAGCGAAATGTAATGAGCCTGTCCATGATCGTAAACGTGTCGTGAGGGTGCCTCGGTTAATATAGTTTTGGTCTGTTAATGAGAAAATGGTAATAAACATTATTTAAAGCTTATTCATTCGGTGGCGTTCTGGTAGCTACAGTAAAGGAACATTCGTTACGGTTGGATTTTGATGGGTGAGTGAGGTAAAAGTGGTTTTAAGTGCAGTTGACAGCACATCAAGCGTAACAGTTAGATCCTGAGACCGTCCTTACTGCGTTCGTAATAGAGGCGGCTTTCGTAGTGCAACTGTTACACGTGATGTGCTCTCGTATGTACATGTGTCGAACATAAGTCGTAACGGCTTCTGACCATTGATAGAAACAGAAAAGGGGAGAAAAAGATCTAAGTTCAGCGCGTGTACCGGCTAAACTACGTCTAGTTGACGCACTATCGAATAGTGCATCGTGCATAGTTGCAATGAAAAAAAATTAAAAGGTAAAATAATTAAATTTTAGTAAGTAGGTACTCATCCCCTACTAACATATTTTTGGAGTCGGTGCTTCACTATCTATGGTTTCTGGAAACAACTCAGCACCAACTCCAAAAATATGTTCCTAGGGAATGAGTACCTACTTACTAAAATTTAATTATTTTATCATTTTCAGTTTTTTGAAGTCAGTTTTAATTTTTATTTAATTTTTTTTTACAATTTTTAGTGATAACTTTTGAAGGTCAGAGCTAGATGGGTGACTGTGAGCTTATATTGTTTTCTACTATCGTATCATTTCACCAAAAATTCATAGGAAAGCAAATATCCGCAACTTCGCATACGTAGATGACTTAATTTTCCCAGTATTTTTGATTTAAAAACCGAACTACCCAATGGATTTTTAAAACATTTTTATGGGACCAAATGGGAACATTCCGCATCGAACAAAAAAAGAATGATCAATATTGGTTCACCCAGTCAAAAGTCCTGAGGTGACAAACATAGAAAAAGAAAACATACAGACGAACTGATAACCTCCTCCTTTTTTGAAGTCGGTTAAAAATTCTTAAGAAGAACGTCCATTTGAAACGCTTCGCTGACGAATTGTTCGTCTATAAACAATTCACTGACAAATCCGCTATTCCACTTGAAATAATTCAATGGAAATAAGGGCATTATTTTTTATGGCCGGGTGGAGTCAGATAATTTGTCTGGTCTATTTAAAATGGACTCTGGATTACTCGGTAAAATGTTCGTCGATGGAAAATTCGCCAGCGAAGCGCCAGAAGAACGAGGTTCTCTTGACAATTAATGTATCATGTGGCTTATGGCTGTTTATAAGGGCTATGAAACCTGCGGAATTCCTATTTTTCTATTTTAATGGAACCGTGATTCATCAACCTGCTTTTGGCGGGTCCCGTCTGGACAGTACAAAAATCAGTAGAAATTAATTCCATTTTGAACATGAAAAGGAAATCTAATCTTTATTGCACGTATTTAATGGAATGTTTTTTTTTACAGTTTTACTTCGAACATTACTATTTGTATTTCTGCCTGTTTCTTATGACAATAAAAAAAGAAACCCCGGCGTTCCGTGGAACCGCTTTAGGAACCGCTTTTTCTGGCCTAGATATTTATAAATATTTTTCCCACGCTTAAGGATTTGCGTATTATTTACAAACCGTGCGCGATTGCATCACCGGCTTCCACCATGTTACTATGACAATACCTACAGTATTTAGCGTGACGTCACAGGAATCAGGAATGCAGAGTTCAAGGAACGAGTGAGCGGTTAGATCCGGCACACATTCGGGTGCTTGGAAATGTAGAACTGTAGAACAATCATATCTCGGTCAAGGAGATAATTTTGTATAAAACAGATTTTATTTATTTGAATACATTTTGATGTGATTTTACTAAGCCTTACTAAGGTTGTGGTCTGTTATAGCAATAAATGTAAAGGAATAAGAATCGTTTACTCCCATATTTTTGATACTGACTGTACACCCTGTACTCTGAAATAAAGTAAAAAATATAATGCACATTTTTTTCCCGCTGCGACATACTTAATTAGTATAAATTCGTTCAGCAAATAGTTGGATTTAAGAAGCTCGTCAGTTAGCAGTAGTCTGCGCCTTATTTATTTATGGAAGACTAATGACTACATAAACAAGGTGTAAATGCTTACAAATAAATAAAGTCTGCGAAAGTCTCCGCATATAGAAGAATTATACAATCAAAGATAGAGACAGTTATGGAAACAAGATTAATGATAAAAAAAATAGTACAATATTATCACTACCACGCCTTGCTTGGGAGGAGCTCGGTGGCGATTTGGTTTGAGTGCTCTGGTTTCGATACGAAAACAAAGCAACTTTCGCCATGGTTGATCCTGGGATGGGTCAATCAAAGTTTGTTATCTCGAGCTCCTCCATGCTTTGGAAGGCACGTCAAGCCGTTGGTCCCGGTCGTTCCTGCAACCGCTTTAACCCACCAACCTGCATTGGGCCTTGGAGGATGGTGGTGTTATGGCCCAAACTTATTATTTATTTTATTTTATACAACTAGATGACAAACAAGCTGACGGCCCACCTGGTGGTAAGCGGTTACCGCCTTACTTATCAAGTGTCTCCCCCATGTAGGAAGGACTGTGCCCAACAGTGGGACATATATAGGCTGGTGATGATGACACCTTGCTTGCCTTGCCTAAGATTCATGAATGTCAAGTCACTCGCCTTTAAAAGAACTTAGATGAAATAATATTTTTAACTGCATCAAGTGCTCATCGAGAACGGATCCAAGTCGCATTATTGTAGATTTATTTTATTGACTAGAGAATAGAGGAATAACCCGTGACAAATGAGAATGATACTGCTACGGACTTATAAAAATGATTTGATGTCACCAACATCGGGTCACGTGGCCGTCCTCATAAAATACGATTGTCCTTCGTTTAATAAACTGTATTCATGTCGTAATCAAATGCAGATGAGCCACGCTCGGCCACTTGCCGCACATTGGATCTGATGGAATATTCAATTACTATGGAAATTGGCTTCGTATTCAACGATATAATCGGAGGAATTGTAATTGAACAGGGGCTTGAAAGCAGTAAAGCAATTGAATACGACTTTTTTTACAAACACAGTTTTTCTTGTTGTTTCAAAGTTACCTCTTTATGGAGTTCGTGTTAGAAATATTAGAATCGTTATACTTAAATGTTATTTTTAACTGTGTCATCGTGCCCTTGTCGTCATATGGTGCCGTCAAAACGACAATAAATTGTAACAGTAATGTAGTAATGTGTATTATTTCATACAAATGTCATGAAATTATCAAATGAATACGATGTTTTTGAAAGTGGCAAACCATTCCTATGAACTAATACATAGCCCATGTTTTATTTATTGTCGTATTAACGGCACCACCCTGTACATTATATCATCATCACCAGCCTATATACGTCCCACTGCTGGGCTCAGGCCTTCCTACATGGGAGAAACACGTGAGGAGTTTGGCCCATAACACCACCACGATGGCCCAATGTGAGTTAGTGGGTTGAAGCGATTGCAGTAACAACCGGGACCAACGCCTTCCGAAACACGGAGGAGCTCGAGATTAAAAAGTTTGATGCACATATCTCGGGATCGACCATGGCGAAAGTTGATTTGTTTTCGTAATCAAAACAAGAGCACTCAAACCACTACAGCACCGAGCTCCTATACCCAATATCCTCCTTTCTATATTTTTGTATATGAAAAAATAACTTTCTACTACGCTTCATTATATTTGACACCTTGGCAAGGAGTATCCCCACTAAAAGGGCGCGATGTTCGGTTGCCTTTATTTACCTATCCATTTATTGTCCATTAGGTAATTCTCATAGCAATTAACACCTTATAACGCAGTAAATTCACGCCCCATAAACATTCGAAATGGTATTTCTAGCGAGGGTAGCATTATAAAATACACTATCAAAGTTCAAATGTCAGTTTTAAAGACACTTTAGTCATTTTGTAGAGTTGAGCACGAACTCTCATCTCAAATGCCTGTTGGCATTTTTTTTTATATGAAGAAAAAAAGCAAAACTGCTGTCTCAAACTAACACACGTCTACATTCAGGTCTCAATAATGTATATTCAAAGTTTCAAAGTTGGAATATAATGCTTATCATACAAATTTTGATACCAGTTTTTAAAGAAGTACAGACGACAGCAGATCAAGTGTAACAGCACTACGAAAGCCGCCTCTATTACTAACGTAGTAAGGGCGGTCTCAAGGTCAAAATGTTACGCTTGATGTGCTGTCGACAGTACACGTGCGTGTACATCTTTTTAAACTGTAGGTATTCATGCAATAATTGTAGTAGTAATTTACAAATCCAACACCTTATTGTTGCATTCTTTGCTTATTAAATTTTTGAATCCTTAAATGTGTACTCTTTCTACCTTTCTGTCTGTTGCGTCTAGAACGGGCAGTTAAGATTGTTGCTGTTTGTACCTATTGAAAAAATAACCAAACAAATAAATGTAGCAAATGCTATGGTAATTTTCATAGTGGTATAGGTATTTAATGTGTTGCATGCGGCGCATCGTCCAAAAACGCTCCATACAAAATACGCAACAAATGACGTCACACGTCTCTATATTTCTAACAATTACAAGGCTTAGTATACGTAAGCACACATTCGCTCGCCTTTCAAAGTAGAGTTTTAACAATATTCAAACTCGCCTATGCGATGCATTTCCGATCTCAATGCCTCAACACTTCGTTAGTTTGAACTTGTGAAATCAAAGTTTCAGTAATTTTCGTTTCGGCACAGTCCGAGAAAGTAATATTTTCGAAACCTCACATAAAGTAAATTTAAGTAGAAAAGGTCTGGGGAACTTTTTTATTACTTTCGTTCGGAAGCTAACTATTTCTTCTTATTTTTCTTTGGAAGTGGTTTCATCCAGGTTTAATGAAGAAAACCCAAAAGTCACGAGTAATTTCTTCCATAAGGTTTGAAAGAATTTTTTCATAATTACATTCAAAACTATGATCCAGATAGTGGCAAAATAAGGGTTCTTTGTTGTGTTCCTGAGGTGAAGAAGGTCGCCAGAGATCATGGAGTCAGCGCGTGATGGGAGCGGGAAGACTTGTCTCTTAGGCCCGTCGGTCACACTATCTACAGTCGAGGCGGAGTTGAGACGCGGGCGCTTAAGCGGCACGCCGTTACAAGATTTTCATTACAAACCAATGGCAGTGCGCATACTAAAATTGCGGCACAGGCACAGGACGGACGCTCCAGTATATTCGAGCCATGAAATTCACTGAAATTGTTCTATTAAATCCTTGTATTTGTTTTTGATCTGATTATAGTAATAAAACCAGGACTCGCCTCGGACTGCGCCTCGACTCTATCCGATAGAGACCGATCCTCGAGTTACCAGTGAGCGACGCGCCTTATACCTTCAACCTCAACACAACGGTTTTTTTTATACAACTAGATGACAAACAAGCTGACGGCCCACCTGATGGTAAGCGGTAACCGCCGCCTATAGACACCTGCAATAACAAGGAAAAATCACTTAATATTGCAGCTGCGATGTCATCCTAAGGGCTAAAATGAAATGCCGTCCATGCCTAGTAATTACACTGGCTACCTTTCCCTTCAATCCGAAACACAGCGAACTGTTTCACGGCTGAAATAAGAAAGGCGGTGGTACCTACCCAGACGACCCAACACACGAGCCTACCACCTAGTGGTTTACTCTTGTTTTGCACAAGGTGTGGGCAATGCGTGAGCACCCGCGCCTTACAAACGTTTATTGGTCTAGACGTTCTTAGTACCTTGGGCACTACCAAAGCCTGGGCACTCTGTGGTCACTAAGCACGCACTTCCCTGTAAAAAAATCGTTATCTCCACATCATGGAATACGATCGTGCTTTCAACACTACACTTTCTTAATGACGTGCACCTGTATTCACAGTCACATCTTATCTCATTTTAACCCAACGCGACAAAAATTGACAGGAATAGTTTCCGATGTTCGACTGCTTTCCGACAGCAACCTTACTTATCGCAGAAACAACACCCACCCCGGCCTCATTAATTATCTATCTAACACCATCTCATTGAGACTATTCTTTTGAGCCCAAACACTCTATATCTGCTGTAAGTTTCTTAAGGATTACGCATCCCGCAAACTTTTTGATAGTATAGGATCAGCATACGGTTAGTATGTCATGGGAATGTCACCGAAGTGACAGTACACTAAATTTCAAATCAATCGGAAAACCTTTTTATAAAGTATTTTATAGCTAAGAGCCATCCTAATCACTTCAGCTTTCAAACAAACCAAAAAAACATATCAAAATCGCTCCATTTGCCACGATGCCAATGCCACATACAGACACACATACACAGATACACAGACTCACAGATAGACGCGTCAAACTTATAACACCCCTCTTTTTTCGTCGCGGGCTAAAAAAGTTTAAGCAGTTGAAAATGTCGTAATTTGTTTCACCTACTTAATACCTTAAAATCTATTTCACTGCAAATATAGTCATGTCATGTGACAATATATTAGTATGATGTGATAATGATGGAACTACAATTGGCGCAAATCAACAACCAGTCACGTGAACAACATGTTAATAATGTAAATAAATAACAAAATGAATCTTTACGCCATATGTTTAAGTTTACTATAACAGCAAATATTCAATTGCTTCGTAAAAGAGATGTTTCAAAACTGTATGGAGGTCAGGTATATACAGGGTGGTGCCGTCAATGCGACAATAAATTCAAACATGGGCTATATTAAATCATAGAAATGGGTTGCCACTTTCAAAAACATCTTATTCATTTGATAATTTCATGACATTTGTATGAAATAATACAACACTGGCTGCATTATTTCATACAAATGTCATGAAATTATCAATTAAATACGACATTTTTGAAAGTGGCAAACTTTTTCTATAGACTGATATAGCCCATGTTTGAATTTATTGTCGCATTGACGGCACCACTCTGTATGTAAACTATACCAAAAAATAAGTAAAAATATGCGGAACAGTGTTCAATTGTCCATTTTCATTTAATTTGCTGTGTTGCGTGGTACAAAACAAGAATTTTTATAGAAAAACCTTCAACACAGCCAAATAATTATTATGGCGCGTATGACATTTTGGTGACGTTTAATTGACTTCTATGTCGCCCGCCATATTGCCATAGTGAATAAAGGTGAAATAGACGAAAAATTTCAACTTTTGTACAAACAAATTAAGAATGAAAACGAATTATTAGTATTTAGGAGATTTTTCGTTTCATTCAAGCATCTCCTTTGAGGCCCTAGTAAATATTTTGTATAGTGTCAAAGTCAAAAATTTGTTTTGGCGAACTTTAAATTGGAGTAAAAGCAAGATCAAAACTCAAGCGTTTCGTTTGAGTAAAAAAGCAGAGTACTGACTTCTATCTTACGCCTGAAGACGTTTACGCCACACGGGTTTTTTTATACAAATTTTCAGGTCTAAAATATTGAAAACGAACAAAATAACTCTAGCCAAACTTGCCATACATAACCAAGTTAGACAAGTTAATTTGTTTTAATAAAACCTTCAAAACACTCAAAAGGAAATAATGATTAAATTTAAGTACCTAACCTAGGTCTACTTATCTCATATAAATGTATTCTTTGTAGTTTTTGATTGAAATACATAATATTGTTTCATATTATCGTGTCGTACAACTGATAGAGTATTATCTAACTCCAAAGCGTTACGGAGTTTTACCTTCCATCATCAGTTCACCCGATCACCCGAAAAATCCGATAGAATACAAGTATCGACCGATACTTGTATTCTATCGGATTACATACGTACCTATAATCGAATCGAAATCGATATAAGAGAATCTTAAGACTTAATTACGGTCATTTTATTTTATTTTACTGATCAATAGTTGCGCATAATAATATGTATCATTTACTCATTATACAATTTTTAGTTTTACTCAATTATTAATTACTTAATTTATTGTAGCCTTATAAGTAAAGCATTATGAAATTGCTGAGGACCTAGCACTTAGACAAACCTCTGCGAGGTTTATTAGTGCTAGTCAGAAAATTATTGTATCTTTTTTTTTTGTAATAAATAAATAAAAAAAAATAAAAAAAAATTTAAAAAAATATTTTCCAACTCCTAACCGTTAAGGAGTTGTACCTTCCATCACCAGCCCATCAAAATGAAATGATGACTTATGATCAGTAGCTAAAAAATAACATGTAATACGTGCCTGTAAAATTTGAGTTTTGCTCTAAACCCAGGGATCCCATCATCAGATCCTGACTTATTGATAATGGGACCACCTCAGGAGTATAGTGTTGACGGCTACAGTTACTTGTTTGAGAGCTCTTACTCAACAATAAGAGTGTTTTCTAAAAACTTCTGATATCTATTTAGACTAGCCGATTCGCATAAAAAATTACATAGGCAAGTCATTGCCTGTGTATTTTTTTTCCATTTTTCCTTTTTTTCCTTTTCCAATATTTTCGACTCGAAAGCTTGTATGAAAAGCAAAAAAAGGTAAAAGCTCTTAAACGGTTGCAATAAAGAGCTAACTTTACGTTTGTTTTACTTATTTATGACATAAAAGATTTGAAATTCGTATCTTATGTCTAAGTTCATACCAATACAATAAATAATAGACAGACGAGTGATGACGTCAATGTTTGAACCGTCAATTTGAGTCATGACTTTTAATTGTCACACATGCTATTGTGTCTTTATTTTCAATTATCTATCACGTTAATTGACATTTTCATGCTTAAAATGCCCTTCTATTTCAAATCATGTATGTTCTTTTGAAATTAATTTGGAATTGAAATTGGCAGTATCTTTTTTTTATACAACTAGATAACAAAATAAGCTGACGGCCCACCTGGTGGTAAGCGGTTACCGCCGCCTATAGACACCTGCAATAATAAGTAAAAATCACTTGATATTTAATGCCGCCCATGCCCAGTAATTACACTGGCTACCACAGCGACCTGGCTATCTGGCGGTAAAATCAAATTAGTCATTTAGGTCTTTTGGTATTATGCAATACGAACAGCTGATTCTTTGCAAGGCTTCTCACTGTAGGTAATAATGCAAACATATGAACGAGCAATAATAACGAGAAAGTATAGAGCTTCGCCCGCGTGGATGTCGGTTTTTGCGTCAAAATGTACACTTTGTCCTTTCTCAGGAAGTTATCTATCTCCGTGCCGAATTTCATCAAAAGATTAAGCATTGTAAGGGCGAAAACGTAACAGGCAGACAGACAGAGCTACTTTGGCATTTATAAATTAGCATGGATAATACTAATACCCAACCCGCATTGAGCCAGCGTGGTGGTGTTATGGCCCAAACTCCTCATGTGTTTCTCCCATGTAGGAAGGCCTGTGCCCAGCAGTGGGACGTATATAGGCTGGTATTGAATCCATTTGACAAATTTGAGATACTTTGAAACTTCACAAGATTCCATTTTAAAACATAATTTCTGTTATTTTATTTGAGTTAATTTTATCACAGAAATAAACGCGGCATTAAGAGATGACTTCAGTCTTGTTACAGCGTAAATTCATTCAGCCATATAACTTTCGCAAGTGAATTCATAATTTGATTTAAGATACAGGAGCCGTCTGGGTCGCTGAGATGCCTGCGAATTTGTTCCAGTGCGGTAGATTGACGCTATTTTTTAACAAATAGCTGATAAGTGAGCCATAAATTATATGATCCTTGCCATTATATGATCCAGTGGCGTGCATAAATTAGAGGCAGTTAAGCAGTGCCCACTTCATTACGAACTCAACAAATGGTTTACCTTGGCAGGTAGGTAAGACTAAAATAATATCAACCTCTCAAGCATCAAATCCAGACACAGTTGGTCTTTAAAAGTTTCATACTTACTTAGAATGCTTGAATTTGTCAAGCTGTGTAAGACTTGACAAATTCAGGCTATCTATAAAACTTTATAAGTCGGTTTTTAAGTTTGGTTTTATCATTAATTTTATTAAGTGTCTTATACCTACATCGTATTTTTTTCTTATGCTAACTACTTACAATAAGCAGATTATGCCCGTTATTCCATTTTTTTCTGTGGAGACAGACTGCTGAATCGTGGCATTATTTATTTTGATTAATATCTTCTAGTTACGCATTTTCTAAGCCATGTTCCTTTAAACTTGTGTCGGGCGTAAAAATATTATTTCTTTAATGCTAAACGGTTTGCAAACTGTAAAATTATGTTTACGTATATTCCGGACGACATTGACAACCGGTGAGATACTTAGTTAGGGAAGTACCTAAATAAGTTCCAGGCGGGCTGTATCGGCCCAGATCTCAGTTCTGTCTTAAACTAAGTTACGACGGTCTAGACAACTTTGTGAGGAGTACATAAGTCTTATGTATTTCGTGAAGAGTTTCAGTGAGGGCGTCAACTAATTGATGTCTTAAGAGTATTTTATGCAATCCTAAGATACAAGTAATATTCTTAATTTTTATTTAAATATAATGTAGGTACCTTAGAAAATCTAAATAAAAAAAACACAATCCGGGTGACTGCTCTAAAGTAATCTGCGATTTGCTTATATGTCATGAAAATAACGAAAAATAAAAGTATACAAACTTAATTAAATGTTATTAGTTTTTTAATAGAGTTGCACATAATAGTATTAATTCATATGCCACCAGTCGTATTCCACTTGTTAACAAACTTAACTGCATCTGCGACTGTCTCGGGGATGCTAGTTAGTGATGCGATAGTATCAAATTCGCGTCGTAACTCGATTTCCTTCTCGATTCGTGTTTTGATTACAGACTTGTTGATTCTGCGATATACTTAACTATTCTCATTGGAACTGCTTTCTGTAGAAGCTAGGAATTATATCTGATTACATAAAACGTTAGTTGTATTTAAACTAAGTAATATTAAAACTTTAGAATAAAGTTATAGATGATTACGAGGTGAAAGGGCAGTATGGAGGGTCGTCTGGGTGTACCACCGCCTTTCTTAATTCAGCCGTGAAACAGTTCGCTGTGTTTCGGATTGAAGGGAAAGATAGCCAGTGTATACTGGGCATGGACGGTATTTCATCTTAGGCCTCAGGATGACAACGCACCTGCAATATCAAGTGCTTTTCCTTGTTCTTGCAGGTGTCTATAGGCGGCAGTAACCGCTTACCACCAGGTGGGCTGTCAGCATGTTTGTCATCTAGTTGCATAAAAAAAGTGACTAACTAATGTACACTGGACACTGGGTAGGTATTAGGTACTTCTTATACGAACTTTTGACTTTAACTTATAGGTACCTACTTTATGGCTTTTTGTGTGACGTGTTTGTAATGTTAAGTTTCAATAATAATATGTTTTATTTCCGCCGACGAAAAATCCGTCACCGACTGACTTGCCCCATTATTCTCAACTGTCGGAAAATATTCGAATTTAGGAAATTCTATACCTGTTACTTTTTATCGCTATACGTCAAAGCGAGACGGCATGTCACTTTTCGAATCGAATCCGTGATCCGACAGTTGAGAATAAGGGGGTTGGTCTTATTTCAATGCGCATGCGCTTAAACATGAAATTGAATTTTACAGTTGATTTCACGACTTAATTTTAGAAAAGACTCGTAACATCTTTTGCAGACATTGACTAGTCTAATTTGAGCGATTTTCGCATATTTTCTTGTTTAAGTGTAACGAAACTGTAGCGTTCTTATCTCGAAACTGTTGCATTTTTTTTGCGAGCGCGATTTTAAGTAGATACTGCTAAAATTAAAATATATGTTAACTAGAAAAAGCGTGCCTTAAGAAGGGAACCGAGTGCTGCCTTTTACAATACAGGTTCTGAGTTCTGACTACTTCTGACCGCTAAGCTACCAATGACATGGGGTGAGCCTGTTAGCACATTTCTTCACGTCTTAGATGAATGTGCGCCCCAGATTATTATATGTCATTGTGGCTGCTGAGTTGCTGAAACAATGACTAATTATTTGAGAATGTAACTTGTAAATAAATGACGAATATTATAACCGTAGTCGAGGCTATCATTTCTCTCCACCAGAATATAGTTCCGACGTGATATTCGTTCCCCGGTGACCCCGCAAATTCATCTACGGTGTGAGGAAACATTTACGACGTGAGGAAATGTGCTAAGAACCCTATGATCCCTATCGTCTTTTCATACAAAAAATTAAAATATTCCGCTTAAATTGTAACAAAAACCAATGTTATTGTGTTACAAAAACAGTCTCCCGCCTCGGTTTAGTTGCTAGTTTAGCCAAAACAACTAAGTACAGAACAGACGCCACAAGTTGAACAAGTGTAAACTAATTATTTGACTATTACGGACACAAGTTCGGAAGTTGCACAAACGCGAACATCTGTACTCGTAGAGTCATTCGCTGCGAGCTCGATTTGCTCTGAGTTTATTAAGTGTGATTACGCCTTTATGTCTGGGTAAACGTTTCACTAGGAGAGACCTAAGTCTCGTGCAGTTCGTATCTTTATTGCTAAAACGATAAAACGGAGGTACAGTCAAGAACTGATAAAGTCTTGCATATAGTATCTTATGCGATCGTAATTCTTAATCTCTAACATAAACATTACTATACCTTTTCTTTCCGATGAGAAAAACGCCTACCGCGCTATCATGGCCTCCCGGGAAGCGGACAGGAGCGTGTGTAGTTCGCACCTACTAAACTCCCATCGATGCACCCTCTGCCCCCTTATTCACAACTGTCGGAAAAGAATCGAATTTCGGAATCTCTATACTTACTTGTCACTTTTTATCACAGTGCGTCAAAGCGAGACGGCATGTGACTTTTCGAATCGAATCCGTGATTTTCTGAATAAGGGGTCTGCCCCCTTATTCTCAACTGTCGGATCACGGATTCGATTCGAAAAGTCACATGCCGTCTCGCTTTGACGCAGCGCGATAAAAAGTAACAGGTATAGAGTTTCCGAAATTCGAATTCTTTCCGACAGTTGAGAATAAGGGGGCTGGTCCCCTATCCGACGGCGACAAGAGCTGAGAAGGTCGGATCGGGATCGTTGGCTCTTCATGGCTTTTCTCTGACAGCTTAAGGGTAGCGCACTGATTCATCCAGCCGACCAAGCCGTGCTATTCGGACAGCGTTCCCCTGATCACTGCCCGAGACCCGAGAATGAATTGTAAAAGCCATCCTGCGACCGGTTCGCTGGCGACGAATGTCAAGCGTGGTGGATGCTTCCCGCGTGCGCTCGTCAGTCTCCTTCTGTGACATGACGCTCTTGCAGTAGGTGAGCATCGCTTGCCACGGCCTTTCACTTTCAACCATCTTAGAAATGGCAGGTACAGTCGAGATGGAGAGCTCTCTGCGTTCACCAGGTCTTTACTGTACCTTATTTCACAGTCATTTTTTTTTGTAATTTCCGCGTCCCTGTAATTTAAATACCCAAAAAAAGAAAAAAACTGTCATGTTAGGTAAAACTGTCATAGATACAATAACAAGTTTCTTGGTATTAATCTTTGCCAGCACATGTGTTCTCTCCTTCTTATAACTCGGGATTTTTCAAAAGAAGCGTAGGTATACTAGGTAAATAGTTACCATACATGCAGACAAGGTAGAGTCGGCTTGCTAAGCTTGACCTGGAGGCCAGTTTAAATGTTTTAAAATAGTTTTATATACTTAATTAAATCTAATTATTTACCATCCGCGTATGGGGGAACACCCTTTGGTCTCGCGCATGCTCCCTATCCCCGGTGAGCCCGATAGCGGGCTTTAGCTATACAGCCTATGGTGCATGACAGCGATTGCGAAAAATACCCTGTCTGTCGTGCGCCGAAGCCGTGGTTTCGTAGAAACACGTTAGTTTTAAGTGGCGCACATAACCCAGGGCCAGCCCAATTCGCTCCTGGATTCCTTTAAAAGGTTTTCCAACAAAAAAGGTACTTAGATTTGCTTATGTATAGAAAACTATTTTAATAAATTTCTTGTTTTATTTTATGAGTATTTATTCATAAAGAAGATCAAAATTGCTCAATAAAACTGTTTTATATTTAACGACGTCATGCGACACATGATTGAGTTAGGATTTTGATGACCCATAAAAGTTTTATAACTAATGGCGAGCTTTATTTACTGTAAAATTCCCACAGCGGACATTAGAGCTGACACAGACAAAATACTGGGACCGCATCGCAGTTTTTACATATACCTACAATCCGAAGTGCGGTTACATTTAGGCTTAGCCGGTTCTTATATAAAGTATAAAGCAGAAATATTAATGCTACTTATTTATAATACTTACTAGCTGACCCCGCAAACCGCCCCCACAAGAAAAGTAGATAGTAGCTGAATCACAGACTTACTGAATATACATATAAAATTTTTAGAAAATCGGTCAAGCCGTTTTGGAGGAGTATGGTAACTAAATTTGTGACACGAGAATTTTATAAGTAGGTAATAAGGTTTATTACAGTAATAATAAGTAGATAATTATGTTTACTAACATTATCCTCGAACCCAACATGAGGAAACTTTTTATGTTCCCAATAAAATTGCCTAATATTTTATTGTGAAGTTGTTATTTTGATTGAACGTAACAAAAACTGAGGAAGTCTCGCATAGCCTGACGTCACTGTTCGAATGGCCGGTCACGGTCAGTACCACGGCCACTGGAACTGCGCGGGTTTTGATGTACAGGCGACGGCACGTCTAGTGTGACAGTTGCACTACGAAAGCCGCCTCTATTACGAACGCAGTAAGGGCGGCCTCAAGGTCGAACTGTTACGTTTGATGTGCTGCCGATTTCACTATGTCATCTAAGTATATCAATTAATATCTGTATCTGCTCGGCTAAAACAATTTCCTCGGTGTCCTAGAGACACTAAATTGACAATTATTCTATGATTTTGACGTTATTTTATACTCCTAAACGTTTTAGCCTTTGTTGTGGAAGTCGACATAAAGAAGAAACACAGTTCGTCAAACACTCTCAGAAAAGGTCAAACAAACACACTTGCGGAGCGAAACCCTAAATATACATATTCAAACCAACTTCGTCCAGTCCAAACACAATGCTCTATTTGCTAAAACACCACTATGAAACTTTATAATGAAGAAAGATAAATTAAATTAATTCAAATGATTCTTTGTTTGCTTACAATATAATCTTGTTTACATAAGAAGAAACAGATCTACAGATTATATACTTTTTTCCAATTAGTTTAGGTTTAGGGTCTAGAGTTCGTGCTGAATTAAAAACAAATAAGGTTTAATAGGTTTAATTATTATTAATTTTCCGGTTGGCCCGGAGCCAATCATACCTCTTCCCTCTAGCTGGTTTAAAGGTATAGTATGCGAACATACACACAACCTTCACATGAACCACTGGAACAGTCTGGAGGACTGTAGACAGGCAAAACTTGCACTAACCCAAGTTGACCCCCGGCTCTCCAAGACTCTCATTCAGCTTAGCAGATCACGCTTACGCCTCATTATGGGCGCGTTGACTGGTCATAGCAATTTTAACAGACACCTCTTTAACTTAGGTATCACGGACAGTCCTCTATGCAGAGCATGCATGGAGACAGAAGAAACAGCCGCTCACGTTCTGCTGGAATGCAGAGGTGTGGCTAACTACCGGGCGAACTACCTGGGCAACCCGGGTAGCCTTCGGGAGGTGCTCGGCAACGTTAAGGCGCTGGGTGACTTCCTGGAGGAGCTGGGATGGCTCGAGTAACCCAGCTCACCATCCTCCGACGCAAAACAGGCGCAACTGACGTCGATTTGCGGAAACCGCCCGTACGACGAAGAAGAAGAAGAAGAAGAAGGTTTAATAATTCACTCTCGGAACAAGTAATAACCCTGTGTGGATAAAATATGATTATTTATACTTTGTTATCGTGATGATTGACAGCGACTTAAGCGTGTTGCGCTCATGTGCAGGCGACATAAGACTCCTTAATTTTAATAATGAGTATGCGACAGACAACAACATCACGTGCTTGCGATTGTGAACAGGTTACGTACGAGACAATCGTAATTCGTAACCCATCCGAATCCTCCCCACGGCGAACGTCGCTTCACTTCTGTGATCGTCGCGTTATCAATTCTAATATCATGCTTAGGGTTGCCACCTTTTTTGCAGTTTAAAGTACATTGGTTATTTATTATAGGTAAGAAAAAAAAATACATAGTATCAAAATAAAGTATAATTTATTTTTCTTCACTAATATGTTTAAAGCCATATAAACAATTGCACAGCATCTTTACAGTCTATATTTAAATTAAAGTAAATAAGCAATTATTTTTTTTATAAAATTCAGAGACGCTTTGTTTTTGTTTTGTCTCGGCATTTGTTAATCGTCACAGAAAAAAACACTTTCTGTGAATGATGTCGTGGCGAGAATAGACAATAAATTTCGTTTAACAAAAAAATACTCACGACTAAACTTTTCAACGAAGCAATAAAATTATGCGAAATAAAGTATTTTCGTGTACTTAATATAAAGTACGGGTGGCAACCCTAATCATGCTCCACGAACACAGACGTCAATGCGTAACGCATTGACCGCTTCTGTATGTCTCGCGTTCAAAAGGTACCAATGTGGGGGCCGTTAACTTAACATAAACAGACAATTAACAATAGGCATAGACACATTAACTCTATCCATAACTAGCTTAAACTGGCTGTTACAATAATGATGATGTAATCAATTGCATTACATAAACGATTCAGTTTGCCTTCATTTCTATACCTACCTAGTTTTGCCCGCGGCTCCGCCCGCGTAGATGTCGGCTATCGCGCTAAAAGTATCATAATGTCCTTCGTAGGGTCTTAAACTATCTGCATACTAAATTGAATCCAAATCGGTTCAGTAGTTCTAGAGATCACCTCCTACAAACAAACAAAGAAACTCAATATTAGTATAACTATAGCAAAAATAAACTCACATCAATTAATGCGTCTGAAAGACGATTGTTGAGCGTAATAGTTGATTGTACTATTGTCACGAACGATACTACTGCGACAGTTTACTGGCAGCTATGTTTTTCGACGCGACAATCTGTTAGCAACGTTGGCGATCAAAAGTGGCCATTATTCAGTGGGTACCTCCATCGCGGAGCAGAGAGTGGCAATGCAAAGGGCCTGAAAAACGAAAGACCGAATGTTGTCAGTTTTTAAGTACTTACATTGCATTAAAAACAATAGAAATATGACGTTTCATTTACATGTTTCATTTTTCAGAGTAGGCCTAAAAAATAAATACTAAAATAAAAGAAGTTTTTTTCTTAAAAAATTCGAATGTGGAACGAAATGTCACCATTATGTATTAAGACAACTTAAGGCTATAACGCGAGAATAACCCTATTATGATTTATAAAATAAAAATACAAAATTAAAAATTTTAAGTAACCCCCGGCGTCATTAATCATCTATCTAACACCATCTCCTTAAGACTATTCATTAGAGCCCAAACACGCTATATCTGCTGTAAGTTTCTTAAGGATTAAGCATTTCGCAGACTTTTTGATGGTATAGGATCAGTTCAAAGTTAGTATGTCATGGGAATTTCACCGAAGTAACAGTATACCAAATTTGAAATCAATCGAATCTGTAAAAGTTAGTAAAATCCTATCATCATGAAGAAAATGAGCTGATAGTCATCAAACGCCTGAACTGATCTTCATAACTTATAGCTTAGAACCATCGTTGTCACATCAGATTTCAAACAAAAAAAACCGAATCACAATCGGTCCATTCGTTTAGGCGCTACGATGCCACAGACAGACACACAGATACACCGATACACAGACAGACACGTCAAACTTATAACACCCCTCTTTTTTCGTCGGGGGTAAATAAACAAACTACTTCGCATACACTTTTAATAACTAAAATTATGCGAGTTGTAATTACGGTTTATTTGGTTTGACAAAACGGCGCATCTGTATGTAACTTTCTTTTTGGCTAAGTGTTACCCCATAGGTAATTTTTTAAGCTACAGCTTAGGTAGTCCAAAGTTCAGTTGCAATTTTTTTCAGTGTTGGTTTAAGTTAGGACTGACTTAGATTGACCCGGATAAAGTTGAGGATTAAACCAGTATTGGATCTTGATTTATTCATAAACCAATATTGCGTTTTATAATTACGATATTAATTAGTATCGTCGTATGTATATTATTGCGAGCACTACGCATTTGAAATAAAATCACTAATTACCGTAATAATAACACAGTCTTAGATTGCTCCTTGTAATTCAGTGTTTACTAATAAAAATAATATTAATAAAGAATAATTGTCTGAAAATTCATGAACATTGATGATAATGAAATAATGCCAGTTCCACAAAACATGTAATATCAGCCATAACACACCACTCACTGCTTTTACTTGGCAAAAGCCCGTAAGTTCCGTTTAAGCCAGCTGTAAAAAGCTGAGATATATTTAAACTTTTAAATTATTAATAACATTTATACACTTACACCTATTATCTAGCGCAAAGTACGCATCATTAAGAGCTTGTGTTATGGATACTTGATAACGGAGAAATTTTGATATTAATATGTACCTATATAAATATTGGAAACATACTAAATGAACATACAGGTGGTGCCGTCAATACGGCAATAAATTGAACTTAAGGCTATATTAGTCCACAGAAATGGTTTGCCACTTTCTTAAACATCTTATTCAATTGATAATTTTATGACTTTTGTATGAAATAATCTAACATTGGCTGCATTATTTCATAGAAATGTCATAAAATTATCAAATAAATAAGATGTTTTTAAAAGTGTGCAAACCATTTCTATGAACTAATATAGCCGTTTTAATTTACTGTCGTATTGACGGCACCACCCTGTATAAACATTCATGACTGGTTAACAAATGCTCGTACTCTTCATACAATGCTCCCATCGGGATTCGATGTATGTTCGCTGTGTTTCGGATTGAATGGAAAGGTAGCCAGTGTAATTACTGGGCATGCACGGCATTTCATCTTAGGCCTCAGGATGACAACGCACCTGCAATACCAAGTGTTTTGTGCTTTTCCTTGTTATTGCAGGTGTCTATAGGCGGCGGTAACCGCTTACCATCAGGTGGGCCGTCAGCTTGTTGTATAAAAAAAAAGCAAGGGCACAGACCACTCGGCCAGCCGGTCGTCAACTAAGTACTGATTCTCATTTACAATCGTGAATTACTGGCAAAAATTTTCCTGAAGGTTTTTACCGAAATACGCAGTACCGACGAAAATTAATGAGCACGGCGAAGTTGGATCCAGACTTGAAAATAATTAACGATCTCTAAACTAAGCGCAGAGCCGAACAAGTTGTGGACTAATTTGAATGATCCAACGGTTCTTGGTAATGAATCACGTTTAAATCTTAATGAATGATAGAAATTAATGTACAGTTGCTAATAACAATGGCTTCATCGTTTAATTTCTGTAGTCAAATGTGATGAGAGAGAAAAGACAACGGCGTTTTCTGAATTTGAATTCGTTCAGTTTGAAGAGAATGTGCAGCAAACATTATGTGTAGCGAGTTTCTTTGATCTCATCTATCGATGACATAAGCACTTAATAATGCGATTGTAGCATAACGTTAGCGATTGTTAGATCAATTATTATTGTTGATCATTGTTTCTGGCGATCTTGCTGACATTCCGAGTGAATGACGAATGAATACATTTCATATGTCAACAGTTGGTTGGTGTTACATTTTGATTCCGAATTTGAAGACGATATTTGTGTATTGTACATTATGTGTACACACCATGTAAAAAGTCTTTGTTTGATGTCAGTTTAAATTAAAGTACATGGAAAAGTACTAAATAGTACATAATGCAATCAGGGTTATTATATTATTATAATTTGAAATATACCTAATGCCAGTAATTGTTAAAAAGTGACATAGACAAGTGATTATTTATACTTTCCGAAAATCTTCTTATCAGTTCTAATTAAAGAACATCGTTGTTTGAGCAGGGGCCAGGGGCACTCACAGTCATTGGGCTTAATTCTGAAGACATGCTCTAAATCAAAATTTAAGTATAGTATATCTCTTTTTCGCAATATGTAACAGGAAAAAGATAGCAAGATTTTTTTTTAGCAGTCCACTAAATTTAGATACATTTTAAAGAATCCATAGACAATTTTAGACGGTATGTACGCAGATGCCTCCTAAACACTGCACTTTATCACGTTCAATAAGAACGAAAATTAAATACACGTTTCTAAATGTCAAATTATATGACAGCCATCGTTTTTGTATTCATGTTGAGAGAAAGACATGAAATGAATTTTAATTTAGATTTAGCCTGTGTTTTCCAGAATTAGGGTCAGTATGCTTCCAAACTAACGCTGTCTCTTGATTTTATTAGGGTAGGCAGCACGTGAGTAGTGCTGCATTCGTCTGTGGGCTACGCGCGGTAACCGCCTACCATCAGGCGGGCCGCGTGCTTGTTAACCATAAATTACCCGAAACTATTCTCTGCCCGCCCTATATTGCTCGTTCGTACGTATTTTTCACCCCTAACGAAAAAAGAGGGATGTTTAAAGTTTGACGTGTCTGTCTGTGTGTGGCATCGTAGCTCCTAAACGAATAGACCGATTTTTATTTGTTTTTTTTTGTTTGAAAGCTGATGTGATTAGGATGGTTCTTAGCAATAATTTAAATAAATATTCTATTCTATTTATGATTATCAGTTCAGGCATTTGATGACTATCAGCTCATTTTCTACATGATAAAAGGGTTTTACTAACTTTCACAGATCCGATTGATTTGAATTATTGTTTACTGTATATCATTATATTATATTAATACCATACCATCAAAAATTCTGCGGGATGCTTAATTTTTCAGAAACTTACAGCAGGTATAGCGTGGTTGGGATCATATGAATAGTCTCTCATTGAGACTATTCAGATGGTGTTATATAGGTGATTAATGAGGCCGGGGGCTACTTAAAATTTTCAATTTTATGTTTTTTATACCTATCGATCCTATTTCATGTTGGGATCAAAAGACTATGCGACACTAGAAATGACAGAAACTGCCAAAAACTTTTCCCACACATTTTGTACAGAAAAACGATAAATCAACTCACAATATTCTTTGAGCAATTTATTTCGTAGATCACCTATTTTTGCTGTTGATTTTAAAAGTAAATGTTATTATTATTATATATATATATTTTTTAGTTTTATTGTTTTAAATAAAACCGACTTCAAAACACGAAAAAGGAAAAAATTATTAAATTTCAGTACCTACCTAGGTACTTACCTCCTAAAATTTTTTTTTTGAGTTGGTGCTTCACTTTCTATTGACTCTGGATCAGCTTAGGACCTACTCCAAAAAAAATTTAGGAGGTAAGTAAGTACCTAGGTAGGTACTGAAATTTAATATTTTTTTCCTTTTTCGTGTTTTGAAGTCGATTTTATTTTTGTTAATAATAATTTTTTTCACATTTTTAAGTGATTTCCGAAGGTCAAAGCAAGATGGGTGGCCGTCGGCACTATCGACTTGTCTGTCTCTGAGTCTTTGGTTGAAATACATAGTAAAAGAATTATCTTCTAACTCCTAACCGTTAAGGAGCTGTACCTTCTATCACCAGCTTATCAACATAAGATGGTAACTGACAGTAACAAATACTTGAATAGCTTTGGAAAGAAGTCAAAATGTCATACGTGCCTATAAAATTTGAGGTTTGACCTCGATTTCCCTAGGATTCCATCATCAGATCCTGACTAGGTGACCATGGGACCACCTCTGGAGTATACTCTATCGAATAAGAAAGGAATTTTGAAAATCGGTTCACATTGACACAGAAATCGGTGAACATACATAAAAAAAAATACATACTGTGGAATATATAACCACCTTCTTTTTGAAGTCGGTTAATAATTATGCCTTCGTGTGAAGCTTGGTGTTGTGACTTACCGTAGCTTAAAGTACTCAAATTTCAGTTGACCTTAAACAGTCTTTTGATCATAGTAAGAAATAGGATCGTTCGGTGTTAAGGAAAGCCTTTTCATGCCCTTTTGAAGAACCCCACAATCCCCACATATTATGTTTATTGTGGTTTTCAATAATGTAAGTGGACATATGGAATAACCCTAGCCTACTTACTTATAAAATTGGTTCATACCAGCAAAGGCAAGTAAACTGTCAAAATCGGAAGCAGCAAGCGACAGGACAATTTGACAATTTCTTTGTGTCGAAATAAGTATTGCTCGTCTTTTATCCCTTTCTCTTTTAGAGCTAGATTATTGCATTAATCAATCTTTCTTCAGGTGTGTTTGAAAAATTAATGTTGTCACATTGCGAAATACAGCTAGCTTTGTCTATTCGAGTCGTTCTGTCTCGTTTTATTTATATCCACCTTTGTGAAACGTGCCATTCTGCTTCGATGAGCTAAGTTCCATTGCTAAGTTGTGAGGTGTAAGCGGATTGAGATTAGAATTACTTTGTGGAGTAGGTATCCACAATATTCACAAACCGAACACAAAATACACTATATTCCAGTCACAATGAGTTTTATTATGTACTACCAGGAGTCTTTTGCGGCTTAATAATTTAAGGAAATTTAATTATGGAGGTGTCGTCCCGACTGGCTGCTAAGGGACAGAAGTTGAAATAAAAGTGGAATATCATGCCAATTTTTTATTTTTTATTTTATACAACTGGATGACAAACAACCTGACGGCCCACCTGATGGAAAGCGGTAACCGCCGCCTATAGACACCTGCAATAACAAGCAAAAATCACTTGATATTGCAGGTGCGTTGTCATCCTGGGGCCTAAGATGAAATGCCGTCCATGCCCAGTAATTACACTGACTACCTTTCCCTTCAATCCGAAACACAGCGAACTGTTTCACGGCTGAAATAAGAAAGGCGGTGGTAGCTACCCAGACGACCCTGCATACGGGCCTTTTGGGCCTACCACCTTGAAAAGTATAATAATAATAAAGTAGTATAAAGTGTAATTATATGTATAGCATCTAGTAAAGTATAATAATAATAAAGTAGTATAAAGTGTAATTATATGTATAGTGATGTTTTGTGGTACAATGAACAAGCTCGAAGCACAAAGACAAAACATTACAGCTTAATGTATACCTACTTTGACGTAGCTTGATATAGTATGTATAGTATGTTACAAAAGTCCGAAATAAAATTTAAGGGAGTGCTTGTGTTCCTTGTCAAGAGTTAGCTCTGAAACTTTGTCACCTTTAAGAGCACTTTTATTTTCCGAATATTTTAATAAAAACATTGCCACACCTGCACGTGACAGCCCTAAAAATGCGTACTATCGCGTTTCGTACACACTACACTTATACACACACACACATGATTATAATTTAGTTCAAATAATAATATTCGTTGGTAATATTTTAAGTATCGGATTATAAGTGTTAATTGAACACCGTTGTGCTTCGAGCATGTAACTTGTACCACACGACATCTCTATATCACTGTGCTACAAAGGCTTCACCATTAGTTTTGTTGCTACCGCGCTATTCACTCCACAAATCCTCATAATTACTACGTATGTTTACTGTCATACGTCTATTATGATGACTGACTGTTTTTGTAAGGTTATGATGCCAATTATACGACCCCTAATGACATCATGCTTGTTTCGCGTTTTATCGCAGCTATAATCATTACGGCAATTAGAACTGTGTAATTCGTAGCCAAACATACCGTACGAGGAGTATGCAACGCGTGATTAGTTGAGTACAGTGTATTTTCTGTAATAACAAGGACTGAAACTGTACCCGTTACAACACAACCCGGTAATTACAGAATGAAATGATTTTAGAGGGTTTTCTTTGGTACCTGACCGTTTACTGCGCTGTAGACACCGATAATAATGATAGCCAAAATTTTATGTATCCTCTTATCCATCATTACAATAATTTAAAGGGTACCTACCCGTTATAACTACACCCATATTTAAAAAGGTTTTACATGCTACGTTGCCAGCTGGTGCGATCGAACTCACGCGTTGCTCATTCTATATTCCAAGCGTCTATAGGCTACGATAACCGCTTACTATCAGGGGGATCATATGCCACCATCCATACTGATATTTTAAATATGAAAGTCTGTCTGTCTGTCTGTTAACTTTTCATGCTTAACCGCTGCACTTATTATATACTTTTTATTTATTACTAATGTCCACCTGCGGCCCCACCCGCGCTTATGTGTAAATATCAAATATTATCATGTGGGTTGTCGCTTCAAAAATTATTCTATCTCCTTCCCAGGGTCTCAAACTAACTCCACACCAAATTTCATCTAAATCGGTTCAACGGTTTAGTCGTGAAAAGCTATCAGACAGACAGATAGAGTTCTTTTCGAATTTATAATATTATTTATTTATTCATTTATGTACACACAAAAGTTTCAAACAAGAAGAATACATAAAACACAGTTGTGTACAAAGGCACTGCTTATTTGTAATGAAATCTTTTCACTAGGTGGTAGGCCCGTATGCAGGGTCGTCTGGGTAGGTACCACCGCCTTTCTTATTCATCAGCCGTGAAACATTTAGCTGTGTTTCGGATTGAGGGGAAAGGTAGCCAGTGTAATTACTGGGCATGGACGGCATTTCATCTTAGGCCAAAGGATGACAACGCACCTGCAATATCAAGTGATTTTTGCTTGTTATTGCAGGTGTCTATAGGCGGTGGTTACCGCTTTCCATCAGGTGGGCCGTCAGCTTGTTTCTCATCCAGTTGTATAAAAAAAAAACAGCAGACCTGCGACAGAGGAATACGAGAGCAATTAAGGACTGACGGCCGTTAGGGCGGAAAGTAGGTCCTCGAGTGGCGGCCGCGTACCGGGAGACGCAGCGTTGGTAGGCCCCCGACAAGGTGGACCGACGATCTGGTGAGGGTCGCGGGAAGCCGATGGATGCGGGCAGCGCAGGACCGATCGGTTTGGAGATCCCTGGGGGAGGCTTATGCCCAGCAGTGGGCGTCTCTCGGCTGAAATGATGATGATGATGACACATATACATACAATGGTAATTACTGCGCATGAAAGGAATTTCATCTTAGGCCTCAGGATGACAACGCACCTGCAATACTAAGTGATTTTTTCCTTGTTATTGCAGGTGTCTATAGGCGGCGGTTATCACTTACCACTACGTAGGTCATCAGCTTGTTTGTAACCTTGTTGTATAAAAAAATAAAAATGTGAAATTATCAATTTAACTTTAAAAATGTAATTAGTAAAAAAGTATGTATATTTAAAATAAAACCGCTCTACCGAATTTAGCTCGCCTTTATTTACTTGTTGTTAGTTAGTGTTTATATTGTTGTCGCTTTACGTCTTTTATGTTACATTCAAGCAGCGTTATCCCTCCGGAGGGCTATGACAATTGAAAATCAATGGCGTCTGAAATCTGATGCTTGACGAGTTAAATACCACTTTACCGGTTGTAACCGGTAGTACCGGTAGTAACCGGTAAAGTGGTTGTATTTCAAAGTAATGATTGCAACAATTTTAGACAATAGGTACTTACTATGTAATTGTGTATGTAGATATGTTAGCCTATTATTGAATTACCCATAGCTTAAGCTTATGCCTAATTTGGGAGTGTAGAAATATTAATATCATAAATATTTTGGTTTTGAATCATCCATAGGGTTTCCACAAGACGTAGGTAGTTTAGTGCCTAGATTAGTCACCCGGATTATAAAATATCTCAGGTTCGTATCCCGCCCCAGAATGTCTTATTTGTTAGCGTAGACATTATCCTAATTATGATTTTAAAATAAAACTTAAGGATGTGCCATATTTATATGTATGTAAGTAGCTTTGATATTCACAAACGACGCTTACGTATTGTAATGTGCCTTGATTTACTATTCATCCCGTGTTAGCATTCAGAAAGATGAATTTATTGTCAACTTGAGATACACATGAGGAGTATCTCCCATGTAGGAAGGTATACAATTAGGCTCTAGCTAAACAAAATTAAATAAAAAATATTAAAAAAGCCGACTTCAAAACACTAAAAAGAAACAAATAGGTAACTAAAATGAAGTGGGTAGGTACTTATCTTAAAAACAGTATTTTTTGCTGCTTAACTGTTTCCAGAAACAATAGAAAGTGAAGCACAGACTCCACAAATAACTTTTTTGTTATAAGTACTACCTAGTTCATTTTAGTTATTTGTTTAATTTTAGTGTTTTGTAAACGGTTTTTATTTGTTTAAAAACAAAACACTGTCATTGAAATGATATAAAAATAACATGGCTGCTTATTGATCTGCCCAGTTATTTATTTATTTAACAACAATACCTTTCCATGAGACAAAAATGACTTGAAAACCAGAAACAGGCAGAATTAATAAATAAAGCCACCAAGTCACAGCTTCACTGTAACCAGATCTTGAAAAATCAGGTCATAAACACCTAACACATACTAGGCTTGCATATGGACAGCAGAAAATAGACCTACATTTGAGGTCTGCATATATTTCTCCGGACAAAGCTGTCAACACAGACGGTGAATATTTCAGTTCCTTGCTACGACATCGTAGCACTGTAGGTGTAGCTTCGTAGCAGGTTCGTAGATCGTAGCTTTCGTAGCCGATGCCATAATTTATGTAAAAGAAGGATTGAAACGTTATAATGTTTTTCTTTGAGCAGCTCGCTGGCGCAGTGGTTTGAGCGCTTTGGTTTCGATTACGAAAACAAAGCAACGTTCGCTATGGTTGATTTCGGATTGGTCAATCAAAATTTTTGTAATCTCGATCGTCTCTGTGCTTCGGAAGGCACGTTAAGGCGTTAGTCCCTGTTGCAACTGTTACCGCTTTCACCCACCAACCCACATGGGGCCAGCGTGGTGTTGTGGCTTTACACTCCGCATGTGTTTCTCCCATGAAAGAAGGCCAGTGCCCAGCAGTGGTTGGTTTATGGGCTGTTGTTCGCTAATAAAAATGTAGTCAGTGGAGTTACGCGATTTCATAAGTAATTGTTTCTTGTATACACAATGTAGTATTTACGACAAAGCCTCTGCGGGCAATATTTGAAGACGGTAAACCTTTATAGCCAGTTTTATGATATTTTTTTGTAGACATTGGATCCAGGAAGATGTAGAATAAAGTAATGGCGATGTTTAGTCCTTTGTTATAATATGGGTCGGTTTTTATCTACAAAAACCCGTCTGTTTGATAAAAGAAATCGGATTTTCGCGGAATTTTACTTCGAGATTTTTGATACGAAAGTAGATATTATTATTATGTTATTTATTTCTTCGTTTCATAATTATGTTGTAGAAAATAAAAAGCATTTAAAAATACATTTTGATTTGAGTACCAAATCGTTATACCGGCTGTTACAGAATCCCGAAATATTATTTAGAATTCCAGGGTTGTGGGGGGTCGATATGTGTGTGTGTGTGTGTGTGTGTGCATGTCTGTGTATAGTATAACTGTGGTATGTGGTACTATATGCGATAGTACGCGTTTTGTAGGGTTGTCGTAAGGAACCCTGAAGGATGGTTTTGAACAGGCGTGAAAAGGCACATTTTGGGCCGGCAAAGTAGAGGCGGCTAGAGCAGTGTGTTTCAAGCTGCACTAGCTGTCTTCGCCTAGGGACTCATCTTACCTCATCACATCAGGTAGTGTTGAGTCATTTGCTGTGTTTTGGGTGAATAAAAGGTAAATACTTAACTAGCTCGTTAAGAATTGAAAAAAGATTTTAAACAAAAAAAATTAGAACCGACTTGAAAAAACTGAAAAGGTTAAAATAATTTTTTTTTTTTTTTTTTATACCACTAAGGTGGCAATCAAGCATACGGCCCACCTGATGGTAAGCGGTTACCGTAGCCTATGGACGCTTGCAACACCAGGGGTATCAATTGCGCGTTGCCGACCCTGTAAAAACCTTTTCACGCCTTTTTTGAAGAACCCCATGCTGTACTCATTCGAGAAAACCTCTGCAGGGAGCTCATTCCACAACTTGAGCGTACGCGGGAGAAAGTTTCTCTGAAACCGTACAGTACGCGACCACTTTGGTTCCAATTTGTGAGGATGAACTCCCTGCCGATGGCGAGCGGTGCGATGATAGAAAGAAGCCGTGGGCATCATGTCAAATAATTCCTCAGAACACGCCCCGTTATACAAACGGTAGAACACACACAAGGAGGCAAAATCTCTCCTTAGGCTTAAAGGTTCAATACCGCTTGTGAGCTCAGGATCGTCGACAATTCTCATAGCGCGTCTTTGGAGCACGTCAAATGGTCCAAGCTGGTATCTAGGCGCTCCCGCCCATAAATGGCAGCAGTACTCCATATGGGGCCTGACTTGAGACTTATACAGTAACAGTCTTTGCCCCGAAGTGAAATACCGCCGCGCTCTATTGAGCACACCAAGCTTCTTGGATGCCAGCTTGACTTTATCCTCCAAATGACTGCGGAACTGCACATCGCTAGAGATATCAACACCAAGGATCCCGATACTCGTAGAGATGGAAAGCGGTGTGTCGAGGAATTGTGGAGCTACAGCGAATGGGGTTTTTTTAGCGGTGAACGCGCAGACTTGTGTCTTAGTGGGGTTGAATTGGACTAAGTTTAGTCGTCCCCAATCGGAGACTCTGATTAGAGAACTCTCGATTTCAGACACAAGTCGACCGCGACTTTCCTCCACTGTAGACCGAGGGGTATTAGCACGACTCGTATAGTAAGCGTCACCAGTACTGTCATCTGCATAACAATGCAGTCCGTCAATAGACAGCATATCATTGATATGCAGCAGGAACAATGTTGGAGACAGCACCGAGCCTTGCGGGACGCCAGCGTTAATGTCCATGCTATCCGAGCAACTGCCGTCAACGACGGCTCTTATGCATCTGCTGGACAAAAAGCTAGCGACCCATTTGCACAACCCCTCAGGCAGCCCGTAAGATGGTAACTTCGAAAGAAGACCCCTGTGCCAGACCCGATCAAACGCCTTCGCTACATCTAGGCCAACTGCCAATGCCTCGCCATGACTCTCAATGGCAAGAGACCAACGGTGCGTGAGATACACTAGAAGATCACCCGTCGAGCGACTGTGGCGAAAGCCGTATTGACGGTCACTAATAAGGTCGTGATCCTCTAGGTACCTGAGGAGTTGCGTGTTTATAACGCGCTCCATCACCTTTGAGAGAAGGGAGGGAGGGAGGGAGGGAGGAATTAAATTTAAGTAGGTACTCATCCCCTAGAAACCTATTTTTTGGAGTCGGTGCTTCACTTTCTATTGTTTTTGGAAACAACTTAGCACCAACTCCAAAAAATATGTTTCTAGGGGATGAGTATCTACTTATTTAATTATTTTAACCTTTTCAGGTTTTTTGAAGTCGGTTTTAATTTTTGATAAATTTTTTTTTTTCACAATTTTTAGTGTTAACTTTCTAAGGTCGAAGCTAGATGGGTGACTGTCAACTTATATTGTTTCCTACTATCGTATCGTTTCACTAAAAAGTCATAAGAAAGCAAAAATCCGCCAATTTCGCATACGTAGACGACTTAATAATTTCAGTTTTTTTTTATATAAATACCAAACTACCCAACTGATTTTGAAAAAAAAATTATGGGACCCAATGGCAGCTATTCCGCATCGAACAAAAAAAGAATCACGTAAATCGGTGCAGTAGTCCCGTCGTAATCGGTGTACATACATATACATATAAAAAAAAACATACCGTCCGAATTGAGAACCTCCTCGTTTTTGAAGTCGGTTAATAATAGTTAGTATTTGGTTTAAGCATTTCATTCCATTGCAGTAGTGAAATGCATAAAATAAATAGCTCAAGTATAGAAATTGGAACGCGTTAAAATAAATGAAGTGTGGGTTTTTATACGTTATTTATTTTTCATTAAACCTTTTGTGCTTGCCGACTACTACGTCACAGCTCGTCCAATGAAAATATTGGGTGATATAAATAATAATAGGGTTGGCCACTGTTTGGTCTGTGGTGTGGGATTACAGTTTTATCGAACTTTCACAATTGTCATTTCCTTAATATCTTTGACACATATATTATAATTTTTAAATTAAAAATAAGAAAATAAATAAATGAAATGTCAAGTAATCTTCTCATAATCAGAGTTTTACCAACTTTTATGTAAAAAAATAAAAATACAATCAAAGCACCTATTTTATTTTATTATCCGAAATAAAATTTAAGGGGGTGGTTGTACTGGTTGTGTTCCCTGTCAAGAGTTACCTGTGAAAACACCTTTCAGACCACTTTTAAATTCCGATTAAACTAATAAAAAAAAAATAGTGTTCTGACGAGACAACCCTAAAAAACTGCGTAGTATCTGAATGTCACGTGACAACCCTAAAAAATACACATACAAAACCTGTGCACTTGCTACGGTATCGAACCCCCGAAGCTCCAGAGTTCCAAATCTCATTTTGGCATTCTGTAACAACCGGTATACAGAAAACAGGTGCTTTCGGACTACACTAATTGTCCATATTAGCTCGTTTTATACTGTGGTGAGGATTTTTGAACGAGCTGACGACGCGTGTTTTCTACGTCACGCGCGTATTGTGCGCGTACTCTGCGCGACTCACTAGCGTTTATAGCGATTGAAAATTGTCGTGTCTCTAAGCAAACGCTCTAAGTAAAATCGTCAGCCTCTTAACAATTTCAAATTTTAAAAATGCTTGTAGAAGTAGGTACTTTTTCGGATCACTAACGGAGGTGTTAACTTCAATGAGTGGTGAGATAAACGTTGCTATAAAATAAAAAAAACATACCGGCCGAATTGAGAACCTCCTCGTTTTTGAAGTTGGTTAAAAACGTTAAAAGAAAGGGTAGACTAGAAAGCGGTGAAGAAATTAGTAGGTTATTGGTAGGTATTTATAAATAGACATGTTGTGTCTATTTATAAATTTTTAAGATCTTTGTTACACAATGTTACGCAAATAAATTATCTTTATCTTTACACCTAGTGCTCCGGTGGCGTAGTGGTAATCGCGTCTGGCCGGACCCCAGGAGACGCGGGTTCGATTCCCGCTTGGAGCATATAATTTTTCATCGTTTTCTTTTTTATTTGTAATTTTTACAATAAAATACTTAGGCGTTATAAACGCTCTGAATGAAACATAAAATGTGATTAAAATGTTTTTTCTTTGTCAAGTCGTAGTTTACTAACTTTATCGGACACACCGATACGATATCAGATTCTAATATAATAGGTTAAGGGAAAAAGTTTCTTCCCATTTTTTAAGAAAATTGAAATCATTTTTTAATATAGTTTATTTATATTTAACTAAAGTATGTAGGTACCAGTTTGTTCGATAACTTTTTGCCATCTTGTAGGTAGGGACATGATCCCATTGCTATAGAAATTTTGGGGCTTCTGATCAAAATACCGCGACAAATGGTTTTGGCAGTCCTCTCGTGATGTTAACCTGACACTGCCTAGAGAATTCTGAACAGAGCGAAACAGGTGGAAATCTGAAGGTGCAAGGTCAGGACTATACAGCGGATGCATTAACACCTCCCAGCCAAACTCTCTTAATTTTTGCTGAGTGGCTAAAGATGTGTGAGGTCTAGCGTTATCATGATGAATAACCACACCCCTTCTGTTGATTGATTCCGGCCGCTTTCCCTCAACTTCTTGCTTTAATCTCATCAGTTGTTCGCAGTAGAGTTCAGAATCGATGGTCCTGCCTTGTGGTAACAGCTCATAATAAATAAAGCCCTTCCAATCCCACCACACCTTCCAATCCCACCACACACACAGCATCACCTTGTTGCGAGTTAACCCGGGTTTCGCCACAGTCTGTGAAGCCTGACCGGCCTTTGACCACGACCTTTTTCACACGTTCTTGTCGTACGTGATCCACTTTTCATCACCAGTTATCAGTTTCTTCAAAAATGGTTCGGTTTCATTACGTCGTAATAAAGAATCACAAATGAGTACACGGTTCATTAGGTTTCTTTCAGTGCGCTCGTGGGGTAGCCAAATATCGAGGTTTTTTATTTATTTATTTATTTATTTATTTATTTATTCGGAAGACCAACAGCTATTACAACAAATTAAGTGATATAAATAAATAACAAAAAGCCAATTATAGGTCCTCACAAGTGGCAACATATTAACTAAGTAATATACACACTGCAACAAACTACGCACATGCACATAAAAACAACCGAATCAAATAATCAGCGAATTAATAATCCCTAATTAGGTTCAAAAAAGTTTCCGCTCATAAGACGCTTCGCCGACACACAACTAGTATTATATAAATCAATGTCAAGCGTTCTGGACACTGCATTAAAACTGTTAGCCGCACGCCATAGATACGTATTCTGCCTATAGTTCGAATTAACACGGGGAAGGAATAGGGGCGAATGAAATCTGAGTGGCTTAGAGGGAACCTTAAGGGAGATACAGGATACCAGCTCAGGGCAATCAATAGTTCCGGAAGCAATCTTCAATAAAAATGCTACGTCTGAGATTTCACGGCGCAATTCTAATGGAAGTAGGTGATGTTTTTTGCATAAATCCAAATAAAGCTCAGAGTCATATGTATCCTTGGCACGAAAGCATAAATATCTAACGAATCGTTTCTGTATATTTTCGATTCGCGAAATATACGTTTGGTACCTTGGGTTCCAAACCTGACATGCATACTCTAAGTGACTGCGCACAAGTGAACAGTATAAGATTTTGAGTGTTTTAAGTTGCGTAAAGTCTCTGGCATTACGGATTAAAAAACCCAATGCCCTGTTTGCCTTAGAGACCGTATATTCAACGTGTGAATCGAACAATAGTTTACTATCATGAAATACGCCAAGATCACGCACACACACATTCCTTTGCAAATTGACTCCGTCTAGCTTATAATCAAACCTTACCAGCTTAGTTTTTCTGGAAAAAGTCACGGCGCTACATTTGGAAGGGTTAAGATCCAATTGGTTCTGTGTACAGTATTCACTCAGCCTTACAAGGTCCTCCTGTAGCAAAGCCGCATCATTCGACGACTTAATGGTAGAAATTATCTTCATATCGTCAGCAAAGCATAATAACCGCGACGATCGTAAACAATGCTCAATATCATTTACAAAAATTGTAAATAAAAGTGGACCCAGTAAAGACCCCTGAGGCACACCACTCGGAACCGTAACCCAACCCGATATATAATTGTTAATAACTACAGCCTGGGAGCGATTATCAATATATGATGAAAACCATCTGAACAAATCACCACTGATGCCAATCCCCTTGAGCTTGGATAAAAGCAGCCCATGCTGGATTCTGTCGAAGGCCTTACAGTAATCGGTATAAATAACGTCAATCTGAGAGCCTCCATCCATAGCTTTAGTTAGAAGGTTATTAAACACCACAAGGTTAGAAACAGTGGAACGGCCCTTAAGAAATCCATGTTGAGTTAGGCTAAAGGAATGTTGAAGTGCTCGATAGACTTGATCATACACAACCCTCTCCAACACCTTAGAAACAATGCAGAGTTTGGATATTGGTCGGTAATTGGTAACCTCAGTCTTAGAACCTTTCTTGTGAATTGGGGAAATGTAGGCTCGTTTCCAGATATTAGGTACATTACCCTCATCCAGAGACCTCCTGAACAGCAAATAAATAGGGATTGCTATGGTTTCCGCACAACCTATAAGAAAACGAGCCGGCAAGGAATCCGGTCCAGCAGACTTCGATGGATCCAGTCCGGAGAGTTTCTCGGCAATGTCAGCGGTAGAGAATGAAATCACAGAGATATCTGATATGGTTGAACTAATAGGATCAGGTAATGGAATTGAATTTTGATTATTTAAAAAGTTAGAATAAAAATAGTTAGAGAAAGCATTACATATATCTTCACCAGTATTGGTAACACAATTGCCATAATTAAGACTACTGGGCATGGCATTGGACTTAGATTTTGCTCTGATAAATGACCAAAAAGCCTTAGGATTATCTTTTATAGAACTTTCAATGGAGGTAATATACTTAAGGTAGCAAGACTTCTCCAAAGTTCTAATTCGATCGCGTAGCAATTTAATACATTCATGGTCTGAGCGATTGCCATATATTTTATATTTTCTTAAGAATTTATATTTCTCTCTAATTACTTTTTTTAATGCCGGTGAATACCAATTCGGAAATCGATCATTTTTTATATATCTCGATGGTATGTACCTATCTCTCAATGACAAGAAAACGTTATAAAAATATTCCACCGCTTCTTCAAAAGACCTCGAATACACTGCTTTATTCCAGTCAATTTTCGAGATTTCCACGTTAATTGAGTCATAATCCCCTCTATTATAGAAGTACTTAATCTGTGGGGCGCTATCTAATGGCACAGAATCAGCAAACAGTAAGTCCATAGACAGAGCTCCATGATGGCAGTCAACAGGCACGAGTGCGTCGTCACTACAATCATTAACACATAAGTGATCGTTGCATAAAATCAAGTCGAGGGTGTTACCACTGGTGTTTCGTAATCCATTAAACTGTCTAAGACAAAGAGTGTGCAACTCATCCACCAAACTAATTTCATCGTTAGACCTAAAGTTGAAAGGATCAAAAGAACCATCACCGTCAGGGCTTGAAGCCCAGCTTATGCCACTCAGATTAAAGTCGCCGGCTATAAGATATATATCCAATGGATTACCCATAACAACTTTATTTAGACTGTGAAGAAAGTTACATAGCTGCTGAGAGAAAGTAGATCCTAGATTTTCTTTGCATAAATAAAGAGCACACAAGTGTAATTTCATAACACGATTAGTCGCACGATGCCTTAGGGTTAACGTCAACCAAAGATCCTCTGCGTTAGATTGAAACGTAGGCTGAAAGATGATACCAAAATCACGACGCGTTGCTATGAGTACACCACCCCCATACATCTGCCCGGTTGCGGTATAATCACGATCGCGTCGCCAGACCACATAACGGTCATCAAATAATTCAGTATCTTTTATGCCCTCCACCAACCAAGTCTCAGTAATAATAATAATATCATAGTCAGCGTTACATAAATTACGATAAAATACTGTAGTTTTAGTACGCAATCCCCGTGCGTTTTGGTAATAAACTTTTAAATTATTATTTATATTATTGGTATTATAAACCGTGAGTTTTAAAAGAAATAAAAATCAATATAATAACAAAATAAACAATACAAAACATAATTTGTTGAATAGATAAATTTATAAGTAGGTAGGTAGTCATAAAATAAAACAAACACAAGTAGGCCGAATAAACTAAACTAAAGGCGCCGCCAAACTTTTTGTACCCATTTTTTTTTAAATGCGCCAAAACTGTTTTGTGGTGAATTCCCAGTTCTTCAGCTACGTCGTAACTACTGATATGCCGATCTTGCTCCAGTTTTTCAAAAATGGCATCATTTTTATCCGTAATAGGGCGACCAGAGCGACGTGCATCTTTGACATCAAAATTTCCGGATTGAAAACGCTTAAACCGAATTTGTGCTACTCTCACAGACACTGCACTAGGTCCATTTAGATCGCAAATTTTTTTCGCGGCTTGCGTTGCATTTTTACCTTTTTTGTAGTAAAATTTTAAATTCTATCGAATTTCTTCATTAGATTCACTCATGTTGACAGTACGAAAAACAAATGAAAAACACACATTTTCCTAATTTGAATTTGGAATTATCTTTTTTAAAATCTAAACTTTTAATTACACCAAAACCAGCCAGCTACGAATAGCACAGCCAAAGAGATTTTATTACAAGTTCATACATACTATAATGCGAAAAGACTTTTTCCCCAACCTAATAGTACGTTATGTAAGTCTTACAGACAGCAAAATCAACACGCTAGGACAGAGTTACACCGTGTTATATTAGTCAGGAACATCCAATGCAAATAATATTGGGACCCGTCAAGGTATATTCAGTTACCGCAGGTGTGGACGGACGGCCAATAAAAATTGTTGTAACGTGCCGGATCGGGAAGATGAAACCACTTTGCATAATGGACGGTCGGCACCGGTGTTTGAATAGAAATGTTTATCTTTTATGTAGGTTAGTAGCTATAGAAAATCATGGAAAAGGTCGGTTTGGAAGGGAATTATTTATATATCCTTCATTGCACACGTATAAACAAACACAATAGATATTAATTAAAACACAAACACAATAGCATTTCATATATTCTATGCACTGGCAGACGCTAATTAATATACGTTACTAATGATAATGTTATTTAAGTATTAGGTTGTCGCATAGAAATTCATAAAGATTTTATTTTGAAACACATACTATAAATAGCATACTGATAAAGTTATTATTTAATTACTCTAAAAGCATAATAATGTATTGTTACTGAAATATTATTCTGAATTCAATTTCTATGACTGTTCACATAAAGGAAAATATTTCCGATCTTAACAAATTAATTTTGTAACAGAAGTAGGTAAGTATTCACGATAGCTTGAAAATCTTTATTATTGAAAGGACTTAAGGTCTTATTTATTATACAGAGGTAAAACAAGTCCATAAATTATATACCAATTCAGGTAGTACCTGGGAAAAAAACTGTTATTACAGGTGGAAACTACTTCAATGGAATCGTAAATTGAAGTAACGAAATGGTACTCGAGAGAGTCGTCAGACTGTGACTACTTTACATAATAAAGGGAGGGAGCCTAGCGCCTTCGGGATATCTTCTGTTCACCTTTATAAAGGACAAATAGAAATCTGAATCGAACAGCTGCCTTTAAAGTGATACCTTTTAAATTATGATGCCCTGGCTTACTTTTTTAACAGGGTTTATTTTATTGGTTGCAAGTTGAACTACAGAGCTCTAACGAGGCCTAAAGCATACCTTACCGTTTATCAGTGCCTAGATGAACAGGCCCAGTGAATATACATCAAGCTTAAAAACATTATATCTTTTTAAGGTTATTATACAATCAGATACAAACAAGCTGACGGCCCACCAGGTAGTAAGAGGCTACCGCCGCCTATAGACACCTACATTGACGAAGAAAAATCACTTGATATTGTAGATTCGTTGTCATCCTGAGGCCTAAGATGAAATGCAATGAAATGCCCAGTAATTCGACTGGCTACATTTTCCTTCAATTCGAAACACAGCGAATTGTTTCACGGCTAAAATAAGAAAGGCGGTGGTACCTACCCAGACAACCCTACATACGGGTCTACCACCTACTTTTATGTTGTAGGTATATGTAATTTTTCCGTAATTATCTGATAGTTAAAGTTGCATAAAAGTTTCATTGTAAGTTTATTTGTATAAAAATAAATAAATAAAAAAAGTTTGAAATAATCATCCGTTACCGACTGACACTTCCCATCGATTTCAATTTGGTACTCCATATTTCGAGAGGCTCCTGCCAAACGTAATTGATATGATGGTTTCTTTGTTTGGTTTTATCAATTTTATTTTATTGGTTCAGACTTACATATTCCCACTGGGTAAAGGAAAATAGAGATAATTTTCAATGCGAGATTCGTTATTCGATAATTTCACTACATTCCCTCGTGATTGTATTACGGCAATTGTAGGATTAATCGAATAAAACTTGAATGTGTCGGAATGAATTTAGACTAATTTCTTCATCTACGAAATACCCAACAACCATACACAGTATAAAATATGTCGCAACCGTCTGGTTAAATCAGACACACAATTGGACGGCTAGCACGTTGATTGAACGTCGGCATCCAATCAAACGGCTGAAGGACTACTAGCCAAGTCATTAAGCACAACGTTTAACCAGATGGCTGAGCGCCATGTCAACCGTCTGGTATAAATTAGCCATTTAATGGGACGCCTAGGCTGGTCATTTAATTCGAAGAGCTTTATTGTCTGTTTGAGTGATTGGTATCTTATCTTAACTTTGTGTGGGGCCATGACTACGTCACAGTGAACTTCGACCTATTGAGATCTTTTGTGCCTCCCCTGTGTTTACTCTTCCCACAGAACATAGAGAGTAGTTAGAAGGCGTAAGTGGGCGGGACGCGCGCGCCGCGCATAAGAGTAAACACTCTTATCCAGTCCTTTTGACGATTCGACGCGCTCAGTTGTTCGCTAACCTATGCAGAGCAATATTATGCCAAAACTAGTGGAAAAATGCCTCTTTGTGCTACTTTAACACGCTGGAAGCAAAGTAAAACTTACAATCTTACTCATTGAGACATTTCTTATCATCGCTTAGTACATTTTTACTGTAAAATAGTGAAAAACATTAAATTAAAATGACGCCATGCCAAAAATATACATTGCTGGCTGTGTACGTCGTCAATAAAAGTGGCTTTGTATTTAGCCCGCAATGTATGCTTTTTGGGGTAAATTAAAAGAGTTGCAAGCATGTCACACTTATTTTGCACAAATGAGTCAAAAATATATCAATGTTTAATTTAATTAGAAAATATTACAACAAAATATTATGATGTCAAATTATTGCCTAGTAACTATAACAAAACTCTTTGATGTTACTTGTTTTTTTCACTTGTGCCAAGTATGTAAACAAAACAAACTGACATCAATTTCGTTAATGTTGAACATTCCTCTAGTTCAACGTAAGACACCTTACACTTTATTATAACGTCTTTTTTTGCTACGTAAATAACTATGAAATATTTACAAAAATACGAAATATTTGCCATCCCAGACTACGTTAAGATAAGAACTACGTTTTGCCATTAAATAAAAATAAAGCACTGAAAAAATGAGGTTATGTACTAGTTTTTACTGTTCATATATTCTCTCTATTATAGAACACAAGGAATGAACGCCCATACAGCCATATCTTAAGTATTTTCTGTCATTCCACAAATATTGCATAGAAATGCTAGTGCAATGCAACACATTTCAATGCAATTCTTAGTGTCTTTCTCAATGTCTTCACATCAAATTCACTTATATTACAATGATGATCTTCCAATGGCATGTAATGTAAACACAAACACTTCTTTTACAAAACTACTTATACCAATTTTATAACACAATGTTCGCTCAGACAGATTTTTGTAATTATTGTAATAAAAATTAGAGAAGGTTATTTCAGTTAGAGAGGTGCGATTATTAAATAAAAAATGTATTTTGTAAACATTTCAAATAAAACCAATTAGCTAGATTTAACTCGCGTTTATTTAGATCTTACATTATTATTATTATTTTTTTTTTTTTTTTTTTATTTTTATTTTTTTTTATTTTATTGAGAAAACCAACTGCGCAATACACAAATTTTCTTATATGGTACTTATAACTATGAGTACAGCTAATTACAGGTTTTCCTTCATTATACCATTTGCATATGATGTGAAACAAAACAATGTACTTAATACATTTATAGATTTGTATAATTACACATATACACACGCATATATACATATTCAATATATATTAAGACAAAAATATATAGATAAATACTTAAACTCATAAGCTTATACATTACTTAAATAAATATTAATGTGAGATTTCTATCTATAAAATCCAAATTCAAATTTAAATTTAAATTCCAAATCCAAAAACTCAAAATTCCACATTTAATTATTTTTTTTCAAATACCCGGTCTTGAACTATAACTTAAAATTTTAAATTTTTAAACTTTTAAATTTTAATATTTTTAATATTTTGATCTTTTGATCTTTTATCTGTCACTCAATCAGTCAATGTTATTAAGAATTTCTATCGCTTTATGTTTAACTATCCGTTTGCTGTGAGTGAACATGTCAATATCCCGAAAAGTATCGTTATAAGACTGCAGTAATCGAGAGATAGGTGCGTTACGTGCATAGTTGGTGCTCGCTTTGGGAACCAAAAGCAACGATGGGAGCCGCCTACGGTTGCGTAGGGTTGGTGCGTTATACCTTATACTTTCAACTAGTTCGGGGCTATCCACATTACTCTTAATTATGTCGTACAACAAACAAAGATCCAATACCTTTCGCCTGTCTTCGAGTGGAATCAAACCGTATTGTTTGCAGCTTTCCTTATATGTCAGTGCCTCTGGCTTCGGAAAACGGTACTTTAAATGACGGATCAAGATTCGTTGCAGTCGCTCCAAGCGGTCTATGTAAATAGCATACTGCGGATTCCATACAGGACTAGCGTATTCAATAACGCTACGAACATAGGCGAAATACAACGTCCTGATTGTGTTGACATTTTTAAAAGGCTTGCAGGTTCTTATTATAAAACCAAGGTTTTTGTAGCCCTTGTCCGCTATTATACCTATATGATCTCTGAGAAGCATTTTAGCATCAAAATGCACACCCAGATCTCTAACCAGAGATGTTCTGTGGATAGGTTTGCCGTTAAAGTTATAGGGGTAAATTACAGGTTTGGGTTTACGGGTGAAAGTGATGCATTCACACTTGCTTATATTGACCGTAATATTATTTTTTTTGTAATAATCTAATAGCCTGTTCAGATCTGATTGTATCTTAAGACAGTCTTGTACATCGTTTATTTTCATGAATATTTTTTTGTCATCCGCATACATTAAATGTCGCGCTGATATGAAACAAGACTTAATGTCAGCCACATACACGTTATAGAACAACGGCCCCAAATGAGATCCTTGTGGTAAACCTGTGGGTATACTAATAAAATCTGATTTATATCCCCCCACGACAACAGCTTGAGAGCGGTTGCTCAAATAGGATTTAACCCACCTGAGCAAGTCACCATGTATTCCCATCCCGTACAATTTATGGATTAGAGTGTTGTGATCCACACGGTCAAAAGCTTTTTCGAAATCCGTGTAGATCACATCAATCTGTCCACCCCTTTCCATATTAGGTAAAACATAATTCGAAAAGCATGCTAAATTGGTAATAGTGGATCGGCGCCTGAGAAAGCCGTGTTGATTGTCCGGCAGTTCCTTACATATGACAGGGTATATAGCATCAAAAACTATTTTCTCAAAAACTTTACCAACTGTATTTAATATCGAAATCCCCCTATAGTTCTCAATTTTGGTTATAGTCCCCTTTTTATGTATTGGTACAATATGTGCTTTCTTCCAAATGTTAGGGAATGCTCCATTATTCAGGGAAGTGTTAAATATAAGGGCCAATGGAAGACTGAGCGTTTCAGCACAGTTGCGCCAGAAAACCGGTGGTATACCATCGCAACCCGCCCCTTTGTGAATATCTAAAAGTTTTAATTGTTTTTTAACTGTAGTCTCAGTTATAACTATTGTAGATATGTCATCATTGGTTACTCTGTGGTAATTCCTATCGAGAGAGACTTGTGATGGCACCCCGAAAACACTTTTGAAGAAGTCATTAAAGGCGTTGCATATATCCACCCCATCTGAAAATCTCCTGTCACGGTAGGTAAGCATTTTGGGATAACTTGATCCACCTCGTAATGACTTGATGTACGTCCAGATGGTCTTTGGCCTTTGTGTAATGGATTCCTCAGCCAACTTTGTGTATTTTGCGAAGCATTCCTCTTGAACTCGTTTTTGACGTTGACGTAACAATGAAAATTCATCGTGATCTAATAAATTGCCAAATTTTTTCCATCTCTTATGTGCCTTATATTTTTCTTTTATAATTTTTATTAGTGCTCGATTATACCAAACCGGATATTTGCGATTACCTTGCACTTGCTTGTATGGAACATGTTGTTCAATCGTTTTATTTATTATGCCATAAAAAGTGTCTATTGCGTCTTCGGTTGTACAAGACTCTAGAGCGGACTGCCAATTTATGTTATAAAATGTTTTATTTATTACGCCATAGTCACATTTATTAAAGCTCCGTTTTGGCGTTGTGGCCTCAGTCAGCGGCGTAACTGCGAGATCTAGAACGTTTAACAAAAGAGCTGGATGAGCTCGATCAGGTTTGACTAGAGGTGAGACGCAGCTATTGACCTCCAGGGGAAGATTTGAGAAGGCTAAATCTAAGGTATTTCCGGCATAATTCTTTACGGTGTTATATTGTTTCAAACCTAAAAAACTTAATTCATCGGTTAGCTTTACTGCTGCAATTTGTACTTCAGTATTCCCGGTGTTATTATGCATAGGGCCAGTCTCATTCCACGATATGCACGGTAAATTAAAGTCTCCGATTAACAAAAAAATGTTCTGTGAATGAGAATTATCCATTAAATTATTAACAACGCCCAATACGCATTCCACATCGCATGGAATGCGATTAGATTCCGGTGGTATGTAGACTACGCTTAAATACAAGTTAACAGATGTCCCAAGCGCACGAGCCGGCACACACACCGTCAACATTTCCAGCTGCGCGGGCTGATCGTCAACAGTGCACCGTGTCGCTCCCAGCTCGCTGCGTATCAAAATCATAACCCCGCCACCATACTTTTTATGGCTCATAGTACGATCTCGATCGCAACGGAATGTATCGTATCGACAATCACAAAACTCCCTGTCAAAAATCCCCGAGTGCAACCACGTTTCAGTAATCACAATAATGTCATATTCACTACACAAAATTTGTTGTTTCAAATCTAAGCATTTCGTACGTAATCCCCGCACGTTTTGGTAGAAAATGTTTAAGTCACGTTTTTTTTGGTTCTCGTATTTTATAACTAAGATTTATAATTAGTACATTTTTTAAACGTATAGATTTGTTGATTAGTGTTATGTAATAATAATATAAGTTAAGCCATACATATTGAAGATATGGCTGTACAATAGTTAATTTGATAAAATTAAAGGGACTTAAAAACGCAATTACTAATGAGTTCATAGATATTTTTATAGAATAATGAGTATGACTTTGTTTTGCCAAGAAACATATTTTAATACAATAAATATTGACTATACAAATAATTAGTATTAGAGCATTTGTAAAATTCTTTCGGCGGTATTCAAATATTACTGCGCGTACATTCACGATCGGCTTGCCAACAGAAACGAAGTCACCTAATATGACATGCTCGCTGCATACCGGTGCGATATATGACCTATTTGTGATGAACAGTTGTAAGCTGTTCTTGCGATAAAAATTCTTAGACAAAAATAATATTAAAGAACATGCATTATTTTTCATTACTATTTCTTTTTCCAGGCCGAAATACAGATTTACAACAATTATGATAAATATTTTTATTATACAGTAATATTTCACATTTACATAATAATATATTATATAAAATATAGTTACATAAAAAATATAAATACATGTAATATTTCTTATTATATCGTTTTTCAAAGCAATATACAGATTAATTAAAAAGGTATTAGGTTTTTTTATTGCATAGCAAAATTTCATGTTTACGTACAATATATAAACAGGATCTATATAGGAAATAATGATACAATTTGGAGTTATAAAGCTTAGTTCAAAAATTAAATTAATATACGAGTAGCAATAGGTAACATAGGTAACATGGTGACGCACATACAATGATCGCGTAGCCAGTAGTAGTAATTCACTACCCGACTTGTATTTGTTGGTAACCATAGATGAATGAAACTCAACAGAAGTGACAAATAACAAAAATAAATTGAATAAACTATTAGCAAATTTTGAAACAGTTTGGAATATTATGTTATACATCTTATTTATAATGAGATATAAAATAAACCTCCGTATAGTCCACGCATTAGTCATTTTACCAAACCAATTTTTTTCGCAAGATCCTCCTCTTCGAATATTTGAATAGCTGGGCTGGTGTCGTTTTGTCTCATAAATATTCGGCCGTTTTTTGTCCAAACGTACTGGTACTCCTTCTTCTTTGCTATCTCTTTACACTTTTTAAGGAGTTGCTTGTTATGGGGTGTAAGATGCTCGTTAATATAAATTGGCTTAGAGTCCCCCGGGATGCCAATATCTTTAGTAGTTAAGCGTTTTTTACGTCCAAGTGATATCATATTATCTTTCAATATCCTGGTCCTTAGTTTAGCAATAATTACTCTCGGACGACCTTGGGACTTTACTTTCGGCGATACTCTATTTACCTGTATAATGTCACTCGGTATAATATTGACTCCAATGTACTTACTTACATTCAAAATACATATGCTTAGGTCTTCATTATTACTTTCGGGTATACCAACCACTTCAATGTTCAATTGTCTGTCTCTTTGGTCGTTTGAGTTTATAAGTCTTGTAATATGCTTATTTTCATCTTTCAATGTTTTTAACATAGCTTCCAGATTGTCTATTTTCTTAGTTTCTTTAGAAAGGACATCTATTTTCTTCTTCTGGTCGTCATGTAAATCGGATGAAAATTGTGCTGTTTGTTGTAGGTCCAATATTTCCTTTTTCATTTCCGTCTGCTGTTTATCCAACTTTGCAATGCATGACTTGAATTCGCTGTATTCCTTCCGAATCTTCAACACTTCCGCTCTCAATTCTGAAGCGTCTTCTTTTAGTTTAGAAAGATCTTCTTTGATCACACTATTGAGAGTCTCGTTAATCTGAGACAAACCATTGTTAACTTCAAGTTTCCAACTGTCCATTCTTGTCATAACACTATCTGTGAATGATTTGAATGATTCCGTAATGTCATAGTCATGCTTCCGTTTGCGAGCGGTGATGTTTGACAAATCTGGGTCGGAATCATAACGCTTCTTTGAAGGCGGTGAGCGTTGCATTTTAGCTGTAGAAGTCACTTCTAAACTTCAATAGGTCTAGGATGGCGTAGGGGACGTAAGAAGCGAGCTGTTCCGAGCTTGAACGAACCTGACCGACGGATACACAAGTAGCACTCAGTAAATGTTTATAAAGTAACAAGCGCACGGTAACCGGTATTAGAAAATGAGCTTAACCTCGCAGCTTTAAAGTCAAAATCTGATTACCGACAATTTAATAGAAATTTTGTAATATTTTTCTGTAACACGTCTGTCAACGAGGCGTGCGCGCGCGCGTATGCGTATGTTATACACCCGATATTTCGATAACTTTTCAGCAAGTTTTCTTCCTCCTCTTGTAAGTATTCAGTTACTTTAGATATCAATTCATAAACAAAACGGAAATTAATATGCGTAGAGGAAGTTAGAAAGGTGATGAATTGATGTTATCTCAGTAAAAGAGGTAAAGTACACTCGCTGTCTCAATTATAGAGGTAACTATGACGATAAAATTCAAAGAATTAATCCCAAATATAGGGGATAGCATTGTCTAGCTGTGGAGGTTTCTCACTTATGCAGGTCCCACTTGACCAAGTTAGCTTTTATTTTAATGATTTTCCATATCGCACGTCATTCACAAAACTATATCTATTTCACACAACACAAGGTTACAAACGTTCGTTCAGACACAATTTTCTAATTATAAAAATCTTGACCGACCTCATAAAATAGCAAAAAAAAACTCTCCAAAAAATAAGGTTAGCTTTTTATGTAACAAAAACCATAGTGGCATAAATAAATGAGATGTGGACAAGTAATTTTACTCTGGAAAGCCTCGAATTCCAGATTATGTGATTTTTTATTGTCATATAATAATAATATATATACACTCACACTTATTATCTAGCCCAAAGTAAGCATCATTAAGAGCTTGTGTTATGGATACTAGATAACGGAGAAATAATGATGATAATATGTATATAAATATAGAAATATACTAAATAAACATATAAACATCCATGACTCGTAAACAAATGTTCGTACTCATCATACAAACATTTGTTCCTACCGGGATTCGAACCCGGGACCTCTTGACCGAGTAGCCTGGGGTACAGTTACAACATAAAATTTAAAGAGTTCTTTTATCTGGTTAAGTCACTATTAAATTCATCAACGAACTCAAAATTTCCCATCAAATTGCATATTATTTTTATTCTGGTAACACTGCAATATATGTGCACAAACAAATTCAATCTTTATGCTGTGAATGGTCTGTTTTTCACTTGGTACATTTTTGTACCGATTTTCAGGAACCAATCGCGTAATGGTTTTTTATGTAGTAAAATACGAACTTATCATTAACATGTGTGCGAGAGGCGACACTGGTTCTGGTACTAACGACGCTTGATACTACTTCTAACCTCTCTCTTATGTTCTGTGACTCTTCCTGTGTCCGGATTATAGTTGCCATTAGCCTTACTATATCTTTAGGCAGAAAGATCCTGTAGTCTTCTGGCTTTCAGTTCTGGCTTTAGTCTTCAGTTCAAAGGTCTTTCTTCTCATCAAGAAATTAGTGTATTTAGTATATAGTCGTCAGTTCTCGTGTATACCATATACACGAGAACTTACTTTAAAAATTTATAATACTAAAAAATATTTTATTTTATTTTAGTCGGAGATTTTTGTTCCACCAGTGTAAATAAGACACAAAATTGCATGTTACTATTTGGAACCTGATCATGTAATCGTATACGTCAATGAATAAATCCCTCCTTATAGTCAAACCTTCGATAACATCACGGGAACTGAAAGGGTTGTAAAAGGAATTCTGATATTTATTATGCCATCAACAAACGACTTATTGAAATAGGGCTGCAACGATAGCGAAGAGCGGCTCTCGATACATTTGTTGTCAGAGAAAAACGACATGACAGCGCGAAAAACTCGATACTAATAACCGCTATGACATAGAAGTTAGCACCGTATTATGACAGCTTTAGAATCGTCTTTCACTTGTTGAAGATTTATAAGCATTTACGTCGCTTTAAGACGACTTTTCATACACACTTTGGAGTAGAAAATATTGGAAACGAACTAACTGATTCTAACAAAACTTGCCATGCTTAAGCAAAATGTTATAAGAATCGGTTAAATAATTTCGACTTGAGAGTATGTATGATGTGTCTCCAAACAGCACTAGGTGTCTTCGCATATGGACTCTTGACTCTTATTACCGCTTCACATCAGGTGATGTCGAGTCATTTGCCGTGAAAAACAAAAGTCGTGCGGCGGCGGCGCGGCGTAATCGCTCTTATGTGAAGCTTCAAAAAACACAATATTATATCTATTAGAATTACTTTTTTGAAACATTAGATTTATTAGAATTATTCTTATTTTTTGATTTTAACATTATTAAAAATGTTTGAAAAATTACTTAGTAATTAAAATATAAAACTAGAAAAATTTCACGTCCTCAGGCGGGAATCGAAAACGAGACCTTTCGCAATCCGGGCGAATGCTCTAACCAACTGAGCACATGGATTGCGAAAGGTCGCGGATTCGATTCCCGCCTCGGGATGTGAAATTCACTAGGTGGTAGACCCGTATGTAGGGTCGTCTGGGGTAGGTACCACCGCCTTTCTTATTTCAGCCGTGAAGCAGTTCGCTGTGTTTCGGATTGAAGGGAAAGGTAGCCAGTGCAATTACTGGGCATGGACGGCATTTCATCTTAGGCCCCAGGATGACGACGCACCTGCAATATCAAGTGACTTTTCCTTGTTATTGCAGGTGTCTATAGGCGGCGGTAACCGCTTACCATCGGGTGGGCCGTCAGCTTGTTTGTCATCCAGTTGTATAAAAAAAAAAAAAAAAATTCCAGTTTTATATTTCAATTACTTGATTAGAAAGGAAATATGACCATGTATCACATTTTCGTGCTCAGCTGAAATGGCTTCCGATTCGGCATCGCCGTAATTTGCACATCCTTTCTGCTCTTTATAAAATCTTGAATGACCCTAATTCTCCCGCCTACCTGCGTTCACGTTTCCAGTTGTCACCACCTCTTTTACGCTCTAAGCGGCCGTGCTTAACCAGGATGCTCGAGCTTCCCAAGGGTAATACAAACTTTCTCCTTCATTCCTTTTCATTTCGTGCGTCACAGTTGTGGAATAGTCTTCCGGTTGCTATCCAAGAGAGCCCTTCTATTGTGTCTTTTAAAACTAGAGTTAAGTACCTTTATGTAACGCAAAATTTTCCGTAGTCAATGCATGTTTTTTTTTTCTTTTTACCCACATTATTTCATGTATAGGTATATAATATGTATGTATGTATATTATATTTGTAAGTATGTATTTAGGATTTTATTAGATATATATAGTATATTATTATTACGTATTCATATGTAATTATTGTTCGTTTTGTATTTTTTTTTTCCTCTTTCTATTAATACCTGACTGTGCGCTTTTGTGTTGCCACCTTACCACATTACATTTCCAACACATCTGTGGGTTGGCTGGAAGAGATCTCTTAAGAGATAAGTCCACCCTTGCTAACTAATTATAAATACCTATGTATTTTGAACCTATGTTACAAGTGCAATAAAGAGTATTATTAGAATTGCTTTTCTGAAACAGTGCAAATATTATTGTTTACTCTAAGAGCTCAGATGATTCTAATGCTGCCTCTGGTTGCATTAGCCACTTGATTGAACGCCTAGGCCATTGATTAAACGCTGGCATTTACTGTCATTGAGCGCAACGTTAAATCAGATGGCTGACCTAAATGGTTAAATTAGCCATTTAATTGGATACCTATGCAGGTCGTTTTAATTAAAGAGTTTTTTTGTGACTGTGTGATTGTGATATTAGAAGACAAATTGCGTTTTATCTCTTTCCTTCTGTAGAAGAAGAGATCCATGAGGGATTTTTTTCCACTCCCCAGGGAGCTGGCCATGTTACGGGTTGCTGAAAAATACGTGACGATTTGGCTATGTTAACGCCAAAAAGTCGATTTATCGCGACATTTTGTTTCACAACTCTTATTAGAAAGTTATGTAAAAACAATTTGCGTTACTAGACGACATTATTTTAACCTCTTTTTATATTTTATACGCCTGTCGGATTGTAACGTTTATAACAAAGAGCTCGGATAAAGTAATCCTTACATAATATTATAAATGCGAAAAAAGTAACTCTGTCTCTCTTTGTTTTGCTTACGCAATCACGCCTAAACTACGAACCGATTTAAATAGAATTTGGTACAGAGATAGTCTAGAGTCCGAGAAAGGACATTGGCTACTTTTTAATGCGAAAAAAGGGCTGTAAGGGGTTGAAATAGGGGATGAAAATTAATATGGAATAAGTCTATATTCCACGCGGACGAAGTCGCGGGCACAGCTAGTATTACATAATACCGTTCTTTTCTCGTGCACGTACAGACGACAACACATCAAGTGTGAGTTGCACTACGACAGCCGCCTCTATTACGAACGCAGTAAGGGCGATCTCAAGGTCAAACTGTTACGCTTGATGTGCTGTCGAGTGTACTTCAGTAATTTGATCTTCTAGGTTTTAGAGATATCCTTTTATCACTTTGCTACATTGTGACGTGAATAAAATGCTAGGAAGGTCAGGTGGAACGCTGTTGGCTCTGCGAGGTAGTTGGGATATTCATTTTGACAATTAAATTGACAACCACTTAGTTGATTGCCTATCCATTGCTTAGTAATTAGTATCAAGGGAATTTTATATTTTCCCGCTTTCAGAAATAGTAGAAATATTGAAACTGAATAAAGATATTCCTGAGAGTCGGAATAAGTTAAAGAACTATCGATATATTTGATGACAAACATCCCTAGTAAGGCTGCTTTTAGCCGGTAATTACTGGATAAGCTACCACCCACTGATTAATTTTGGTTAGTAAGGAAAGGCTTTATTCCATTGATTTATTGAAATGTTATTTATTGGTATACCTTATTTACTTGTCGTAGTAAAGTGGGCCCAATATACTTCGTTTAGTAAAACCACTTGTTTACTTTAACGGATAATTGGTTAATTTATGCCGACTCGTTTTTTTATTGTAGGTACAGGGGTAACAAAAAAAAAAAACAAATTATCTATCGAAAACTCATAATTCACCCCATGTGCTATGTGTTCCTCATGTATCCCCTCTTTCCTGAAACATGGGTTCCTTCAAAAGAGGCGTGAAAAAGCACCTTTTAGGGCCGGCAAGGTGGAAGCGGCTAGTGCAAGGTTTTTTTTTTATACAAAGCACTACAAATGATTCAACACCACCTGATGTGAAGAAGCAGTACGAAGAGTCCATATGCGAAGACAGCTAGTGCAGTTCAGACACTGCTCTAGCTGCCTCCACCTTGCCGGCACGAAAGGTGCTTTTTCACTCCTCTTTTGAAGGAACCCATGTTATAGGAAGGAGGGAACACATGTGCTGGCAAAGAATTCCAAGTTCTGGAAGTTCGACAAAGAAAAGAGCTACTAAATTTCTTTGTACGTGATGTTGAGGTGGAGACAGTGAATTGATGACTCCGAAGACCTGCACGCGTGCTCCTGAGTAGGAAGGGGGAAGGTGGGATAAGGTCAAATCAGAGCTCTTCAGAACACTCTCCGTGATATAGCCGATAGAAGGCGCTAAGCGACGCAATGTCTCGACGCAATTGCAGAGGCTCAAGGTTGTTGGTGACCTCTACATCGCCAACGATACGGACAGCACGACGCTGCAAACTGTCCAGGGCATCGAGTAGGTACTTGGCGGAGCCATCCCACAAGTGCGAGCAATATTCTAGAGCGTCTATTCTGCAGCATAGCTGTCTTCGCATATGGACTCTCCTTACCGCTTCACATCAGGTGCTGTTTGGTCAATTGTCGTGCTTTGTATAATTAAAACCTCACAACTCTATACCTTTGTACATACAAAGTGTATATATATACAAAGTGGTGGCGACAATACATTATAACGTGGGCTATATAAGTTCATAGGAATGTTTTGCAACACTCAAATACAGCTTATTGATTCGATAATTTTATAACATTTCTATGATGTAGCCAATTTTATACTATTTCATACAAATGTCATGAAATTATGAAACGAATAAGGTGTTTTTGAAAGCTGTAAACTATTTCTATGAACTAATATAGCCCAAGTTTTAAATTACTGTCGTACCACCCTGTATAGTTATCTTTGGCGGTATCATCTAGGAAGGCAGTGCGGTTAACTCGCCGAGGTACTGATTGTTTACTCGTTTTATCCCGGTTTCATTTGCGTACGGAGCCGCTGCCTCGGGCGCCCGCTAATTGGCGCGGGCTAATTTGCCATGAATTACATTCCATTTAGCGCTGTTTACTGGAATAACGCTCATTTACGCCGTTTTAAGATATGCGATTTGCTCTTGTTTTTGATTAAATTAAATGAACGTAAATATTGAAAGAGAAAAATTAGATTAGCTTTAAAAGCCTGTATTTTTTATTTTTAGCTTTACTTACTTATAACCCTTTAGGCGCACAAGTGGGATTTCTCACAAAGAGGATTTCTCAAAATGGGGACTTCTCAACATGGAGATTTCTTAAAATGGGGATTTCTCAAAATGGGGAATTACACTTAGCTACCAATACAAAAAAAAACTAACTTACTATAAGTTTTGCAGCAATAATTTCATGTAAACTAGTACTTTCGGTCGAACCTTATATCCCGGGCGTTTTTTTTTTGTACAATTAGATGACAAACAAGCTGACGGCCCACTTGATGGTTAAAGCGGTTAGATGACATTATTGCAATTAAGATTATATATAAAAATATTCCCGAAGAGTAACACCGTAACTCAATGCCACTTTTTTTCCCCGTATGTATGCAGTACCATATCTATGTAGGGGATGTTTTGCATACTCTTATTTTATTTTTATAATAATCTTAGGGGTACAATAAATAACCTCTCATATACTTATGGTAGCCTAGTACTTCAGGGGATGATCCAACTACAAACATACATATTAGTTATGTTATGCTACAAAAAATATACATTTGTATTAGAGCCGATTATACTTTATGCCCCCGTTTTGCTAACTCCCCATTTTGAGAAATCCCCATTTTAAGAAATCCCCATTGTGCGCCTAAAGGCTTATAACGGGTGTTAGAGAATTCCGATATAAAATTTGGAATTCTGGGATTGCGGGTCGATACCGTGGTATGACTAGTATGTGCGGGACACACAACCCGCGCACGAATTTTTTAGGATTGTCACAATCAGGTGTGACAATGTTTTTATAAATTTAATCGGGAAATAAAAGTAGTCTTAAAGGTGACAAACTTTCAGAGGTAACTCTTGACAAGAAACAAAAAATAAAACCGGCTCCAAAAAACTGTAAAGGATAAATAAAATAATTAAATTTTAGTAGGTCCTCATCCCCTAGGAACATATTTTTGGAGTTGGTGCAATATGTTCCTAGGGGAGGAGTACCTACTAAAATTTAATTATTTTAACCTTTTCACTTTTTTTGGAGTCGGTTTTATTTATTGTTAAAATTTTTTTTTGGTTCATTCTCCCTGTAATGGGAAGGCAAAGAGAACGAATGCCCATACAGCCATGTCTTAAGTATTTCTTTATTTCTTCATTTATTGCAATAAAATGCTGGTGTTACGTATATCAATGCATCTTGGGAGAATTTGACGCGAAATATATGATGACAGTCCCTGTACGATGCTTTTTGATGAGGTGGATAACCACGAAAAATATCGCATCGTCTTTCTCACCATATTTACTTTTATTCTAATAATTTGTACTGACTCCCCGCATCTTGACTGACACAACCAATCCCGCCAAACACTCCTTGATTTGTTTATTTTTTACAATCGCAAAAAAACAGCTGATTATTTATCGCGATTTTAATTTTTTTCTACCAAGTTTTGTTTAGGATCACCGGCGCTGCCATCTGCCTTCGTTCACGAGAGCGTCCCCCGTATACCCTGTATATGTATACTATAACTTCCACATCGACACGCAACGCGATGACAGTTTGCAGTTCGCAATTGACGCCTCCGCTTCCGTTCCGAATGCGTGTTTCCGATGGGGCCGCGACAAACGCGCTAAATAAACACCGTACCGTACTGCGTAAACGAATCGTAGAGACGAGACGTTCTCGAATACTTTACAAATTCGTGCTTGCGCTACTGTATATGGTTACGTCGGTATATTACACGAATTTGAGTTACGTCGTTTTATAAAAGTGTTCACGCTATACGGGTTAAAAAAAATGAAAATTTTAAGTATCCCCCGGCCTCATTAATCATCTATCTAAGACCATCTCATTGAGACTTTTCTTATTAGCCCAAACACGCTTTATCTGCTGTAAGTTTCTGAAGCATTAATAATTAAGAAGTACCTATGTCACGGGTAAGTCATCGAAGTACGACAGTACCTACAACAAATTTCACACTTTATAAAGGCCTTAGTATTATATTTAAGTTACCACAAAATACTTATATTTTTCATATGTCATTGTAAATGAACTAATTTAAGTTTGTATGAGAAATAAATTTCTTTAAACCTAATTTCAAGTAAATGTAAGTGAAACCCTATTATCATGTAGAAAATGAGCTGATAATCATTAAATTTCTGAACTAATCTTCATATATTAAAGCTAAGAACCATCCTTATCACGTCAGCCTTCAAAGTAAAAAAAACAAATCAAAATCGGTCCATTCGTTTAAGAGCTACGACGCCAGGCGGACACACAGATACATAGATACACAGACAGACACATCAAACCTATAACACCACTATTTTTTCGGCGGAGGTTAAAAATTGGAAGTCGAAAATATACCTAATATCGTAAACGAACAAACCGATTCTAAAAAAAGAAATTACATGCTTATGCAAATCAGGCTAGTCTTAATAGTACATCACCAGCCTATATAAGTCCTACTGCGGGGTACAGGCCCTTCTAGATGGGAGAAACATGAGGAGTTTGAGCCATAACACCACCACGCAGGCCCTACATACGGGTCTACCACCACTAGGTGGTAGACCCGGTGGTGGTCGCCTGGGTAAGTACCACCGCCTTTCTTATTTCAGCCGTGAAACAGTTCGCTGTGTTTCGGATTGAAGGGAAAGGTAGCCAGTGCATGGACGGCATTTCATCGTAGGCCCCAGGATGACAACGCACCTGCAATATCAGGTGATTTTTCCTTGTATTGCAGGTGTCTATAGGCGGCGGTAACCACTTACCATCAGGTGGGCCGTCAGCTTGTTTGTCATCTAGTTGTATAAAAAAAAACTGTGTATCTGTAAGAAATTGGTAGGTTATATCTAGTGTTCCGGTGGCGTAGTGGTAATCGCGTCTGGCCAGACTCCAGGAGACGCGGGTTTGATTCCCGCCTGGAGCATATAATTTTAGAATCGTTTTCTTTTTTTATTTGTAATTGTTATAATAAAGTAGCCAGACTGTTTTTTTATACAACTAGATGACAAACAAGCTGGCGGCCCATCTGGTGGTAAGTGGTAACCGCCGCCTATAAACAATAACAACGAAAAAATCCCTTGGTATTTATTGCAGATGCGTCGTCATCCTGAGGCCTAAGATGAAATGCCTTCCATGCCCAGTAATTTCACTAATTTCTCTTTTAAGTTTTTCTGATTTTCACTTTTTGTTTTATCTATCAGTAATTAAATAATTTTGATCGTGTTATTTCGTTACAGGTACGTAACTATTCAGAGCACATCAAAATGAGTAAGTAAACGAGCTTTTAGTTGAAATTGATAGTGTAGTGAATATAACAATTTATAAATCATATTTAAAAACACGAACTTATTATTTCTTATTTGTGTGAAAACGTATTTTTATTATCTCCATCGAAAAATATCTAAATAGGTATGACTCAAAGACATTTCAAGTTTTTTTAATTCAAAATGAATTTACTTAATCTTCTATAGGTACCTATTGGACAAAATAAGCGTCGTTTGAAATTTTGATTTCGTTAGTTCACCTCGTTGCGTCTTATCTCAAAGGTTCCTTTATATTCACACCATAATATAGATAATAATAAAGTTGTAACAGTTTTGCATTAAAATCAAATGCTTAGCTATTATTTTGTCGGGCAAATTCCTGGATATATGGAACAAGTTTAAAAGAATAGTTACAATGAAATGCATGCGAATATCAAGTAGGTATTGTTTTCGAATACATTTACTCGATTTACCTACATATTGAAATTAATCTATTACAAATGCGAACGTAGAGAGCCATTACAATCGATTGATCTGTAGCGACATTGACGATTATAATAAAACATGAGAATGAATGCGGGCTTTATCTGTAAGTAATATGGATACTTATTAAATACACAGTAGCCTTCCTACACATAGCTATGTATAAAACATAAGGCCGTAAGATGAGTTTGTTTGTTGTTTCATTATTAATATGTTTTTTAACACCTTTTTAGGCGCCCACATATAAGTAACTTTTTGTAACGATGAATAAATATGGTAACGCCTACCGCCTTTCTCGTGGGACTTACGGATTGTGTGTGGCTTCTGGATAGAAACTTAGAAAGCCCGTCCTAAGCATTTCGTTCCTTGAAACGACGGCTACACACAAATGCGTCCGTATGGAGATATCAAATTAAGGCCCACGAATTATTCCTCTGACTTGATTTGACATGTCGTGTCTGTGTGTGCGTGCCGCCTGTTATCATATATTTTATGGAGTTGGCCCTCTATACCGAGCCGTGTTGTTTTGTACACTTGATTACATTGCACACACTGTTGCGACACGTCAAGTGAGAGGTGTTTGGTGCATTACTGTATATTCTACCGTCTATCTATACAATGGCGAGTTTTCTAAAGAGTGGTTTCACACATGTCAATAGATTTAGTGAGTATTTATTTAGTTTTTTTTGTACAAAGCACGGCAATTGACCCAACACCATCTGAATTAAAGCGCTAATGAGAGTCCATATGCGAAGATAGCTAGTGCAGAATATACATTGCACTAGCCGCCTCCACCTTGCCGGCCCAAAAGGTGCTTTTTCACGCAACAGTGAGTTTTTAGTGAACATTTACCCATTTTTGGAGTTCCATCAGTTTCTCTCGTAGATTAGGTAAGATTGTAACTTTTTTGTGATTCACAAATGAACAAAGTATAACACAATACCTTGTATGTATACATACGTCAATGGTCGTTACAGTACTGTATATCTTAGCTTTTGTGTAAATGAAATATATAGCGTCAGGAGATATACGAGTGTTATCCATTATTCTCTTCGCTATAGGCGGTGGGAAATGTAATTTAGTAGATGTTTACAGTCCCTGTAATGTGTTTTCTGAAACGGCTTTCAATTGTATCTCAACGTGACATTAAATGTATATACCGATTGTTGAACGAGATTATGGTAAGTCAGTTAATTAAATGGCAACATTACATCACTTAGTGTTTGAATAAAGATTGGGGATTTGGCTTACCATAAAGGTTGTTATGTTATATTTGTATTTAAAATGGGAGGCAAAGAAGCTTATTCCTTCTACAGCTCTACCCTCCATGTTGCGAGTTTTCATGTCTGGAATCTGTTTCGAGTAGAAAACTTTAACGTAAGTGACATAATCGCAAGCAATACAGGTACTAGAGCAATGAGAGAGTAGACAATTGACAGTATTAGTGTTTAATAATTCTGTTCCTCATGGCACCACGATATTATAATTAGGATCAACAACTATGCAAAATTGACGCAAAGCAGATAAAAAAATGTTTTCATAATTTAAACAAAGGTCGAATTATGTTAATCTTATTCGACCTTATTAACACCATTTGTCACTAAAGACAAGAATAATACCATGTTCCATTTACGAAGTATTGCATCAAAAAACGTTTCAAGAAACGTTCTTATTTTCAGGAAGCTCAGTGAACCGTGGTCGAGAATATTCTTGTTAGAGAAGCCGTACTCCACATTACGAAATATTAATGGGTACTTACCGGTTCGAAATATTTGTTCTATTCCGATATCTCGATCCAGTTTCATGGGCTGTGGTCACTGCGAACTGTGAAGATGTTGACAGGCGCTATTTGCAAACAGAGTCGTTATGTTGTTTGTGCGTTTTTATTCCTTTTAGTTAACCGACTTCAAAAAAAGAAGGAGGTTATCAATTCGTCTGTATGTTTTTTTTTGCTTCAATTATTTACCAATCAGAATGTTATCTGATCTAGCATCTAGGTGACTTTGTGTTCTATAAAGTTTAGAGATGGTCCGAATGTGGTTTGAACCGAATACGAACTTCGGCCGAACATTCGGTAAAAAAACATAATTCGGCCGAAGTTCGGCCAAAGTTCGGTTCTTTTTACGGCGGTTTCTGTAGTCACGACACGTTCTTACTAGTTTACGCGCGTTTAATTAGACGAATATTAGTTTCATTTCATTTTTGTTATTATAAAACAACTACAGAATTTGATTTATATTAATTTACTATAATGCTTTGAGGAATATCACTTAATTATTTTTGGTTCTTTTGGTACAACTTTTATTTCATTAATTTTGTATTAGATTTTTTCCTTTAAAAAATAATCTGACACTTATTTTATTATTAATTTTATTTTTGTTATTTTGTTACATCTACATTGTTTTATTTTGAATAAGTTAATGTTTAGAGGAATATCAGCTATGTTTCTTTTCTTTAAAAAATATGTCAAATAAGTACCCCCAAAAAATATACTATGATTATGAAGTGTTGGTTTAATTATCTTTGACAAAATAGTTGAGTTATTTCAATAGTTTCTTGTACCGAATGTTCGGCATTTGAAACGAATGTCGGCCGAATGCTGAAGTTCGGTTCAAGCTGCCGAAATTCGGCTAAACCGAATGTGAAACGAATTTCGGCCCATCCCTAATAAAGTTCTATTCTATCCTAAATAACTATCTAGTTTTTTACAATTTCAGTACCTACTGTTTTGTGATTTGTACAGTTCCATTTATAGCGTCTTCGCGCATTTGAATGATTCCGATTTGTTTTTCTTTGGGACAGTTTTGAGTGTGAATTATAGGTTAGCTTAGGTTAGGTTATTAATGTTACCTTTTACAAATGTTTTAGGACCGTTCTGTTTTAATTCAATCCCTCTTTTTTAAATCTTTTTGTGACATAAATATTTTTTGGCTTTGTGGATTTTACCATTTTCCAAACAACTAAAGGAACAAAGAATAAACTATATTCCAAAGAGAAGTCTTTTGAAGATGAGCTAGAGTTTCGTTATGTCATATCTAATAAAATATGTTAAACAATAAACGCACTCTGACAGAAGTTTTCGAGACTAAAAATACTTACTTATTTATCAGATCACAGATAGAAAGAATATTGTCGTTACTGTTTAGCTGGGATAAAAATATACCTACTTACTTAAAAGTGTGCGAGCGACAGAGAAAGCATTTAATCCTAAGTTTTTTCGTGTCCTGGAGAACGGTCAACGAAATTCACTTTTATTGGTAACAGTAACGAGTAAGTTCTAAGTATAACAAAATAGTGGTCGATACCTAATGGTCGTATTATTTTACAAAACTATGTCGCATTACTCGCAGTCATTAAAGCGCTCACCTCCAGGATACATGTGTATCTACTATTTATTACGCAACTAATCTATCAAAATATATCAAAAAACCTTATTCAGGGAACATTTGCATTATTCAATATTTCATATATCTAGATCTAGAGTCTAGACTATAAAAGATAACATATTATCTGTTACATCACCAGGGCAGCTTCAGGTATTGTTAACAATGAAATATCAGGAATTTATGTCCCGGGCCACTCATAAATAGCCGTGTAAGGTATATTGGTATCTCCATACATCGTATTTGTATATATTGTTCCCTTTCTCTTCTTAACGCATATTTATGTAGCATCTATGGGTCAATAGATAATCCTGAGCATTTATTTATGAGATAGCGGTGAGCTTTCGTCGAACGTAACTTTTATCGCAACAGCGAATAAACGCAAACTTGCAAACGAGCATCTCGTCGAACATTCTAGCGAACGTGGCGTGCTTAGTATATTTCCAAACATTTGTTTTCATTCGTGTGAATAGAAGCGCGAAGTCTGTCTGCCCGCCTAGCATGACCACCGAAACGCGATATGATAAAGCCATTTATCGCTTTGAACTGTCAAAAATCATTGGATATAACCGCCATCTTGAAATTTTATCGAAACTGCGAACATGTATTGTAGGTATTTAATAATATATAAGTTCGCAGTTATAATAAAATTTCAAGATGGCGGTTATATCCAATGATTTTTGACAGTTCAAAGCGATAAATGGCTTTATCATATCGCGTTTCGGTGGTCATGCTAGGCGGGCTGACTGTTTGTCAGTCATGTCTGAATTTACGGAAGATTTCGGTAACAAACTCGTGAAGTCACTCCATTCAAATATTCAGTTACATTGTTTGTTGTTACATAAACATAGTATTAAATAGTGCAACTGCAGTGCCGCACAGAGAGAAAATATATACATACTTACATGTATTAAAATCAGAAAAAATGTATAAAAACACTATTGAAATTAGTTAAAATATAAAGTAGTAAAAGGTAAGTAGTTAATTTAAAAAGGTAATGGAAAAAATCAACGACTCTCTTGCAATTTTTGCACGAAGAGAAATAAAGGTTTTGCACATTATAAAATTTATATGAGCACGAACAATACATGTTCCGTCCCGAATATTTGTAAACACACGTGATTTTACGTAAGCGGTCACGTTCGCTGAATAAATATACCGGAGAACGGTTATTCTGGTGCAATTTGCGTTTGAAGAGGCAATAGAGACTTTGTGTGTAGGTTCGTTGTCTGATAGAAAATTCTATACGCGACCATAGGGAGCTGTTGTCTGGTCAGGGCTGCGTCTTCGCTGCTTTTAGTTTGAAACGCTCGCTTCATTTAGGATCTCTAGACTATGAAGTAATATGGCAAATAGTATTGTACGGAAATTTTTAAACAGAATAGAATGTTTATTTGCAAGAACATGGTAACTAAGATTTTATACAGGTGGTGACGAAAATACTACTATAAAAATTAAACATGGGCTATATTTATTTATTTATTTAAACTTCATTGCACAAAAAAACAAAATGTACAAATGGCGGACTTAACGCCTAATGGCATTCTCTACCAGTCAACCAGGGGCTAAGCAGAAAACTCTAAAAGCGGTGCACAGCAATAAAAAAGATTTTTTTTAACAAACTTAACGAAACAAAGTTAAAATAGCAATACATACATACATATGAAATAAACTAAATATATAAATATAGAATATACTACATAAATTTTACACATCAGTAACATAACTACATGGAAATAAAAAATACAAAAGAAAAAGAAGATAAAATATCATACTTAGTATACAGTAACTACTTAAGAGAATTAAAAAAATATTCACGCAATTCCTTCTTGAAGAGGGTCCTATATTAGTTCATGGAAATGTTTTGCAACTTTTAAACACATCTTATTCATATGATAATTTCATGACATTTCTATGAAATAATTGGCTGCATTATTTCATAGAAATGTCATGAAATCATCAAATGAATTACACACCAGTCTCACCTTCACATTGTCTGGCCAGCCGCGCCGGCGAATTTTAAGAGTATCACAACACTGTATGTATTTATGATAATAATTAATCATAATTTAATCGTAATGCAGCAGATAAACTTAATTGATGATGAGAAAAACTCTAAAAGCTGTTAAGAGTTCAACACTATCGAGAGAAATGAACGCAGTGCTGGCGCTGTCCAATTGAGCAGCGCCTCCGTTTACAGATAAGGCAATAAGTACTTTATTTTTATTTTATACAACTAGATGACAAACAAACTGGCGGCCCACCTGGTATTAAGCGGTTACCGCCGCCTATAGACATCTGAACTAACAAGGAAAAATGACTTATATTGCAGGTGGGTTGTTATCCTGAGGCCTAAAATGAAATGCCGTCCATGCCCAGCAATTACACTGGCTACCTTTCTCTTCAATCCGAAACACAGCGAACTGTTTCACGGCTGAAATAAGAAAGGCAGTGGTACCTACCCTTAAGACCCTACATACGGGTCTACCACCTAGTCAATACTGCAGAATAACGCGCACAAATATTATTATCAATCTTAAATTATTTTATACAGAAACAATAATAGTTATTTCATTTCCATACATTCCTTTACACTTGTTGTGTAATTATCAAAAAGGTGTTACGCTGTTTTCTGCCAATGGTCATAACTGAGGTCAAAATAAGAGGCTTCACAATTGGTTTCAAATAATTTCAATATCCTATACTAAGCTTTTACAACTGGATAAGGTCGCGTCTACGCTATATTTCCTGGAGGTCTGGTATCATTGTTTTTTGAAGTTTATTAATGATTCCTTTAGCATTTCAAACGTCATCTTGAACCTATCGTCTTTTACCAGCCCGCCTGCGTCTCCTCAACAACTGAAAACCCGTCTGGTACCATCATCATTATCATCACCAGCCTATATAAGTCTCACTGCAGCAGGTCTTCTTACATGGGAGAAACACATGAGGAGTTTGGGCCGTCACATCACCACGCTGGCCCGATGTGGGTTGGTGGGTTGCTTGTACACACACTACTTAAATATTTAACCGTACCAAAAGTTCAAATTGATGAAAAACACTGACTGGTTATTAATTTTTGTAACCTTGCCACCCTTATATTCTATAGACCGCTCGGTTACGTGCCGTTGGAGCTTTGAGAGCGAATCTAAATTGGTTTACATATTTTGTATCAGATTCATTAAATGCAAGCGCTGCAAAGGAGATTAGTTTCGATGTGCTGAAAATTAAAAGCCACAGTTCAGTGGTTTGGAATTGACAGAAATTGAATAATACACTCAACACCAGGGCTTGCTCGGAGCGTGATTTAGAATTTATATAGAACCTTCCGTGGAAAAGTGCCATCAACATTAAATAATAAAACCTTTTAGCGATTTCCTTTATAAATCTGAGTCAGGTTCCCCGGAATGGATCCCGGAATTGGGGAAGACCCCGTAAACGTTTGCGTGACGACTTGGAAGCTTATTGACTGAAATTATCAAAGACAACTGACATCTTCAGTATTACTGCGCCACGATCGCTGTAAAGTAATCGAAACGTCGGGTGTATAATAATAATGTAACATTTAATGAAACGCGAGTTAAATCCGGTAAAGATGTTTTATTTCAAACTTTATCAAGCTTAAAAGTATCTAGTGACTTCATACCTTCGGGTTTCATTATCCTAGAACTCACATTACCCATTGGTAATGTGATAACATGAAATTCATTAATTTCATGTTATCACACTGCGGGGATTAATAAATATTCCGCGAAGTGAGATCAGAACTTTTTGTTATATTTTACTTTTTATTTTATGTATCTTGGCGGTATATTGGAATAACGTTACAAACACGTGTGCAAAATATTTCTCGAACAAAAAGTGACTCAAAATAAAACATTTTGTAGAAACTGACAGACAGTCGGTGCAGACAGTTAAGAAATACATAGAAATTCTGACATCTGAGCATTGGATGTTTATGACGTAAATTGTTATCAATGATATAAATTCAAATATTAAAGGAAAGCTTGTTGGTTGAATCAGGAACATTTGAAAGTCGATATCAATTTGTCTGGATGAGCTAAATGCAAATGACTGGAATCCCAATGCAACGAGTCACGAGTCATATCACAACTTCTTTATGCGTGATGTTAAGGTGGCAATCACTAATGAAGACTTACACAAGTGTTAAGCAGTAAAAATGTCGTAATTATAACTCCACTACGAAGTTTAAGATAGGTAGTTTCTACGTCTGTGGATAAATAGATATTCCGCTCACTATTCACAATTCGTCTCGCCTTGACGTAGGTACTGCAATAAAAACAGGTATAAAATTTTCGTTGAATTTCGTTCGTTTTCCAACATTTAGAATAAGGGTCAGTATTAGCACCCTTCTCAGGTAAGATATGGCGACATATTGTGAGGTTGTTCATCAAAAGACCAAAATTGGAAAAAATATTGAAATAAAACAAAGGAGGTTGAATAGACAGCGTATGGTGCGTTCGGGAGCTTAAACTTTAGCTTCTTCGCCAACCGCTTCATCTGCTGCGCTGCGTATTGTATGCTTGAATGTGTTCAATACGAACGAAGAACTTTGGATGAGTCTAAAGCCCAACGATGAAGAAGAATAAGAAAATGGTGAAGTAGGTACGTTTGTTCGAGCGGTATCTCAGTATACGAGTATGGGGATGGTTGTTTGAAAGGTTAAGTTTGTCATTGATAGCTTTACTTTAGGTATTTGTATTATTGTATGTAATATAAAATATTTTGCACACAAGGTGATGGTGATTTCGGTTCAAGAGTCGCGGCGCGTAAAGTGAAGGTAGGTACTAAGGGGGCAAAACACACCGAGACGCGACGCCACAATGCTTGATGTGGCCAGATAGTTCCAGGAGACGCATCGCGGCGTCGCCTTGCTGCGTAGTTAGACAATGCTAATCGAACCCACCCCACTCAATTTAGTGAGGAATATTACGAGTATACGATAGAACTGTGAGTGTAGGCAGGATGCCTTTTTTTTCTTCTGAGGGGAAGCTCTGCCAGCCTTACTTCCAACTCCTGAGGCAGGCGATGAAAGGGGCGCGGGGCTCTCACCCACTAAGCCGCTTAACGATGTACCCCATCTTGCTGCGGATTGACGGTGTTGCGGACACTAAAAGAGAATGACATCGCTACACGGTCGGACGCAAATGACCTACCACTGTCAGCCTCCTCTTCAAGAGGATCAAGTCCCGAACCTGGCTGTTCATGCCGCACATGATCCCCTTAGAATTGGGCAAGTTTTTTTAATACCACTAAGGTGGCAATCAAGCACACGGCCCACCTGATGGTAAGCGGTTACCGTAGTCTATGGACGCTTGCAACACCAGGGGTATCACTTGCGCGTTTTTTGAAGAACTTCATGCTGTACTCATTCGAGAAAACCTCTGCAGGGAGCTCATTCCACAACCTGAGCGTACGTGGGAGAAAATTCCTCTGAAACCGTACAGTACGCGACCACTTTTCACGTTTCAATGCGTCGCGTCTCCATAATGCCTTCACCTCGCCTGCCTGCGCCTCGCGGCTTCATGAAGCGCAGCGCCGCTCTTGTGGCCTGCACCTACCGGCAAAGCACCACTGCGTCGCCATACCATGCGTTGCGCTGCGAGGCTCCGAAGACGCCGCGGAGCATTCTCGAATTGTTTCAATGAAATGTGTATCTTTTTGTGTAGTAATTAAAGTCATACTTTGTAGCACTATTTTTAAAAGTGCGCGCCGCGACGCGTCTCTTTGTGATTTGACCCTTGCGTTCTAAGATGACATTCGTCCCCCTCCTCGCATTTGGCATCGTAAAGCGCGAACAACGATATAATTTATATTCTAACTTTTCTTGTCTTCTATTTCTTGTATTCTAACTTCGTTATCACTCGGGATATTTCTGATTTATTGTGAGTCCTCGCCTTTTACTAGAGATATTATTCACAATTTCGCAAACATTTTTGAACTGTAGCTCTAAGTTCAGGAAAAATATGTATGTGACTAAGGAAGGAAGTATAATGTGTTTGATTGAGTAATAAAATATTCAGATGTACATTTTTGATACAATAAAAGCAGCGAAGAATAAGAAGTAAGAACCAGTACTTCACTACATCAGGATCAAGAGGCTTAGGCGATACCCCCATAACGTTGATTGGACAGAGGGGGATAGAGATGTGACTTGTCAACGCGAGGAAGAAAGACAACAATAAAATACCTCACGCGCGTGTAATGTTTGTTAGTTACAAGAAGAAAATAAATTTTATTACAACAGTAACTTTTTCTAATATTTTGTTTAAAAAGGTTTTAATCGTGCGTCTTAGGTTTAAGGGGTTTAGTAGGCCTATTTGGAGAATATTTCCATGACTTGTTGCCTAGAATGGCAACAAGTCATAGAAATAAACTTTTGGGTTTAAAATATTCATCCGTTTGCTAATAAAACGGAAAGAAGGAAAATCTTAGGATTATTTTTCTATCGATTAAATTGTTTCTGTAAAATTATATTTGGCTTTTGTAAAATACTTTAGTGATTAGTCTTTTCTAATATATCTGTCTATCTAAAAACAAGAGGCTTAAAGTCGGAGAAATAGGATTGATTGATTCCTTATTAAATTTTGTTTGAAACAGCTGTTTTTTTTGCTATTCCAATTTTTTTTCAGCCAAGTCGTGTGTGTGCAAAGCCTTTGTTTTTGTGTGCGTTCCCTTTAAACCCCGTAAAAACAGATATGATGTTCACTTTTCGTATTAAAATTTCGAGTTTCTACACCCACTACCGGTTTTGCTTCTGCTGAAATATACCAGTAGGTACCCATTTTTCGACTTTGTGTCCACTGCATTACACCGTATTTTTGTTTGCATAAAAGTCACGCTGAGAGCACCGCTGACTGTATCCACATGCTAACGTAGTCTGTTGGAGCTGTAACCACTGGAGCGATTATCGGCTGTATGCATTAGATAGGTACTTGGGTATTTCTGACCCACTGATCCATGCCGACCGCTCGGATCAAATGGCATATCTTTGATGTTACGTACAAACATGTAACTAAGTATTTGATTTACTTCTGTATGTGTATTTAAATAAAATACATAGAAACATTTTTTTGACATTACCTAGAGCCTTGCGTTTTTTTGAAAGAGCAGGATACGTACCTAAGTACGCGCGTATCAAAAACGCGCATACTCTGTGCGTTCAAAAATTCGTTTCAATAGGCGTAATACGAGTATAGGTAGGGGCGATGATGCATGAAGTACAGTTACACCAATGAATGTAAAAGGTTTATTGGGAAATATTTACAACAGATCGCCTTACTACATTAATCAGGACAGTCAGAAGATATAGGTAATATTTACAAGGCACGGAAAATAAAAGAAAACTAAATAATAATAATATGTTACACGCGACGAAAGTAATAAAATTGTTCTAACCAAAATAACAGTCCATCCGTAACCATGGCAACCAGACAGCTATGCCAAGAAGTCTATCGTCGGCCGTGCTCGCTAACTCCGGGGTGCCATAGAGGCCTACACCATGAAGGCGGGATTGCAATATAATAAGAAAATATATTTACATAAAGATTTAATGAAACATGGAAAAATGAAGTGAAATGAAATGCGGTGAAATATGTGTGAACAGGGTCTCCACATCACTCCCCTCCAGAGACCGTCACTACGGGCGATAGTAATCTGGGAAACGCACATGTCGACCAGACCGTGTGGACTTAGATGCTTTGTCACCGTCACCCGTCGATGAACCTGACTGGACCTGCGGAGTCAAGCCACTATCGTTGGAAAGTATGTAAGCTGGCTTGAGGCGATCGACAGATACAGTAACTGGTTTGCCTTTGACCAGCAACTTATAAACTTTCTCTCCTCTGCTGACCACTAGATGAGGACCAGAGTAAGTTGGAGCCAGAGATCCTCGCAACGCGTCCTCCCGGAGAAATACGTGACTGGAGGACTTAAGATCCTTGAAAACAAAGACCTTACCAGTGCTATGATGAGAGGTAGGAACAGGCTGTAACTTTTCAGCGAATATCCGTAAACGGGCAGAGAAATCAGACACATCTGTTGTACCCTGAACACTACCCTCGAAGAACTCCCCGGGTAATCTTAAGGGTTCCCCATAAACAAGTTCAGCGGACGAAGATTGCAAATCTTCTTTAAATGCGCTTCTAATCCCCAACAGAACCAACGGCAAAGATTCCGTCCAGTTTACATCAGCGTGGCATTTGATTGCAGCCTTTAACTGTCGATGGAACCTTTCCACCAAGCCGTTACATGCCGGGTGGTAATCAGTAGTGCGACGGTGTTTGAACCCGATTATTCTGGATAGAAATTGGAATAACGCGGATTCAAATTGCCGTCCACGGTCGGTTATAATGTCAACGGGGCAACCAAACCTTGCGATCCAACCTGTTAATAATGCTCGGCCTACTGTTTCTGCCGTAATGTCAGCAATGGGAATGACTTCGGGCCACCTACTGAATCGGTCTATTGCCGTCAAGCAGTAGCGAAAACCTTGTGACAACGGTAATGGGCCGACAATGTCAATGTGTACGTACATAAAACGAGCTTGCGGTAACTGGAAAGTACCCAAAGGAGCTGCAACATGACGGCTGACTTTCGCACGTTGACAAGCTAAACAAGTTTTAGACCAAAGGCGGCAGTCTTTTCTGATCCCCGGCCACACAAAACGTGTAGACACTAACTTTGAAGTGGCATTAGCGCCAGGGTGACTTAGACCGTGCAAACAATCAAAAACCTGCTTACGCAAAGCAGAAGTTACAAAAGGCCTCGGTGAGCCAGTACCGATGTCACAATAAAGTTCGGTGGGGCTACCCGGCAATGGAACTTTCGCGAGTTGCAAGGACGTTTCGCTGTTGAGAAGCCGCAAAAGCTCTGGATCTGAGTCCTGAGACTCAGCCAACAGCTTGAAATCAACCGGACACTGCAACTCCTCGACACGGGACAAAGTATCGGCAACCACATTGCTTTTACCCGATATGTGTTGAATATCGGTCGTAAATTGTGCAATTAGATCCAGATGCCTATATTGTCGTGGTGAACAGTTGTTCTTACCCTCGCGGAAAGCGTGACACAATGGCTTGTGGTCGGTGTAGACTGTAAAATGACGAGCCTCCAACATATGCCTAAAGTACTTGATACCTTCATAAATCGCGAGTAACTCCCGATCGTAAGGCGAGTACTTCTGTTGAGAAGGGCTCAATTTTCTAGAAAAGAATGCCAAAGGTTGCCAGTCCCCTTCTTTGAATTGCTGTAGTACAGCGCCCAATGCTAAATCTGATGCATCCGCGACAAGGGCGAGCTTGACTTGGCAATCGGGATGTGCTAATAAAGCTGCGTTGCAGAGACTGTCTTTGCTGAGTTGGAAGGCCGCGAGAGCATCACCAGTTAAGTCAACTGGATGAGAAGCTTTGACAGAGCCGGCGAGCAGAGCGTTAAGGGGCGCTTGAATTTTTGCGGCATTGGGTATAAACCTCCTATAAAAATTCAGCATGCCTAAAAAACGTCTAAGCTCTCTGACAGTTCTAGGCTGAGAGAAATTCCTGATAGCCTCGACCTTCGACTCCAAAGGTTTGGTTCCCGAAGCAGAGACTCGGTAGCCTAGAAAATTAACTTCAGTAACACCGAAAAGGCATTTGGAAGTATTCAAGACAACCCCGTACTTATTCAATCTTGTGAACAGCTGGTGCAAATGGACTTCGTGTTCAGCTGGAGTCTTGGAAAACACCAAAAAGTCATCTAAATAACAATAGCAGAAGTCTAAACCTCGAGTGACCTCATCTACAAACCTCTGGAACGTTTGGCCTGCGTTCCTTAGACCAAAGGTCATATATGGGAACTCAAACAAACCAAACGGAGTTGTTATTGCCGTTTTCTGTATATCAGCCTCATGAACAGGGATCTGGTTGTAGGCCTTTAAAAGATCTATGGTCGAAAAGATAGTAGAACCGGCAATACAGTGAGAAAAATCCTGTATATGTTTGATGGGATACCGGTCTGGGATCGTCCGGGAGTTGAGAAGTCGAAAATCTCCGCACGGACGCCAGCCATTATCTTTTTTAGGTACCAAGTGCAGCGGCGAAGACCAAGGGCTTTCAGATGGACGCGCAGTACCATTGCTCAGCATCAGCTCGAACTCCTGCCTAGCTATTTTGAGCTTGTCCGGGGCTAACCTGCGTGTAGAACAAGTGATTGGTGGGCCGGATGTGGTTCGAATGAAATGAACAGTGTTATGAGCATGAAAACGCGGAGTACCAGCGGGTTTGACGATTTCCGGGAATTTTGAAAGAATATCATGATAACGCGAAGTGCCAAAAGGTATTTTTACTGAACAAATGTTAGGTGAGTTAGCGATGCAAGCGGCAGAAGACAAACGAGTTGTATTGTCTATTAAACGTTTGTTATGTACATCAACCACTAGTTTGTAATGACTCAGAAAGTCAACACCAATTATCGCTTTCACGACATCAGCAACAATAAAAGACCACGGAAAGTTTCGGCGTAGTCCTAAATTCAGCTTAAGCTCCAAAAAACCATAAGTGTCGATCACACTACCGTTGGCTGCAGATAACTGATAATCCGTCTTCGCCCGTCGTTCACGTAGCGCAGCTCGAGGGAAAACGCAAACGTCGCTCCCAGTGTCTACTAAAAATTGTAGCTTCGAGCTGTTGTCTGTGACGAATAGGCGACCATTGAAAGTTGGGCAGCCGTTCGTCGCCATTACAGACTGCCTTGACCGTTTCCCGTTTTATGGAAGTCGCATGGTTTTAAACACTTCTGAGCTTTGTCTCCAAACTTACTATGGTACCAACAAAGCGGATACCTTCGGTGATGAGATGCGGAACGTGCAGAACGTGTAGAACGGGACGATGATCGCTGACGCTCTTGGCTGCTACAACGGCTCTGAGGACGCGACTGCCTGTTCAGCTGCATCGTTAAGCTCTTGACAGCTTCTTTAAGCTCGGCAATTTCCAGAGCCATGGACTGCATGCTGTAGCCAGGTGCGGACGCGGCAGCCACTTGTAGCGCGGGCGCGACAATATCCTGCACCCTGTCTGCAAGATCGGCGAGTGCTTCCAGAGAGCTGTCCTGTTGAGATGCAATCAGTGTCTGGATATTGCTCGGAAGTCGGCTACTCCAAATCGTTCGAAGAAAATCGTCAGGAACAGATGGTCCGGCTAAGCTCTGAAGATGACGTAAAAATTGAGAAGGCTTGCGATTACCCAATTCCTCATGCATAAGTAGCTGATGAACCTTCTTCGCACGTGATGCCGACAAGCGTTTGATGAGTTCTTGCTTCAGCTTATCATACTTGCCGGTCTGCGGCGGATTGGTAATGATATCCTTAACTTCTTTCGAATACTGTGCATCCAAATTACCAATCACGTAGAAAAATTTTGTCGAGTCCGTAGTAATATTAGATATCGCAAATTGCCCCTCAATCTGAGCAAACCATATCTCAGGTTCCTCGGGCCAAAACGGAGGAACTCTAACGCCAACGCGAAAAATATCGGACGTCATCGCCGTGGAAACGTGTTCCGACTGTGTATTACAACCATTCGTCGGCGCCGTATGTGCTCCGCCATTGTCTGACGCTACCGCTTTAGCCGAATCGCTATCGCTCATGTTAAAAGTAAGGTGGTAAGTACTTGCGGTTTAGATGCCAATATCTCCTGTAAGCGCCTTCAGTCGGGGTCACCAGTTATAGGTAGGGGCGATGATGCATGAAGTACAGTTACACCAATGAATGTAAAAGGTTTATTGGGAAATATTTACAACAGATCGCCTTACTACATTAATCAGGACAGTCAGAAGATATAGGTAATATTTACAAGGCACGGAAAATAAAAGAAAACTAAATAATAATAATATGTTACACGCGACGAAAGTAATAAAATTGTTCTAACCAAAATAACAGTCCATCCGTAACCATGGCAACCAGACAGCTATGCCAAGAAGTCTATCGTCGGCCGTGCTCGCTAACTCCGGGGTGCCATAGAGGCCTACACCATGAAGGCGGGATTGCAATATAATAAGAAAATATATTTACATAAAGATTTAATGAAACATGGAAAAATGAAGTGAAATGAAATGCGGTGAAATATGTGTGAACAGGGTCTCCACACGAGCATGAGACCTGCATAAATAAGTAGATATACATGTAAAAAGTTTTTTTTTATAATTTTGACTTTGGCAACAGGCACGTAACATACAACCACGAAATGTAAACTTTTTAGTTATCGTCGCAGATTGTATGTTTAGTTTGATATACGAATATTATACATAGAAAAATTTCTAAACTAGAAAAATTTTCACGTGCCGGGGCGGGGATCAAACCCGCGACCTTTCATAATCCGGGTCGGGTGACTGCTCTAACCATCTGAACTACCAAGGACTTGGGATAACCCTGTGAAATTCTTATAGTCTATCTGTATTTAAGTTATGAGCTAACGTCTACCCTACAATGTGGAAATATTCTATTTCTACATCCGAACGTGTATTTTTACAAATACCCACGATTCGGTTAATGTATTTTACACACATTTATAATAATGTTAAAATGAAATTAAGATTATGAATATTATTTTACGCTGTTCATATGGTTTCAACTTAATTATAAAGAAGAAAAGGTGAATTTGATTTTGTTTTAATCACAAGGTATGTATACAAAATTTTGTGTCTCGAATGTTTTCCTTGGTACTTAGCTTACAGTACTAAAAACGTTTTGATATTTTCAAAGACGCATAATCAAACGTAGAATGCTTGAAGCTCTCTTGATGTTAAAATAACGAGCACTCCAGCCCTCAACAGCCCTTACTCTGCATTAAATTGTGTCCAAATAAACTGGGACCAACCTCGGTTCATTTCTGACTTTCACAGATAATTAATTCTTTATTATGACATCAGATTTATTCATCGACCATAAAAAAGTTGCCATAACGCATAAAAATGTTTAAAGCAGTGGTCTTAAGTATTTTTGCAATTCCAGGCCAGCGACCCTCAAAACTAAGTGAAGTAAAGTAATTATGAATTCTCTATTCCTTAAAATTCTCAAATTATTTTCGAAGGTTACGTTCATGATGTCGATTTAAGGGTAAGATTTGTATGTCCATAATTTTTTAACCCCCGACGGCGAGAGGGGTGTTATAAGTTTGACGTGTCTGTCTGTGTATCTGTGTGTCTGTCTGTGGCATCGTAGCTCCTAAACGAATGAACCTATTTTAATTCGTTTTGTTTTGTTTGAATGCTGACGTGATTAGGATGGTTCTTAGCTATAATTTATGAAGATTAGTTTTGGTTTAGATCGCATTCAGATAAAAAGGTTTTACTAACTTTCACAGATCCGATTGATTTGAAATTTATTGTATTGTCACTTCGGTGACATACCCGAGTGTCTCCCCATCAAAAAGTCTGCGGGGTCCTTAATTCTTCAGAAACTTACAGCAGATATAGCGTATTTGGGCTAGATTAGATAGATAATTAATGGGACCGGGGTTACTTAAAATTTTCAATTTTTCATCTATATATACAGTACAACTGCAACATAACTTTACAAAATATGCTCCAGGAGTCCTACTGAAGTTTTTCTTACAAACTTTGTCTCGCAAAGTTAGGTGAAAGTTCGAGAGGAAACCTCTAAAAGTAAAAGTAAGTTTTATAATTCATTCACGTAGAAACTTTTAAATTTCACAAAAATAAATCTCAATTTCTAATATCCTGGAATCTTTTCCACGACGCTGGCTGACTGGTCTGTGCCCCTTGCTATACAGGCTACTCGGTCACCGGGTCCCGGGTTCAAATCCCGGTAGGCGCTGATGTTTGTATGGATGTTTATATGTTTATTTAGTACATTTCTAACACATTGGCCCTAATTCTGGAGAACACGTGCTAAGTCTAAATTTAAGTTCAGTGCATCTCTTTCTACCAAAATTAATATGAAAGGGATGGCTGTCATATAATTTGACATTTAGAAACGTGTGTCCAATTTTCGACCTTATTGAACGTGATAAAATGCAGTGTTTAGGAAGCACCTCCGTACATGCCGTCTAAAATTATCTATGGTTTCTTTGAAATCTATCTAAATTTATGTGACAGCTCTAAACAGATTCTTGCTATCTTTTTCCTATGACATATTGCGAGAAAGAGATATACTGTACTTAAATTTAGAATTAATGTGTGTCTTTAGAATTAGGCCCATTATTATCATTATTTCTCTGTTATCTCATAAAATAAACTCTAAATGATGCCTAGATAATAAATAATGAGGCCTAGATAATAAATAAGTATCAGTGTCTGAATGTTATTCTTATTTTAAAGAGCGTAAAGCCCTCGTCGTGATAACTTTCTTTCCAAAATGGAAACAGCCTCCTTATTCTCAACTGTCGGATCACGGATTCGATTCGAAAAGTCACATGCCGTCTCGCTTCGACGCATAGCGATAAAAAGTGACCGGTATGGAGTTTCCGAAATTCGAGTATTTTCCGACGCTTCAGAATAAGGGGGCTGAAGTGACCATTAATGCGAAGTTCGAAAGTTCGAAGTAATTAGGCTAAGACGTTTCAAAATCGTTTGGCTAAACATTGATTCACAAGTTTCATGTCAATAGTGACGTAGGAGAGGAGTTTTCGCTGTTAATAGGCCGCTTTCCGGACCAGCGACTCGGTTCAAAGTTGCTGATACACCCCGGTTGCTATAAACGGGATGTGACGTCAAACTCCCCCTTGGGGCTTTTTTTCCTATTTTTTAATACCATACGAGTTGGCTGGTGATATATTGAAATTTGACCGCAACGTCATGCGATGGAGAATTTACATTTAATTGAGAACCAGACCCGTTGTGGAGCGACTATTATCATCATGATTTTTATGATCAAGATGGAAGACGAATAACATGTAGTAGGCCCATACCTGTGTAGGGTCGTGGGGGTAGGTTACACCACCTTTTGTATTTTAGCAGTGAGCAGTTCGCTGTGTTTCGGATTGAAGGGAAAGATATTCAGATTAATTACTGGGCATGGAAGGTATTTAGTTTTGGGCCTCACGGTGACAGCGCAATCAAGTGATCTATTCCTTGTTATTTTAGGTGACGGTATCCACATACCACCATGTTTGCCATCGACATGGAAACTCCATTGCGACTTTACATTACCACAAGTATTCACGAATCATGCAATCACAAATTTAAAGACTTCGCGAAAATTGTTACCGCGAAAAGAGAAAAAACATCACAAAGTCTACATGACTTTGTGATGTTTTTTCTTAATTGAAATGAAATTCCCCATATATGTTTGCAATGAATTTGTATGGTTACTGAGGCAGTAAAGTGTTTTACATTGTAATATAATATCTTCTTCCAAGTGCTACCGGCACATCCAATGAAGTCACTTTACGAAAACCCCACTACTTATGTCAGTCCGCCTCCAGGACCAAAACTCGAAACCAAAAAGCAGCGAGGGTGACGCAGGGCGATGTTATTTCGCCGAAACTGTTTACAGCCGCGTTAGGATGTGTGTGGGTAGATATGTTTAAGGCTTAAACACTCATCTTCGTTTTGCTGATGATATCGTAGGTGTATCTAAGACCCTGGAAGCCTTGGGCGCAATGCTCGACGACCTATGTATGAGTCTCCAAACAAGTGGGTCTTAAAATGAATAGGGATAAGGTGAAAATTAATTACGAATTCCCATGTCGCACCCACTTTATGAAGGTTGGTAGCTCTACACTGAAAGTGGTTGACGAATATATTTACCAGGCGGAAATAGCACTTGGTAAGTGGAATTTCCAGAAAGAGCTCAATCGACGGATCCAACTCGGCTCAGTGGCGATCGGGCATTTGCGGCATATTCTAGGCCCAACTTCCGCAGTTTCTCAAGAGCAAAGTCTTTAATTCGTGTGCGTTGATAGTGATGACACACGGGAACGAGAAGTAGCCACGAACCTCATAAGAAGGCTCTAAGTCACCCAATGGGCAATGAATATGCTTAGAGTTTTTCTCCGTGATAGAATCAGAAATTATGGGATCCGCAAGAGAACTAAGGTCGCCGCCATAGCCCAAAGAATTGCGAACCTCAAGTGGCAGTGGGCAGGCCACATTCTAAGGAGGACTGACGGCCGTTGGGGCAGAAAAGTCCTTGAGTGGCGGCCGCGTACCGGGAGACGCAGCGTTGGTAGGGCCGCCACAAGGTGGACCGACGATCTGGTGAGGGTTGCGAGAACCCGATGGATTCGGACATCGCAGCCTCGCAGGATCGATCTCTTTGGAGATCCTTGTGGAACGCCTATGCCCAGTAGTGGGCGTCTTTCGGCTGATATGATGATGTATTTCTTCATATCTTAAATTATTGTTATTAGCTACACACAGAAAATGAATATTTCGATTAATATTAGTTTTCAGAATACTTCAAGGAATTTTTACCGTTACGACATTTTTCACACGATGACATCACAAAAGTTATCCAGTCCATTAGAGCCTATATACCCAGAGGTTAATGCAAAACTTTTAACAAGGAAAATTTTCGCAATATTTTTCATGGAATTTCGTACTTTACGCACACGGAAGTGTTTTTCTTGTAAAACAGCAATTACATACATCTCGTTAAATTTATTTCGACAAAAGCAATTTCTTAAAATATTTAGGCGGTACAGTCATCCGTACTAGAATAGGAAAACATAATATCATCAACAGCCTATACGTCCCACTGCTGGGCACAGGCCTTCCTACATAGGAGAAACACGTGAGGAGTTTGGACCATAATACCACCACGCTGGCCCAATGCGGGTTGGTGGGTTAAAGCGGTTGCAGTAACACCCGGGACCAACGGCTTAACGTGCCTTCCTAAGCACGGAGGAGCTCGAGATAACAAAGATTGACCCATCCCAATATCGGCAATAGCGAAAGTTGCTTTGTTTTCGTAATCGAAACCAGAACGCTCAAACCATTAACCCCACTGAGTTCTTCCGCATAATATAATATACAATAACTGATCAACCTAGTGATATCTAAGTACTATAGCGTGTGGGTCTTAATTACTCAAAGACGAAACATTAAAAATAATTCTTGAACTATTGGCAAATGTTTTCATTAAGAGTAAAAACATTTGTTCAGGAGTTTTGCATGTTTAAGTGTATTTTTGTTTAGTATACAGGGTGGTGCTGTCAATACGACAATAAATGAAAACTTGGGCTATATTAGTTCATAGAAATAGTTTGCAACTTTCATAAACATCATTTTATTTGATAATTTCTTGACATTCCTATGAAATAATGCAGTCAATTTTATATTATTTCATACAAAGGTGATGAAATTATCAAGTGAATAAGATGTTTTTGAAAGTTGCAAAACATTTCTATGAACTAACTTAGCCTGTTTTAATTTATTGTCGCATTGACAGCACCACCCTGTATTTTTAGTATTTATTTAAATACATAATATGTACTTGTGCCTCGCGAAAACGAAGGCAGTAGTATTTTGTAAATAAAACAGAATTATATAAAATATGTTTGATTAAAAGTATTTTATTACGTTATTAGCCGATACTTAGTCCGACCGTGTAAAAATGTACTCTATGATTTGCCCCAGGCACTCATTTATGAAAGAATTTTTGTAATAGCCCATTTGAAACATTAAGAATTTTATCTTTAAAAATGTTTTGCTTAAAAGAAATTCGCTATTTTGAAATTCGCAGTATTACGTTTATTTGTAATACGAGTAATAAATAGGTTATCTGAATAGGAGCAACGTGTATGAAGTTCAGGTTTTATAATAAAAAAACGAAAGCAAACAAAGTAATTAGTTGGGATGCTGCCTAAGTTTGAATATGGCGCTCTTTTTCAAAAATTCCACAAGAAAAAAGTTTAGAATATTCATAAAAATAGATATTTTTTCCAAAATTTCCGAGATATCTGACAACAAATTAAAAACAGATATTGTTATGTCAACTATGTTTACCAATATACATATTACATAGTAATTATTAATTCTGTCAGTATGCCCAATGCCCATACATGTTTTAGTATTACAGGAACAAAACATATTTATGACGTCACCTGCTCTGATGCCTGCCTGATTTTATTGACGATTGAGCGTTTTTTGACGATACGCCGCAACACATCAAATATAATAATAATAATAATAATATAATTTATTTGCAAAGAACACAGTTTACAAGATCTTGTTTAGAATTAAAGTACATTTTGTGGTCAACCTGCATGCAGGTGTGCAAATATTTTTAGTCATATTTTTTATTTCTCTCCATATACTCTTTAACGATATAAAAACACCTTGTCTGTAGCCACTTAGTCAAATTTGTTTTAAACATCGTACTTTTTTCTAATTTAATTTGGTCTGGTAGATTATTAAAAATACATACACACATATTACATACATTTTTTTAAAATACATACTTGCGACAAGGAGGCTGACATAGTAAGTTCTTATATTGGGCTCTTGTATGTCTAGAATTAATTTCAACACGTTTTTTGAAATAGTGCATATGGTTTTTTACAAAGATACATGCTTCCCTTATGTAGCTACATATACCACTATTACTGTGAAAAAATATTGATTTTAGAAAATATTTCCTTTGCAATATTTCTTCATATACTTCTTATTTATAAAATGTAAAAAGAAGTCAACTACCATATTATACCAGACACAATTAAATAAATATTAGAGCGGTTGAATCCTAGCGAAGCGTTTTATTTATATCATGAGGCAAAAAGTTAAACAGCATTTTATTCAGAGCCGGGCATTGAGCATAGTTCTCCCTCAGCCGGCAGCAGAAATAGGTTATCAAGTATCAACTGTCCTACGAGGGGTAATTTTGACCTTGATGCCTTGATCAAAATTACCCCTCGTTCGAAATCATCTCTCTCGCCTAGGTATAGTTCGCGTCAAACATCTAGTTCGCGTTGAAGTTACGTGCCGCATTATCGGGCATCTGCCCGCAGCGTTAAAAGATGGAAATAGGAATAATAATTTTATTATTATGAAATGTGAATGTGATTGTGAAATTAAACCATGGGCTTTAAGTATTAGTTCATGGAAATGGTTTCACACTTTCAAAATCATCCTATTCATTTTATAATTTCAGGACATTGCTATGAAATAATGCAGCCAATGTTTTAATTATTTGAATTATTTCATACAAATGTCATGAAATTATCAAATGAATCAGAGGTTTTTAAAAGTGGCAGACCATTTCTAAGAACTAATACAGCCCATGTTTTTATTTATTGTCGTATTGGAGTCCTGGATCCTATTGGAGTCTGACGAGAAGGTCTGACCTGTTAAACCTTGGTCACCCATTTCTTCACAACTTCTTTGAAAGTCAAAAAATTTCATCAAATATATTTTTTAAATATTTTAAATAGTAATTAAAATAATATAAAACTAGAAAAATTTCACGTCCTGAGGCTTAATTTTTGATTTTAACATTATTATGTTTGAAAAATTACTTAGTAAGTAATTAAAATAATATAAAACTAGAAAAATATAGAAAAAAAGAAAAGAAAAGAAAAGAAAATATTGCAAATATAAAAATTTTCTAGTTTTATATTGCCCGAATTGCGAAAGATCGCGGGTTCGATTCCCGCTTCAGGACGTGAAATTTTTCTAGTTTTATATCATTTTAATTACCAAGTTATTTTTCAAACATTTATAATAATGTTAAAATCAAAAATTAGGAATATTTCAAATAGTTTTATTAATTACTGCTTCCCCTTACCTTAGGTTGAAGGTTAAAAATAATTTGGAAGGCAACAAGGCCGAGGCGAGGCATGCGTCTGTGTGGGCCCACACAGACGCATGCCTCGCCTCGGCCGTACCTAGAGGCCTAAATTGAATTCTGTCAGGTTCAATAGATTCCTTCACAACTAACTGTAAAGGCGTCTTGCTTCGGGGCATATCAAGAAATACCGTAGTATTACAATTCGAATTTCAAAGATATTGCCTTTGAGTTAAACCATAAACAACCGGTAATTACCTACGTTCGGTCGGTGTCATTTCATTTATTGCGAGCGCTGTGAAATTTTGTCCATGGTACGTGTGGTGAAAATTGTAAACTAGGTTAGATGATTATTTATTTATTTTGTTAGCCAGTAATAATTACAATGTAACTTAAATAAAGTCGACAAATGACAGTAATATATTTTTGTATAGAAACATTAAGTAGGTGTAATTATAATCGTTAAATAAACTACAAAAGAAAATGTTATGCCTAAGCTGGAATGCCGTCCATGCCCAGTAACTACACTGGCTACAATTCCCTTCAATCCAAAATACAGCGAACTGTTTTGAGGTCGAAATATTAAAGGCGGTCCTACCTACCCATACGAGCCTTCATACAGGTCTAGCAGTAGCAGTTGTCTATAGGCGACAATAGCCACTTACCACCAGGTGGCCAGTTTGCTTGTCATATAGTTGTATTATAAAAAGCCAGCCCGAAGGCGACTTTCAACAATAGTATATCTGTTCTGGTTGGTTTTGTGGATGAAAATTAATAACTTGATATTTTATGAAAGCAAATAGATTCTGATTTTGACAAAGAAATATTTATCCTCCTGGAAAAACCCATTTTCAAATAAAAGCTTACATCTCTGTTTATTTCCTTTTTTTTCTCATAAAAAATACACGAGTCTGTATCATTCATTATAATGCGAATGTCGCTCATGTTTGTCTCATATTATTGTATCATTCTGCCAATGTTTCGTTGTAAAGAGATTAAGAAAACTCCTGGTTTATTTATAATGAACGTGCACATGACTGTAATCAGACACACATACATATTTACATGGGATTACCTGGGAGGGTAGTTGACAACTATTTTTTTATTTCATAAATATGAAGTTTATAACTCTTAAAGAAATATTGCAAAAGAAACAGTATGTCTAAGATCAATAGTTTAGCAAATATAGTGCTATGTTTGATATGTTGCGGCGCATCGTCCAAAAACGCTCCATAGAAAATCCACGGAACAGGTCACGTCACATGTTCCCTTTTTACTAAAAAATGTATGGGCTTACTGACAAAATCAAAATCAAAATCAAAATCAAAAATATATTTATTCAAGTAGGCTCCTAAGAAGCTCTTTCGAATCGACAAAAATAGTTATAACTATGTATTATGTTTTTATTAATAGTTGTCATAATAAAAGTTGTTTTTTTAATTGATGTCAGCAATCTAATATCATTATTACTTTTAATAATTTTTGAAAAAAAAAATGTGACCATTTTTTTATATTTAAAAAAGTACAACTTCAAAAATATTTCATATGTTTTAATTATGAATTGTTTTTTTGGGTAACATTAGGTTATATTTTTCGAATCTATGAAAAATAGCGCCATATTAAAACTTAGGCAACATCCCAATTATTAAGGCGTTGGCGCCTTAACGTGCCTGCCGAAGCACTGTGGAGCTCGAGACCAATCTCATTTGTTACTGCAACCGAATTACCCACCAATCCGCATAGAGCCAGCAGCGAGCGGCATAACAGCACTATAATGGCCCAAATTTTTCATTTCAGAGTTTCAGAAATGATGAGATGGGAAGGCCTCTGCCCAGTGTGACGTATATAGGCTGATGATGATGATGTGATTGTGAACGAAATAAGTTCCTACCTATTATTGGTGAAAATATAAAAATACTATAATCTTTATCTCCCAAATCTTTCTCTGCGGGCTTATTCGCTAAATAATTTATTATTTCAGTCATTATCACTATGATAATCACTGATGTAAATGCCTATCTATTGCTATCTATTAAAGTTTTTTTTTATACAACTAGATGACAAACAAGCTGACGGCCCCCTTTTTTATACAACCAGAGATGATAAAGTGATATTATAATAAACTTAATTATATACAAACCTATTATTAAACTAGTAGTGGATCTACAAATATTAGGTAGGGGGAAAAGTCTTTTCGCATTATAGTATGTATGAACTTGTAACGAAATCTCTTTGGCTGTACTATTTGTATCTGGCTGGTTTTGGTATCATGAAAAGTTTAGATTTTAAAAAAGATAATACCAAATTCAAATTAGGAATCTCTTAATGATGCTTACTTTGGGCTAGATAATAGGTGTGAGTGTATAAATATTATTATTATTATTATTATTATTATAAATTAGGAAAATATGGGTTTTCATTTGTTTTTCGTATTGTCAAGATGATTGAATCTAATGAAGAAATTCGATACATTTTAAAATTTTACTACAAAAAAGGTAAAAATGTAACGCAAGCCGCGAAAAAAATTTGCGATGTTTATGGACCTAGTGCAGTGTCTGTGAGAGTAGCACAAATTTGGTTTAAGCGTTTTCAATCCGGAAATTTTGATGTCAAAGATGCACGTCGCTCTGGTCGCCCTATTACGGATAAAATTGATGCCATTTTTGAAAAACTGGAGCAAGATCGGCATATCAGTAGTTAGGACGTAGCTGAAGAACTAGGAATGAACCACAAAACACAAACCACAAAGTACACAAAAAAGCTCGATATTTGGGTACCCCACGAGCTCACTCAAAGAAACCTAATGAACCGTGTACTCATTTGTGATTCTTTGTTATGACGTAATGAAACCGAACCATTTTTGAAGAAGCTGATAACTGGTGATGATAAGTGGATCACGTACGACAAGAACGTGCGAAAAAAGTCGTGGTCAAAGGCCGGCTTCACAGACTGTGGCGAAACCCGGGTTAACTCGCAACAAGGTGATGCTGTGTGTGTGGTGGGTTTGGAAGGGCATTATTCATTATGAGCTGTTACCACCAGGCAGGACCATCGAACCTGAACTCTACTGCAAACAACTGATGAGATTAAAGCAAGAAGTTGAGAGAAAGCGGCCGGAATTGCTCAACAGAAGGGGTGTGGTTTTTCATCATGATAACGCTAGACCTCACACATCTTTAACCACTCAGCAAAAATTAAGAGAGTTTGGCTGGGAGGTGTTAATGCATCTGCCGTATAGTCCTGACCTTGCACCTTCAGATTTCCACCTGTTTCACTCTCTTCAGAATTCTCTAGGCAGTGTCAGGTTAACATCATGAGAGGACTGCCAAAAACCACTTGTCGCGGTATTTTGATCAGAAGCCCCAAAATTTCTATAGCAATGGGATCATGTCCCTACCTACAAGATGGCAAAAAGTTATCGAACAAAATGGTACCTACATACTTTAGTTAAATGTAAACAAACTATATAAAAAAATGTTTTAAATTTTCTTAAAAAATGCGAAGAAACTTTTTCCCCAACCTATTATATCTGCAATTTGCTGCCACTCACATAAAATTGACAATATACAATTAACCTTAACTCGTGCTTAAAAGTAGATATATTTTAACATTATATTTCAACTGAAGTATGCAGAAGTAACCATACTACATGTGTGGGAGCAGTAATGCAAACTAGGCTCAGTGGCGAATTACTGTCTCCTCAACATCACGTACAGACGACAGCACTTCAAGTGTAACAGTTACACTACGACAGCCGCCTCTATTACGAACGCAGTAAGGGCGGTCTCAAGGTCCAACTGTTACGCTTGATGTGATGTCGGCTGTACAAAGAAATTCAGTAACCCGTTATGTTGTCGTACTTCCAAAACTTCGAATTTTTCGCCAGCACATGTTTTGCCTCCTTTCTCTAAAAAGGTTTCTTTTAAAAGAGGCGTGACGAGGCAACTAATAGGTCGTCAAGTGTGTTCAAGCTGCACTAGCTGTCTTCGCATATAGACTCTTCTTACCGCTTCACATAAAGTTTAATATCGTTAATTGAAGATATTTTATATAGCTAACAAGAAAGCAAGGAGCGTCCAAGGAAAGTCACGTGCACTCCCGATTATCTGAGACGTCAGCTTCAGATTACAGCTGAAGGATGAGCGGGGAGATGAGGCACAAACCTTTGGAGGTTATGCCATAAGAAAGCGACAACTGTGTGGTACCGATTCTTGTAATATTTATGAATAACAGTTTACTCTAGGCATATTAAATCGGATGCCACGTAGGAGTCAGCGCCAAACTCCGTTATTTTGATATCTGTTTTTATAGTGATCACAACATGAAAATGCTATTTGAAATATTAGAAGCTTGTACCAATAATTTAAAATTAAAATATAACCCCCAGCCTTGACCATCATCAATCTGACACCTGCTCATTGAGATCATTCTTATTAATTTAAACACGCTATATTTCCGAAGTTCCTGAAGAATAAAGCATCCCGCAATCTATTTGATTCTACGGCATCCGCTCAAAGTCAGCATGTCTTGGAAATACCACTGAAGTAAAAGTACACCTGATTTCAAATCAATTGGATCTGTGAAAGTTATTAAAATCCTTTAGCCCAGTACGAAATGAGCTGATTATCATACATATAACGCTTAAACAAATTACAAAACTTCAAACTACAAAAAAAAACGATTTAAAATTGTTTGATTCGTTTCGGAGTTTAGGCATCGTGCCTAGCGAGTTGGGCTACAAAGCTTTGGTTTAGTATCGCGTGAAATACCATATGTCACAGTGTCAGTCACCTAGTAGCCGACATAAAACATTACCTCGAATTAGTGTGCGAGGCCGGAGGGGCTTCGGAAGCCCTGCTATCCACTTAGCGCGGCTTTGCTGCTTACCTGTTGTCCGGCTGTTGCTAAGTACTTACGCTCAGAATTTCTATTCCATCTAGGTCCTCAAGTGTTCTTTATATTCTGCTTCTAGTCTGTGGATTACCTTTTGAATGTATAGCATTTTAATAAGGATCTTCTCGCTATGAGTATTGATTCTCGACTCGACCGCTATTTATTGGAAATAACACGTAGAGAAAATCACGCGGATTCTTATTTTTATTTATTTTTATATTCTTGCTGCATATCAAGAAACACGCTTCAGTACGTACTATCGCCTATTAGTATGGATTAACGTAAGAATTGACTTTAATTGTGATATGCCACTATTCCTTTACAAACGCTACGTTCCTATTTTCTCCCAAAATAGACTCTATTGGTTTGTGATACATTAAGTGCAGTCTTACGTGCTAACCGAACTAAGATGAGTCGTAATAGAGTTATAATTCTCTGAGAGCTACCCACTCGAGTCTGAAAGTTTTTGGGATTAATTTAGGTTTGGCAGATCCTACAGTTACAGTGGACAACACATCAAGCGTAACAGTTTGACCTTGAGACCACGCGACCCTGACCAGTTCGTCTGTCCATCTAGTGGGAGGCCATCATACTTTGCGCTTTCCGGTACGTAGTCGCCATTCAAGAACTTTACCGCCCCACCGGGCGTCTGCCTGCGTGCTATGGACCCGGCCCACTGACACTTTAACTGTCAGTGACTTTGGTTCTCTACTCACCCTTTAAAAATAAAGATGAAGCGGTTGACAGCATTGCAGGAACATAACTGCATGGTCTGGTGGTGGTGCTATTCCAGTCCAAATTGGAGTGTTGAATACCACTTTTTTTATGCAAAGCACGATTAACGACTCGTGAGGCAGTAAGAAGAGTCCACATGCAAAGACATCTAGCGTAGCGTGAATACTCTCTCTCGTCTCAGCCGAGAGACGGTTTGGAGGACGAGGACTCTCTCTTCTGGGTGTGTGCCTGAATCTTGGAGAGAGGCCAATGTGCAACCGGTCCCCAAAAAGGGAGACCGATCAGACCCAGCAAACTACCGCCCAATAGCGGTCACCTCAGTTATTTGCAAGGTCATGGAACGGATCATAAATAACCAGCTGATCCGATACCTAGAAGGTCACTCATTAATTAATGATAGACAGTACAGGTTTCGGCCGAATCGGTCAACGGGTGATCTTCTAGCGTAGTTAATGCATGTCTGGGGTGAAGCTATTGATAAACGTGGCGAGTCCCTGGCTGTTCCCTTGACATTGCCTTGGACTGGCTGTAGCCTTGACATTGCCAAAACTTTTGATCGGGTCTGGCACAAGGCTCTTCTGTCCAAGCTCCCGGCATACGGTCTGCCCGATCAGCTCTGCAACTGGATCGCCGGCTTCCTACATGAGCGGAGAATACGCGTCCTCGCAGATGGATGCGCTTCGCGGTTCATGTCAGTGAATGCTGGTGTACCACAAGGCTCTGTTTTATCTCCTACACTCTTTCTTCTTCATATCAATGACATGCTTCCATTAGGAAGCATTCATTGTTATGCGGATGACAGTACAGTGCATGGGGGATATTACGGTCGCCCAGGGGCTGGGCGCGCTGAAACCGAGAAAGAGAGGGAAAATCTTACTATTACGCTCAACAGGGTGTTGAACCTCGTATCTGAATGGGGATCTAACAATCTTGTTGCATTCAATGTTAAAAAAAACACAGGTGTGTGCGTTTACAGCCAAAATGTTGCCGTTCCTTCCCCTTCCCTCTCTTCAGGGCACTACTCTTTCGGCACAGGCCTCCTTGAACTTGCTCGGTATGGAGATATGCTGCGATCTCAATTCCAGCAACTTCATCGAAACCGTGATCAAAACAGCCTCACGGAAGCTCGGTGTCCTGAACAAGGTGCGTCGATTTTTCACGCCTTACCAGCTATGCCTGCTCTATAAAACTCAGGTCCGGTCTTGCGTGGAATATTGCTCGCACTTGTAGGATGGCTCCGCCAAGTACCTACTTGATGCCATGGACAGATTGCAGCGTCGTGCTGTCCGTATCGTTGGCGATGTAGAGGTCACGAACAACCTTGAGCCTCTGCAATTGCGTCGAGACATTGCGTCGCTTAGCGCCTTTTATCGGCTTTATCACGGAGAGTGCTCTGAAGAGCTTTTCGACCTTATCCCACCTTCCCCCTTTCAGCTCAGGAGCACGCGTGCCGGGCTTCGGAGTCATCCATTTACTGTCTCCACCACAACATCACGCACAAAGAAATTTAGTTACTCGTTTCTTTGTCGTATTTCCAGAACTTGGAATTCTTTGCCAGCGCATGTGTTTCCTCCTTCCTATAAAATTGGGTCCTTCAAGAGAGGCGTGAAAAAGCACCTTTTGTGCCGGCAAGGTAGAGGCAGCTAGTGCATTGTCCATTTCTGCACTAGCTGTCTTCGCATAGGGACTCTCCTTACCGCTTCACATCAGGTGGTGTTGGGTCAATTGCCGTGCTTTGAATAAAAAAATCAAAAAAGGTACGCGTCCGCCATTCGAAGACCTTTCCGCCCGAGCGGCCGTCTGTCCTTCTTGCAAGCCCTAGCCACTGCAGCTTGAGGCTCGCAATTTTTTGGTCTTTGCCGGTGATCTTAGTTCTCTTGCTGATCTGAACATTTCTAATTCGATCACGTATAAAAACCCCGAGCATAGCCCTCTCCATTGCACTTTGTGTAATTTTGAGCCTCCCTATGAGGCCCATTGTAAGCGACCACGTCTCAATTCCGTAAGTCATCATTGTGCCATGCCTATCTCAAAATGCAATTTCTACACGAAAAAAAATCGCAAGGAAAAAAACAGCTGCTTCATGCTACTAAGATGTAAGACTTTACCTACACGACCCGTTTGTATGGAATAGCTGTTTGTGTACGATCACCAGCACTACAATAAGCTTTAGTTTTAATTTTATTTTCGAAACTACTTTAAGACGTGTTTTACATTTATTATTGTGTCTTTTATATAGCTAAATTGTTATAAAATTGTCATTCTAGCAACTTCAAATGACGTTATCCCCCACCTGCCATTTTTTCTTGTCGGATTGAAATGACAACGTGACACTGAACTGAAATTTTATTGTACTTAGTTGCCTTTTACAGATTTTGAGCCTTTCGATAATCGCTATCCCTATGGAAGCGGAAATTGTATGGGATTTGACTTAAGTCCTCAATTGATTTAGTATTGTAAATGTCAAATCCCATACGTTTTAAATTTAGCGATAGCGATAGTGATTGTCAAATGGCATCTTGTCTAGGCTCTGAGCCTTACAATTTTGTTGACAGGTCAGATCAAAGTAGAAGCTTTATGTCTCGTTTAAAGTGAACTTGCTCTAAGATGGTTCTTACTTCTTACACAGAGAGCACTACTTAAGTACTGTTTAAAATTATATTCTGATTAATTCTATTTATGGAACGAAAGGCTCAGGCACGGTAGAGTGACGATCTACGCAGCGTGGCTGGCAATAACGGGATGAGGTCAAAATGACAGGCTAAGGGTCGAGCCAAGTGGCGTACATATGTCCAGTATTGAACTGTTGTGAGCTGATGGTGATTTTTTTATATTCATAACGGGGTTCTCTTATGAAGAGAGCTACACCCGGATTCCTCAACCACAGAAGAACTGCATATGTTACCCCCAATTGCCGGAACAACACAATGCTGTTAACGTTATTGTTATGGCGCAGACTTAGGTACGATGGTGATATCTAGCCAAGCGGACTTAGAAAATCCCCACCACCAACAAATCCGAGCGAAAAATTTCAATCCAAAGTAATTGAAACTCGGACATCTAGATTTTCTTTCTTTTTAATAAAATGAAAAGCTGGTAGTTCTTCGACCTGATAGATTAGTGCTTGGTCTGACAATGGAAATTAATGGAAGGCTGTTGGATCTCAAGTAATATATTGAGAAGCTCGGTGGCGTAGTGATTTGAGCGCTCTGGTTTCGCTTACGGATACCAAGCAACCATCGCCAAACTCGATCCCGGGATGGGTCAATCAAAATTTGCTAAGCCGTTGGTCCCGGTGGTTAAGCAAACGTTTAAACACACCAACCCGCATTAGGTCGGGGTAGTGGAGTTATGGCCCAAACTCCACATGTGTTTCTCCCATGTAGGAAAACCTGTGCCCAGCAGTGGGACGTAAATAGGCCGGTGGTGCTGATGATGATGGATATATTTTTTTTACATACCTAGGTAAGTATACCGAAAAATTCACAGAGTTCTAGACTTAAAGTCTAGAACTCTGTGAATTTTTCGGTATACTTTTACTTACTTACTTTCGGTAAGAATCGGTGTTCGAACTAAGTATTTAAATGACACCCATTTATGCAAAGTGAACTTCGTGGAAAACAATTTCGCGGTATAGTGACTTTTCGATTGAAATATTGCCTGCGGGCAGAACGGGCGGTTCCTTTAGTGTACAAATACACAATTTCCACAAAGATGTTTTATCACAAATAATCAAACGCAACATTAACATTGTATTAAATCCAAGTACTAGGTGGTGGTTTACTAGGTGGTAGACCCGTATGTAGGGTCGTCTGGTTAGGTACCACCGCCTTTCTTATTTCAGCCGTGAAACAGTTCGCTGTGTTTCGGATTGAAGGGAAAGGTAGCCAGTGTAATTACTGGGCATGGATGGCATTTCATCTTAGGCCCCAGGATGACAACGCACCTGCAATATCAAGTGATTTTTCCTTGTTATTGCAGGTGTCTATAGGCGGCGGTAACCGCTTACCATCAGGTGGGCCGTCAGCTTGTTGGTCATCTAGTTGTATAAAAAAAAAGTGACAGGTGTACCGTAATCTAAGTAATATAAATCTTTAACAAATCGCCGTCTGAAAGACATGCCTGTATTATTTCACTTTTGATTAATTCGTAAAGTTACAATGGATATGTCACAAAGTCAACAAAGAGAATAATAAAAAATCATCTGCAAGGTTATGAAAGCAAGTTCGTCCCTTTATGAAAATATTCAACACCGTTCTTCTATTTAAAAGGTCGCGAAGATGGCGAATTGGACGTATACTAGTATCGGCTGTTGGTAATGGTAAAAATTTCAATGATAATAGTTATAAGTGCTGAGTTACTTTTTAAGCATCACCATAATCTTCACAATGTGCTCTACCCCAATAAGAACAACTTGTACTCATAGTACATACACCATCAGTGACATCCGTGATGTCGTCGTGACGGATATCACGAAAATATAGATTCCGCGTCATCTCAACATTGAAAAGTCTGTTGTAAATTTATAACTGATTGTGAGTCCTTCAAATATTAATTTGTGTAAACCAGATGTTTGTGTTTCAGGCTGATTTCGTGTGGACGTCAAATTAGATTACATTATAATTTCTGTACATTTAACTAATAGCGAATTACGTCGCGTGATCCTGATAACACAGTATAAGGTGTTGCTTGTATCAGATTAATTAAACGTGCTTACTAATTTTTGTAGGGACTTTAGAATAATTTGATCGCGTGCCTTAAAAGCCATTGTGGTGACGCATGACGGTGTGGTGAGAAACCGTGAACTGCGGGACGACCGCCTAAATTTTTTAGTTTGGAAATTGGTATGCTATGACTTTTGTGCTGCCTATGAAAACAATATGGCTTTCAAAGCAATACCACGGTAATGTAAGGCTTTGAGTTAGGCGGTCGCCCCCGCTGCATTCGTAGCATGGGTCGTGGACAAAATCTCTCTCCACCACTTATGTCCACTTATTAGCAGCCAAAGTGTGTTTTACCTCCGTGTTTCTCTCGGAGGAAGAGAGAGACAATCTTGTGCAATCCTCAGAAGCCATGCTACAGCGGCTGTTGTGGTAGTTCTGCCTCACGCAAGTGTGAGTTAAACGCCAACTATAATGATCGCGTATATCAGATGTATTCCACAAAAAAAAATCAATACTTCTCAACTAGGTAGTGCCAATGGGAATTCTCGGTACTGTTTTTCTGGGGAATTCCCGGTATTCTACTACTTTATTTAGTCCTGGTACTGACAACGCAATTTCCGAGACTTTCTATGTTTTCGGGATTTCATAATTCCTTATTTATTTTGGTCTTTGTACTCAAAATCATATTTTTAACAAGCAATGAATATTTTGAGGCACGTACCGTCATTACGTACCTCAAAATATTCATTATACCTGTCAAGTCACAGATTCCAGAAACCAACTGGTTTTTAACTGTCAAAAGTCTCCCGAGGGTATTCTGCGGTTTGACAGATTAAATATGTTTTGTTTAATAACTGGATGACAAGTTAGCTCATGGCCCACCTGGTGGTATACCATCGCCTATAGACACCTGCAATAATAAGGAAAAATCACTTGGTGTTAAGATGCGTTGTCATCCTGGGGCTTAGATGACATGCTCTTCGGGATCCGGCTGAATTGAGCTAATCCAATCTGTCGTTGAACCCCGTCATATACTCTAGGAGTAGGGTAGACAAGTCTACGTGGAGTCGCGGTTGAGTAAGTCGGTTTTAAACAGCATTAGTTTTGATTCATTTGTGATCTCCGTATTACGTTTAGGTCAAATATTGGCCCTAATTCTGGCAAACACATGCTAAGTTTAAATTTAAGTTCAGTCTATTTCTTTCTCTCAAAATGAAAAAGAAAAGGATGGCTGTCATATAAATTGACATTTCGAAAGGTGCGTTCAATTTTCGACCTTATTGAACGTGCTAAAATGCAGTGTTTAGGAGGCACCTCCGTACATGCCGTCTAAAATTGTCTATGGTTTCTTTGAAATCTATCTAAATTTAAGTGACAGCTCTAAACAGATTCGTGCTATCTTTTTCCTATTACTTATTGCGAGAAAGAGATATACTGTTCTTAAATTTAGAATTAAAATGTCTTCCCAGAATTAGGCCCATTATATGTAAAATAATATTTAAACAAATCCCTAATAAATGTTTTTTTTTAAATTTATTAAATAATAACTGGTCACTATTGCACTTGCTATAATGACACCTAATCAAATTATAAATGACTTTTTTAAGTATGACAATAGTGGCGGCCACTTTGGTTCTAACGTGTGAGGATGAACTCGCTGCCGGTGGCAAGCGGTGCGATGATAGAATAGGCAGTGGGCACTTATTATGGTTGTTTGTCACCCTCGTCGTAGCTTATTAGTTGAAAGCTTTTTATAAAAGTCATACTTCAGTTAAAAAAGAACTTATTTATTTGCTTAGTGGCATACGAGTATATAACTAGATTTTCCTGCGCTAAACTAGGTAGTAGGTATATTCCTATGGTAAACACGCGTAGAATACTTAAAACGATTTGGACTAGGATAAAACTAAGATCTCTTAAAAACGGGTCTCGCCTTTAACATTTTTATCACTATTTATTACATGTCACTTGAGGCTACTCAATAAAAATATTTAATCACCATTGGCACAATGTTTTTTTTGCCACTGTCATTGGTGAGTTTTATGATGAAAACATCTAATCGATATGGCAAGCTGCTTTGAGGTTTTTAAATGTTCAAAATTTCCAAAATGGCCGTCACGTTTGCAGGCAGGCAAGTTTTAACTACCTAGTTTATTGTCCTTTGCTTTACAAAATTCTATGCCCCTAGGTAACTCAGGATTGAATACAAACATTACTTTCGTTACAATTATAATATAATCATTGCGCTAAATATATAACAGCGGTAGTATAATTTTGTTTTCTGAATTACAATATACTAGAATCATACAAAGAATCATTACAATATACTAGGTGGTAGGCCCGTATGTAGGGTCGTCTGGGTAGGTACCACCGCCTTTCTTATTTCAGCCGTGAAACAGTTCGCTGTGTTTCGGATTGAAGGGAAAGGTAGCCAGTGTAATTACTGGGCATGACGGCATTTCATCTTAGGCCTCAGGATGACAACGCACCTGCAATATCAAGTGATTTTTCCTTGTTATTGCAGGTGTCTATAGCCGGCGGTAACCACTTACTATCAGGTGGGCCGTCAGCTTATTTGTCATCTACTTAGTTGTATAAAAAAAAAAACATATCAAGCAAAGCATTAAAAGCTCGTAGTTCGAGTAACGACGTACCTACCTAAGTTGATCGAAGTTGTTATCATGTACGAAGACTGGGATTTCGTTGTAGACATTATATTAATAAGAGGCTTTACCGTGCTTTACTGTATGTAGTAATTGTTTTATAATTTTATGGTAAACAATTTTTCTGATATTACGTATTTTACCAGAATTCTAAATGTTGAGATTTAAATTATATTGCGTAGTTGTTTCTGTTTAGGCTGGCAAAAACCGATGCCTATTTGTGATTCTGTCTCAACCTTTTTTTCTTAAACCTAATGCGAAGTCTTTTGTTCAAAGCAATGTTTCCCATAATTTATATTTCTGCTGAATGGACCCATTCAGCAGAAATATAAATTATGGCTCCACAAGAATGGATCATATTTAAACAGATCGTGACTGTTTTTTAAATAAATTTAAAAATTTTCAAGGGTAACACATAATACAAGACTGAGAAAGGACACAGGGCATCGTTTGGCGCGATAGTCGCCAACCACGCACGCGGCCACTAGTTACGAGGAAAGTTAAGGAAAATTACAAAAAAAAAACTATTATTACATCATGAAGTTTTTTAGCTACATTCGGGCAACAATGACAACATGCTTCAATCGATGGAAAATTCGAGATCGATGATGAGACCATTCTTCGTCGATGAGACGAGGCTCTACCCAAAACTAGGAAAATTAGCACGTTGTCTATGATACTTCTGGCTTTTACTCTTTTTTTTCTAAATTAATCGGGAAAAACACTGATCAGGTAACGGAAAAAGATAGATTGATTAACAATTATATGCTACACTAAGAACAAACTAATTATTCACCGAGCATAATGCACAACTTTTTTAATATACGTCCAAAACAAGCGAATGTGCTAAGAAATACTCGGTTTGTGTTTGATTAAAATTTTGCGGCAGCTTGAGAGCTATAAATTATCATAATATCTCCATGAAACATGTGGGCGAAACTCCAAAACTGACGAACGAGGAAGATGTTCAATCAAGCCACCCTCATTTGTCGGGTAACTAAGTTCTACTTGGTTTACCAATACCGAGTGTATGGTCCTTGTGTCCTTTTAAATAAGATTCAGTATAACTTAACGTGCTTTCACAGTCCGCCTGTCTTCCGTCACTCTATCGGTCATTTTTCTTCCTGATCCTCGAAGATTTCCCGAATTGAAAACGAAATCCGCCTATAACTTTCTTTCGATAAGATTTTCGTCGATGAAATATTTTTCAAAGTACCTATAAACTATGTTGGCATCTACGATAACTTCTTTCTACGATATTTTATAGTTACATATTAACGACCGTTTTGAATTTTAATATAAAAACATCGGAAAGCCGCCATATTTAGATCTAAAATGTTCAGTAAAAGGTATACTTACGTATATGAATGACAAAATGTTTTCACTTAGTGAATAAACTCAAAATAACTGTAGACGAATACAGGAAACAAGAACAGCAACAACACACGAACGAATAATACTGAAGGTAATGGCAGATGAAAACTACGATGGTCTTTATTGTGAATTAATAATTCCTAAAACATTGTCCTAATACCTATCATTCGTGACTAAAATCAAATTTGATTTGTTTTGAATTCCCAAACACAAAATTGATGAATCGGCCTCGCAACGCGGAATATTAATGTTTTCATACAATTCAAATTTAAAAAGGATTTCGGGAAATGGTAAATCCATGTCGACCCATGATTAATTCCATTTTATGCCGATGCCAATTTTTTTGTAAATAAGCTATCTGAAGATCCTGAGGCTGAATTCTTGTAATAATTGGCTGGGCTCGCAACGAGCGCTGTCATCACTCATCGCTTCATTATGTATACGACACCGACAGAGATAATTCCTCTAGGGATACTTAGGGGTAGGGCTGGCACCGATTAGAATATTTAACACGTATGTGCTGAGTACTCACGTGGCGAGTCGACTAATTTACTACGGCTACCGCTTCGCTCTACTCTAGGAGAATCATAGGAGCCAACATAATTGCAATATCTAGAAATTCGACTCTGTGGCTAATGTATATAGCTCTTCGTGCTAATTTAAGTGGCAGACTGGCAGGGGACAGTCAGTTTTGACCTTTGTTCCTTACAGAAAATGGTTTAGATTCATAATATTAGATATTACTATATCCATAAAGGTTTCGCTATATGTTTTAAATATCACTCGGTGTAGGTCATTTAGCTATAAAGTGTAACATATTTAAGATTATGGACCTAATGTTGTCAGCAATTAGCATTTCAATAATCGCTTTAATAACACCAGTGTTACCAGGCTTACCAAGATAATTTTTCTGGAGATCATTGAATTCGGGGTTTGCTGTACGTATGTGCTTAATTTTGTTTACCGAATGTTATGCAACACTTTTGATTTTAAGTTACAATAACTAATTGGCTCTTAGCGAGTGTGTTTATATTTGATTATTCGGTGTAACTAGAATACTTTTCTCTGAACGACGAGAGTATAACAATTACGAAAGCATTTAAGGCATTATGCTGGAATGGTACAAAAGCCATTCTTTGAGTGCCTTCAGATTCAGAGGCGTTGCTATGGTTATAATTGGAAGGGACTATTGTAGGATTTTGTAACGCAAATTGTTCCCAGTACCCACCTGCCGTACAATTAGCCGTTCTCGCATCCAATGTAATCTTTGGGTATTAAAAGCAAGTAATACAATTTGTCGGTGACAAAATCTCTTCTTGCAAAACCTCCAAGAGAGTAGTAACCCTAGCATCAGCTCCGAATAAGTAATCTATTATTTATCAATATTCAAACAAAATTATGGAAAAATCGTTAAATGTCGCCAGATGAAATTAATTTGTATGCTAGGATGTTTTGACATGACAGAAATAAAAGTTATGTGCATGAATTTAGGTAATGTAGGGAGATAAGAAGAACGAAGAAAAGTTGTGAAACGAAGAAGACTATGTGAATCGTCATATCATTCTATTACAAAATTGTAATTTGCAAATCAAATGAACATCAATTAATGGTCATAGAATTACAATATAGTGCTTAGATCTTAATTCTTGAGTATAGCAGATGTAAGAGGACATTTTTTTTAGAGCATAGAAAATGTTTGTCCAATTACTTATCTCCAAACTAAATTGAATTGAGATTGAATAAGAACACATCATAAACAGTGAGTACCTGTGTTTTTATTCAATCAAGGATTTGAGGAGCTCGGTGACGTAGTGGTTTGAGCGCTCTGATTTCGATTACTAAAACAAAGCAACTTTCGCCATGGTCGATCTCGAGATGTGTCAATCAAAATTTATAATCTCGAGCTCCTCCGTGCTTAGGAAGGCACGCTAAGCCGTTGGACCCGGCTGTTATTGCAACCGCTTTAACCCACCAACCTGCATTGGGCCAGCGTGGTGGTGTTATGGTCCAAGCGTTTGTGTTTCTCTCATGTAGGAAGGCCTGAGCCCAGGAGTGGGACGTATATAAGCTAGTTGATGATGAAGATGATGACAGTAGCACTAAAGTATCGCTATTGGCCGCCTGCATGAAAACGGCATAGAAGGCAAGTCCAGTGTTCCTAATACAACACATGCTGTATGACCTCTGTTGCCATTACTCACCTCAGTAATCTTTTGATTACACAACACTGTAAAGTGGGTAATTTTTTGTATTCGGCTGCGATTTTCTGTAAGTTGAATTAAAATTAATTCGCAAAGCACGGTTGATAAAGCTGAAATCCAAACACCATCCAAACAAAATTTATATATTTAATGCACGTGTACCTGCAATATATAATTGCTAATTAAATAGAAAACCAACAAATACAACGTTTTGACCCAATTCGCTACTCGTTCAGGAGTTTAAACTGTAATAATGTAATTTTCAATGACCTCGCTCTCTAAATTTGTATATGTTTGTTTCCATCAGATGCAAGATGTTTTTATAATAACAGTAGAAACATTTATTTACGTTTACGCTCTCGAACACCTCAAGAAATAACTTTTTTATGACAGATTTTAACCGTTCGTCGTATATCAACTCGTCATGTGATGACGACCAGGAAATATAAACGGGAACTTATAGTTGTTGATTGAGTGTTTGTTATTTCGCATCTCAAATCGTCAAAACTAAATCAATAATTTTTCTTACTTTGAGATTATTGGTGAGAGAATATTATTTTCATAAAAAAGTATTTAAAAATATAAAACGGCGATCCCCATCGGCAGAAATATTAAGATCCAGACAGCCGGTGGTTAAGATTCCAGAGACAAAAACCTCCTTACAACTTTATTATTATGAAGTCTATTTCGATAATGTCTTTTATTGTCAGTATACAGGATAACCTAAAATAAAATTGCGTCGAGACATTGCATCATGTAGCGCCATCTATCGGCTAAATCACGCAGAGTGCTGTGAAGATTTTTGGCCTTATCCCACCCTCCCCCTTCTTATTCAGGAGCACGCGTGCCGGTCTTCGGAGCCATCAATTCACTGTCTCCACCTTAACATCACGCACAAGGAAATTTAGTACCTCGTTTCTTTGTCGTACTTCCAAAACTTGGAATTCTTTGCCAGCACATGTGTTCCCTCTTTCCCGTAACATGGGTTCCTTAAAAAGAGGAGTGAAAAAGCACATTTTGAGCCGGCAAGGTGGAGGCGGCTAGAGCAGTGTCTGAACTGCACTAGCTGCCTTCGCATAAGGACTCTTCTTACCGCTTCACGTCAGGTGGTGTTGAGCCATTTGTCGTTGATTTATTATATTTGTAATAAAAAAAATATTTTATTTCAGGCACAGTTAAATTGAATTATCAAAAATTAGACCCATATAATACAATTTAAAAAAATATTTAAACAAAAATTAAAAACTGAAAAGGATAAAATAATTAAATTTTAATAGGTAGGTACTCATCCCCTAGGAAGATATTTTTGGAGTCGGTGCTTCACTATCTATGGTTTCTGGAAACAACTTAGCTACAAAAATATGTTCCTAGGGAATGAGTACCTACTAAATTTTAATTATTTTATCCTTTTCAGTTTTTTGGAGACGGTTTTAATTTTTGTTTAAATATATTTTTTTTCACAATTTTAGTGATAACTTTTGAAGGTCAAAGCTAGATGGGTGACCGTGAGCTTATTGATTTCTACTATCGTATCATTTCACTAAAAATTCATAGGAAAGCAAAAATCCGCAATGTCGCATATGTAGACGACTTAATTTTTCCAGTTTTTTTGATTTAAAAACCAAACTACCCAATGGATTTTCAAAAATTTTTTATGGGACCAAATGGGAACTATTCCGCATCGAACAAAAAAAGAATCATCAATGTCGGTTCACCCAGTCAAAAGTTCTGAGGTAATAAACATAAAAAAAATAATAAAAAAAACATACAGACGAATTGATATACTCCTCCTTTTATTGAAGTCGGTTAAAAATAAATTATGTCAAATTATTTCCATGTAATATACACTCGTCAATCAATAAAGCCATAAGAAAACAATACACACTCTGCGTAGTCACGAGCCATAGCTCGCTCATGATACAAAACTTACTTTTGAGGTAGCCGTCATAATGTACAGATTTAATTAATTCGTTGTCATTATATAGTCTGTTCATAAAGGAATCAAGCATTCTTTTCATTAAAGCCAAGAAGGTGTCGACTTTGTATACATATTATTATCAATATTTCTCCGTTATCTAGTATCTATAATACAAGGTCATAATGATGCTTACTTTGGTCTAGATCCTTAGTTCCCAAAGTGGTCCAGGACCCCCAGGGGTCCACGGCAGACTCGACGGGGGTCTACGTTGGCGTATGTAATCTTCTTTTTTGTTGAGTTTTGGGAATATAGTAGAAATATAGCTGCAGGGGGTCCACCGGAACCTGCTAAATTTTGAAAGTGGTTTATAAGAAAAAAGTTTGGGAACCTCTCGCCTAGATGATAGTGTGAAATGAAAATGAAAAATGAAAATATCTTTATTCAATTCGGCCCCCCAAAAAGTCTATCACATAAAAATAATATTAACTAACTAACAATTTCATAATGTTTGTCTCTCTGTCTTATCTGGATCTACGTAAGCTAAGAATGTTATAATGTCTGTCTATCGGTCTGTCTGTCGGTCCGTCTGTCCGTCAGTCAGTCTGTCTATCTGTCTGTCAGTCAGTCTGTCTGTCTGTCTGTCTGTCTGTCTGTCTGTCAGTCTGTCTGAATTTACACCAGTTCCAAAAGTTGAACTACCGAGAAGATTCCGGCAACAAACCCGTGTAGTCACTCTTGAGTGAGTGAGTGCATAATAATCATAATAGTAATGCATTTATTGGTCAAAACATGAGTATAAATGCAGAGGTCACAATATTAACAGATTGTATGAATCATCATCATCATCACCAGCCTATAAACGTCCCACTGCTGGGCACAGGCCTTCCTACATGGAAGAAACACATGAGGAGTTTGGGCCATAACACCACCACGCTGGCCCAATGCGGGTTGGTGGGTTAAAGCGGTTGTAGTAACAACCGGGACCAACGGCTTAACGTGCCTTCCGAAGCACGGAGGAGCTCGAGATTATAAATTTTGGTTGACCCATCCCAGGGTCGACCATGGCGAAAGTTGCTTTGTTTTCGTATTCGAAACCAGAGCGCTCAAACCAATACGCCACCGAACTCCTCGAACATTGTATGAATGAATGAATATTATCATTAAAATTTCACCTTTAGGAAGAAACAATTATGGTAGTTTTTCTCCTCTTTGTACAATGCTGAAAAGTTTTAACTTTTTATTTCAAAATAGTAAGCTAGATATTTTTTGTGACAAAATACCTAATTTTAAAAAGTCAATTTTAGAATGTTGTATGGAACACTATTAATTATTCATTTATTATATTATTATTTTTTCTGTATAAACAACCAACAACCTTTTTTTTATCAAGTAGTCTATGTGAAACAATAACTTTTTATCTTATTTAATAATGTTGTGCATACCTATAATTTAAATGCATTTATGGTACTTTTTTAAAAAAGCAAATGTTGTAATGTAACTTACCTTTATGTATTTAGTTGGTAAGCCTTGAATAAAAATAAAAAAATAATAAAATAAAAAAGCCACTAAGACTAAGGCTATATATTAGTCACTCGTTACTTACCCTGTAATTACCTCGAGGAAGAAGTGAGCGAAACCCCCAAGCAGCTCTGCCTCCGACTCTCCATCCATCAACTTAATCTTTCGGCTAGACTAAACTCGTTTCTGAAGCCGCATTAGAAAAAACAAATCCAACCATGTTATTCTGATTGAAAACTTATGAGGGGTCTTGCGTGTATGTGTACATTATGGGAAGCTTTGCTAACCTTAACCTTCCCAAAGTGTAGGTGTAATATTTACTTCGGTAGTATTTCCAATACATGCTAACCTTGAGTTCATTCTATACCATCAAACAGTCTGTGGGGTGCTCTATTCTTTAGAAACTTCAGCAGATACGTGGATAGCGTGTTGTGGTGAGTGGTGTTTTTTTTTTATACAACTGGATGACAAACAAGCTGACGGCCCACCTGATGGAAAGTGGTAACCGCCGCCTATAGACACCTGCAATAACAAGGAAAAATTACTTGCGTTGTCATCCTGGGGCCTAAGATAAAATGCCGTCCATGCCCAGTAATTACACTGGCTACCTTTCCCTTCAATCCGAAACACAGCGAACTGTTTCACAGCTGAAATAAGAAAGGCGGTGGTACCTACCCAGATGACCCTGCATACGGGCCTACCACCTAGTAAAGATGTAGTGTTAGATGGATACATGGATAAATGAGGCCGGGGGTTACTTAAAATTTTCCAATTTAAATTTTTATTTTCTAAGCAAGAACTTTTCGCAAATTTCTCGATATTATTAGTGAATTTCAAATTTTGAATATCAGTTTGTAAATTTCAACCATTCTCGAACACATTATTATTTAAATCTTATTCAAGTTTCGACTTTTTATGAATTTTTAAGGCAAAGATAATATACTGTACTCCAACGCGAGAGGCTATCTACTCGTGTTAAGGAGTTTTTATTTAAATAAAATATTTTATGTAAAGACGACAGCACATAAGTGTAACAGTTGTACAACGAAAGCCGTTTCTATTACGAACGGAATAAGGGCGGTGTCAAGATCACACTGCTACCCTTAATGTGTTGTCGACTGTACCATATTTAATGAAATTTCAACAACGGCAATATGTCTTCAATATACCCAATAATTTTATACTGCTTCCTCTGCCAAATGCCAATAAAGTCGCGGTGCTGCTAATAAATTATGTATTATGATAATGGAGCAATTGTTCGCCGAATAACGGGCTTAATGAGTGAGAGCCAGCGTTTTTAATTTCAACTGAAAGACCACAGCTGGACAAAGGCCCCCCCTCAAAATTTCCATGATGATCGGTCATCCAGTGCTGCACCCATCCAGTAGGGATATTATTCTTTACTCATGTAATGCAATTATATAATTCAAACAATAAACAGTGTATGTCCATCAAAGTGTTTGTCTATGTACCCTATTTAATATTTTCGCCAAATACAAAGCTGATCTGGTCAGACAAATCGATAAAAGCGCCAAAACAAAATAAAGAAAAAAAAATCTACATTTTACTCTTAAGAAGATTACGAGACAGATCATTGAACTAGAAAACTATGGTCTAACTACGTAATTCTAGATTATATTTGGTCAAATTTATTGCACATTAATCCAAAAATCGAAGTCAAAAATATCTTTATTCAAGTAGCTCTTTCGAATCGTCATCAGAATCAGAATCAGAATCAGAATAATTTATTTGCTAACATGTGAGTAGATACAAAATTGGTGTTACATAAAATATGAGGTCCTTCACATTTTATCCATAACGGATGGGCAAAAAAAAAGACACCATCTGTACGGTCCACATTTGTACCTACCTATGTCTATCACAAAAAAAATATTACTTATCAATGTTATAATGTCTGTAAGTCGGACATAATTATCTAAATTTGCACCGGTTCAAAGAGTTGAAGTCAATATTTTTTTTATTGAACATTTTAATGAAATTGTAATTAAAACATATAAAATAAAACCGCTACCAACCTGTACCTTCCACCAGAGCCCTGAAAACTGGACCCTAGAGACCATTATGGTGGCTGTCATAGACAAATTTGCATAATTGAATACATCCATTAAGCGGTATTAGTCCTGCTTGATGGTGGTAGTTGGGTCGATCTATGTATGCATACCTATCTCGGTAATAGCAATATTTGTGTGGAACATGTTTAGGTATGCATTTATGGTAAATGTCACATATTTACTAATAATGTTTATTATAGGTGGTAGGCCCGTATGTAGGGTCGTCTGGGTTGGTACCCCCGCCTTTCTTATTTCAGCCGTGAAACAGTTGGCTGTGTTTCGGATTGAAGGGAAAGGTAGCCAGTGTAATTACTGGGCATGGACGGCATTTCATTTTAGGCTTCAGGATGACTACGCACCTGCAATATCAAGTGATTTTCCCCTGTTATTGCAGGTGTCTATAGGCGGCGGTAACCGCTCACCATCAGGTGGGCCGTCAGCTTGTTTGTCATCTAGTTGTATAAAAAAACAACCACACTCCAAGCACTAAGTTAATGTTCTATTTAAAACTTAAACTAATTCCGTCTGAGGTAGCTTTTGTATTTCTAGAACCACGTAATCAATTCTGCGAAGGTGTCTCAAACACATTTATTGCCATTTATTATTTGTTTATTTATAAATTTAATATATTTTAGTTATTTAGTTTTATTCTCACCGTCATAAATATACTGTGCCTTCATTTTATGGTCCTCGTTTATGTGATTTAGTCTATTTCTTTTACGGCCTGCGTAATACCCTTTACAGAATTATATAGTCTGTTATGGCAATCCTACGCTACTTTGTAAATTCTAAATGAACGCTTCTGCGAGTCACCAACTCGTTTCAAATGTACATACTAGGGGAAATGACCAAACAGATTCCCTGGTGGCTTGCTAATGGCAGTCGTATGAAGTTGGGCATGACGATGTCTGTTAGTAAGTGAAACAGTACCGATATAGCATATTTTCATTAGCGAAAAGGTCGAAACTTTAGTAGTAGTCAAACGTTCATTGTCTTTTCTTTTTATTTGTATAGTGGGAACTGTGAACATAATCTAGCGTTAGAGACAAATAAATGAACAAACATAATGTCTTTGATTTTTTGCAACAGCTGCTGTACTTACAATAGATTCAAGCGTTTTTATCTATTTAAGATTTTCAATTTTTCAAGTCATTCGTTTTCATATTATTTTTCATCTAACGATTTCATCGCAGAGCGCTGGTGTATTTTGTCCTCTGTCACATTAAAAGTATAAAAGCTTTTTGTTTCGAAAGCGTTGAATTAAATGTGGTTTAAGAGTGCCAAGCTATAAAGATAAGTAACGGTGTAAAAGTGAAATTCAGAGAGCATTTTAATTTTTCTTGCGTAAACCTTTTGTTCTAACAATTTCTTTTAGTGGAGAATTGAACCTATCCATAATACGAAAAGCATTCTTCACTTTATGTTAGAGCTGCGCACTATAGATAAGTAGATTGGTGTAGATGTGGTGTGGACCCATAAAATGCAATTCATCATAGTTAAAATCTCCACAGAGTAATATTAACTATGATGAATTGCATTTTATGGGTCCACAAAATCCAAGGAAATATTGAAAAACATGTTGTTTGAGCGCATTTTTATAGTGATAATACTCTGTCTACAATGTTTAATATGTCTACTGAAGATCTTTCGCCTACTCTGCCTTGTATCTTAATATACCTATGTATTGTTAATGTTGGAACACTTACCGCCGACCGCCATAGCAAAAGACAATTTGCTAGTAGCATAATATACGTGTTATATTAAAATATTAAAGGCCACGAATTACGCGTTATATCCTTGCTGGAAGATTTACTCCACTATCTTCAAACTTAATTTAAGTTCTCTAGATAAAGTTCTTGAGAGAGGATGTTGGCGCTATCTTGTTTATCTTTGAATTACCAAACGACGTCAGTGGGCTGGTAAGGGACAAAAGCTTAAGACTCATAATTTCGCTATCCCTGACTATACTCATTAAAGAAATTTCGAATTAAGAACGTAGGTAACATCTCTTTTCTCCCAAAATTTTGGAATAAGGATTGCAGTTATAAGATTTCCCAGATTATTGAATTTTGCTAAATCAGTAACAATGCAACTAAAGATTTCGATTAACAACATATTAATAAAGGGGACCTTAAAATTTGTCCCTTGCCTCGTTATCCATATTGAAGAAAATGTTAAAAATAATATTATCTAGCCCAAAGTGCAACATTAAATTTAAATAGTTAAATTAACTCCATAGTTGTGTTGTATAACCTTGGTTATTATAGAGCATCTATAATAACCAGGGTTATATCTATAATAAGTTTATCTAATTTAGTTTGCTTTGTATTTTAGTACTTACCTTGTAAATTGGGAAGTCACTCTGAAAGATTTTTGCTTGATGTGAAGAATCAGAAACTTATTTGTGTCTACAAAATGAAAATTAAGTAGTTTATTGATTTAGGAGTAATGCCCGCAGTAAGTAATTATATGAAACTTTTATCGGGAGCTTGGAATCTTGCCTTATCTGTATCTTTTAAATCTATAAATATTTTTTTATCTCTTCCATTATCTGCACCATGATAATCCGCAGACAGTATCAATTTTAAAATTGTTTTCTTTTTCATTAATATAAATTTCGTTGCGAGCAGCCAGTTCGTGAGTCTGGCCAAAGGTTAGATTTATTTCTTGTTTTAACATTTAATGCCCGTTCCTTATCATCATCCTTAAAGTTGTCACTACTCGTCGTCGTCGTCGTTGTCGATTATTATTACTGTATAGTCGCCCTTTCATCTTTTGTGGGCCGAATGTAAGCTTTTGAGGCACATTGTTGAAAGTTCCCACTAGATGCTCAACTTAATTGAGATTATCTGGCACACTGCCAGTTGTTACTTTTGTGGGTGCTCGATATGTTTGCCAAAAGCCAGAGTTGGCTTGGACATTTTCTTCGTTAGATATGTAATTAAAAGACTTTTGTTTGTAATAAGGCGCCCGAATATAAAAACTATTTGATATACATGTATAAGATTTTGGAATTTAGCTATATTAGTCCACGGCTAGAACATGTTTCTTTGGTCATATAAAATATTATTATTATTGTTTTGTAGATAGTAACACTTCTTCCCATAGCAATTTGAATTATACAGTTAAAATATTCATAAACTACGGTTAGTCGACAGCACGTCAAGTGTAAAAAGTGTATTGAATTTGACTGAACATAAGAAGTTTCAGTTTAACAATTAAATTAACGTATCAGAACTTTTTTTTATTTTTGTGATTCCAACGTCTGTTAAAGTAGATTTCAATCTTCATCATCATCACCAGCCTATACACGTCCCACTGCTGGGCACAGAGGAGAAACATGAGAGAAACACATGAGGAGCTTAGACCATAACACCCCACGCTGGCCCAATGCGGGTTGGTAGGTTAAAGCGGTTGCAGTAACAAGTAACAACCGGGACCAACGGCTTAACGTGCCTTCCGAAGCACGGAGGAGCTCTAGATTAGAAATTTTGGTTAACCCATTCCGGGATCGACCATGGCGAAAGTTGCTTTAGTTTCGTAAACGAAACCAGAGCGCTCAAACCACTACGAATCTACGACCAAGATCCTCAATTCAATACTTTGATCAAAATGATTTCCAACATCATAGATTTTCAATTGCCCATGTAGTGGTGTGAATATGAATCAGTTGCAATGCCGTGCCAACTAGTGGTGAGTGCTCGAACAACTGTCAAAATAGCATTACATAAAATGCACGATACAGATCATGAAACACAGGACACAAATTTGTAAACAGAAGGGATAGATTTCTAGTTTAGATAATTGTTTTTGGTATTTGAAGTTATTGAAATATGAGTAACGAACGAAGTTGTGGTAAATTAATTGAAGAGCTGATAAAGCTCAGCAGTCAAAGATCAGAGTATCAACCAAACTAAACAGACTTGTTTTAGGTGAAACTAAGTAATTCTGATATTTGTAGGTAGTACAAACAGTACCCCTAGCACGAACATTTTCAAATTTCGAATCGTAATCGTATCGTTCACGCACGCTTGAAATTTCAAACAAAAGCCATAGACAAAAGCTAACGTAACTACTCGATACAATGGTGATTCGTAATTTAAAAGTGTTCGTGCTAGGGGTACAGGAGCGTGATCTGCGTGACACTCCGCTACACCTGTGCGATTGTGAATCACTCATTCACAAAGTAGGTTTCATCTGGGACAGGTAGGTTTGACACATAATAGACCCAAACTTTAAACTTCCAGGTGTTATCTTAGTTATGTGCTTGAGTACACATCGCGTGTATAAAATTGGCATTGGATTCAAATATTTCTTGGCCAGACGCCATAGCAAATATGACTGATTATTTTCCTCTAAAAAACTGGCCGCATTACTAGTAAATTTTGCACCTTACCAGTGCGGTAAACACAATAGAAAACCTATTTTGTTTGTGTCTGATAAGTAAGTGAGTACTTCACAGATTAAGCTTCGTTTTAAGGCGATCTATCGAAACGTGGTTTCGGCCAGGACCGATAGGGATAGAGATATGGCTGACTCAGCGGGAGGAAAAAAGACAAAACAGCGATCGCGCGTGAAAAGTAAACGAAATACACAAATTATTTTATTTAAAAATAACCTTATGGACTACAAAAAAAACGCTTCTATAAGATTCTGAATATTAATGATATCTACTATTGAAAGTAATTTCCTATTAAATACAAATTATCGTTCACCAATAAGCTTAAGTTTTCTTGTTTATAAGAGGTCTTTTCGGAAATAAAATGTATCGAGGCAAACTCCTTTAATCGTGTTTTTGTTCTACTCGTATCTAGATAAGGATATGAAGTAACGTATATTTGATTTTCAGACTCGTAAGATCTTTCAGCGACGTATGACATTACTTATAAAAGTGCGATTTTTTTCAATATATCGCCTTAATATTTCAAAACAGGTCCTTAAGATACTTTACCACAACATCATTTCACACATTTTATTGAAGAGAGAGAAAACTAGAGAAACGTCGAGATTCCGACTTTCAATAGATGAAAAGTACAATGAAATAAATAAAAAAACTAATACTGCTTGCAGTTTGTAGTTTAATTTGTTCTGCTTTTAGCACAGAACAGGTTGCCAGTACTCCGGGAATAATGCTCAAATACGAATTTTTTTACCTTTAAAAGATTCTCCTCTCAGTTCACTCCAACCTTTTTATCAAGAAGGTATAAAAATAAAAAGTAAGTACATACTCGTAGGTGCTCCTCCTAAAATGGCCGCATCGAAACATCGCGGTTTATAGTCGATAATGTTTGGTGCACCGGTGCCGCCCCGCAAGTTTAATTTGTTAATTCTGTGGCATTTTAAACAATTACTTCTTACATGTCTTCCCTGCCTGCCTGTCTGTATTCTCCTGTCACTCCTGGTTGCCTGGAAGAGATTGCTGCTTAGCAATAAGGCCGCCAATCGTATTGTTATTTTTTCTTATTTTTTTTATTGTTTATTATGTATGTGACCTGATGTGCAACAAAGAGTTTTTGATTGATTGATTGATGTCTTCCATAAATATATATGAGTTCCTTTACAGTCTCTAATATTAAGAAGGTAATTTTAGTTCTAATTTCCTCTTTTTCATATACATACTTATCGAGAATAAGGGATCTGTACCTAAATTTTAGCAAAAGATGGAATTTTTTGAATTTTGAGCTGGAAAATAATTACTTAGTTATACATTTTCTTACTAATATATACTTCGCTAAACTCTTGGCAAAATACACCCCACACTCATGTCATGTCCCATGCGTGCCTACTTATCACTGATTTCTTACCCATATTCATATGAAGTTTTATTTACCGTTTGGGGGAATATGGCGAACATGCATAGTAGAGGAAATTTAATATGGAGATTATTGGAGCTGTGCCAACTGTAATTTCATTTGCTTTTTCTCTTACGAATTTTGTTGGTTTATCTGCACTAACTTATATTGAGAATATTCTTCTGACGAAATTTATGAAAATTATCGAGTCCTCTTTTTACTCCCGCTGTACTTTTAATCCGTTCAATAGTTTCCTGAACACTGGTATCTCGTAGTGAAAATGCTTTCCAAATATTTACTACGAGAAAATATTTTCCAGAATCTATTTTCGTTGGGTGTTCCGTTATACAAGGAAATAATATTTCTTGTGGAACTGATCGGGGTATATTTATGTTTTTTAAATCGACTTTCGAGTGTTTCATGACCACTTACTCCGCAAAGGGTTCCGAGCTCCATAAATTTGAATATTCTAGAAGTTTTATGTTCCTTTTACGTTTCGATGGTATTTAAATGTAATGAATTTATCTTGGAATGAGGTAGTAATGGTAGTATTCCGTGACATGATTATGAAGTCGACTATATGGACTCTGAAATTGTACGAAATTAAAATAGTGCCATAAGGGGCTGTACTCATTAAATACTCATTTGATGTATCGTATTCAGTTTTTAGTGTCGGAAGTATTCGTTATATCGTTTATTTGTCTTTATATGTTATTGTATTTCTAAACCTATTTGTATGTATTGCAAAACTTGCAGATTGAAAAAGTAAATTAACCTTATTTACAAATCGACGTTAGCTAAGATACGAAAGAAATGTGTTGTAATCTAATATGACATTGCCAAAGGGCAGCTCAAAATGTTCATCAGGTAAAAATGCTATGTCATTTACATTCTCTTTACTTAAAATTGATCACTCGACTGTATCAAACCTGTTATCAGCTCCGTTATCCGAAGGCGGCTTATCCTCCTGATGACCCAGTTTATCCCGGCATAAGCACTGATGGATTACCACCTGCTCGATAGCTGGGCATAGCTCTTCAGAGGATTTTTGGGATTCCAGTGACCGGACTGTTTTTTTCTGCTGCAAAATAAATCCCGAGTCTTTTATTTTGTAAACAAAGTGAATTTGTTATTGGTTTTTCGTAATTGATCGTTAAACCATTTGTTTGAGAGAATTAGAGAAATTGAGTGTTACATTTGTAAATGAATTTAAGGATTCCACGTTTATAATTTGAGAAGCTCAGTGACGTAAGTATTGGTTTAAGCGCTCTGGTTTCGATACGAAAAACAAAGCAACTTTCGCCATTATCAATACTGGCAACTGGGAAGGGGCAACCAAAGTTTGTTATCTCGAGCTCCTCCGTGCTTTGGAAGGCACCTTCGGCACCAACGGCTGTTGGTCCCGGTTGTTTTGAAACCGCTTTAACCAATCAACCCGCATTGGGCCAGCGTGGTGGTGTTATGGCCTAAACTCCTCATGTGTTACTCCCATGTAAGAAGGCCTGTGCCCAGCTGTGGGACCTACATAGGATGCTGATGATGATGATGATGATGATGACATTTGTAATTTCGGCTATTGTAAGTCCATTGCTATCACCTTTCTCATGAATTATTTAGTTGTCTTTAGAATAAATATTCCGAAATGTAATGAAAATGCATAATTTTGCAAAATCCTGGACTACAAATATTTAACACGTCTAATTCATCGTACTTGTCACAATTCATTTTGCATTCGAGCAATAAAACTGTCTTGAAGATTATTGTAGCAAATGACCGTCCACCACCATTGTAACGAGAGCTGTTCCCGTAAATTTTCTAATAAAAATCAACGCGTCGAGCACAGTAGTTGAAGGTCTTATAGTCTGGTTGCGTAAGACCAATAAATCTACAGCGAGCCGTCGCAGATACGAAAATAAAAATTGAACAAATAAATATCTCTGTGACGTGACGGCGAGAATGCATGGACCAGTTAGTTGCGCCAATATGTAGAATATAATTTTGGAACGATGATCGTAAGAAACAAATATTTATTGCTGATTTAAGCCCGTTGGAGGCATGTTCCATCAATTCCTGCTCAGAAAACGTTTATTTTTAAGAAAAAGGCCTACGCTAGGAGGAGCTCGGTGGCGTGGTGGTTTGAGCCATCTAGTTTCGATTACGAAAACAAAGCAACTTTCGCCATGGTCGGTCCCGGGATCGGTCAATCAAATTTATAATCTCGAGCTCCTCCGTGCTTTGGAAGGCACGTTATCCCCTTGGTCCCGATTGTTATTGCAACCGCTTTAACCCACCAACCCGCATTGGGCCAACGTAGTGATGTTATGGCTCAATCTCCTCATGTGTACTCAGGAGCACGCGTGCCGGTCTTCGGAGTCATCAATTTACTGTCTCCGCCTCAACATCACGCACAAAGAAAGTTTAGTAACTCGTTTCTTTGTCGGACTTCCAAAACTTGGATTTCTTTGCCAGCACATGCGTTTCCTCCTTCCTATAACATGGGTTCCTTCAGGAGAGGTGTGAAAAGGCACCTAATGGGCCAGCAAGGTGGGGGCGGCTAGAACAGTGTGTTTCAAGCTGCACTAGCTGTCTCCGCATATGGACTTTTCTAATCGCTTCACATCAGGAGGTGTTGAGTTATTTGCTGAGCTTTGTATAAAAAAATGTGCTTCTCCCATGTAGGAAGGCCTGTGCCCGGCAGCGGGACGTATATAGGCTGATGATAATCGCAGGGAACAAATATTCATTGGCAATTTAAGCCCGTTGGACGCATTTTCCAGCAATTCCTGGCAATTTTTCGGCCATAAGGAGCTCAGTAAACGTTTATTTTTAAGAAAATGTCTAGGCTATGAAAATTCATTTTCTATGGCGGGATGCGAACCAAAGGCCTTTCTCAATCCAGCTGACCGCATTAACCACCGAGCTGGTCGATTATACTCGGTTCTAATATTTATGCTATATTTTCTAAAGAAGTATTCTTGAATTGAATTGTGGTAATATGTTTATTTTTAAAGATTATTTTATTAAGGTGTTCTTGTAATGAGTATGCAAATTGCTTTACATCTCAGTGTACAGATAGCATCATTGAAAAGAGTGACTACACGAGTTTGTTGCCGGAATCTTCTCGGTAGTTCAACTTTTGGAACCGGTGTAAATTCAGACATGAGAGACAGGCAGAGACTATGACGTTAGTTAATAATGATATTTTTTGTGATAGTTGTAAGAATGTGTTTTTTTGACGATTGAAAAGAGCTTCTTTGTGGCCTATTTAAATAAAATATTTCTTTCTTTCTTTCTTTCATCAAATTGAGCAATAACTAAGGTTTGGTTCCTCCGCTAAAACGTAATGACCCTCGTGATGGTAACGTACCTCGTAAAATTTACTGCCAGCAAAACTACTTCTCTCTATCTTTTCTATTGAAAGACTAGAGATAGTGAATGTTAAGACAGATTCATTTTGACTTTAGCATTCGCTAATTTTGTATTTAATTTTCACTACAAGCCCTTGTAAGTTTTATGTAAATCAGCTACCAATGTCAGAGGTCTCTATCTAGATTGATTTTTAAACAGGCGCCTTGTTCAAGTTTTCTAAAACACCACTATCTCTCAAATAAATATCTCACAATTCTGTAAAATTATCAATAACTATTTTGGCCGAAGTAGCATTAACAAACTTTTATTTATGCGTGACTTGACTTATTCATAAGTTACCTGTTTGTTATTCTTTAACATAAATAAATAAAATAAATTAGGGTATGAATTCGTTTCTCCACTGGAATGAAATGATTTAATTTGTTTTTTTTCTTACAGGTAAGTCAACGCACGAGTATATAAAGTCGAAACAAATGAAAACTGTTGAGATGGAAAGTCTAGATGTAAGTATACTAAGTAGATATATTAAATGTTGTTTAGCATGTGCAAGGTATCGTTCACGCGCGCTTATAATTTCATATGTAATTTACTCTAAACGATAACGATTCGAAAGTTAGAAATGTTCGTGTTAAGAGCACCGATTACTTATTAATATTACTAAGAAATTTTAAAAATTTTGGATGTTTTCTGGGGATGAGACAAACAAAACAAACATTTTTGGTTACAACTTCGAAATCGCGGAAAAATCAGTAGCTCCATACAAATAATTATATTATCAACAAACAGCTTTTGACTTGATTTCAGAGTAGTCACGTAGTCGGTATAATCCCGAACACCTCTTAAAATTTTCGTTCTTGTCCTACGATATCAGTTCAACAAAGACGCGAAAGTAACGTTTTAGAAACATCAAAACTGACACTAGCGTCTCTAGATAATACCAACGTGAAAATGAGGATAATAGACCCAAAAAACATGCATGATCAATAATTTTTGGTTAAAAAGACACAACGCCATAGAAAAAAATATCCAACCATCCAACCGCTTCTTTATTCTATTTCGAGTCAGGATGATTAAACGTCTTCATTCCACGAACCGTAAATGGTATTTTTCACCGGGCTGGCCAAATATTTTGAAAGGCCGCAATGAAAATAAAGTGATCGAGTAGGATCACGAGACATTATTATTTCACGTGGTCCGTACCCCGCTGTGCCCTTGTTGAATAACTGATGCTGATATATCTGTCGAATAGGGCTGGGACGCACCACGTTTCAATCGAAAAAATAAAGCAACGGTAAGTATGAAAACTTTTAAAAATAGGTAAATCTAAATTCAAAACAGTTCAATTTTTCAATTTAGATTTTTCTGTACCTTTAGAACGAATACTTTTAAATTTCGAATCGTCTTCGTATCGAGTAGTAACGTTAGCTTTTGTCAGGTTTTTGTTTAAAATTTTAATGGTGCGTGAACGATACGACTAAGATTCGATTCGATTCGATTAAAAAATGTTCGTGCTGCTAAAAAAGGTTCTGTCACAGTCCCCCTTATTATAAAACGTGGACTAAAGTTAGACCAGCCCCCTTATTCATAAACTGTCGGATTACGGATTTGATTCGAAAAGTCACATGCCTTTTCGCTTTGACGCACCGTGATAAAAAGTGACAGGTATAGAGATTCCGAAATTCGAATCTCTTACGACTGTTGTGAATAAGAGGGCTTGTAAAACTGATCCTGTCGCTTTTATTTGTTAAAAGAAAAATAGTGATAGGTCTAAATTTAGTACAGGTTTTGTAATAAGGGGGAATGGGTTTTTAATCGTCATATATTCCCGGGTCGACATATATTTCTGGTAAGGGTCGCGGGAAGCCGTTGGATGAGGGCAGCGCAGAACCGATCGGTTTGGAGATCCTTGGGGGAGGCCTATGCCCAGCAGTGGACGTCTCTCGGCTGATATGATGATGATGATATTCCCAGGAGTCTTGCGCGGCTCAACAATTGATCCAATTTGAAATAAAACCAATTTACCGGATTTAACTCGCGTTTAATTAGATGTTACATTATTATTATTCACCCGACGTTTCGATTACTTTACAGCGATCGTGGTCACGGGAAGACTGAAGATGTCAGTTGTCTTTGATAAGTTTTAAGTTAACTACCGTCACTTTGTGTTATATTTTGAGCGGTCCGAATTACGCATACGGAGCTCACGGTGTCAGTTTTTTGGGCAGTGTGAGGACGGGCTTGGGACTTTATTATTCGAATGATGGGATCCCAAGCTGGTGGTACACTCCAACCATCTTCTCTATTGAAATTAGGATGTTTTTTGATTTCAATAGCCTCACGTAACATTCTAGGAATGAAACGGTGTTCTTTGGCGAGGATCTGGGGCTTATCAAATCTGATATAGTGATTGGGTCCGTCAAGAGCGTGTTCACACACTGCCGACTTCGTTTCGCGCCTGTGTTTTACGTCAGCTATATGTTCTTTTACCCGGGTGCCTATGCTTCTCTTTGTTTGACCTATGTATGAGAGGCCGCAGTCACAATCTAACTTGTATATGCCTGCATCTTGTAAGGGGATATTGCACTTGACCGGTGGTAGGAATTGGTTAATCTTCTTCGGCGGCTTGAAATAAGTTTTAATTGAAGCACGCTTCAAGATGTTGCCAATCTTGTCAGTGACACCTTTCATATATGGTAATACAGCAGGTTGACGTTCGACTGTGACAAGTTTCGCTCGGCTTCTATGACTTTGGCGTGGTATTTGCAGTTTGTTGTCCCGCAATACATGCCTGACATGCTGTAGCTCAGCTGTCAGGTGTTGGTTGTCACAGATGCCGCGCGCTCTCTGAAACAAAGATTTCCCTACGGTAGACAACTGACTGGGGTTGTGATGAGAGTCACCATTGAGGTACCTATCAGTATGGGTTGCTTTACGATACACAGTGTGGCTCAAGCTGTGATCTGGATTTCGGATAATTAAAATATCTAAAAAGCTAGTCTATTGTTTGCCTCTAACTCCATGGTGAATTGAATTTTAGGATTGATGGAGTTAAGGTGTGATAGAAATGCAGTGACTTTATCAGTTGGTAAAATTGTGAAAGTGTCGTCTACATACCGTTTATAAAACCTTGGTGTTACCGGTGCTGTGCTAAGGGCCCTCTCCTCAAAGTCCTCCATGAAAATATCGGCGACTACGGGTGATACAGGAGAGCCCATTGCCACACCATCCACTTGTACATAGAATTCCTCATTCCACAATAGGTAGCCTGATGTTAGGCAATGTTCAAGCAGGTCTGCATACTCATTAGGCATATCACTATTACATAGCTTCGCTTTAACGCGAGTTAAATCCGGTAAATTGGTTTTATTTCAAATGTGTAGTGCTCGCGAAAATGTAAGACAATTGATCCAATTTATATATTCACTCCAGATATTCTACATGTTCTTGTAAAAATCTGGGATGGCGTTTAGTAGCAACCGAGCGACTTTGTTTTGAGAAGAACGGCCAAGAAACTAATTAGGCAAGTTCATAATTTTTAAAAACTTTTGCCTCCTAAACTCAATGAAGATCGTTTAAAAGATCTTATAATAAATCTAACTTTTTTCTGAATTTCACAATCAGTCTCTTTGCGTGTCTTATTCCAAAAGACACCCAAAAGGTGCTTAATCTGCATACGTATATACACTGGCTTTTCTAGATATTTTCTAGGGATTACAAGCAAATACGTAGCAAAAAAATCGTTCTCTTGAGAGTACTTTGGCTTACAGCAAGAACTTTGTAACTTTAGTTGTCTACGGCTCTTTCATAGGTTCTTCAAAGTTGAAATTCGAGATCTTGATAATAAGAGCCATCACACTTCTAATGGGAGGACTTAAATTAATCTTCCTCCTTTACCGGGGACTAGCATCCCCAGTAGAGGAGTAACATTAATTAAAGTATAGTCTGTATAGTCGCCTATATCATCCACAACCTAAAAGAGCACGTCACACTCGGAAATGCACTTATTGCAGCTGGCTTGTCGTCTATTACGTTTTCTTAAGTTTGTATTTATAGTGCTTAGTTTTGGAATTCCATTTGACTTCTCTTTTAGTAGTTTTGTTTTTCGTAGCTTTTCAGTGCGCATATCTTTCGTTTCTGTTAATATTACTTAATTTTATAATCATGTTATTATTCTATTTCAATACTAAGTTTTCTTCTCAATAAAGAACAGTCCACGTCGATTTGGAAAACAGCCCAATCTACTAAAGGTTCCCCTCCACTTATAAATTGGCTAATGACTCTTCATTAGCATCCAGCAGCAAAAGTCATTAAAAAAAGCGAAGTTTTATTTCAGATACCAAACAGAGTTAGATAAGTCTCAGCCTTGTATATTTTTCAACATTAATATATAATTATAGTTATAGTTTAATAAAGTTTAAATAATTAGGCTGCAGACTGCAGGATAATGGATTAGTGGAAGTCTTACCTCACTTTGTATCAAAGCGGGAAATCCCGTCACTCATCATAAAATATACTTTGAAAATACTGCTCACCTGTGAAATGAAAACAAAAGTGAAACGAAAGATACCAGCTGACGGTTGACGCATAAAACGGTGACTTAAAATAGGTCAAATGCAAAAAGCCCCACAAGTGTTTCATTACACGAGTTCTTTTTCAGTTTAAATTGTATAAATTTTTCTACTTCTTTTGTAAGTGATTCTTTTAGAGATATTATAAATCGAGCCGCAAAATTTTTTTTTGGACACGACAACCAACCTCAAAATTAATAACTAAGCCACAGGATAATGAAAAAGCTCCTAATAAAATAACTCGCCTCCTTTACAATGCCATCTAAATATTCCCAAAAAGGCACCAAATTATGAACAACAATTATTATAACTTGTCTCACTAATTTGTACCTGAGCACCTAATTTAATGACTCAGGCACGGTATTTGTGACTCGCCCACATTAAAAATTTTACTTATTCAATATAGGTTCAGCTTAACACATAACTCTACTTCGGCCCTAATCGGCGTAGGGTAGCTATAAAAGCTTTTTAAACAAAAAAAAAAGAGGTCTAACCTCAGGCCTCTGCAAGTTTTAGAATTAAAGATGTTCGTTCGACCGATCCGACATAACGATATGTCGTAAACGTCGTAAGGTCCAAATGGTATTTTATCGTCTCTACAATCCCTATAGGAAGCGGTCTCATGATATAGGTCAATGGCATGCTGACATGGAAAATAGGTCAACTGTGGCAACCCTACCACTCCCACGTACTCATAAATAATAAATACCTAACACCTTTGCTTCGTTTTCTTACAGTAAGTAAGTGAAATGGCGGTCGTGATGTTCACTAACTAGTGGTTCTATGTCTGCGAGTAAGTAGGTACGATATAGGTGATTTTATTTTTACGCTTTCAGATAATAATGTCACGATAGCAAAAACACGGTCACTAGCATTCATTTTTTAACCGACTTCAAAAAAAGGAGGAGGTTATCAATTCGTCTGTATGTTTTTTTTTGCGATGCGAAAATAACGCTGTCTGTCTTACTTTTTCGTTTTCACTCGTAAACAGATAAACTGATTTAGATGAAAGATGTTATTTTTCGATGACAAAAGACATAATCTACGCGCGATAACACATCCACAGTATAAATAAAAGCATAATAAACTTCTATAGCAATATAATATTTGTACGATCGTTCAGTCATATAGGTTCAAAATATTGAATGCCATTTGTGAGGCCAGTTTTGCGTTTTCTGAAACGTTTGTGGTAAACAAGCCAGGTAGAGAACGCCTGTACTGCACATCCCAACCCGATTTAAGAATATGCCTGTCTTTGATAAGAAAAATCCGCAAAATCCGTATTAGTGTAGATGTGAAATTAACTGAGTTTTGCGTTATGCTGACCTAAGAAAGATATAGTTAAAGCGTGCCTTAAAAAACATAGTGGATGTCGCAGGACTACAACAAGATATTGACACAGTCATGTATTTAATATATGATAATATTATGTTGTTTTTTTTTCAATGGGAAACGAACCCGGACTTTTCGAAAAATAAAACTAACACTATTTCTATTTAGATATCGATTGTGTAGGTCTTAAGCAGGAAATGTTTCTATGAAACATAATGTCTAAAATGAATAAAATGCATTGTTTTCATATCCTTTAATTTATTTTAGTAAGTGTTCGAAATTACCAACACTACCACCAAATGAGGTATATAACGTTTCTGTTCAAACCAAGACGTTCCCTTTTCAAATGAGGTTTATCATTTCTTTGTATCTACATACTTATTCTAAGTGGGCTTTTCAATTGATTATTAGTGTAAGCATGATTAATAGAAGTAATCAATTACAATCATAGATAGATAATATTATCGTCGATAACAATATGTAAAGCAGTGTATGTAACAAGTTGCGAGCAAAGAGCTACAAACAACCATAGACAATTTTACGCACCTAAACGAGTTGAAAGTTGTATTGAAAAAATTGTGGTAATTTCGAATACTTACTGAAATAAATTAAAGGATATGAAAACAATGCATTTTATTCATTTTAGACATGATGTTTCATAGTAACGTTTACTGCTTAAGACCTACACAATTAATATCCAAATAGAAATAATGTTAGTTTTATTTTTCAAAATGTCCGGGTTCGATTTCCGGCCTGAGTACACATTTTTTTTATATGTATGAATGCAGTTTTCTTATCACTAAAATCAATGACATGGTTCATAAGAAGAGATTTTCGTATGTCTTATAGTTTCAGACTTTCCCATGCTGACCGATCTAAATGTGCCACCCTGTATAGTAAAAGGCCCTAAATTAAATAAAAGAATAAAAAAAAATGATTTTTTATTTACGTCTACGAATTTTGCGTACTCCATAATCTGTAATAGCAATCGTTTACTAGCTGCCCAGATGGCTTGCTCTGAGAAGATCGGACAAGAAACACGGCAAGTCAATATTATTTTTCCTTCTTTACATAAAAATGATCAATGGCTTGTAGGGTGCCATAACTACCCAAAGGTCAAATCAACTAACAATTGAAACAGATTCGTCGTTTGGGATTTAGAACATCATCCAGAACAAAATTTAACCGCCTCTGAGGTCTAGTAGTTGAGACCAGCTACTTCAGATCTAGACATACGGGATGCGATTCCCGAGGGGGCGGAAATTATCTGCTTGGTTTGCTTGGTGGTAGGACTTTTCTAAGTCCGCCCGGCCAGCGACCACCGTCTTACCTAATGCTGCCGCTATGACAATAATGTTAACAGCATTATTGTGTTTTGGCATTTTGAGGAAAGCCAGTTTCTCTGTGATTATGGAATCCGGTTTTAGCTCGATGCCATCCTCGGCCTTATCATCACTTACTATCAGGTGAGATGAAGGCCAAGAGCTATCCCGTTCAGAATAAAAACAGTAGTCACAAGATATTTATTACCTAACACTGTTTCAAAGCAAAGGTTTTAGGACATGGTATTTAAAATAAAAAAAGTTGTTTACTTGTCCATATCGTGGTCTCTCATCGCTAGCTAGCATCACGTCAGCGTATTCAGTGTTGGGATCCTTATAGTAACAAATCACTACAAACCCTTCTGCGAGTGCCAACAGATTATCCTAAAACAACTTGACAGAAAATACATCACAAACTTTGTCCGATCGGTTAAACGATAGCGTTCACACATTCCGATATCTTGCAGGAAATCCAGATATGTAGGCAGATTAAAATATTAGTTTTCTCTGTAGAGTTTAGAAAGTCCCGAAAACTTGTCAAATCACAAAATCTTTTAAGGAAGCATCACAGTGGCAAAGCTTTGAGAAGACTTACGGCATTTGGACTTCAGTAAGATCATTGATAAGAAGTTGTACCAATCTTGAACAAGTTATCATCGTATCTACATATATACAAATATATATATGCTGGTTGGCTGACTTATCAACGCCCAACCGAATGTACTGCAGATAAAAATATGAAATTTAGACAGTAGCTTCCTTTTGTGACTAAGAAACACGCTAAGAAGAGATTTTTCGAAAATAAAACTCTGACCGGGTGAAGAGTTGGCAAGAACTGTATGAGGACAACAAAATATTTACCTTTTGTCTCTTAATGAAATATAATACTCTTCGATAAAAATAAAAAAAAACATGTTACAGCATTTGTTAAATTTCCATCCAAATGGCATGGAGATGTAACTGGCTGAGAAATGAGATAGGCTATCTTTAGGCGTGATAACTAACATCCACACACGGGTGGAGTTGCGGAAGCCACTATTTAAATATTTTACACGGTTCTAAAAGTTTTATAAAGTATTAATAAGGAACATGCTACATTTTGGCCTACCTAATATTTAATAGCTTTAGGTTCATGTATATTACAAAGTAAATTAGGCTGCTAACATTCCAAAGAATTTTAAATTATAATGGAGATTGCTATCGTGAACTCGTGACGTGACCGCGTGTGGTTGATTTTTTTGTAAGCAATGATAAATGGCGAATTTATTACTAGGGCGTTAGGCACAAAAAAAAAATATTAGTAGCTACAAAATATTCATCACTGTTCTACGGTAATCATAATCATTGAACTTGATGCTGGAGGCGTAGTTTCGCACCCCTCGCATCAATCGCGCTAGAGCGTGGTGCTTTTATAGCTCAAACTCCTCGTGTGTTTCTCCCTTATAGGTAGCCCTGCGCTCATACGTACATAGACAGGTGGTAATTCAACTTCATGATCATACCCTTAAGCATTTTTTTCTGTTCTCGTATTCTAAAGATTTCTGTAAAAGAAGATTCTTTTCACTTTCTTAGCTATACCAAAGAATTCTATAATGTTTAACCAGATTGCTGCACATTTTGTACACATACGTTTCGACAAGTAAGTCTAAAAACAAAGATTTGTTATTAACTTTGATTCCATTCTTTGAAACTTTTTTAAAGGCTTCGTCCCTAGGCAGTGCATAATTCACCTTGTTTATACTGTCATGTCAAAGCAAAACAGCACACTCAAATATGCAATTCAGCAATGTACACATGCACTTGCTAATCTGTAGTTCACAAGCTTATTCCAAGGCTCCCGAAATATTTTAATTAAATTCTCCTGTGGATAAAAATGAATGGTGGTGGTGAATTAGTGGATTTCCCATCTCCGGATTATTTATCCAGATTTGGATATCGTGGAACTGCTCCAGATATAAGTTAAACTTCACTTGATTGAAGAATCTTAACGAAATGTAGAGAACATTTTTTTTATAGTTTACGAAGAATGTGGCAATCCGTAAGCTGTTACCGTAGCAAATAAATTCTTGCAATACCAAGGGTATCACTTGCGCGTTGCCGACTTTGTAAAAACCTTTTCACGCCAATTTTGAAGAACCCTATGCTAAACTCGTTCGAGAGAACCTCCGCAGGGAGCTCATTCCACAACCTGAGCGTACGTTTCTCTGAATCTGTACAGTACGCGACCACTATAGTTCCAAAGTCTGAGGTTGAACTGGTGGCAAGCGGTGCGATGATATAAAGAAGCCATGGGCATCATGTCAAATAAGCTTGCATTGACTCTTTCTAAAAGTTTTATTTTCATTTTAATAGGTGAGATGATCTAAGCAACAAATAAAGAGGAAACTGATTGGTCAGCATAAACAAACCGCCAGTTACAGTTTTATAAATATTAGTATATATAATGCCGAGTATTTCACTCGGTTATTACCGCTTAGATTGATTGATTGACTTTGATGACAGTCGGTGCGATTACATGTTTATAAAGTGTTTTGTATCTATCAATCAATTTCAAAGTGAAAACAAAAGAGTGTTAAACAGAAAATTAGTTTACTGGGCGTTTAAGGTAAGAATACCAAAGTGTCTTTTATTCCGTGTCAAAAAAAAAAGATTGTATTCTTTTGTATAACCTTAGTGGGATTTTAGGGTTTCGTACACTATTTCCGGTATTTTATGGCAATGAAACTCTCGAAACTAACGCTTTTTTTGATATAATATCCTTATTGTTGCCTTTCTACAAATGTTTTGAAACATACTACATGCTCTGAGTATTCAGAAGACATGTCTTTTTGTTATGTTCATCTAAACTTATTTTTGCTATGACAAGTATGATAAAGTATGTCATATCATCTGTTATACCAAGAGTTATAAGGACATGGCAATCTGATGAGAGTAATGTTATCCAAACGATCTTTGGTAAGCAAGAAAAAAATGATAATCCCATTAAAACTTTTAATGTAATAAATTTTGTCAAGTCTTAAACTAAGTACGAATATTTGTTGAAAGTTTTAGAGCTGAAGAGGTAAATTCTGGTTATATCAACTTTGCCTCAAATTGCTTGTTACAACTTTGGTAACAGAAAATTTATGCCTGATGATTGCGCGCTGCTTAGCTTATACTTATAATGCCTTTTCTTTTCAAGTGTGCTTACTTTTATCTTACCAGAATACAGGAGTACGTCTGCTGGCCTTCTGGTGAAATGGACTAGTTGGAATGAGTTCCATGTAGCTCTTTAGCATACTTTCCAAAAGATCTACAATCAGGCAATAACTTTGGTCTAAGCTATAAAGCTTAGTCTGCTAATTCTCACCAATAAGCCTCATTGCTGTACGTTCTACCGGAAACAGCCTTAAAGTAGGTAATCTTAGTGTAAAATAGTGTTGCACAAAAAAAACCTACTATACTTAACTTGACTTAGAACCTTGTCTTTTTTTCGCTTTATTGTTCAACTATCAGAGTCTCAAATAAAACATTACGCGTCAATGAGGGAATACGTGTGTATCTACTTCTGTAGGATTAACGTTAATGCCCTCAAAGGGGCTGCTAATTCGATTCGAGGTAAATAAGCTTGGTATCTCTTTCGCCGTTTACTCGGGTCAATAAATAATGAAGATAATTATTATCTCCAAAGTTACAAGTAACACAGTTTTTATCATTTAAACTTCATAGGTATAAATAAAATATTTATCAATACAAAGAGGTCTAATTATTACACCACGCCCTATATTTTGTTTTTTTTTTGTTTTTAAAATCTAATCAGTTAAAAAACCTATAAAATCCTGAATTCATAGGTGCCTTACGTGCCCCATATTGGGCGCCAACGGTCTTACTGTTGTCAGTATCATTTCTAACTCAAATTATTTGTTTAAGCACAGATCCTCATTTGTCTATTTAATCTTCTGTCTCTCACTAGACCTCCGTCGTTTCCTATAATAAAAAATCCTACAGTGCCCGTTTTGAGGGTTCTTCACAAAATAAACGCTGCAAAGCGTAAACCTTAATTTGATACATGTTAAATACCAGGTGTGTACTGAGCATGGGCATCTGTCCTTTACTATAAAGATATAAACAACCTCAGTCGGAATGTTTTTTATACAAAACACGGCAAATTATTTAACTACCACCTTCAGATCAAATGCAGAATGACTGCCTATAAGGTACTTTTCACGCCTCTTTTAAAAGCACTTATGTAGAAAAAAGGAAACATAATTGTGCTGGTATAGAATTTAAAGTTTTGCAAGTCCGTCCAAGAGACTAATTTATAATTTTCTTAGTGTATGATATTGAGGTTAAGTCAGTAAATTGATGACTCCGAAGACCGGCACGCGATCGTACTTACTCCACTCCTCGGTAGTAAGGGATTACCACCGTCTTACTACGGACTTTAAGCTGGTCGCTTTATTTCGGCTTAAAGGGAAAGGTAGCCAGTAGAGTTACAGCTCATGCGCTGTAATTCTACTGACTACCTTTCCCATTATCGATAGGAATTAAATAATAGTAAATTATTGTAAATATTACTATTATAATCTTATTTAATTAAGTAGCACAATACGCCCTCAATAATCCTGATACAAAATAGAATCCAGAAGGATTCAATTTTGCGGATCAAGATTATTAAGGGCATGAGGGGCGAAAGATTGTGATCTTCCCAGGAGTGTAATAGTAAGTTCAACAGGTTAACAGCAAGCATTAAATTTCCCACCAAAGTGTGTATCGATGATTTTTTACGGCATAAATTCCCAACAAAAGGTATTTCGGCGCAAACATTTCAGGCAGTTTTATGAGGTGTAAGTTATTCAAGGGACCTCGAATAGCGGGGCAAGGCGTTTATCCTTTTCAACCGAAAATAACCCTTAATATTTCATGTACAAGATATGTTTTGACGCAATGCTTATAATCCACATGACCTACGAAGATTTAATTCAGTACGCTATGTGAACTATTTCGTGAAGGCGATATTAACGAGCTGATGAAATGTTGGCATTATGTTCCGGGCCATTTGTTGACGATGTACATCGTGGAGTATACGAATATTATACGAAGAAATTTGACCGTGAAAATGTCTATTCATTTCTTCAATTATTTTTTTTGTGAAAAGGATTAAACTTAGAAATCGCTAGCTAGTACAAGTGTGGTATGATGGATATCCGTTACAGTAACCTGTTGAAGCTTTTACCTCCAGATGTATTTGTGTTGTAACTTGTAAATGGTCTTTTATTATTGTTTTTTGTTAAAATATTTCAGGGACTAATCGCCAGGTGTGATACCTGGTGATTTCTACTATAAGGGACACTATCAGAACCATAGCAGGAGTACATAACTCAGAAAAACGTTGTGTTTGTTTCATCGAAGATGAATCCCCCTGCACGCAACACGGCAATCCCTCGATGGGCTGTGGCACCGGATCACAACATTTCGTAAGTAGTGTTATTGGCCTACCTGGATTATCTATATGGTGTAAGCTATTCTTGATTGAGCTCGTTTTGATAAAAATTTTATCTCAACATGAATACAACACTGCAACAGTTGTGTGCTGCGATGTTCTGTTAGTTGCTGTAATACACAATACTTATAGCATTCAATTTTCGAGGGGACAGGACTTTTCTAAGTCCGTCTGGCTACCACCATCTTACCTGAATTTGCCGCCATAACAATAATGAAGGTATTGTTGTGTTCCGGCAGTGAGAGGTAAGTCTGTGGTTGATGAATCCGAGTGTAGCTTGCTTCCATCTTCGGCTTTATTGTCACTTACACTTACCATCAAGTGAGATGAAGGTGAGGACGCTACCCCGTTTTGAATTAAAAAATACTGGTATTTGAAAGCTGAGCGAGCTTTTTACAGCACTTCTCCTCAGCTAAGACAAATGTCTTGATAGAAAGACGTATGCCGATTCGAGAATAATATCTTCTTCTAATATATAAAATTCTCGTGTCACAAATTTAGTTACCATACTCCTCCGAAACGGGTTGACCAATTTTTATGAAATTTTATTTGTACCTATATTCAGTAGGTCTGAGAATAGGCTACTATCTATTTTTTTGTGAACAAAAACTTTTTTATGGCAAGACAACGGTTGCCGGGTCAGCTAGTATAATATAATATTCATACACTCGCACCTATTATCTAGCCCAAAGTAAGCATCATTAAGAGCTTGTGTTATGAATACTAGATAACTTAGAAATAATGATAATAATATGTAATATAAATATCAGAAATATACTTAATAAACATTTACACATCCATGTCTCGTAAACAAATGCTCGTACTCATTATACAAACTTTTGCGTCTAACGGGATTCGAACCCGGGACCTCTTGACCGTACTCGGTCTGTATTGCAAGGGGTACAGACCACTCGGCCAGCCGGTCGTCAACAATGATTAGTTAGTGTTTATTTCTGGATTTTCCATTAGGTAGACGATGAAATAGAATATAAATATATTACTTAATTTTGCATACGTACTCACAAAATCCACGACATATCGTTATCTATGTCATGATTTTAATTTTCATCAGAACAAAATCGCCAGAAATATGAATGTTCCAAGTAAATGCGAACCTTAAAAAACAAGCGAACCACAGCACGTCGACGGATGCCGATTGAAACCGAAGGCATTTTCATTATTGCGCATTTGTCGAGCTGGGCTTAAATGGAAGAAGTGGAAGAAGTACAATACAGTGAAAATTGATGGTGCTGTATTTCACAGTTGCAACATTCAATTTTGTCAAGCATCTTATAGATAGAAGATTGCGTAGAATCAAAAGTAAAGTGTATGTTCAGTTTCAATAATCAGATATTCATCAAATTCAGAAGTCACGCTTTAGGTATAAAGTGGATATTTTAGCTTTTGTATAGGAGTGATGTATCTGTTTAATTATTATCTAATCTGTGCTTTCATCATTATCACCAGCCTATATACGTCCCACTGCTGGGCACAGGCCTTCCTCCATGGCAGAAACACATAAGGAGTTTGGGCTATAACACCACCACGCTGGCCCAATGCGGGTTGGTGGGTTAAAGCGGTTGCAGTAACAACCGGGACCAACGGCTTAACGTGCCTTCCGAAGCACGGAGGAGCTCAAGATTATAAATTTGATTGACCCATCCAGGGACCAACCATGGCGAAAGTTGCTTTGTTTTCGTGATCGAAACCAGAGTGCTCAAACCACTACGCCACCGAGCTCCTCGCTGTGTTTTAGGTTAACTATTATCTAATCTGTAGTTTGGGTGCAAGAAATGTGATAGTAAAGGGCTACATCGTATGCAATCTCAATAGATCATTATCATGGCTTACTTCACGGCCAGAATCAGACGCAGCCTGCATGACGATCTACCTTTTAACTTGACTCTTTGTAAAGTTTCCAATTAAAGAAGAATTTTATATAGACCTTTAGAAATCTGAGTAGCGGTTGTAAAGTAATTATATTATATTCGAGCCAAACCTGATCTAAAAGCTTACACATCCCACGAAGCAAATAATCTTCGTGCGTCTACCTACAGCAAACAAAAGCTCAATACAAAATCGTCTGATCTCAAACAATTTGTTTATGTTAAAGACGGAGCGTTTCAATTTCAAGCTGAGTCGCTTACACGGTTTTCCCATTACTACATGTGTGACGACTTGCGTATTACAGCTCCCGGGGATGTAGGTACCTAGATTTGATTTCTACATTGGTCGTGATGTAATCGGACAGTGTTATAGCGAGGTAGTATAAACAGTAGGTGACCTAATAAGGTTTTTAATAACTGTACACTGAAGTATAAAAGGGATGGTAAAACACTTAGACAGGGGTGTCACTCATAATCTGTGCCATAAAAATTACGAAGAAAACGGCATCGGCATAGTATCAGAAAGTCTTAGTTGTTTGTACTTCTAAACCTAAGACTTCAGCTAGTTAGTTAAGTACTTACAAATAATTAAACGTACAGTAAACATTTAAAAAATCGTGGTGACTTCTCTGAACAGTGATCGACAGAGGACTGATAACCCCATAAAAGAGATTCATATCTGGCCAGGTAACATAATATGTACACTATCTCGAAAAATCAGGAAAAATCTCCTGAATCCGGGAAAAATACCAATAATTCGTTTTCATGTCTAGTTTGTACAAAAGTTGAAATTTTTAGTCAATTTCACCGATATTCAATATGACAATATGGCGGGCGACATAGAAGTCTACTAAACGTCACCAAAGTGACATAGGCGGCATGATGAATATTTGGCCATGTTGCAGTTTTTCTATAAAAAATCTTGTTTTGCAAACCGCAGCAAAGCAAATAAAAAGAAAACAGACAATAGAACACTGTTTGCATATTCTTACCTATTTTTCAGTATCACTATACATAGACCTGGTCAGGTCTCTATACATTTCTGAAACATCTCTTTTCTACTATTCTTTCAGTTTTTGTGTCATGAAGCTACTTTCACAATATTGATTTTTTTTACTTGTATCCTAAGTCCTCGGAGGTACGGAATGGTTGCAGCAGTAACCCACCCGGTTCGTGATTTTTTTCTAGTTTAAAATTTAAAAAATATATTTTTCAAATTAATAGGTATAGGTAAACATAACGGAAATAAATACTGCGATTTCTGTTTTTTATAAAAAGTCTTTTAATAACATTTGATGATGCACAGAATACCAAATAGCTGAAATAAAGCGACGTGTCAGTGACTGGCCAGCCTCCCTCAAATACTTGGAAATGTTTTATTGTGGATTTAATATAACTACTTGTGTAACTACTCGACAAATAACGGGAGATTTTCTGACCAAATCGGTTGGTATGTTTTTTTTGACAGTATAGGATTAAGTCTTGAAAAACCCACCGAAGTAAAAGTAGACCAAATTTCAAATTAATCGGATCTTTGAAAGTAAGTAAAAACCCTTTTAAAGCCCTGTCAAGCAGTAAATGAGCTGATAATCATCAAACGCCTGAACAGATCTTTTTGAATATTATAACCATCCTGATCACATCAGCTTTCAAACAAAAAACCGAATCAAAATCTGTCTATTCGTTTAGGAGCTACGATGAACACAGTCAGACACAAGAGATACACAAGACACACAGACAGACAAGTCAAACTTATAACACCCCTCTTTTTCCGTCGGGGGTTAACAACTGGTGTATCTGGTCTGTGTACGGGTGTATTTATTGAATGAATATATTCAGGCTTTCCTCTGCCAAGTAATTAATTACCAATTGAACTGATTGTGTCGACGTTCACATGAACAGTTGAATTGAATATTCATGTGAATGTAAATTATGATGTACAGTCGACAGCAAATCAAGCGTAATAGTTTGACCTTGAGAGCGCTTAATGTGATGTTGTACGTTGTAAAGTATCAGACTCACTAGTCTTATTAGGATTTATTTATGGATTATGGATTTATGGAGCAACTAAAAATACTAAGTGAGCGACTAAAAATCTGTTTTACACTGCGTTTACATTTATCTGATGCCTTCTGACGTGACGCGTCAGAACGGAATCGGTTTCATATCATTACTGTGGTTAAATTTACATTACCTAATCTGTCGTGACTGTTCGTCAGATACGACAGATTAATGTAAATGTGTGTTCCTTGTTCCTTTTCATTTTCAGTTTCATTTTCATTTTCATTTTCATTTTCATTGTCCTGCTCGTGAAAACCTTTTTCGGAAAGGAATCCGCTTACGGACCTACCCGCCGCTGGCTAAGCGACGAGCGTGTGAGGGGGTCGCCCAATGCCTGATCGAATGATGAAGGAACACGGGGGTCGCTTTAGTAGGTAGTCTCGGTCTTTATCATGTTCGACCGAGGAGCCCCACATAACCCTGTATTGTTTTCCCCACAATGCAGGGCAGGGCGCAAATGCCTTTTTTCCTTCTTAAAAAAAGGCCGGTCTCACTCTCTGCTATAACTATGAAGCTATGAGTTCATGGCGGCCTCGACGTGTTGGTATAATCCGGTGCCTCTGCCGTAGTTTGAAAGAGACGAGATACGCGATAGAAAGACAACATAGAGGTGAATTTATCGGTAAACAAGTATAGCGCTGTGCAACCTGAATTGCACTTTATTGTATCATAGCAAGAGTCCCTATTTATTTAAATGATTGTACGGAGAGAAAAATCTGCCCCTATTCAGTATTCTGTGCCCGAACCCGGTTTAAAGTTGTTTCCCTACAGGGCCCTCTTATCCACCCTGCGTTACCTCTATTAAAAATCTCTTACCATCTGTCAACAATGTTAGACATGAATTCAAACAGTGTTGATCAGAAAAACTAAACCTTATCCATCAAGTGCCAACTGCTGACCTGTGACAATCGATCAAACTTGATTTGATATATTGAAAGCGACAGTTCAGGGTTCACTCCAAAATTTGCCACTATCACAACGCTATAATGCTGGGCAAAAGGTTCTTGCAATTGGCAAATGAAGTTCAGCATTTCCATGTTCTGATTTTAAACCCTATTGTGTGCCCATAAGAATGGTACAAAGTCCGACTCTGTGTGTACAATATACGATATTCTTTCTGCGCGTGCATTAGGAGAATTAACTTTGAGTGAGTGTTTCTCGTAACGCCTTTCAATATATTACTTTGCTTTTTTAAAATACGCCTTTAAAGTCTAAAATAGAATGCAATTTTTGCAAAGTGTAGATAATCTCCAAGTGGTGAAGTCTCTTTTGGTGATGAAAGAAAATGTAGACTAAATAGCTACAACTGTTATACTGCCAGGAGAGGACGGTAAAGCGATGTTTACCTTTGCCACATTAGTCCTTATTGCATATTTAATTTGTTAAGTACGTACCTTGATACTAGACACAATAGTTTTTCTATTGGTGGAGGAGAGATAGCGTGTTAGAAATGGCCGAAAAATTTGTGTAGGTATGAAAATAATTTGGCATGGAATTTGCCTTTTGCCGCGATAGATAAGAATTTAGATAGAATTGAAATGACGATTTCAAAAAGATTCGTGTGTGATTCGCATGCACTGTGGTGCGAATCACGTGGTGTGAAACGACCAAATAACCTACAATTAACAGAACAAATGGTTTCACTCAAATTATTCTTTTTAAACCTCCCTATCCAAACAAAGGCAGTTAAATTCTTAGGGGTCCTTCGTTTCGATTGTTTCGGTCTATTGTATGAGTAATTCGTTATTCATTTAGAAGGGTTTATTCGAATAAATTAGTAAAGAGTATTATTTCCTCGTAGAATTGGGTTGAAAGGAAAAATTTGTACCAATTATCTTTGAAATAAGTCTTTGTTCTGCTAATTGGAAATACGGATTTTGCGTTTATTTTAACCGATTAGACTATTGATACTGGTTATTCCTTTGTTTTAACTATACCAAATATGTTTTCCCTTCCCCCTTATTGCTGACCCGCTTAAGATTAAATTTGGCATAGAGATATTAAACAATAATAATCATAATCATACTCTCACACCTATTATCTAACCCGTAAGCATAATTAAAAAAAAGCAAACCCGCAAAGAGCTTGATTAATGGATATAAGATAACGAAAAAAAATATTGACAATAATATGCATTATAAATAAGCATACAAACATCCATGACTCGTGAACAAATGCTCGTATTCATCATATAAATGTCTGCCACTACCGGAATTCGAACCCGGGACCTCTGACCGAGTAGCCTGTAATGTAGTATGGTGTACAGAGCACTAGGCCATAAACATCTTAGTCAATTGATAATTTCATGACATTTCTATGAAATAAAGCCGACAATGTTATACTATTTTATACAAATGTCTTGAAATTATCAAATGAATAAGATGTTTTTGAAAGCGGCAAACCATTTCTATGAACTAATCTATCCCATGTTTTAATTTATTGTCGTATTGACGGCATCACCTGTATAAAAGCAATTACTGCAATTTTTTTTTTTGAAAATTATGTTTCACAATATATTGAAATCATAACAACAATAAAATAATTCTAAGTAAGTAAATATATTTTACTAATTTCTTGCCAATACTTAATGCAACTCTAAATAACTGGTCTGTATAAAAAAAAAATACTTTTATAAATTACTAAGTACTTTAAAAAAATAAAACTAGCTAAGCTTGTAAGTAATGCCTTTATGTAGTCTTGTTACCCTTCTATTGTGTGTTAAGTTAACAGAACTCTTTTGACTGTCAGATAAACATATCTCACCTGTAAATAGTGGTTCAATGGATTGTGATCTGAAATCCATTTACGTTATCGTAAATCGGAACGCGTCCAAAATCGAGAGATCGTTTTCCCAACCTGATTTATTAGTTACCCTTCAAATCATAGTGTATAGGCAAACAGTATTACAAAGATAGATAAAAAGTTTATTTGCATTAAAGGCACACCCGTAATATAAAATAATACAATCCATTAAAGTATTGTCTTAAATTTTACGCGAGCAATACATTTGTAATTTATTTCTTTAAAGGTACACCAACAGTGATACATAGATAACCAATCACAATATAATTGCTACAATAACTCTTGCATAGATGTTCGCCAATTACAGGTATACACAACGTTCACCATACAATCCAAAAGAAAAAGTAATTGGAATAAAATGCGCTTAATTTAAATGAAACAAAGAACTTACATAAATTTTGAATGATCAATTACGTGGAAACAGTGTAGCGTAATAATTTGCTTTTAAAGTTTGTAGAGGAATCATTAAATATATCTATATTGGTTACATTGATTGAGACATCGTTATATAAAGTGCTTATTCTAGATAGGGGGCAATGTAATCCCAAGTTAGTTACATGACTCGAAATGTTAAATATCTTACTTATGGGATATGTAATAAAACCAATTTACCGGATTTAACCCGTGTTTAATTATATGTTACATATTATTTTATATGCCCAATGTTTCGATTGCTTAACAGCGATCGTGGTCACGGGAAGACTTCAGTGCCCCTAGTTTAAGTTACCATCGAATTGAAACGAAAAGTTCTTCGTCGTGATAACTGTCAAATTGTAAGAAAACGACAGCAGCGCCTCTGTTGTGGATTATTGGAAACCTCTTTTTATAGAAAGATTTGAGAGTTGAACACGACGATGATCCTTTTCTTTTCGTTTCGATTGAAATTTAGACTCCGCTAGTCTAAGTTTCAATCGAAATGAAACGAGTCACCAGTAAGTACAGTCTTCCCGTGGCCAGGGTCGCTCTAAAGTACGAAGACACACACAAGACTGTCACAGTCGAACGTCAACCTTCTGTACAATCATATGCTGCTGTACTGACAATATTGGCAACATCTTGAAGCGTGCTTCAGTTAACACTCATTTATGCTGCCGAAGAAGATTAACCAATACCTGTAAAGTGTTATATTCCCTCACAAGATCCGTGCACCTACAAATTAGATTGTGACTGCGGAGGCCGCAGTCATACATAGGTTAAACAAAGAGAAGTATAGGCACCCGGTTAAAAGAACACATACTTAGCTGACTTTACATCTGATTTGATAAGCCACGTTTCCTTGACCACGATTGCTGTCAAGTAATCGAAACATCGGGTGTACGAGTATAATACTAATGTAAAATCTAATTAAACGCGAGTTAAATTCAGTGGTTTTTTCACTGTCCATTATAATCAAATCGACGATATAGTGCATAGGTTATGAATTAAAGATAAATAGATCATAGGTATAATAAAAAATACTACTCGTGTGTGCGACAGTTACACAAAGAAGCCATAGCTCAGCGGTGGTTGTTGCCTGACAGGCACAGCTGAGAAGCAACACACTGATTTTCAGCTATTACCAGAAGTGGGTGCGAGTGCGCAAACGGAACTTACGGAATTACGACTACTAGATCTGTAAACCGTCTTTACTAGAGTAATCCATGATACTGGATCTCACCTGATGATAAGACCCAAGATTCCGAATTTCACAGCCACAGAGGAACTGCCTATCTTATCTCCAACTGTCGAAACACAACAATGCTTTGAACCCCTGCAGTCTCGTGGTCCACGTCCGCCTGGCTAGCTACCATCATCTAATAAATCATCATCTACCTAAATCTGTCGCCATAACAGTAATGTTAATAACATTGTTGTTCCGGCAGTTAGAGGTAGGATAGCCAGCTCCTCTGTGATTGAGGACTCCGGGTGTAGCTCGCTTACAATGAGGTATGATGAAGGCCAAGATCTACCTCGTTGAGAATGTATAAAAAAGTTTTTTTAGTTTTCTAAATATATCTTTCAAAAAATTACCTACTGTTAAAATAAAGTTAGGAAAATACAAGTATCGAATGTAAAAAGAAATACAGGTAGAACCCTGTGTAGCATGCTATGACGTCATCAACTACGCATGACGTCAACACTACGCCGTAGTCATCCCAGTGCTACGCGAGGGTGGAGATGCGGGGATGGAAGACAGTTCTGATTGAGCCATTCTTAAGAACACACGACATATATTCTACAATAAAACAAGTTCTTACAAATCACAGTTTGTCTCATTTCTGAACTCTAACAGTAGTTAGAGACATCTCATAGTAAAACGATAAACCCTTTCGTGTCAGTTCAGTGGCACAGACCCTTTGATCAAATTTAACAGGTGTTGCGTAATTTATTGTGGCTAAACAGACTCATATAGAAGCACAAATTTACTGATTAACATTAATTTCATCAAGGCGTGTCAGGAGTTTCTTAATTTGCCGCTTACGGCGTGCGGTCCTTGAAGTGTTGGTAATAGAAATTGTGGTTAATTTTGTTATTTAAACATTGTTTCGAGGAGATTATGGGTAGTTCATATAGTGAAGTGACATTTAATTAAAATTAAATGAAAATCCACTTCCGGCCTCATTAATCATCTATGGAACACCATAGACTGTTCTTATGAACCCAAAAACGCTATATCGGCTGTAAGTTTCTGGATAATTGTAAGCATTCCAGAGACTTTTTGATGGTACAGGATCAGCTCAAGGTTAACATGCCTTGGAAATATCATGACACTTTAGGTCTTTGTTGACATCGTCAGCTTGGAACCCGCCACGTCAGATTTAAAATAAAACTGAATCGAAATGCCACAGACAGATACACATATACGCAGACAGACACTTAAAATTTATAAGTTGCGTCGGGGGTTAAAATAGTACAACAATGAAGTCCTATCTCGATCCCTGTCGAAATAAAGTTCACTAGGCATCAATTTGATAATGTTCACCTTGAGTAAGCAGTCTAGCTTTTCCCAGCTTCGGAATGGATATTAAACTGTTACTCCAGTGCCCCTAAGTTTCAATCGAATTGAAACGAAAGCGTTCGTCGTCGTGGCAACTGTCAAATCGTATGAAAACTACAGCAGCGCCTCTGTTGTCAATTATTGGAAATCTCTTTTTTATATGGATTTGAGACGTGAAAGGACGATGATTCTTTTTGTTTCGGTTCGATTGAATCTTAGACTAGGGGTACAGGTCGTAATCACTCCTTCCAGAAGGACTAGACCTTTTCTTAATCCAAATATGAAAAAAGTAGTTCCATAGTCCTCAAGGCATCACACTTCAAACATTTGTTTATCGAAAACCGATTAGGTATTTACTTAAAGTTCGATAAACCACTTTATGTTGCAACATGATTTAAAGAATCATTTAGGGACTCGTGGGCAGGGCAGAAAACTTACAGCGGGTCTGATTCTGGAGACACACTCTAAATCTAAATTTAAGTACACTAGATATACTATCGTTTTCCTATTATGTAAATTTAGATTTTTTGATTAGATTGCAGGAAAGATATGTAATAGGAAAACGATAGCAAGATTTTTTTTAGTGATGTCAATTAAATTTAGATATATTTCAAAGAATCCATAGACAATTTTAGACGACATGTGCGGAGGTGCTTCCTAAACACTGCATTTTATCACGATAGTCAGGGAATTTAAATGTTTAGCAAGTTCACGTATTTGCATTAGTCGTGTAATAGCGATACACAAACTATTACACGGAAAGTCTATGATTGACAATAGCTGTCATCTCACTTGCCGTTATATTACGACAAAATCTAAAATATATAATAATCACAAATTACCCACATTAGAGCAAAACAATCGTAACGAATTTTTTCAAGGATTTTATGCTTTGTATCATCATCAGCTGCCTATGTCCCACTGCTGGGTACAGGCCTTCAAACATGGGAGAAAAACACGAGAAGTTCGGGCCATAACCCCACTGCGCTGGCCCAAAGCGAGTTGACGGGTTCGTATATCATAGAAACAATTGTGTGAATATTGTATGTAAATGTTAATGACATGTTGTGCTTTAGAATTTACTATGATTTTTTGTCAAACGTAGATAATCTCTTGGATTTAATCTATAAATTATTAAAACTCCCACATTAATTTATCTTGAGCTTTCGGCTTGTCATGCCGAATTTACGGCTTAACTCCATATTTTTAGATGGCCTTTTTTATCCAGTCATGGCGTATATTTAATGCTGAAGTGGAATTATGATTTTTATTTTTTTCATCAACACCATCTAGCGACATCATGGATTATAAATAGTACATACCTATGATCCGGTACTTATTATGCACCACAATTTTTCTACACAACAAGTAATTTTATGAAATCCCACTCGAAATCCAACCCTGCACCTACGTTCTTCAAGGATACGCATTTCTTTTTCCGATGGAATTTCTTTTCATTCAATTGCTCGGCGCATCCTCCGCCATAGCGAGCATTTGGATTCACATGTAAATCCGAGCATTACGTGCGACCTACATGAACTTTGTACATTCCTTCCTTTAGGGTTGATGCGGTTCTCTCAACCGGAAAATAATGCCCATCAATATTAAAAATAAAAAGCGAACAAGTAATATGCGTCAATGAGAAAAGTACCAGGCGGAAATGAATTCGTAAGAGGCTAACTTCTTACTAATTCATTACCGCCTGGTACTTATAATAATAAAAATGTTCCACAAAAAGCGGAGTAAAGTGGAGCTTAAAAGGTTAAAATATTTATTGAGGATACGTTTCCATGCCCCGGTTGCCTTAAATCAGGGGAGGCAGGACGCTGGCTTTTAGAGAGTGGTCCTGATTCCTGATAAAACGCAGCGTCCTTACGACTATCTACTTATTTTTAATGTCGTTCAAATATATGGGTATTGATAAATAATTTGAGTTTTCAAGCACGGCAATGATGAGGATCATTGTCGTGCCTTGATTCCATTTTTTTGTCGTCTTATCCTCTTCCTCTCTGTCATTCGCCATCTCAAGCCATAATTCATCATTTACATAATCTTCCTCAGTCTTTTTCTTCCTTCCATTCACAATCATACTTTGTATTAGAATTAAGTCTTTTATGTTGTGATGTTGAATAAAGTTTTATTCTGTTCTATTCTATTCTATTCTTTCCCGCCACAAGCTTGCCATATCTTTTCATATTATGTTGATATCAGCACAGTTGGTTTCCTCTCGATTCCTGTTAATCTCTTTTTTTTTATACAACTAGATGACAAACAAGCTGACGGCCCACCTGGTGGTAAGCGGTTACCGCTGCCTATAGACACCTGCAATAACAAGGAAAAGCACTTGATATTACAGTTTCGTTGTCATCCTGAAGCCTAAGATGAAATGCCGTCCATGCCCAGTAATTACACTGGCTACCTTTCCCTTCAATACGAAACACAGCGAACTGAAGCTTCGCTTTGCTTTTATTAAGAAAAGGCGGTAGTTTGGTGAAATGATGTATTGAAATAATATTTTTTTTTAATTTAATACATGAGATTTTAAGGATGACGTGACAGATAATGCAGCTCAGCGATCGCAACTCCCGTATAAATAACATGATCGTCATCTGCGTTGTCAAGTTCCATCCACAGATCAATAATACAAGCAGGGATAAAACCTCGAGATGGCGCTATTTTTAAAATTCAGGTTTTACTCGCCCCTGCCACCCCTAACAGATATGCATTGCCTTTCCACGGGTGTGTTCGGCTGAAAAGGCTCATTAGCATCGCATTACTTTCGCTGAATTAGGTACATCATCCGGTTATAATATAAACTCTCTTCTACATTTTCGGGACGACGAAACCCATCTGGAATGATGCTGCCAAATATATGTAAATTTTGTAATGGTTTAAATATGTTTTTGTGTCATTTTTTACGGAAATCCGCTATATTTCTCTGGCGGATCTGGCGAATCTGATGAGGATTCTATCCATTTCTTTTAGAATTTTAACGTAGGTACTTAAATTCAATGACGACATTGACGCGGATTTCTTTAAGAGGTGGTTACAAAACATTTTATTGGAAATATTTCGAAAGAAGACGAATCCTTTCAAGTAATGCTCGGTTTGCTGCCTATTAACATTAATATTTGAATTGGAAAACTAAGTTATTATGTTAGAAAACGGAGACCTTTGGTGTACAGACGACAGCACGTCAAGTGTAACAGTTGTACTACGAAAACCGCCTCTGTTACGAACGGAGTAAGGGCGGTCTCAAGGTCAAACTGTTACACTTAATGTGCTGTCGACTGTACATTACATTTTCTTTTGACCTAGTGGAATGTTATGATCCATCTTTTAGTAGTCTTGAGTCCTTTGCAGAAAACATGATCTGGCGGAGTTACAAACTAAAGACAAGAGAAAAAAAACAGTAACGAAACGCCCAAAATGCTAGAAGTTTGAATAAAAAACTTCGCGTCGAAAAAACCTCCTTTTGATCCAAAATTATAATCCTTGAATCTAAATAGGCATGTATAAGTATAATAGAAATTACTATTGAAACTAAAAAAGTCAACACATAAGCGAAACTTTTTTCATCAATGACAAACATGCAGTTGGCCCACCTGGTGGTAAGTGGTTACCGTCGCCTACAGACCTGCAATAAAATGCATCATATGCCTGCATGCTAAACGCACGTTTCTAAATGTTAAATTATATGACAGCCAACCTTTTCGTATTCATATTGACAAAATGAGATGCACTGAACTTAAATTTAGACTTAGCATGTGTTCTTCCGAATTAGGGCCAGTGTGATTACTTTTAACCACCATCTTTATTTATTGACTAGCTGACCTTTTACCTCTGAACCTTATTTTAAACAGACCTTTTTGAAGTAAAAAGTACGTTACTTCGTTTTAATACGCAATTTACTCGGGAACTGTTAAGATTTGATAAATTATGTGAAATTTAATTTGTCTTCCAGGAAAATAAAATTGAAAATTGCCAAATAATTTTGTTTTGTATTTTTTTTGCGTGGGTTTGTTTTTTTTATCTTAAATGACAAGAGGTAAGGCTCGAATAGAAGATGATATTTTCCCTCCGGATAATAACGATCATTTTATAAACATCTTTTTTAACTACGTTTAGCTACTGTAGAGGGATGGTGCTTTGGAAATAAATAAGCCGTTTAACTATTTAAAATTATCCAAACTAGAAATAAATCAAGTCCTGTGGCGAAAACCGAACCCTTCACAACGTGTGACTGCTCCTACCAACAAAACGCTTATACCGCAAATACAGACTAGAAGAAATTCATGATAGGAATACTATGAGCCACCGAGGCAGGTCGGAGCGGTCACCCAGATTATGCGGGTTCGGTTCCAGCTAGAGGATATATGTCTTTCAAGATAATTATTATATTATTATTTTAAGCGGTTACGGTAAGCGCTTACCATCAGGTGGACCGTATACTTGATTACCACCTTAGCGGTATAAAAAAATATATTTTTCGAACCATCTTTCAAATCTTTATTTTAATTCTTCCTACATGGGAGTAATTCCGGAGTCGACCACGACAAATGTTGCTTTGTTTTCGTAATCGAAACCATAGAGCTCTCAACCCACTACGCCAGCTAGCTTTTCCTTAAATACATATGTATTAAAGACCATATTAATAAATTATAAAAAAAATAGTATTGAATATAAAAAACTTGGTAGCAAATGAAAATATAAGTTTGCAACACTGTCCAAATATGTATTAAAAGAAATCACGTGACAGCTGACATTAATGTGACAATGGATTACGCAGGGCCGATTTTTCAATACTCAGATAGCATAACTCCAAAGAATAATAAGGCCCGGACTCCACCCAAGCGGAGATGTGCGAGGAAGTTCAAAGCGGAGACGAGATGAGTTGTTTTTCAGATCGGGTGTATCCACCGAAGCTGGCTAAGCGTATGCACGCGTGTAGCGAGGAGCGTGGAGCGGAGGGCACTGCGGGTTGGTGGGGGGCAGGAGGGGGGGAGGGTAGCACCGCTCACTGCACGCCGCTCACATCTCCGCTTCCATCGCGCCATACAAATATAATACATCTCCGCTTAGCGATCTCCACTGGAGCTGAGCGGAGACGGGATGTGTGAATAACGAAATTCTATTTGTTGTTAAAAAAACATCTCTCCGCTCATCTCATCTCCGCTTTGGTGGAGTCCGGCCCCCTTATTCTCAACTGTCGGATCACGGATTCGATTCGTAAAGTCACATGCCGTCTAGCTTTGACGCCGCGCGATAAAAAGTGACAGGTATAGAGTTTCCGAAATTCGATTTCTTTCCGACAGTTGAGAATAAGGGGGCGGGCCTTTGACAAGTCGACTGTTAATGTACAGAAAATTTGTCCAAACGTCAAAATTTCTCTCTCTCTCTCCCTCCCTCTCCGTGATGCAATAAAAATAAAAACATCGCCACCCAACTGTTAATGCCGCTACTCGACATACATTGAATCTTTACGATGTATCAAAGCTGCAAAACTGTGTCATCCATGCCAAGTGACACGCAACTGTACTTACTCTAATATGTTCTCAGGTAATAAATGCATCGTAAAAGGTTCAGAAGAGAGCGAAGACCAGAAATTATGTGAGGAACGGGAAGTAGCTAGGACGTGACCGCTGTGCAGCGGTCGTACGATCCTTTAACGCCTTCAGGAAGGGATATTATTAAAGGAATTGAGTCCAATTTTACTATAGGTTAGTGAATGGCAATGACAGTACAAGAATAATAAGATTCAGTTGGGGAGCTCGGCGGCGTATTGGTTTGAGCGCTCTGGTTTCTATACAAAAAACAAAGCAACCTTCGCCATGGTCGATCCTGTGATGGGTCAATCAAAGTTTGATATCTCGAGCTCCTCCGTGCTTCGGAAGGCACGTTAAGTCGTTGGTTGTTTCTGCAACCGCTTTAACCCACCAACCCGTATTAGGCTAGCGTGCTGGTGTTATAGCCCAAACTCTATGTTTTCTCCCATGTAGGAAGGCCTGTGTCCAGCAGTGGGTCGTATATAGGATGGTTATGATAATGATCATGATGAAGAGTCAGTTTTAATATTGCGTTGATTTTTTTCGTTGCTTACAAGATGACTTTTAAGTAAAGTTACGGTTAAAAAAAAATCAAAACTGTCATTTTTTTTAAACTTAGCGTTGTTTTCAGCTGTCAAATGTATGACAATGACAAAAGCGTCTCGGCCACTGTTATAATTAATTATTGAAAACCCCTAAATGGATTTGAGAGCTTGACGCAACTGAAATTCACCACACCAAGGAAGTACTTCTAGTGTAGGGTTCAATGTGGCTATTTTTTCTTTTTTTTATACTACTTGATGACAAACAAGCTGACGGCCCACCTGATGGTAAGCGGATACTGCCTCCTATAGACACCTACAATACCAAGGGAAAATCACTTGATATTGCAGGTGCGTTGTCATCCTGAGGCCTAAGATGAAATGCCGTCCATGCACAGTAATTACACTGGCTACCTTTCCCTTCAATCCGAAACACAGCGCACTGTTTCACGAAAAATAAGAAAGTCGGTGGTACCTACCCAGACGACCCTACATACGGGCCTACCACCTAGTACTTCTTCTTATAAGTAGATGAGAAACAGTAAGAAGCCATGTCTCCGCGACAACTGTAAGTACTGCATGAGCACGCTGTCTTACGCCTCCACCTTGCAGACCCATAAGGTGCGTTTTCTTGCCCGTTCGTTCGTTCTTTTCGTTCCCGTTTTGAAGGGACTTTTGCTGGAAGGAGGGAACAGGCAGATGAACTGGTAAACATTTCAAGTTTTGGAAGTACAACAAAGAAACCAGTGTGTCTTATGTTTAGGATGTAATAATTTCGGCATTATGATAGTAAAAGATGGTGCATAATATGAAACTGAAACAGTAGAAGAAGAGGAATGTGGGTTCCCCCAAGTACTCCAGTCGTGGGCGCATATCGCACCCTGGGGCATAGCATTTATTCTTATCTAGAAAAGTTACTAAATATCTTACAAACATTTTATATATATTATAAAAAGCATGTATTGTGTTAAAATTTAACAAGTGTTCGGTCTACAAGTCCGTAGAATTCACTTTACATAATTTCAACTTGTTTCTATTTAAAATCTTGTTATATTTTTTTTTTATTCAATATTTCAAGCTGTTTATCGGGGATCGTAATCATTAAACTTAACCCTCAAATATCAAAGAAAAGCGAATATAACACCCAGTTTGCAATTAGATGGTACCTACCTAGACGCGGTTAAAAAAGTAGCCTTACTCATAAATGTCCGTCAATGAGTTCGAATTTGAATTTTTGTTTAATAAGACCAGTACCCCTAGTACGAAAATTTTTAAATATCGAATTGTAATCATATCGTTCACATTTAAAATTTCAAACAAAAGCCAGACAAAGGCTAACGTAACTACTCGATACGATGGCGATTCGAAATTTAAAAGTGTTCGTGCTAGGGGTACAGTTATTTTCTTTAAAACACTTTTAGTCAAGATTTGTATTTTTAATTTGACATGTGTGTAATAGAAAGAAAACATGTTTACCTAAATAGTGTTTAGGTGGCGTTTATACACGGTACCACGGTAGTGAAGTCAATAGGGCAAAAAATTAAAACATGGGCTATATTAGTTCATAAAATGGTTTGCCACTTTTATAATTGTCTTATTAATTAATTAATTTCCTGACATTTCTAAGAAATAATGCCGCCAATGTTATATTATTTCATACAAATGTCATGAAATCATTATATCAATAAGATGTCTTTGATAGTGGCAAACCATTTCTATGAACTAATATAGCTCATTTTTCCAATTTATGTAGTATTGACGGCATTATTCTGAATGTAAGTCAAACGTGTTATTAAAAGTGTTATATTCAACTCGATCCAAACTTTCAGCTGCCCTCTTGGAATGATTACTCAGACAAAATCAATTTATTTAATACAACAGTGATATACAAGAACGGCTAAACTAGGAGAACGTTTTCCTCGATAGGCCCTAATGATATTGGATGAAAAAGGTTTTTTATTGCGCTCACGTCCCTAGCATGGTCACGGTCAATATGGAGATGCAGAACCTTATCTTTAAAATGTGATATTTTAATGAATTCCGTAATAAAACTGTAGACAACGCTCAAATTATTTTGGACTATCGGAACACATTTTATATTTCACTTTCACACAGTCACTTTTATTTGTTAAAAGAAAGACAGTGACAGTATCTGTCTTAAACCAGACATAACTTTCGTTTATGTTTGTCAAGGAGGATGGTGTCTGGAATAATAATAAAAATAATAATATTCATACACTATTATCTAGCCCAAAATAAGCATTAATAAGAGCTTGTGTTATGGATACTAACGGAGAAATAATGATAATAATAATATGTAGATATATAAATATTAGAAATATACTAGATAAACATATAAACTTCCATGACTCGTAAACAAATGCTCGTACTCATCATACAAACATTTGCTCCTACCGGGATTTGAACCGTTGATCGGGTAGGCCGTATAGCAAGGGGTACAGACCACTCGGCGAGCCGGTCGAGCCTTTGCCTTTGCGGTCGGAAATTGTGCAAAGGTTCGAATTTCAAAACATGTTTCTTAAAACAGCTCAGTACCTTTAGCACGAAATTTTTTTAATTTCGAATTGTAATCGTATCGTTTCAAACAAAAGCCAGACAAAAGCTAACGTAACTACTCAATACGATGGCGATTCGAAATTTAAAAGTCTTAGTGCTAGAGGTACAGGGTCGGGTGGCCAGCACTCCTGTCTGCTAATCCGAAAGTCTCGGGCGCGAATCTGGTAAGGGCGGTTGTTTCTAAGACGAGTGCGAACATTTGTTCCGGAAATGTAGTTGTTTGTATGTTTTTTTTTTATATATTCATAATTATCGATATTGTTTATTCATTATATAAAATAAGCTTTTAATGATACTCAATTTGGGTTAGATAACAGGGTGTAAGGGTAATAATAGATAAGTATTGTGCGATGTTGCTAAATTCGTTACATCATCAGCGAAATGGGGAGATTTTCAGTCAAGCAACGTGTTCGCTAGGGGACATCGTGTGTGAAAAGATTCTCTTGTGATTTCAATATTGCTCCCAGAAAGCTGCTCCTTTTTTTATACCACTAAGATGGCAATCAAGCATACGGCCTACCTGAAAGTAAGCGGTTACCGTGGCCTATGGATGCTTGCAACACCAGGAGCATCACTTGCGCGTTGCCGACCCTTTAAACCTTTCAAATTTGAATAAAACCTCATAAAATTTCAATTGTCATAACTAAATTTTTTCTCCAACATTTCTGTCCGTAAATAGTCCTTTATGTGCGCAGATTCCATTAGATCGTGAGAACTGGGACACTCCGGTGATCTATGGTCACCATCCCTCAAGCACGGAGCCTTCAGGACGCTTCCATTATAAAGAGCATAATTTATCTCCACTCGCGTTATTTTATTTTCCTTGTGGCGCTTCTGGTGCTTTAAAATATTATCTTCTTTTTCATAACTGTAAGTACAGTCAGCAACAGAATTATCTGAGGTTTCAAAATAGCTATGTACGGTCGACCACAGAAGTAGCTGAATACTTTAGTACCATGTCACAACGACTCTAGACGTCAATATAGTACGGTAGCATCTATAAAGTACGTGCACAAGATCGGTGTGACATGGTACTAAAGTGTTCAGCTACTTCTGTGGTCGACTGTACCTAATCAATAATAAGTATGATGTTTAAAAATGCTTTGAACTGTTGGTTGCTTAAAATCTTAAAGATCTAAGCGATTCTCGAGGCAAGGAATCAATGGAACATCTTCTATGTCAATGAGATATCCTAGCTAGGACCAGAGTGGATCTTCTAGAAGTGGCATATCCACTGTAGGCTCTTTCATCCTAAATATATAGTAAAGCTTATGGTAGTTAGCTGTATTCGGAACACAGAAAGAGTAAACGCAGGGGAAGCACAAAAGATCCCGAAGGGTCGAAGTGCATCGTGGAGTGGTCACGGCCCCTTTGTAAGATCAGGTAACTGATGCTTCAAATCGTCTATTCCCAGTGGCACCGCCAAAAAGACACCGCCAGGAGTGGAATGGGGAATCTGTTGGTTTTATAGGCTTAAGGAGCTGAATAAAAATACGGAATGACGAAAGACGAATGATAATTATATTCAGTTTAATTATTATCACTAGGAAGTTATTTATTACGTACGACTGATTTCTTGCACAGTAGAAAGAAGAGAGAAAGAACAATGACAGTGATTTGAACCAGTCGAGATTTAACGAATGAAGAACCTCCAGCGGGGATTGAATAACAAGTTTACTTTGGCATTTGTCAGTCATGTTACGTTCCGTTTTTCATAACATCAACACAAATAGTTAGCTTTAAATAGATTGATTTTTGCTAATTAAATTTAGTGTCAAATCCAACAGAATCACTGCTCGCAATAATACACCTGACCTGACTATTAGTAGTGTAATGTGTGTGCTTAAAAGTTCGTGAGTCACATGATCATAAATAAAAATGCGTTCAGAAATCATTGATCAGATTATGATGAAATTTTGATATGGTGTTTTGGGGACGCCCGCAAAGGTTCTTGCATTATATTTTTTTTTTATAAAAAACCTCACAGTCTTCTCTTTACGGGTATTGTAAAGCATGCCGGGTGCAGTCAGTACTTATTATTAGGTAAGCAGCAAATTACTAGGGGGCTGTGACACTGGGAATAGTTGTTCCCTATGCCTCCACACCTAAGGCAGGAGGCATGGGGTTTTTCGGCGGTGCCATCCGGAATGAACACAACACAGTAAACCATCTTATAATTATATCATTGTAATGTTAGGATATTGATTTACTGAAATACTGCAGATATTAATAACTCGCCAAGCATTAGATTCCAGATAACGCCGCTTAAGGGATCACTCTGAGAGCTCAGTTGATTCTGATGCTGACTCTACCTGGCATTGTTCAGCTACGGTTAATTTAACTTTACTCTAAATCTATTCTTGAAGTTCAAATTCACTTGACGGAACGTTTCTTATTCTCCCAAAGCAAATCCTGCCTGTCGTTCTAAATTCAATTGCAAATCAAATCTCTCAAAGTTGAATACCGATCTTTGTCGAATTAGTTGCTCCCCCATACCTCAGGGGAATTAAAGAACACAAGACGTGCCGAGACTGTCTTGTGGACCAAGATAACTGTTGACAAAACATTGTTATCCACTGATGTTTAGACGTTTCATTCAATTGTCTTTGTATTAGTTATCCTTGTCATTGTTAGCTTATTGAATGGAATAGGGAAAAAATATAACACTTTTTAAGATACTTCCTGTTAAGTTTAGAAAAGTTGACATGAGTAAAACCGTACCCATAGCACATTCGTCTTCGTATCGTTATCGTCGTCAGAACTTTCGTCTGTCAGGCGTGACGTGACGGTAGCATGTGTATGGGAACCATGACGTAACAACGATAGCATGACGTCATTTTCATTTTTCTGACAAACTTTCGATAGCAATTCGAAAAGCTAATACGACCATCATTTGTTTTCTATTGCCATCGTACTAAGTGACGAGACGGTAACGATACGAAAAGGAGATGTTTCAGATCCGGCCAGGAATATGTACAGTATCTCAAAAAATCAGGAAACATCTCCTGAATCCATGAAAAATACTAATAATTCGTTTTGATGCATAATTTGTTTGTGCAGAAGTTGAAATATTTCGTCGATTTCACCATTATTCACTATGGCAATATGGCGGGTGACATAGAAGTCAAGTAAACGTAAAGTAACATACGCGCCGAATGTCTGGCTGTGTTGCAGTTATTTCTATGAAAATTATTGTTTTGTACCACGCAACAAATCAAAAAAAAAAGAAAAGTTGTCAACTATCCTATTAGGGTAGTTGACAACTTTTTTTTTATTTCATAAATAAGAAGTTTATAACTCATAAAAAAATATTGCAAAAGAAATAGTATGTCTAAGATCAATAGTTTTACAGATATAGTGGTATGTTTGATGTGTTGCGGCGCATCGTCCAAAAACGCTCCATAGAAAATCTACGGAACTGGTGACGTCACATGTTCCCATATTACTAAGAAATGTATGGGCATACTGACAAAATTGATAATAACTATGTATTAAGTAGGTTTTTATTAATAGTTGTCATAATAATAGTTGTTTTAATTGATGTCAGCAATATAATATCATTAACATTTTTGATAAGTTTTGAAAAAAAAATATAACCTTTTTTTAATTTTCAAAACAGTACAACTTCAACAATATTCCATATCTTTTAAGTTTGAATTGTTTTTATGGGCAAAAGTAGCGTATATTTTCCGAATTTGTGAAAAATATCTCCAAATTCAAACTTAGGCAACATCCCAATTGAACACTGTTCTCCATATTATTCCCCTATTTATCTTAAGGCTAAGGCTTTCGTAGTGCAACTGTTACACTTCACGTGCTGTCGTCTGTACATAGACCTGCCCCCTTATTCAGACTGCCGGATCACAGATTCGATTCGAAAAGTCACATGCTGTCTCGCTTTGACGCACCGTGATAAAAGATGACAGGTATAGAGATTCCGAAATTCGAATCTTTTCCGACAGTTGTGAGGGTCTCCATACATTTTTGAAACACCTCTTTTCCAATATTCGTGCTAGGGGTACTGTAATAGCTATGTGTAACGGAGCGGGACTATTTCTTTTGTTTATAGGCCCCCAGGAAGCAGCCACTTTTGGCATTATTTTACTTTTATCTCAATCTTTCTATTTGTTTATTAATAAAAGAATTGTGAGGATCAAGGAAGCCATAACAGAAATGGAATTGATTTTCCTTTTCCCAATAAGTTTATTGTTCCGGTAAAGACGTCAAACGTGAAGCCAATTAATAATAGATTACAATGCGACTGGTTACAATAAGATTATTATTATTTTATTTCCGGAGTATTACATAAATTACAACATTCCATATTAATAAATAACAAATTATTTCATGTGTCTCGGACATAACTGGCATGTTTGTTACATAACTTTTATGTTACGGCGCCTTATTAGAAACAAAAGTCTTTTAATTACATATCTAACGAAGAAAATGTCCAAACCAAATCTGGCTTTTGGCAAACATATCGAGCACCCACAAAAGTAGCAACTGGCAGTGTGCCAGATAATCTCAATTAAGTTGAGCATCCAGTGGGAACTTATAGCAATGTGACTAGATGACAAACAAGCTGACGGCCCACCTGATGGTAAGCGGTTACCGCCGCCTATAGACACCTGCAATAACAAGGAAAAGCACTTGATATTGCAGGTGCGTTGTCATCCTGAGGCCTAAGATGAAATGCCGTCAATGCCCAGTAATTACACTGGCTACCTTTCCCTTCAATCCGAAACACAGCGAACTGTTTCACGGCTGAAATAAGAAAGGCGGTGGTACCTACCCAGGCGACCCTACATATGGGTCTACCACCTAGTACTTAAACTTATAAAATTAAAAAAACTAAGTAACTCCCGGCCTTATTAATCATCTATTTAACATTATCTCATCTCATAATCTCATGACTATCATGAGATTAACAACATCTCATGATAGTCATTATCAGACTTTTCATAAGAGCCCAAACTCGCTATATCTGCTGTAAGTTTTTGAAGAATTAAGCATCCCGCAGACTTTTTGATGGTATAGCATCAGCTCAAGGTTAGTATGTCATGGGAATGTCATCGTAGTGACAGTACACCAAATTTCAAATCAATCGAATCTGTGAAATTTAGAAAAACCCTTTTATCATGTAGAAAATGAGCTGATAGTCATCAGACGCCTGAACTGATCTTCATAAGTTATATTACCCAATAAAATTTCTTTCATTTATTATTTAATAACTAGTGTGCTCAGAGGCTCATCGAGCTCATCCCGCCTAGCCCATTTCTCCAGAGAACTACCAGACGTTCAGCGAGCTACCACCCACACACAAAATATAAGTGCTTTCCGACTTCCGTATCTTCGCGATGCGGTCGGTCAGAAAGTGAAATGCACTGCCGGTGTTGCCTACTGCATATACATATTGTAACCGAGTTTCTTTAAAGCAGGATTAAACATGCACCTTCTGGGTAAGCTAGCTAAACCGCCGACCCTCTGTTACCTTCTTTTGGAGCCGGATTTTACCGCCTCTGTGCTCTAGTGGTTGATACTATCTTCTTCAGATCTAGAGGTTTAACTCCCGTGGTTCTGCTCAGTTTGGTTGGTGGTAGGTCTTCGTCCGCCTGGCTAGCTACCACCATATTACCTAAGTCTGCCGCCATAACAATAATGCTAACATCATAGTTATGTTCCGGCAGTTGGACGTAAGATAGCCAGTTCCTCTTTGGTCGAGGAATCCGAGTGTAAAGAGCTACATCTTAAAAGAATAAAAAGATCATTTCAATTTGTTTTGAAAAATCCAATTTATCAAGCTTTGAAAACTCTCTTCGAAAAATCCAAAAGTACCAACCTTGAAACAGTAGGTATTATGGCTCTCTATACTCTAGCTGTACCTAAAGCATATCGGTACACAGCACAGACCTACCCTCACTTTTAGTAGCTCAAATGAAACTTATTGGAATGTTGCTCAGTATAGAGGCAGACAGACAGTTGAAAAAAAATTGACTCCAAAAAGTACTATCTGCCTTTCCTTGTATTTATTTAAATCTTGGGAACGTGTACATTTCTAAACAAATACCCCAATTTATACACAAAACGAGAAGATTTCCATTAAAATATTCCCTGCAAAACAGACACAGACTAGCAATGTCAACCTTAACTTCTGTTTACTTAGAAAAATGTCTAATATAGAAGAATTTCACGTCCTGGGAGGATAGATTTTAAACCCCAGACGAAAAAAGAGGGATGTTATATGTTTGTCTCTATGTATCTGTCTGTGGCATCGTAGGTCCTAAACGATTGGACTGATTTTGATCCGGTTTTTTTTTGTTGAAAGCTGACGTAATCGAGATGGTTCTTAGTTATAATTTATGAAGATCTGTTAGACTATGAGCTCATTTCCTACTAGACAAAAGGGTTTTACTAACTTTCACAGATTCGGTTGATTTGAAATTTGGTTTACTGTTACTTCAGTGCTATTAATTACCGAGGCATGCTAACATTGCGCTGATCCTGTACCATTAAATAGTCTGCGGGATGCTCAATTCTTCAGAAACTTACAGCAGATATATCGTGTTTGGGCTATTAAAAATAGTCTCAATGAGATGGTGTTAGATAGATAATTAATGAGGCCGGGGGCTACTTAAAATTTTCAATTTCATGTTAGAGCTAGACTAGCCCAAAAACATGTGTCACTTGCATAATTGGTGATGTTATGAAATTTTACACTTTATTTGAAATCTCTATGAGGTCAACGACTATTAAAACTAATATAGTGTGTCTACAACTAATATCATAACCTAAAATTATAAAAGCGAACAATACATTTTCGAATATTGATCGCGTTATCTGATTGCAACGTACGGATAATTTGTCTTCCCTGCCATAATCTCTGAAAAGGGTTGGAAAGGGGTAAAATTTATAGAAGACTAAAAAGTGAGATAGAATGTATGGCTGATTTTCTTATTTTAATTAGATAATACTATTGAAAATTACAAACCTCTCGCCCAATGAGCTTGCTGTCGTGTTGGTTTGAGCGCTCTGGCTTAGATTCCGAAAACAAAGTAACTTTCGCTGTGGTTGACCCCAGGGTCACTCCAACCAGGGTGCATCTCGATGCAGCAACCGAAACTTGTAGGAAACCGTGCTTCGGAAGGCACGGTAAGCCTTTATCCTGGTTGTAACTGCAACCGCTTTCACCCACCCACCACCCCGCATTGGGACTTTGGACAGCGTGGTGGAGTTATAGCCTAACACTCCTCATGTGTGTCGCCCATGTAGGAACGCCTGTGTCCAGCAGTGGGACGTTTATAGGCTGTTAAAAATTAAGCTAAGTCGAGCAATACATAAGAGTCACGGCCGTTCCATCCTTTTCATATAAGAAAAGAAAGAAGAAAATAAATTAGTTCATTGGAATAAACGTACGTTAAAAAAAATATTTCTTGGACCACTTATAAACCTTTAAGGAACCTATCTTCTCAGGAATAGAGAGAACTTTCTAAAACTAATGTAAAGCAAATCCAGTTCGTAACTTATTGTGTATTTTGACAGACTTTTCCCTTACAATGCGAGCTATTTCTAACGCAAAATCACTTTTATTGAGAAATATCAAATATTTTATGAATTTACAGAAAGGATAATAACAATGTTAAATATTGTAGCCAACTGATAGAAAAATCTTGTAAGTAATTCTCAAAAATATGCCCCATTTCTGAGGCAAAATGATGACATAGTATTATTCCGAAATATGTAAGTCAGAATACAAAAGTATTCTAAAAATAAGGGCGTATTTCACCACTCACTTTTCAAATAAGTGTTCCCCTCAAAGAAAGCTATTGTTAAGTATTATTTCGCTCTTCCGGCACGCCTTGGGTTTCGCTTTTGTCGTTATTAAAGTTTTATTCGAGCTCTCTGTTTTTTGAAAACTCTTTGAAAAAGTCCATTATGAGACTCTAAGAATCAGATTCAAATTTTTATGTCATACAATATGGATTCTTTTACTTTGCGTAAATGCGATGCCATATGCGAAATTGTAAGAGCCGTTAGGAGGGATAAGAATATATAAAGCTCATGAGAGCAATCTCCATGATAAAGCCGATAGAAGGTGAATACAAATCAGTCTCTCCATCACACCATGATGGAAGGAACAGAACAATCTTACTTCCATGTTCCATGAAAGCGACAATGCTTTGGTATCACTCTCTGGATAGTCGATACAATACAATACAAATCCATTGAGGGTTTCGATTTTCATTGAGGGGTGTGAGGTGTCGACTTGAGCTGTTGCGGCTGAATGATATTTTTATTTGATTAAACATGAATGTACATAAAGAAACGTAGCACAATACACTACATTTATTCCTTCCTTCGTATAATATCGCTTCAGAGGTGTGTGCTGATGTGGCTTCAGAGGCGTGGATGAGCACCTTTTGGGCCGGCAAAATGGAGGCGGCTAGAGCAGTGTCTTCTAAACTGCACTAGCTGTCTTCGCATATGGACTCTACTTACCGTTTCACATCAGGTGGTGTTGAGTAATAATTTGCCGAGCTTTTGTATAAAAAAATAGAATACTGAATGTAATCCAGAATTCAGCACACACTACATTTTAAAAGAATGATCATCAGTTTATGAAGAACGGGAAACTTGACGATTATTGAAATTCACTAGCGTGATTAAAATTTAAGTTAACAAAACCATGATCTTATAGAACGCCGTCACTCAGCCAAACTTGAAGAAAGGAAGGAAGTTTAGTTCTGAGTTGCTGCCAAGTTTCTTCTCGGCAAGAAATAAGTTTTGATTCAAGGGATCGTCGTATTGTTTTAAAGTTATTTTAAAGCTTTTGTTATTAGACTAAACTCAACATTTTCTTTTACTTTTTTCGATTTCTTAAACGAATTTAGGAAAAGTTACGTTTTATGCGCGGTATTGCTACTGAGAAAATACGCTATATCTAAATTTGAAATCAGTAATGATAACTAATAAAAGCATAACAGACACAAGAAAAGAAAAGTCCGCGATCAGTTTCCTTTGTCTGAGATTGGAATTAGACCATTGCATCGGTATATGCGCCTGGCATATTTATTTACACATTTCTATCATATAAAAACGTTGCACATTTTTATAAGAACCTATAACGACTTGTGTTTATTTTCTTTGTAGTAGCATTGGTGTTACTGAAGATCTGATATTAAAGGTTTTATTTTATTTGCAGGTAAGTGACATGCGGTTGACGCGGGTTTTCTCAAAATATTGCGGTACACCGTCAGCGGATTTTAGAGGGGTAACTATTTACAGTTCCTTTTCCGTTGTAAGAAATATCTGTAGTTTGTTTCTTTATCTGTGATGTGTTTTCACAAATAAAAGATTCTTTAGGAATATTTTCAGCTTTCAAAAGAACATGAGCTTAAAAAATAATTAAACTTTATATTGAAAAAACTATCGCTCAATTTCTGTGTTGTGTAACCTGTCATCAATCATCGGCAACGTTCAATGCTGATTGACAGTCTTCAAATATCCCTTATATCTGATTACAATCTTCTTACTTTCAAAGTTCTATACGTAGAGCAAACATTTTGTTGATTTTCCTAACTGAAAGAAAATTATACATTTAATTTGTTTTGCTGATATACTCTTTGTAACTCATCCTTCAACTGTCGTCAAGTATTTTTTCCAGTCTACGTTTCAAGTACCGTCGTCAAAACCGACGTGCAGTGTTGACAGAGCGCCCGTATTTCACTGAAACAAGCGGTACGTTTTAATTAAGCCTCGAACCTTTTCATGTTCAATTACTAGAATAGTACCTAAGCATATCGAGTTTATTGGTTACTCGGGAAAATAAATTGATGAATTGGGAAACGTCTCGGTCGGGTATAAAATACTAATGTTACATCTATTTAAACACTGAAAATGCTTTGACTACTTGTAACTTAAAATAGTCTTTAAATAGTGAGTTTCTTCTACAGCTACTACCTAGCTAATCTTAAAAGTGCATAGAGAGAAGCACCAGTTTTCTTGAATTAAATAAACTGCAAACATACCTCATTGATAATATATATTTTACAGTGAACGAGATATAAATCCAGTTAAGTGGTTTTGTTTGCAATCAAGCATACGGCCCACCTGACGGTAAGCGGTTACCGTAGCCTATGGACGCTTGCAACATCAGACAATACTAAAATGACTCAATCATTGTTTCCCATTCAATTAATCGTGTCGGCGTATTAAGGCACTGAAATTATCGTATTATAATATTTATATTATAGAAAATAATTGATATTCCTTTGTTTTAAATACTGAAGTAGAAAAGGAAAGAATAACAGTAAGGGAATCTAAAATACGTCTTATTTATGTAAGTAAGTACTTTTCGTTTTATATTGACTTTCCCTTAGATCATCTTTATTTTACAATATTTCTGTTTTGTCGCTATTGGTGTTAATGTATTTAAACACACTTTTGCGTCAGCTTCTATCGATGTCTCGTGTCTTTTCAAGAGATACTGTCACAAAATTCATCTAGTTACATTCGCACTTCCACAAATGTTAAGGTCTCGATCAATCTCTCCAATCAATTGACGCTGATAAAGTGATCAATCTCCGCCTATGACTGTAAAGGAGCTTGTGGGAGATGCGAGACTGCCTGACGCCTTCACAAAAACTTAAAACTTATTATTCGATTCTGGTTAGAATGGATTGATTGGTGGCTTCTTTGTTACTGTCTTCTATTCTATTGTATTAATTCTGTAATAATTGGTAATCGATTTCCAATCTTAAGATATGTAAAAAAGTTTTCATTTGTCAAAGTTTGCATTTCACATTTCGTTGCTATTACTTTATAAAAAAAACTGTTTAATATCAGGCGTCTTAAATTTGGAATTTGGATGGTAATATTTTAATTTCACTTTGGTAGTTTCGTAGTTATAAAAAATATAAACATCTTACCTTTGAAGCGGACAGCGCAATATTTCCGAAAAAAGCATACTTAAATTAAATTAAAAATTGATGCATTCAATTTATACTAATATTATAAAGCTGAAGAGTTTGTTTGGTTGAACGCGCTAATCTCAGGAACTACTGATTCAAATTGAAAAAATCTTTTTGTGTTGGATAGTCCATTTATCGAGGTATTATATAAGCTATATAACATCACGCTACCGCCAAAAGGACCTGAGCATTAATTAAAAGTGTTGAAAAAACGGGGCAACAATATTCATTTTCAGAGATTTCGTTGCGTGCGCTGCCTAAACGGTTAAAGTTACGTATAAATTATGTATAGAGGAATTTTTCTCCTTTAAAAGTTCTAAAAAAAAAGTCCGCGACAGCATATGTCTATTCTTTGAAATTGACTCTCTAGAGCCATTTCTACGGTAATCAAATTTGTTCTAAAATAATGTACTATCTGCGAAGGTGTTTTTGTAAACACAATATTATTCCTTATCGAAATAAATACATTATTCACCACAAGTATTTAATTTTGAGCAAAATTGTTCTTGAAATCATTTGATTTCAATGAATATCTTAAGAGATATCATAGTTTTAACATATCATGCACGCATTTATGATTTTTAAGGCGGGCGGGCGAGGGCGAGGCGATCAATGCATAAATTGCTAAGGTGTTTTATAAACATAATTTAAATTCTTAGCCTACCTACCCCACCGTTGCTATTTTCCGACATCCACACGAACGAAGTCGCGGGCACAGCTAGTGAAATATAGTTTTGCAGTTTGCTTTTTCACATTTGTACCTAAGTTTGTCTCGCAATACAAATGCCGATTCCATTTCCATTGTTGTTAAGTTACACCTGTTAGTTCCGATGTAAATAAATAAAATTTGCTTTACTGAAAGAAGTCTCTCAAAGAACTTTGTCGAGCTTTTTCAGCATAGGAACACAATACCATTTTATCAGGCGGAAATCGAATCTTCAGAGAAGGTTCGTCAGCATGCTATTTACTATAACAAGTATAGTGTTTAATACAACATAATTCCATTTTTGAAAACTTATTTAATGATATCCGAGGGTGTTGAAAGCACGGCAAATGACTCGACACCACCTGATGTGAAGTGGTAAGAAGAGTCCATATGCGAAGACAGCTAGTGCAGCTTGAAACACACTGCTCTAGCCGCCTCCACCTTGCCGGCCGTTGAGGTGCCTTTTCACACATCTTTTGAAGGAACCCATGTCATAGGAAGGAAGGAGGATACACGTGTGCTGGCAAAGAACTCTTAAGTTTTGGAAGTGCGACAAAGAAACGACTAACTCTTAACTACTAAAACTCTTTGTCCGTGATGTTGAGGTGGAGACAGAAAATTGATGACTCCGATGACCGGCACGCGTGCTCCTGAGTAGGAAGGGGGAAGGTGGGATAAGGGCGAAAAGCTTCTCAGAACACTCCAAGATAAAGCCGATAGATGACGATAAGTGATGAAATGAGTCTCTAGGTTGTTCGTGACCTTTACGTCGTCAATAATACTAACGGCACGACGTTGCATTCTGTCCAGTGCATCGAGGAGTTACTTGGCGGAGCCATCCCACAGGTGCGAAGAAGATTGTGAAAGAACACTTAAATCACAGGCAACAATTTCATATTGTTGCGAGGAAAAGGAATTTTGGTATTTCCCATTTGAATTTAAAGCGGCGGACTGGGGAAACACTAACTTTATAAACTAGAAAACACCTCCCATAAATTGACTGCCATGTTTCGTTCAATTGTGCTGATCGCGCTACACTTTACTGTCGCTTGCTAGCATGTTGTAGGAACGTAACGCGAAAGCTCCACGAAAACCTTTGGGTCGCGAAAAAACTTCTTAGGTATCCACCCTAACGTTTCAAAATGGAACACAAATTTTGTATGCGACAGCTTCTTTTGTCATATGGCTAAATTACTTTTTTTTTCTTCCCGCGGTAAGGCGAAAGTTCAATAAAAAGGACTCTTTTGGGAGTAGGTAGGTACTTAGAGGCAGGAGGACTTGACTCCTACGCTATTAACATCATAACCTTCAGGCTTACCGTATGCTGGTTTGCCTAATACTTAGATTGTTTTTTTGGAGATCGATTTATATATCTCTGCCCAATTCAGCGCATTAAATACAGCAGAGAAATACTATGTAACAAGGGTTCAATTTTCGGATTGCCGTTACGGAACCCTGAAAAGTATAAAATGGAGTAAGTAATGAAAGAGCAAGTAGCCTCGGGAGCTAATTTAATATTAGCTCGAAGTTTCCGACTCGACATTGCGCCCAATTAGGGTGGGGTACGTCCGCGGAATTTAGATAGTGCTGTGTCGACGGAATATAATAAATGATTTGTGAAATAAAAATGGAATATAATATAATTTTAAAAAGCAAACAATGTAAGGATAAGTACCAACCACCTAATGTGGTCCATGAATCACAGGATATGCACTTGAAAAATATAAATGTACCTATTCATGTTCTCAAATACCAATGCTTAACTGATCCGAATCGTCGGCATTTGTAAAAATACTCGTTGGGGTGTTGAAATCACAGAATAATTTCAACTGTTTGTTGAAATTATTCTGTGAAAATAATTTCAATCACAGAATAATTTGCTGGATGCTTATCTGATGTTGCTAAGGCTGTTGATAATAATAAGCATCCAGGATCAACGAACATATTATAGATACGTCCCACTGCTGGACACGTGGACACGGCCTTCCTGCATAGGAGAAACACATGAGGAGTTTGGGCCATAACACCACTACGCTGGCCAAATGCGGGTCGGTGGATTAAAGCGGGAGCAGTTATTGCTCCGGGATCCATAGAATAATATGCCTTCTGAAGCACGGAGGAGCTTGAGATTACAAATTTATGATTGATCCATCCGGATTCAACCAGGGCAAAAGTTGCTTTATATTCGTAATTGATACTAAAGCTCTCAAATCACTGCGCTTAGCAAACTCCTCGACGGATGTTTATAAATATTAAGGAATATTTGTAAACAGGTACCCTAACAAGTACTAACATCGTAAAGGCTTCGCCACACAGAAAGCGGGTCTTGGCGTGGAATTCACGTTGCGTGTTGACCACGTGTTGGCGTGCGAATTTCTATAATGATATGTGGGAGACGCCACACAGAAACTGCATCGTGAAGCCGGGCGCGGCGGTGCACGCTAGCCCGCGCGTTGTGGCGTCTCCCAGTCATAACTGGGAGACGCCACAACGCGCGGGCTACGGCGAATATTCGTAAGCACGATGAGTTGACCGGGTAGATTTATTTTTTTTAATATATTTATACACTCACACCTATTATCTAGCCCAAAGTAAGCATCATTAAGAGCTTGTGTTATGGATACTAGATAACGGATAAATAATGATAATAATATGTATATAAATATTAGAAATATACTAAATAAACATCCATGACTCGTAAACAAATGCTCGAACTCATCATACAAACATTTGTTCCTACCGGGATTCGAACCCGGGACCTCTTGACCGAGTAGCCTGGGGTACAGACCACTCGGCCAGCCGGTCGTCCTAGATCATTGCAACTCGAAGTATTCGGGCGAAGACGATGTGCTATCGGGGCACTGTCGGTAAACTGGCGCACATCAAAGGGATTTGTCGCGACAATATTCGCTTGGGTAACTACACCTACGTTACTTCAATGTCGTCCAGACTTTGTAGCGGGACAGACGTGCTTGTGCTTTTTGTATACTATGGAGTGGAGACTCTGTGGATAAACGAAAAAGTGTTGGAATTCCTTCAGTTTTTTGAAACGGAGAGTATCATATAGGATCCTAGTAACCCCGACCACAAAAAAAATTAGTACATGATGCGTGGGTTCCATCCATTTTGAATGAAGTCGGCTGCACAACAGGCCGAAAAATCTTCGACCGCCAATGAAGACAAAAACAACGCGTTACACGATGTTTTTAGCGCGCCAACGCGACACGAATCTTCGCCCGCTAATGTAGACAAGAACATCGTGTGGGTATGCCCGTACACGATGTTTTAGCGCGCCAACGCGATACGAATCTTCGTCCGCTAATGTAGCCCCAGCATCATAGTAATTCGCATGCTACAAACACGTGGTCAACACGTGACGTGAATTTCACGCCCAGAGTCGCTTTCTGTGTGGTGAGGCCTTAAGACAAGCTTGTCATCCACGCAAAGCATACTTGCCTCGAATGTTTGAATTGCAAAATAGTCTCCGTCTAGTGTTTGCACGGTCGTGTTATACTATTCACCCGACCGCTTCGGTAAAATGTCGGATATTGCTCAGATACGAAGGAACAAAAGCTCAAAACTAAAATAAAAAGTGACTTAATTCACGAAAAGGCGGAAAAACAATTTTAAGCCTAAGTTGTAGCATCACGTAAAGTATTTGACTCCAGTAAAACTTTTTAAAGGTGTTTGCGTACTTATCAATATTTTTTCAAATTTATGTTTTTATCGTTGAAACGTGTGAACAACGCGGTATGGACGGTAGTTGCCGGCAGCTGCGCAATACAGCATGATGCAATTTCAGTCGATTTCAGAGCGAGCTAGATGTTTGACGCGAGCTCTCCGCTCTTTTAAACAAAAAACAACTATCGGAGTCGGCTTAGATTTCAAAGGGATATCGCCTACGTAAAAAAGATCAAAAATTCAGTCACATTCAGAACCCTTCTTCTTGAAGTCCGATAAACGTTACTCATTTACCAACTTCTTAACGGAGTTACCGCCGTCTATAGGCGGCGGTAACCGCTTACCATCAAGTGGGCCGTCAGCCTGTTTGTCATCTAGTTGTATAAAAAAAAAAAACAGCAAATACTACAAAGTCCGCACATTAACATATCGCTTGATCATATAGCTATGTTCGACTTTTCGTCTGCAGATTATAATAACTTTCGTATCAACTAAAGATTAACTATTAGTTAGTTTGTTTTAAATTAAATACATCAAAGAGCTCCTCAACATTGACCCTTGTGGTATTCCTTTCCATACAAATCTACTCGTACAACGTATCCTTGAAATTTCTTAGAAATATTAATTAGCCTTTCCAAAGTATCTACGAATTTGCTTTTAGTACGATTAGAAGTGAAATGTACTTTCCTCCGTACTAACTTACTCGGTTCATCAATACATTATTCTATGTAATTAAGATACATTACACCTTAATTGGTTGTGTCTAAGTCGCCATTAAGTGAGATGAATTTTCCTAATTCCATATGCAAGTAAGTTTACCAGTCGTTTATTATTTACAAGGTTTTGAGTGTTCCTTATTAAGGTCACGAGGTACAGTCTCGTTGTAATTATGTTAAATTAACATTGATTTGGAGTGAAATGATGTGTTGTTGTTTGGTGTAACTGGGTACATGACAGTGCTATATTATAAAATGTTTTAATTTTAGAGCCTCGCTTATTACTAAGTATATATTTGTGGCGAAAACGGTTTCTTAGCAACAGAGTCCTATTTCAGTGTTGATTTTGTATCGCTATTTCCAATATTATCGGGAATGGTAACAAGCAAAAGTTAATTTATAAAAATGAAAATATTCTTCAGATTAACAGTATTAACTGATTCTGATAGAAAGTAGTAGTAAGAAAAGGAGATATGATGATTTGAAACGAATCTATGGACATAAACTTTCTATTACTTTTTATAAATGTTTTCCAGACTATGGATTTGAATTATATATCTATGGATACTTTATTCACTAGATAGCACGAAAAAACGATATTTTATAAAAGACAATGAGTCAATATTCTACATAGACAATATTTATCGTAACTTCATTCTGCCGCAAACTTTTTGCATCCCGTTTGTATCACAAAACTTCCCAATTTGAATGATTTTCCTAAGATGGCTTTCGTAAAAACAACACTTAATCTGGTTCTGCTTCTTTATTTAATAACATTGGTAAAGCCATTTAGCCTGTACAGGAATTATTAAAAGTATAAGCAATAGTATCATGTAGTTGGTTTCTGTTTAATTTATTTGTAATAAGCAATCTCTTTGTATTATATTTTCTTTCATCTCTTTATCTTATTATTCTGTCTGTTAGATACCTACAAAATACTTGGAAATCGTATTTGTTTACTTTTATGAAATGTAAGATGGCTTATTCACGGCATTTCTTTTATGTAGTGTTCACATATTATTAACATTTTTGCGGCTGTGAATTTGATGCTTAGCTATGGAGCCGGATATTTATTTTGACGAAATATCATTCTGTGCGAGTATTCTTTTCTCTTTATTGATTACAGGGAAGATTTGTTGAACTAAGATTATGTTTCATGTCATTTCCACAGGGGGACACTTATACAATAATTACTTCGTGCTAGAGGTAAATTTAGCACTAAAATACGACAACTATGACAACTTAATAGTTGATGGCGTTTTAAATCTACATCCTACTTAGCTACTTAGCACATTGATTTGTATGTTACTAGCGCGTCTTTATTTTCAATTAAACTTAAAAATAATAATCTTGCTTTGCCATATTGATAGATCCGTGTAGCATAACCCAATGCATTCATTGAGCTAGCATGAATTTTTAAAAGAACCGTATTGGATTGGGAAGATATCTTAATTGAGACGCTCCAGCACACGAACAACATATTTGTATCATTCGAACTTATTTTGCAACCCAATATCAATACGTAAAGGAGATGTTTGATATTGACACTTGAAAGCCCCCATGATAGATTATTTAGTATACGAAAACTTATGCTGAGAGGATCTAGAATACCCTTTTTTATTTTGTTTCCCCGGCATTTTTGAGTAATATTGCAAAAAGAAAAACAAGAATTTTCACGTTTCTCTGATAAAATTGAGTTAGAAATAAACTGAAATCCCTATTATTATTAGTCGTAAACAAGAGCAGAAACCAACTTGCCGTGGTCTTCTGGCATTGTGAATTAAAACAACATAACTGGCATCGTGGGCGCAGATTAAACGTGGGGTCAATTCTGACCCCAAAGTTAAAACTAACAAAACATAAACATATTTGTAAGTTCTTTGATATAAATTCAACAATACAAAAGACATGGCCAAGATTCCGTAGTAACTTTGCCTAGGTATCAATTTTCATTTACACTAATGTTTAGAGTATCGTTTTATTTTGCTGAATACCAACAGATTAAAATAAAATTAAAATAAATCTAGAAGAACTTCACAGACAGCAGCATAGCAGACGTAAGTTTTATTAAAACGCATGATCATCAAAACCCCAAAAAGAAAGTGTACAATATTATACTTTGCTATTAAAATGAATGTTCGACACTTCGATTATTATAAATTTTCTTTTTTCGTTACATATTCACCAAAATATGAACGCGCTTGTTTCGCTTGATATAATCCTAAAACAAACAATAATAAATCATCTTAAGTAAAAACTGAGAAATCGATTGAGAGACTGCAATGGTGACGGCTAACATTGTGATAAAATATAATTAAATGTTTCAAAAATAATATTTTTCAATAATTGAATAGTTAAATATTTGGAGTTTTTAAAACAGTATTCTAATTTTGTTATTTTATTACGTATTTAGTGTTTTGCTAAATTTATTGTATTTTTAAGTCCTCTGTGGGGTAAGGAACGTCAAATGTAAAAGTATAACCGAAAGTTTGCACTAAGGACTATTAATTTAAGTTAAAAACTGTGAAGTTCTACAGAAACAATAAATAAACGAAAATTCATTATTTTATTTTTATAATTTGATACCTTAGTGGTGTTCTTGTAAATGCTGGAAAGTTACCTAGGCAGAAATTATCCATGTCCTTGGCGAGGCAAATAAACATACAGATATTTATCAGTACTATCTATCTATTAACATGAAAATTTTAATATAATAAACTTAATCCGTCAAGCATCAGTTTCCAGTCTCAATTGATTTTTCAATAGCCCTCCGGAGGGATAACGCCGCTTGAAAGATTAATAATAAAATAACAACATTTTCATGCTAAGTATCAGTATCTTTATAAATCTTGATATAATAAGCAGAAAAGTTTTCATTGCTCAAATAAATCAAATAAATCTTACGTAAAGAAAAATAATATCTTTTGTGAAATATATTTAATGTTTCAGAAGTTTTAGATAGATTAAGTAGATATGTCATGGTAAGGGTTAGATTATACAGGGTTACTTTCGAGGCAGTGTACAAATTTTAATATAATGGAGTTTTTTAAAAATAAAAAGAGGATTATTTTTTGTTACCATGTGTTAAACAAATATATCAAACAAGCTTCACTCGAAAATATCCATACGACAGCGGTCATCATAGTCACCCTGTTCTGTACTTAACTACTTTTCCTCGTCATGTCTTTTCATCAACTATATTATAAAATTGTCTCGTAACTAGTACGAAACCATTTTATTATTTTTTTGACGGAAACAGACTTTTGTTTGACCATCATTATGTCATCGGTCAGTTTTCGTAACAAAAAATAATGTCGTATTTAATTTTCTGTTTAATAATTGCTTTCCTGATAAGTCCAGTTAAGTTGATCCGTGTTAGGATTCTGGACTCATTTGATTTGCTCATCTGTTGAAACTTGCTACGTTTTATGAACTGTGATCGTGATTTCCAACGCAAAATTTCATGCTGTTTTTCATCTCTTTCTCATCAAATTTTGTTAAAGAGGGACTAATTTGCAAACATGGTAACAGATGTCACTTCATTCACAAACTGTCGACTGATAACTCTATCTCAGCATATTCAATCTACTCTATGGTTGCGCTGAGTGATTCAACGTCACTAAACCCGCGCCGCGTCGCCCTCGTCACCCCCGCGCTTCCTCTAACCTACTTGAATTTTGCAGTGGATATAATAAAAAAATATAAAAAAAAATCACGTATTATTTTGTTCTTGAAAATTGATTTATAAGCGTTATTAATAACGTGAAATAAAAATGTGCACTGTTTCAGAGGTAAGCCTGTATATGTATTGTATACCTACTACCCTTACCCTTAGATAGTATAAAGTTTCTTTCAAGCAAAAGGACATGTTCTGAAAATGTATGGGGGCTGGTACTCAGCTACCCCCCAAGACAAAAGTTATATGGGAAGAAAGAGTATATATTAAAGAATATTATGATATAAAAACTATAATTTTAAATGCCTGCATATAAATAAAAAATAACATTATATTCTGGTCAAAAAACTGTTATCCAGAGATGTAAAATTCCATTTTAAAAAATGTGACTCATCCCAGACATAGTATAAAACGTCAATTGTCGTTCTATTGTCTGGTCAAATATTTTTTTAATAACTAGCCATGGGGTTGATTCGGTTCAGCCTACGACTATTTTGCAATTATATTTTATTGTAAATGCTAGAAGAACATGGCAAATTAGTTTCTGCACTTGTTTCTGACTAATAATAATGATTTCAATTTATTTTTACTGTATTTTGTCAGAGAAACTTGGATAAGAAGCTTAGAATTCTTGCATACACTTTTCAAAATTACTCAAAAATGCAGGGGTATTAAAATGAAAAAAGGGTATATTCAAGATCCTCTGAGCATAAGCTTTCGCATAATATATAATTTATCGTGGGGGGCTTTCGAGTACCAATATCGAACATCTCCTTTACTGTCTTTAAATATTTATTACTTTCTCTCTAGTAATCTAGTTGGACTTGTTCTGTGCAGAATATCAATAATGCCGCCATAAATAAGCCTTCTATGTATTATTGGCTAAATGTCAACTGACTTAAAGTGTCTAAAAGAAATTCTATGCCCTCATTGAAGTACAACGAAAGCGAGTCTGACAACTCACTTTTGGTTTTAAACAAACAATGACAATCGACTCCATTATCTCGCTTTGATAGTTCTATTAACATAGCAATGTTCAATCATCACCGTATTATTTGTGCAATAGATATCTATTAATTCTCTGTGTTTCAATTGATTACAATAATTAAATTCGAAACCTACAGCTGGTATCAAAAGCTATTAACTACTTGGAATAGTTCTCACGGTCTAAGTATCACTAAATGGTTTTAAATGGAAATCGATACGATTGATATGGAATAGACGTATGATTAATTGAATAGATTATATCTACACTTAGCCGTTAATGAAATTAGACTATGTTGGCATGTGCTATGGATTCAAATTCGTTTATTTACTATTAAAAAGGTTTTACATAAACTATTATGCCTGTGCGAGGAGACACCGCTCTTCCATAACGTACTTATACCGTCAATATATTATAATAAGAAAATAACAAACTTCAAAATCGAAAAAGTATCATAGTTGCGTTTAGAAATAATGTGCATGCATTTATATGTGTATGATAGGGGTATATGTATGTATTGTTGTGTGAGAATGTATTTGTGAATGTGTTTATGAATGTGTTGAGATTGTGAGATTTGTTTAAAAAAACTAAATAAAAAATTACGAGATCACTCTATTTCTGTTTGTCTGTCAGGCCGTCTGTACGTACCGATGTCTGTTATATTATAAATATTTATGTAATATACTCTAACACTGTTTCTGTTTCCTCGTAGGTTAGAGGCTTTAACCACTCAGTCAGTTTTGTTTTACATTCGTGGTGTAACATTGAATATTTTTTTATTTTTTTATTATATCTATAGATAGATAGGATGAGCACTTGTCATATACATAGATCCTTGGATGGCAATCATTATTTTGTCATTTTGATCCGAATACTGTATTAGGAACTGGCTATCAGATTACTATTACTTCTTCTGTGCCATCAGGCCGGGTGTGGTGTAGGGGAGAACCGCTTCAACCGGTAACATAAAATTCGGGTATCATTATGAAAGGTACCCAAATTCAGTGACTCATAAAGATATCTAAAATTTACGGTAGCGGTTACACGCGACCGATATATCAAAACTTCTAACGGATACCTTAAAGATTCGGGTATCTGTATTTAATCGGATACCGATCGCACAAGCTGGCAACGTTATGTGTAAAACCGTTTTAAAATTAGGGTACCCAACCTGAAAATTAAGGTACCGTTATTAAGGGTACCCTTTAAATCATGGTGTTCTTTGAATGATGATGGATTAGTTGATTAGGATATCTAAATTTTCAGTATTTAAAAGCACAGAAGACGGTCGGATACCGAAAACAATATCCGTTCAAATCCGTTTCATCGGGTGGATACCGTTACAGTCTCTGGAGGAGAGTCATGTTTGTTTTAATTTATTTTTATTAGGAAACTACATCGTTTTTCAACAATGCATAATACAACTTATACATAACTCTTAGCCAATTAAAGAATTTCACAACATGGTACTTACATACATCAAGTAAAGTATTTTAAAGAACTATGAGATCACATTTGCATGTTTGAAAATGCGCATTTATACCGCCTACTTTATTGTTTTTATTGTCTCTATTCCTTTCCTTATTTGTATTTCTTACAATAAACTATAAGATCTAAATTTGGTATGATTTGGCAGCTAAGATACAAAAGAGTACAGAAAAGCGTAGAATAATATATTCTATTCCATGCTACTTAATACGCGTTCATATCAGCCGAGAGACGCCCACTGCTGGGCATAGCTCTCCCCCAAGGATCTCCAAACCGATCGGTCCTGCGCTGCCCTCATCCAACGGCTTCCCGCGACCCTTACCAGATCATCGGCCCACCTTGTGGGGGGACTACCTTGCCTTCAAAAAGGTAGGTATTAACATGATAGTCATGTGGTAAAAAAATGTTAATTATTGTGCGAAAGCAAGGTTAAGCGAGTCTTGCATAAATAAAAAAGGTCAACATTTTAATGTTTACTATTCTATATTTAGGGTAGACGAGTTATGACAGGATTCTAAGCGAAGTTAGTACAGTGTTTGCGTATTCAGCAGATACAAACAGATAGCAGAGGGGTCTTTTCGTAAGTTACTTTGGAGTGCAGAACTCGGTATTAGCGAGAAGGTTAGGGCTGTTAATCTTACATGTTTATCTTACTGTTTTATTATGCAAAAAAAAAACACATACCAAGTAATTCTCGTCGAGATTGTAGAGACAAAAGACCAAATCTGAGGCAGTCCTCCTCATAAGTTCCGCGACGACGCCTACCGACTAAAAAGTTTTTGTATTCTCTCTAAACTGTTAGTATGTGTAGCGTACTGCGAGACTAAATGGAGCTACCGTACCGTATAGAACACTCCAATATGCATATTAAATAGATTTCACACTACTTAAGTTTTTAAATAGTTTGTTATGATCTATTCACAATATTATTGATAGGCTCTGAAATCATCATTTTAGAATCAAAAGAACTCCCAAATCCCTTACTATCTCTGTTCTTTCGATCTTATTTATCGTCAGCGTTGAGAAGATGATTTGAAGATTCTAAACACTGCTAGATGTAGTAAAAGTTTGCACAATAGAAAAGGTGTTCTCCCAAAGTGTAAACACCGGAAGGAATTTTTATGAAATCCACCATCGGATGTTCTAAATTATTGTTATTTAGCTGCGATATTCTATAAAGTGGCGGTACTACCACCGTCGGATGTTCTAAATTTAAGTGGGAAATAAGGGGTATTTTCCACATATTTGTACATTGTTTGCTTTAGTATTGTCTTATACTCTAGCGAGGGCTACACATAATAATAATGTAACATCTAATTAAACGGGAATTAAATCCTGTAAAGTTTTAGTTCAAATAAGTATACCTTCTATAGTATAAATGGCCAATATTCTACACCTTCTGCTAAACCAGAGGTCTCGAGTTTAAATCCCAGTAGGGTCAGATGTTTAATGATTACGAACATTTGTTCATGTGTAGGAATGGATATTATATTATAATTACCTATATTTCTACGCTACATATTGTCCATGATACAAGGTCGTGTGGGTGTAAAAATATTATTATTTGCGTGTCTACTCCAGAATCAGGTATATTGTCTCTCGAAACTACGTTCCGTCCCTTCGCCTTGGCGGCGTGCGTCCACGGTGTCCCGCTTCGAGTGACTGGGGCTTCTTTCTTAGCGGAGAGAACGGAGTAAGCCGCTGTGGGGTGACGAATCGCGCCTACATGGATGACATACTGTTTCGCGTATGTTTTGACACAGTCACCCCCACACCTATGACTATAGGTATGGGGGTGACTAACCAGCCCTGTGGTGTGGTCCTGCCAATATGTTCAATCTATAATCTTAGATTAATCTAAATCTTAGATTATTCTCAAACGACAGATCGATATCCAATCCACGTTCAAATAACAGAGGGTCACAATCGATCAAGCTCCCACGGATTGCAGTCAATCTGTTCTCTCATCAATACAGCTACCTATTGGTTGTGCACTCAGTAATTTTGGTGTGCAAGTAGCTGAGTATAATAAGTACTTGCTCATTTAATATTTCCATTTTGATTCCATAGCCACATTATATTAGTACAATCTAATATAATGTTGCTAGCTATCAGTGAATTTTTTATCACAATAAAACATTTTATTTATTCAAAAAGAATTGTTTCATTGGTTTCATTTCATAGTATACATTTTTATTCATATCAATGTAGTAGTGTTTGTTCATTTAGTTCATTTTTGTTCTGGGAATAAAACAACCAACCCCAATAGAAATAAAATACATTGCTTTATTTTATAAATATTTCCTAGGAGTTCTATAACATTCCTAAACGGTAATTGAATATGTAAATAAGAATAAAATGATCGACAGAATTGCGACTAGGTTGCAAAGAACGATTTAACTAGCAGTTAGGTTGTACAGTCACGGCCAATAACATGTACCCATCTGTGTCCTATCGCTGTTAGTGATTCTTACTGTAAATGGCATAAAAGTGACATCACCAAATTCAAGTAGGCACCAGCCACCACAACACCAGCTACAATCAAAACGACCTCGATGTCAATTTTTAAACAGATCTTTAAAAATACCTACCTTTTAAAAATAAATAATAGGCTCGTTACCGCCATTTTAGCGTGAATAACTTTAAATAATACAGATTTGCTTAGTTTTATCTTTCTATCAATCCATATATTTAAAGTTCCTAAAAGCTGCTTAAGCGACCTGTTTTCTACAAAAGAAAAACTGGTTTATTTTTATTTTTTGGGCGTGATGGCAAAAGCATTCATTGGTTATTTCCTTAATTAGCTCGTCATTGTATATACGTTTCGTAGGAATCGGATGCGATTCCTAGGCTTCGTAGATTTCCAGTAACACACAATAATATTAAAATGTCTTAAAAAATTAAACAATGTTGATGCAGTCCGGAACAGAAGCACCTTCCTACTATCAATTTCTTGCATAATTCTCTGTGTCAAGGCGGAGACGCCCGCTGTGCCTCAGTCGTTTTTCTCGTGAAGTAACATTATTATAAGCTCGTTTTCCTGAATAAGGTATCCCGGCCTAGCCGAAGCCTTGAAATTTATTCTACTAACAGTCCTTTACAGTAATTTCATTTTAAACGCAGCTACCTTACTTTGGTAGGTGCGTTTAAAATGAAATTACCTTTTTGGTAATTCATTTTCTCGGGTAAAATTCTTGTTATTTTTCTACATGAGTTAACTGAATCTTATTTTAAATGTCTTAATACAGTTTTAAAATGACTACCCATAATACCTATACTTACTCACATCGTGGTTGTGTTTAGCGTTCCAGCTTTCAAATCTTTGGCGGTGCCGTCAATACGACAATAAATTAAAACATGGGCTATATTAGTTCATAGAAATGGTGTGCCACTTTCAAAAACATCGTATTCGTTTGATAATTTCATGACATTTGTATAAAATAATATAACATTGGCAGGATTATTTCATAGAAATGTCATGAAATTATCAAACGAACAAGATGTTTTTGAAAGTGGCAAACCACTTCTGTGAACGAATACTCGTATAGCCTATGTTTTAATTTATTGTCGTATTGACAGCACCACCCTGTATATGTAATGTAGGTATTTTAATAACTTGTTTTTTTTAAGGCTTCCGAAACATGGAATTCTTTGCCAGCACATGTGTTCCCTCCTTCATATAATATAGGTTCCTTCAAAAGAGGCGTGATTAGGAATCTTATCGTCGTCGGTGAGCGTGCAAGACCGCGTAAGAGCAGTTTGCAATACCGCGTATGTGCTTTTGTTTATTTCATAGGATGGAAGAAAAAAGATAATTATGTTGGATAATTCTACACATTTCTTTGACAGAACTTGTATGGGATTTCTTTGTGTGTTGTTTAATGATAATTTAGTATAAGGGAATCATCGCTAAGAGCTTGCTGGCGCGATGTTTAAATTTTGCGACTTTTGTAAATACGCGGTATTGCAGACTGCTCTTACGCGGTCTTGCACGCCCAACGACGTTATATGCCGGCAAGGTGAAGACGGCTAGAACAGAGTGCTTCAAGCTGCACTAGCTGTCTTCGCATATATGGACTCTTCATACCGCTACACATCAGGTGGTGTTGAATCATTTACCGTCCTTGGTATAAAAAATGTAATCTATCTATTTAAAATAAATTAAAGAAATAAGATAAAATCGCCGTAATGTGAGTGTCGCAGCTATCTGGTTGGCATCTGACACGACGTTCAGGCATCTGGTTAAAAATTGCGCTCCATGACTTGGCTTGTTGTCCTTTAGCTATTTAATGGAATGCCGGCGCTTATGAAGGGCCTAGGCGTCCAATTAATTGGCTACTTTAACCGGATGGCTGCGACATTATGTACGTACATAACTTTCGAACGACTGCACCAAATTATTTTTTTTTGTAGTGTTCGTTATTTTCATGGCCCGTTTATATAGAAGATATATTTTTTTAAGTATACAAAAAGTTAAAATCTCTTCCTTAGTATGAAAAATGAGTGCTTAAGTGAAACAGAGTCTTCAATATTATGATAAAATATTCGAATATTTATTATACTTTCGTACTGATAATGGAAACCGCAAATAAAAAGTTAAATTTGTCTCATTTTTTCATTATGTACATCGACAGCACATCAAGTGTAACAGTTGCGCTACAAAAGCCGCCTCTATTACGAACGGAATTAGGGCGGTCTCAAAGTCAAAATGTTACGCTTGATCTGCTGTCTACTGTACACACCCGTGCGAAGCCAGCCACTTTGTTTAAAACCACTAAATCCATTCCGTCCGCCCGCTATAGGTACTCTGCAAACCCCGCTGTTGCCAAGGTTGATGTTTCGTAACAAAAGTTACAAATTGTTACATTTTGCTACCAAGTTCGTTATATAATTTTATGAAACATTTATTGACACGAAAATGTTAAATTACTTTTGTTATTAAATGTTGTTTATTGCTATAAAATGTTTACTAACAAATCTTGTCGGACATTTTTCAACTTAAGAAGTGAAAGCACCATAATATCCGCACCGGTAGGTATTCAACATAAAATATTTTCCGCGCCAAGGAAAATATTTTAGACAAGTATTGAGATAAAAGAATACGGAAGACAATTTCTTTTCTACTGACGTAATTTTAACGGCAATGAGCTCAAATCGAATAGAAACAAAAATGTTTCTTTGTATTCGAGCGAGAATACTTTTCCCGACAGTTTTCTTTATTACATAATGTTTATACAATTGTTTTGTGAACGGTTAGTTAAACACAATCTAGCCTTAGTAATCCCTGGAAAGTTAACCAGTTTTTTTAACCTGTCAAGCGTCGAATTGCGGATATTATCGGTTTTTAATCATCATAAGACTCCCGGGAGTAGCTTGACAAATTAACCAACATCAAAAAAGGATAAGGCTTTCACATGTGCTCTTAAAATTAGGATATAGCATCAAACATTACTTAGTGAAAGCGTCTTTTTTTGTTATATTTCGATCACCTAAAGAAAATAATATGTTTTTTATCGCTTAATCTATGTCTTGTAAAGTATGCCGTTAAAATTTTAATCAAGCGTTCAAACGCTCGCGTTTATCAAACAACCAAATTCGTATAATGCTTATATTCTCGGAGAGGTTATATTGCTTGCTATATACTACCAATTTTGGTGTCGTTAAAACACCATTGAAACTTTTACATCCGTTAATTATGGATATAATAATTTATTTATTTATTTATTTAAACTTTAATTGCACAAAATGAGTTACAATTTGGCGGACTTAATGCCATTAGGCATTCTCTACCAGTCAACCGGAAAGTTGAGTCCGAAATGATTACGTAGGTAGTGCACAAACAACTGTTTTAAAAATTAAAATATACAATAACAGCGAATACACTGCATAACTATTAAAATTAAAATTTGTAAGATGAATAATTATGGATAAATACGCAATTAATATATACATATATAATAAATACATAAATAACAAATACATATTTAATAAATACATATTAAATAAATACAGAAATAATGAGGATAATTATATCAATTGGATAAAGGAGGAGACTCCAGAAAAAGACTGCGAACTGACCGCTTGAAAGCCAGTTTGTTTTTGGCCTCTTGAATATGGGGAGGTAGTGCGTTCCAGAGCCGTATTGCTTGACATTGAAAGGAATTAGACATGAAGCCAGTGCGGTGAGAAGGAAAAGTTAGAGTAAGTTTGCCGCTTGAACGAAGGGCACGATTATGAGAAGCACCCAGATACTGAAATAATAATGTCGTCATCGATAGGTATTTGACTATATTATATCTATAAATATCATTAATAATAATAATAGTAATAATATTCATACACTCACACCTATTATCTAGCCCAAAGTAAGCATCATTAAGAGATTGTGTTATGGATGGTAGATAACGGATAAATATTGATAATAATATGAATTAGAATTAAGGATTTAATGAATGGGCCACAGTTGGGTTGTGTGAGACTCTCCGACTGGCATACTCACTAAAAACCATCACTTCTTCCTGCCTCGCTGCCAAGCGTCGCGACCACACAGGGAACTTGGTAGTCGTCCGCGTGGCCGCTTGCAGCTGGCCTCAGCAGGCCACCACAAAGGGTTGGGAATATCCCGAAAGAACATGGGATATCCCTACCACACCAGATGACGATGTAGACGATGGAGCCCTATTCCATCGTCCAAATCACGGCAGATGGACCGCGGCAAAGAGCCTCTTCCTGCGGCCCATTCGCCTCCTGCGGGACGGGGCTGCGAGAGGGTCAACCTCTCTAGCCCGCTCCGCAGACTCCTTCTGGAACATGACTTACTTGCAGAACTGCTAACCATCTGATGTGGACAGCACGCAGCACCGAGTGCATCCATTAGGTAGGTAAAGCTAAAAAAGTTGTGTAAGGTTAAATTCGACATCTGTTTCTTAGTTAAATTAAAAAATATGTACTAAAATTCAAAATGGCAACTGTAGTCACAGGAGTAAGATTCAAGGCGCAAGTGTTTGAAGGGATTACACTAATAAAAATTGAATTAAACAATAGTAACAAAAGCTAGAGAAATCCAGTGAATGTTTGAAATAAGATTCATTAAGAAACTCTGTCGCAGCTGGATTTAATTAGTTAACTTTGTCAATATTTCATATCTAGAGAGAAAGGCACAGCAAACAGGCTATGTAGACAGTACCTCGTCCTCGGGTCTACCGCTCTCTCGTGGCTCGAGCGCTCTGAACACTAAGCGATATACAGCGGGACACTTCCCCACGAGGTGAGGTGATGTCTGTCGGTTGGAAATCCTTTAGAAGTCATTCACTGGTAAGGCTTAAGGACTCACCAAGGTTCTCGCCTGCCGGGCGGGCGGCGGCGGCGGCATGGCGATGTCGCCCCGGTCGCCGCTACGCTTGGCTTGCTTAGTATTATAGTATATTGCCATACATTTGTTTTCATTCGGGCGAATAGAAGCGCAAATACTGGCTGTGGCTAATTTCCTATGGCCAGGCCGAAAACCCCGGTTACGCTGTAGTCTAGGTCACAATACACAGTATACGTGGTACTTATACTGTTATAAAAAGGTAATTGTAAAGGCTATTTGTGGTCAACAGAAATAGCATAGACCAATTAACTATCATCTTTGGGAATTTAAAAAAAAAACAGTATATGTAGGTACCTAGTAATTATTCAAAATGGCGATGACGATCGATCGTAATATCTTAGAATAGATCCAAACTGCGGATGTGCGGATATCTTTTATGAGTTTGTAAATCTTACGGGGTGTTTTAGACCATAAACGTGAATAATTTAACATTGTAATGTTCTTAAAGTTATCAAAAATTGGAAAAAAATAATCTAATCCATTCTATTTATAATAAAAATATGTAAATCATTACATTAACTTTTTTTTGATCATACTCCGTTCGTAATAAAGGCGGCTTTTATAGTACATACGTTCGTAGGTACTTTGATGAGGACTAAGTTTCTTGGTACTCGCTGCCCAAAGTTTTAATTCGAATAGACAGTTTGACATTAACGTAATCTAAGCGGTAGCGTTTTTGTAATGGAAATCTCTCACTTAGGGCACAGATAATACAAACTGATCTTATAAATACGGAGGCAACAGTCTGCTACGTTTCCACTTCACATGGAGATATTTTATCCTGAGAAAGGACATTATGATATTTTTTTGGCGCGATAACCGACATCCACGCGTGTGGAGCCGTGGGCGACCACCACTAAACAGTATATCTGTCAAAAAATTCGTCGGGTAATCATTTTGTCTATGGTTGATTGTGCATAGATATTTGAATTGAGAACCCTGTCCTTTTTTAGACGGTTAAATAGTTTTTTTTTACTCACGTTGAGGATTCTTCTCCATTTTTTACTGTGACAGCTACCGGTGTTAATCGTAATGCGTAAGATAAGATTTATTTTCTTAATTAACTCAAGGAAAATTGCTATAAACATTCATAAGAAAATGCCTTGGAACAATGTAATTGTAATTTCAAAATCTTTTGTAGGTACCTGCAGCGCCGTAATATTTGAATACCTACCTAATATCCAATTACCAGTAAGTAGGGCTCGCGCAATACATTTGGTTCGCTTTAAAATTGCATCGCCCAGAACCTATTGAGCAGCTGCCCGCAGCTACCCTCCATACAGCGTTGTTCCGACATTCCATTATTTTGACAGTGCACAGTAGTAAATCGACTCGTGCTTAGAATGAACTAGAAATTTGGTGCAAGCTGTAGGTACCTATATATTTTCAAAACAAATTATTTGCAATAAATAATAAACAAACAATAAATAATACACACCCAAGCTATCTACCCCTTAAAACTGATAGATAGCGTTATGTAGACCATAGATAGACGCGTATTACCTTGGGTACTATACTCACGCGCAGCCCACCCCTTATAAACCAGGAGATAGCGTTATGTTGACCATAGATAGTAGCTTATATTACCTTGGGCACTACTCACGCGCAGCCTACCCTTTAAAACCCAGGAGATAACGGGGGAAGTACGTATCCTTGCTCCAACACAACGTAACGCTCTCTAAATAAGTTCTGGCAATACACACCGCAGGAATGTATAAGGCCTCGTTCAAAATCAATCACTCCCGCGTTCGGAATCACCCCACAAAGTTAGGTAGATAGCTCAGACTATTCCATTAACAAATCAATGATTGAAAAACTCGTAACAATCATCATTCCTTTCCTTGTAAATGACTTCGTAAATTCATAATCACCACAGACGGGGCTTAACACATAATTTCCTACTTTCACCTCTACTAATTCAGGTAACGTGCCCTCAATTTTCACCGACGAAATTCTTTAATACCATATTCTTGTGCCGTAAGCCGGCGTAAATCTTATTATTGCCAATTACTTATGTCGTCGGCTTTGAATGGATGATTTTTTTCATATATCTATTCCTAATCGATTAAAGGAACGACGTGCTTATAAAATGTAATAAGAATTTTACTGATTTTCTGTTGGACGATAAGTTATACACTTATCGAAACCAACAGAAAATCAGTAAAATTTACAAAAAATACAATTACTTCAAGAAGAAGAAATGTAAAGACGAACATAAAATGTCTTACAATATGACTAAAAATAAAGTGCGAATTCGTATGATTTGCTTGCAACTAGGTTAAAAACCTGTGTTTTAAAAATATTCGTGCAAAATTTTTTAAAACTACCTTCGTTAAAGACGGAGTAGTACGGCATAGATGACCAGGGTTTGTTTCGTCTTTCGCTTGGTGTTTTACAGTACCTGATGCTTGCGTTTAGTTAATTGTCTTATTAAGTCCACATTTGGAGCTCTTATCTTCAAATTCAGTACAATTTTCATGTATCCAGTGAACACAAATTAAGCATTTAAAATATAAAACTAGAAAAATTTCACGTTCTGAGGCGAGAATCGAACCCGCGACCTTTCGCAATCCGGGCGACTGCTCTAACCAACTGAGCCACCCAGGACTTGGGATATTCCTGTGAAATTCTTCTAGTCTATCTGTATTTGCGTTTATGAGCTAAAGTCCACCCTACAATGTCTCGAAATGTTCTATTTCAACATCCGAAACGAGTATTTTTACAAATACCTACGATTCGGTTAAGTTTGGACAGTGCTTTCAAATATTCTTAATTTTTGATTTTAACATTATTATAAATGTTTGAAAAGTTACTTAATAATTAAAATCATATAAAGCTAGTAAAAAAAAACCAGTTTTATTTTATTTTAATTACTAAGTTATTCGTTTCGGATGTTGAAATAGAACATCTAGACTAGAAGAATTTCACAGGAATATCCCAAGCAAAACTACTGCTATTTTGAGGTTATAAGTATTATACGTGGAAACATTAGAAATTATGTAACAGAATGTTACATGAATCTACTATAATTTTTTTACATTACTCATTTTCTATAATGTTTTACTTAGTATTATTATTTGCTGTTGCTCCTGTGCGCTGCCTAGAGTAAAAAAGTGCAACTCAGTCCTACCCTAACGAATGTATGCAAAATATATCGCTCGGCCATCTCTCCCGTAGGGCCATCTCTAACGGATTTACCCTATGATTATCTGTTTAGCACGCAGTATGAAAAGTAAAGTTTCCTTTGGTTATGTGATCAATATTGCAACTGCTACTGCTTCAATAAGATCGTGATTTACAGCGATAATGATAGCTTGGACTGGGCCTTTATCTTTTACTGGAAAACCACTTTTTATGCCGACCAACTCGTTTCAAGCACTTCACCCCAATTCGCCCGAACCATTTGTAACGTATTGTTTCTGCACAATCACTGACCCAAGATTCCCAGTTGATTGTAGTCGACATCGACCCTAATTCAAAGATTTACAGTTGGATTTTGAATGGAAACAAAAGGTTTGTTTAATCGAAGCAATCATTTCCTTTCTATAGAGGGAGGGCAAAGGTTTGGTTTCTACGTGATCGACTGTCGCTAATTCGTTCTCGGCTGAATTCGCTAACTAAAAACAAGTCAAGAAACCTATTCGAACCTAAGGTAGGAGACTTAAGATTTATTTTAGATGAGCTTTTAGCTATAGATAAAATTTTACGATCACGGTACGGTCGCGTTATAGTATGCCATTGAAGTGTGAACGGTAGAGTTATGATATTGGTCTTAATACTTAGCTTTATAAAGCCGTATATCGACATCATACATAAAATAAACTACTGAAATAAAAATTTCAACGATGAAATGGATTTGAGGGTAGAATATAAAGAAAAATTAAGGCATGAGTTTCATTATTATTATAGATTCACAAGCTTTTTAAATTAATAACAGTGTCGAAGCTGTGGGCTTTCTCTTATACTACAATTAAGTTATTTGTGAGACTTATGAAAATTCAAGCTACCAAATCTATAAATACACATTTTGGTTTTTTAATCGGCGTGTTAAAGTTGAGCGTTCATCTTCTTTCTTTGTGATATTTATATGGATTTATAATATTAGTTTGGATTTAGATATTATTATCCAAATTACAGAGAAGCAAATACCGGTACGCGTTTTCCTGTTTCAATGAACTTGAACTGTAAATATTAGCTCAATTGCTATAGCAATATCAAGCACAACATCTATTATGTAATTAGATTATTACGTATTTATATGTCGTATCAGAATTTCAAATTTATCAATATTTTCTCTGTTATCACAAATTCTTCTCACTTATTCAAATTCTATGCTCCTTCCATTCCATATTCCTCCCTGATCGCACTTTTGCCGAAGTGGGTGTGGACCAATTTGTATTCCTCGCTCATCCCGCTACGTCGTGTTATGAAACCGAAACACTGTTTATTTATTATTTCCTCCGTTTTGACGTCGAGACCAATAAAAAGTGATTTTAAAAAGATTATACTCAGAATTCATAGCTTATGAGAGGTAAGGCATAGTAAATACAAAAAAATGCAGCTTAATGACACTACTTTGCCTTATAATTACACTTTATTTCTCATATCAAGGTACAATTTGGTGGACTTAATGCCATAAGGCATTCTCTACCAGCCAACCAAAAAGTTGAGGTAGCTCAAAAATAACTGATTACAAAATGAAATCCAAATATGAACAAAAAATATAAATACTTAAGGTTTTGTTAATTTCAAACCCCGTCTTTTCCCTTCACAAGATTCGATTACAAGTTTGTTTGCAAATTAGAAATGACTGTCGGATCCCGAAACAATAAGTCTTTTAACAATAAGTAAGTGTTGTAATTTATTAAACCAAATTTCAGAGTCTGGCCGCGTCAAATCCTTACATTACTCTTGCTAAGCAAGCAATTAACTTAAAAGGCTGGTGTGGATTAGGGTTTTCATTAGAGGCCGACACTGCTACTAATGCTCACAGGCTCACAGCTGAGCGCCGTGACATTGACCCGTTGACGGCATTACGTCTTGGCAGATAACTTTTGCCGTAGATTATTTACGGTCGAATACTCCACACGCTTTAAGAGAGCACAGGCCTTACTTAGGACAAACCAGGGTTGATAAAAATCATGAATTTTATAATTTATTTTATTTTAATGTGATTTTTTTTTAATTATGTCATCCTTTCAGTATGAAAGTCAGTTATTTATTTAAAAAAAAACAACATATTTTTTGTTAAATCAACATATTAGTTCTTTTATTAAGTCATTATTTTATTTAAAAAACTAAGTAGCATATTTATTTGCCTATTTAACAACTAATATTGAATTAAATTTATAAAAAATGACATTAACGAAACTCAACAAACATAATAAGGTTGGGGAAAAAGTTTCTTCGCATTTTTTAAGAAAATTCAAAACATTTTTTAATATAGTTTATTTACATTTAACTAAAGTATCTAGGTACCATTTTGTTCGATAACTTTTTGCCATCTTGTAGGTAGGGACATGATCCCATTGCTATAGAAATTTTGGGGCTTCTGATCAAAATACCGCGACAAGTGGTTTTGGCAGTCCTCTCGTCATGTTACCCTGACACTGCCTAGAGAATTCTGAAGAGAGCGAATCAGGTGGAAATCTGAAGGTGCAAGGTCATTAACACCTTCCAGCCAAACTCTCTTAATTTTTGCTGAGTGACTAAAGATGTGTGAGGTCTAGCGTTATCATGATGAAAAACCACACCCCTTCTGTTGATTTATTCCGGCCGCTTTCTCTCAACTTCTTGCTATAATCTCATCAGTTGTTCGCAGTAGAGTTCAGAATCGATGGTCCTGCCTGGTGGTAACAGCTCATAATGAATAATGCCCTTCCAATCCTACCACACACACAGCATCACCTTGTTGCGAGTTAACCCGGGTTTCGCCACAGTCTGTGGAGCCTGACCGGCCTTTGACCACGACCTTTTTCGCACGTTCTTGTCGTACGTGATCCACTTTTCATCACCAGTTATCAGCTTCTTCAAAAATGGTTCGGTTTCATTACGTCTTAATAAAGAATCACAAATGAGTACACGGTTTATTAGGTTTCTTTCAGTAAGCTCGTGGGGTACCCAAATATCGAGCTTTTTTCTGTACCCATTTTTTTTAAATGCGCCAAAACTGTTTTGTGGTCAATTCCCAGTTCTTCAGCTACGTCGTAACTGTAAAGTACTGATTTAAAACATCGATTTTTTTAAAAAATCACTTAATCAAACTCTCGTACTCGTACTCACCATACAAACATTTGCTCCTACCGGGATTCGAACCCGGGACCTCCCGACCAAGTAGTCGTCAAAATGTTATATAATGACTATTGTTCATAATAAAACAATGGTTATCTTCAATTTGGTTGTTTCACTCGCCTTCTTACACACCCGACAGTTAATGATGAGATAGTAATCGTTTCTATGGGACTTGGGGCAGCTCATGAGCACCATTTTGTCGTACAGTTCTTGGTGATGATGTCTCTAGCGATTCTTTGAGGACTCCTTAAATATTTTAATTATTGTCAAAGTCAAAAATTTGTATTGGCAAACGCAAATTGAGCACTCCATAAAATTATGTAACTGCCTCTGCTCCAGTAGCTGAAACCACTTACCTCAGGTCTGGGGTATAGTCGACGGCACATCAAGCGTAACAGTTTAGCCTTGAGACCGCCCTTACTGCGTTCGTAATACAGGCGGCTTTCGTAGACCAACTGTTACAATTGACGTGCTATCGTGTGTAGAATTCCCGTGATGGCAGAAATTTTCTGCTCGGTTTGTTTGGTGGTAAGTAGGGCTTCTAAGTCTGTCTGGCTAGCTACCACCACTTTGCCTAAGTCTGCCGCCATGACAATAATGTTTAAAAGTATTGATGTGTTGCGTGCGGCAGTTCGAGGTAAGATAGCCAGTTCCTCTGTGGTTCAGAAATCCGAGTGTAGCTCGATTCCATCTCTAAGCGTCCTTATCATCCGAGAGGTATAAATTAAAGAAATCCTCAAAAACGCTAAATGCTGACCAAAATCATTAAACAATCTGCAAATAATTTAGTGTTTAGACATTTTTGGTAATCAATCGATTTCTTTGGTTGGTTAGGTCAGACTAGTATGGTAAACAGTTAATAAAAGCCATTAATCATTAAGCCTCTTTAAGTAACAAGGTAAGCAAGAAGCATCATTTATTAAATTTGTATAGAGTGCAAAATCCTTTCAAAACTTTCAAATTAATAAACAATTTTTCCAGAACTTTTGGCGCCATGCCCACTTGGATATTTTACGAATTTAATATTAAATTCCGAATCCCTTTAATTAATTTTGTTTAAATTACTAAAGCCTGTGTTTATGTTTTGCTCTTTTCTGTAATTTATTTAACAATTTATTGAAACAATGTAAATCAAAAACTCTTTGTTGAAATGGAGTCTAAAGTAAGTTATTTTAAATTGGTATAATTTTAAATAACCCTATCACTGCTTCGGAGCGAGAAACTCCTCCGGCTTTTAAATGTTTGTAATGACATTCACAAATTGTATATCTATTATCAATTATCATATAAGTAGTAAGTAATAAAACAATTAAAACATACCGCCATAAAGCTCAAGTGCATGCATCCGGTACTAATCTAATTTACATCATTCGCGCTTACGGATCCATATTCCTTCCTAAATCTGTTGCTTAAACATTTAGACGTCCGATTCAAGCCTTTCAATTACCACAAATCCATTCGATCGTGCTTGGGCAACGTTTGTAATAGGCAATTAGAACGTTGTCATTGGCAGCTGGCTATGCTGGTTCAAATTTGCCCGATAAATATTTTGGGCCACTTCCATTCAATTATGTATCTGTAGAGCGACCGAGCTTGGAAGTGGCGTTTGCACTCTACTACATTCAGTTAAGTTAGAATTTTAGTTTACATCCGCTGGCTTTTTAAATTAGGTAATCTAGGTTATTTGTGAATTTTTATAATGTTTACGACTTTGCGATGTAAGCTTTCAACACACTTGTTTCCTTTTTCTATATTATTTATCTATTAGTAGCCACAAATAATAATTAAAATGCCATGCTCGTCGTAACTCTGGCTGTCTCAAAAAATCATTGAATCAATTAACACGGCTAGTATATTTTCGCACATTTTTACGTCAATTGTAGTGAACATAATAATCGGTGGCAAAGCCACCTCAAAAGGTAAATATTACTGTTTTCCATACTTTGACATAAAAAACAACACTCCCAGTCCAAAGTCGCCTCGTAACACGCGCCCTGGAAATTGAATCATAATCGAATCGCGTCCATTTCCGATCTGACGGTATAAACGCGTTTCATATCTCGTTCACCTGTTGCGGCGCGCGCAGATCGACCCGCGCCCGCCTGCATTCTGTCGGTCTGTTAACCCCCGCGCGAAATGTGGGTCGCCTCCTTAAACAACGAGCCGTCGGGTCGGAAGTGACCCTGCCCTACCATCTAAACCTTAAATGCTCCTTTAAAAGAGCATAGCTGAGTCGCTTCAGACGGGGCGAATCTTAACCCTAAACTGCGCACCAGAAAACAAATCCCGAAGGATTAAAGATAACTCGTTGTCATGGTAAAAATCATATTTATTTTAAACCACTACCAATTCTGTTTTATTTTTAAATTTTGTTTGATCTAAATAAATGTTTTGTATGTAAAATTGTAGAGCAACTATAACTTGGTAGCTAAGGTATGGGATTAAAAAATCCTAAGGCTTATCTTAAATCCAACTATTGCACCGTCGACCATGAACCACACCGGATACACAACCCTGACCTTAGTTAAAGAGTTCACTCGGAAAGGCGAGGATACAAAATTTTAATCGTATAATAAATATTTGCGAATCTATATCGACACAATTACTAATACACCTTACTAATACAGTTCTTAAACCGAGTCACGGACAAGCCAGTAATCGTTCAAAGCCTCTTTAAAGTAATGAAGACAGTAATTTTAAACTGAAGAACTGTTCTTAACGTGTTGTGTGAAAAACCGTGAAAAGTGCAGCGAGAAGGTTTTAGGTGCAGTTTGCTTGAAAAGTAGTGTTTATTTAGTTAAATAAACTAAACATTTTGAATTTACTCTTCTATATTACATCATATCAAGTTAATAACCATACTGTATTTTACAAGCGACTTCTTATTATGTTAGTTTTTTGACAGATTATAAATAACGCCATCTATCGATAGAGGACTAAGGTGTTTCAAATATATTATTATGTAAAGAAAATGTTTTTCACTTTTCTATTTTAAGTTTTCGACACTTACGAATACAAAATATATTATATGTGAACGCCGCCAGCGTTCATGTATAATATATTTTGTATTCGTGCTTCATAGATTATTATTTTAGAAAAATGCTCTCTATTACGGTAACGGTTTTAGAACAAAATATAATAATTAAAAATATTAAACGTTATTTAATGTATGTTAGGTACCCGATATGAGGCAATTACTCAAATTTAACTTTCCTTTTCGACGACGACTCATTCGTTCATCGTCATCACCAGCATATACAGGGTGGATAAAATCTATGGGCCCTGGAGAGGAACTGCTTTAAATCCTTTAGTTAGCTTATTTTACTGAATGGAAACATTCCTTTATTTTTGAAAAATAAACAAAACTGCATTCAAAGATCTTCTAAAAGTCGCTTGTCTCACCCGGGAATCGAACCAACTAAAAATAAAAAAAGTAAAACCTCGCTATTTTTTGTACGAATCGGCAGGACTATTGTTCAGGATAAAATTTGTTTAATAAACATTTGGTATTTGAAATAAAAAAAAGTGAAAAGTAATATCAATTACGAACGAATACTTTCAACATTTTTAACGATTTCAAAAATGTTGAAAGTTGTCGTTCTAATTTCAAATTGTTGCCTCGCGTTGCATTAAAAAATGCGTTCCATTTTTAACTTTTCCTCTGATTGCACTTACACTAGGTAAGAACGAATTGTGCATAAATTTACTATTACAATTTAATGATTTCCATATCGAAGTCTTCAATGAGGTTCTTTGAGATAAATAACATTAGCAAACCTGTATTTCATACAATATCTTTGGATGTTAGAAAGATAATAAAATAACGTATGGTTGACTTGCTACAAATAAACATTACAGTACTAGGTAGTTAATAAAAAACTTGTAATAAATATTCAATTTCATATGTATCTCGTATAACAAATGTGTGTTTGCTAGACATATTTTATCCTGCACAATAATTCTACCGGTTCGTATAAAAAAATAGCGAGGGTTTCCTTTTTTAATTTTTAGTTGGTTCAAGGTAACAAGGTGAGACAAGCGACTTTTAGAAGATCTTTGAATGCAGTTTTGTTTCTTTTCAAAAATAAAGGAATGTTTTCTTTCAGTAAAATGAGCTAACTAAAGGATTTAAAGTAGTTCCCCTCCAGGGCCCATAGATTTTTTCCATCCTGTTTACGTCCCACTGCTGGGACCTACATGGGAAAAATGAGTCGTTAAACTCTAAAAACTTGTATATTTCGACGAAAAAGCAAAAATACTATAAAATACATTTGTAAAAAGGTATTTTTTCCGTATTAGGTGTTTATAAACCGAAATTCTTTCAAAAGTTTAATTAGTTGTCTAACTTGTTGAACTGCGCGTAATTAACCTTCTCAATTTGTGATAAAAACGGAGAGCGATCAGTCTATCAGATGGAAGTAATTCAATTTTAATTTATAAAAAGCTGGTACCCATTAAAAGTTGATGACATAAATTTCTAGCAGTTTGAATCAGTTGAACAAAGTTGAGGTGTTGAATCTTAAATTATGGCTGAATTTTTTTCATATTCTTAGTGAAGACTAGAATAACTCTCCTTTTAACTTTTTATTTGCGGGCTTCATATTATATTATCCGTTTAGTAAATATTTGATATTTTTGTCAAAATTTTGAAGAGCCCTTTTTCTAGATTTAGAAGACTCGTGCTCGTACTCGTCATCTGTCGCACTCACTCACTCATTTTTGATAGTAAGATATGGGAAAACATTGTGTGCCCTTTTTTAAATTCTTTTAGCAAACCTTGTCGTGACAATAATGAACAAAAAAAACCAATTCGGTGCAGGAAGTTATGCGTGTACGTAATTTCAGCGACTCATTTTTATATGTATAGATTTGTAAATATTGAATTAAAACTATAGCCGAGTGCAGTGGAAACCCACTACACTGGGCTATAGTTCAATTCAAACACAATTAAGTCTTAATAGACTTTACGCCGCAAAAATCGTTTCGGTTGCTCTCCAGCAGAAGCGCTTTTGAGAATTGGCTGTTTAATACAAATGTGGTAGCATCGTTTTGTAAATAGAAATTCTTGCACTCGCTCGCTACTAGCCAATTTGTGGAATTCGCACTTGGCTACGTAATGGTTTTCCACGGACGGAGACTCGTCGCTAATCACTTTTCGCAGTTCGGTGCGTTCAGAGGCATTCTATCGATTCTACAGAGATGACTGTTCTGATCAAATTTTAAGTCGATAAAGATGACCTTCGTAGTCAAAGAACACAAAGTATAATGGTCATATAACTCCAGAGAACATATTCTTATAATAGGCAAGATTGCGAATCACACCCTGAGATGCCAGCTGTTTAAACTATCAGAAGGCTTTTCTGAGAAGAATGGGCAATTCTATTAATACATAAGGATCTACTAAAATTTTTCGATAAACTAATTTTGATATTTTAAAAATGGAATTTAACCCCTCGGCTTCATACAGCATTTCAAACCCTACGTTGCCATGGATTCAACTCGTGAACTGTAGCTGTAAATCAATGTTTCGTCACCTGTCACTATATCCCACACAAGATTTGATGTCCCTTTGTTAAATCTTTCTTATGCCGACGCGGCGGGATTAATCCAACTAAAAATGTAAAGATGCTAGCCCGAACAATTTCTTATATATATATTCTTCACTTTTACACCTTGTTATTTCAGTTGAAAATGTTATTTTAAGAAAATTCAAAGAAAATAAAACTGGAATAGGTAGTTTTATTCAGATATTTCTTAAGGTAAAGGTTTTTACCCTCCGTCAGGCTCCGTAGATATTCTTTAATTTATTAAACGTAATAAAATTTTGATGACTGTAAATTATTTTATCTCTCTACTAGGAAGAAGGCAAATAGGTATGTCAGGAAAATCAGTTCGAAATGAAATGTGAAGCAATTCCCGATTTCTATTTCTTTAAAGTACTGCTGATATGGATTTTTCTATAGAGGCGTAATTTTTATCATCAGATTTAAAGTCCCATTGAAAGCATTGTCACGTACAAATGTTACGGAATCTTATCGCAAATTCAAACCGTGGGTGACTTTTATGTCAAGGGATATAGTGGTGGAAATCGATTGGATTGAATAATTTTTAAATGTTTTTAAGAACTTTCCAGAAATGCTTTTAGCCGGTGCAAGAACATTGTTATTATGCAAAACTGGTAACGCGATGGAAAGTAGGCCGACCCAGATATTTAAATAGCCAGGAGCTAAACATTGATAAATTGAACGTAAAATAAAGGTGCCAATGTGCTACCTACTGGTTTAAGGCAACAGTGATATGCTACCGGTACTTAATTGTATTATTGGACCGATGATCTTCTGGTGTCAATTTTGATGGAATACTCATCATCATCAATCATGCATTCCAATTGATTCGACGCGTTTCGATCGACGTTGCGTCCATAACTGTCGAATCCATATATAAAATGTAATGTAATTTAAAATACTTTGCAACATAGGCATTGCTATTGGTTTCTTATTATTTGACACTAAGAGCACAGAGCAATGATTTGGCAATTACCATCACTGACGAAACCTTACCCATCCAGTTCATGCGGCTCACATTCACTGAGTAGGAAGTCTACGGTAGGGCATACCTTTCCAAATACTCCTTTATCCACCAACCGTCGCGCGTCCGGTAGACGAATGATGCGTTGAGTGACGAGGCGAATAGTGAGCACGATTGTGCACTACCTGTAGTAATAAGAAAATTAAATCTTTGGATACCTGCGCTTCCTACTCAGGAGCATGCATGCGACTCTTGAGAGTCATCAATTTGCTGTCGCCTCCTAAACATTACGCACAAAGAAATTATGTTACTCGTATGTTGGTCTTACGTTCATCATTTGCCAACACATTATTTCGACCTTCCCATAACATACTATAGGTTACTTCAAAGGAGGCGTGAAAAGACACCATATATGCCGGCAAGATAGAGGCGACTAGAACAGTCTGATCTTGCTGTACTAGTTTATTTATTTATTATGGCATCAAACAGTCATACATTGATAATAATGGTTTTAATACATTTTTTGTTTGGATACCTTTTTTTGAAGTATAAAGACCAAAACAGTGCCTAAAAGTTAACAGACAAATTGAAATATTACAGAGTTAAGTTAACATGATTGGACGCAAACACAAAATAATTGACGAGTACACGCTGCGGCACATCAGGTGCATCACTTTTTTTTGTGATTACAATGCGGACTAAACCATCCTTTCAAGACTTTACAGCTTAATCTGCAACCGCATGCACAAAGGTTTATTGCGCAACAAAAAGCAAAACAAAACAGTGAATTATACTTGTGACTATAGTTGGTGAGATAAAGTACACTTTAGACTATTTTTTTTAGTTCAGTTAGAGACATATTAAATAGACTAATTTAATGTAATTCCTTATTGTATAAGTTGGTAGAACGGCAAAAGAATAAATTTCAAGTATATTTTTTATCTCGCGGGGGAACAAACAACGGTATTGTACGTTGTACGTGAGTTATCTTCGTACATATACTCTTCTACCGCTTCTCATCAGGTGGTGTTGAGTCATTTATTTATTTAAAGCTTACAATACTAGTTACAGTCACTTAAAAACAAGTCAATACGTTATACGAGTATTGAGCAAGACTTTACCTCCAAACAAGTCTCAAAATATTAGAAAAACGAGTGAACAAGCGGCTAATGGAATATCTTGCATCCCACAAACTACTATCCGACAGCCAATTTGGATTTAGGTCAAATTAAAACACCGAAGATGCAGTCTTGCGTCTTACCTCACAAATTACCGAATACGTAGATAGAGGGCACCGCTGCGTGGGAGTTTTCCTTGATCTCCAAAAGGCTTTCGACACCGTGTCAATACCAATACTTCTGAACCGTCTAGAAAACATTGGTGTACGAGGTATAAGTAGTACATGGTTGGTTCCGGAGCTATCTCTCAGATCTAATGCAACATGTCCGTATTGGGGGACAAGTGAGTAGCGATGCCAGCTGCAACTACGGCGTTCCACGTGGAAGCACGCTTGGTCCTACATTATTCCTAATTTATATCGACAATTGGTGCAGACTCAAGCTGCCTGGTGCAAACTTAACGATGTTTGCTGATGATACCGCTATTATATTTCACCACAAGACCTGGGATGGTGTTAAAGATATAGTGGAACAGAGATTGTCTAGTGACATCTCCTGGCTAGAAGATAATCTTCTGTCCTTAAACACTGCTTAAACCAAGTACTTATGTTTTGGGAAAACCGGTGTCTCCAGCCCAAAGGATACTTTCCATGATAACATCCACACGTACCCCTGCAATCGTTTCGTTTTTATAAAACATCCACGTGTGACTGTCTGCGGGATTCCGTCATCTATATCGAATATTGAAATTCAGTGAGCAAAAATGTTTCACTTTTCCATTCTCTCACCTTCCCTAGTAAGACAATAGAAGAGTGAACCATTTTGTACAAGTACGTTAACTTTTAGGTATTGCATCTATAAAATGGAGTTTTATTGTCATTTGCCATGATTGTATTAAAAAATCTATGTGTCGTAAGATGATCTTCTTACATTCTGAATTCAGAGATTATGGTAGCATGATAATATGTTATTTCATACAACCTGCGACCACCAATCACAGTATCCGACTTGTGTAGGTACACCAAATTTCTCTTTGGGCTGTTCGGACTCATAACCGTATTAAGAAACGAGTTCCCATTCATAATGGGAACAGTTAATCGCCCACGATAATGACGTCGTAATGTTTCCCGCTAATTTAGATTATTACTGTAATATTGTTGTAATAAATCTTTTTTGTTTCAGGTAATTTATTTCCACGCTTTTCTGAACTTTTACCAGGGATTTACGTAAGTTATGAGTCAATTATTAGATAGTCATCGAAGAATTACTTTGCTGTGGCTTAAATTTTTATTTTTTTAGGACAAAATGTTAGCATAAAAGACAAGACTGCTTACAACCCAATGCTACACCGATCATTGCAGAAACACAAAAGTAAGGTGCTTCCCCAGTCGCAAAATACCACTAAACTATTCTTCTTACTTGCTCTATAGATATTAGTGATAAATATTCAAATTGTAACCTTTTTGAAACATATCGTCGTAGGAGTATAACTGTACACGGGCGGAAAAATTACATTGCAATGGTGAGAAGGAGAAGTAAGCGAGATCCGTAGGAGAACCCCATCCGTAAACGTAGAATCAGCCGCAGACAGAGAGCTTTCGCTGGTGCGCTGATTACATGGAAGTGGATGAAGTTACCCTTGGAAGACGGGTGGGGACCCCGTCGTCTGAGTCCAGCTGCCCGCAGTGTGGTGACGTCGCAAGGTTGCTCCGTGTGTCGTCAAAGAGTGCTAACATCTTTATAGAGTAGAATACACACGTACACATCGCAAAACAGAAATAGGGAAAAGGGAAACTGTTGCCTGATATTCTGAATATGCGAGAAGCTGGAGCACTGGGGTCGTTTTAGTAGGTAGTCTCGACCTTATATATCATCTTTGGTCAAAGAGCCCCATACGTCCTGCCTCTCTCTCTCCTTAAGGTTCTGGGCAGGCGTAAATTTTCCCCGCAAAAAAAAACAAATAGGTATTAGGCCGTTAAACTCGATACATCAGATCCCGTTTTAATCTTAGAGCATGAAATTATGTTCTGTTTGTTTTTAACGCAACATACTTTGACCATTACAAGAGCGTCCCTGGTATTTTATATTGCTGCTGATTCAATGTGCCATTAATTACGAATTATGAACGCTAATTATTATGTCCGTGTTGACATTTTGGCCTGCCAGCTAGGTATAGATTAATTGTCATCGTTAGCAATTCAAATTGGACATTATGTGGACTGCTATCGGAAATTTCGTGTTAATGTTTTGTCAATATGCCGCGATTATGTCCGCGGACCATTCGCAATTCGTTTACCTTCGCCAAAATTGTACCTTTTATTTATGTCTAACAACAAGATTACCTCAATTGAGGTAGTTACATTTTTATTGTTAATTTATAAAAAATCATTTTTTATATCTATTACAAGTGTTTAGGCAAGCATGTATAATAATATTATAAGGCCAAAGTAAGTCTGTCTGTCTATAGTTCTGCGTGTCAGTTACCTTTACACGCTTAACCTGTCAAGCCACAGATTTAAAAAAAATCTCTTGGCCTTCATCTCACCTGTTGGTAAGAGATGATAAGTCCGACTATGGAAGCGAACTACATGTATCATACCTCCAACCTCGCTTACATTCCCTTCGCTTTCTTCTAATTTCGCTTACATAGATGACTTAATTATTCCGGTTTTTTGATTTTGACTACTGGATCGATTTTAATAAATTTCCATGGGACCAATCAGTAAATATTTTAATTAAAAATCCGTCATTTAGAAACCGATTTGGATTCCGGAACTCTGGTTCTGAGGTTACAAACATTAAAAAACAACATACCGACAAATTGATCATCTCCTCCTTTTTTGATTCGGTCAAAAAAGCGATCAAATGCTATTCAAATAAAAAAGCAGTTGCGTTATTATCTGACAATCCATTATTCCTACATGCTCAATAAAGAAATGTGATAAAAATTCGTACATTTACCATCGTGATTATATCCTAACGAGCAGAACGAGAACGGATTACGTGTATTATTTATTACTACGGATTTATTGGCTGGGATCTCACATACTTACCACGTATTTACCCCATTTATCCGCAGCCTATTCTGGCGAAATAGACCAAACGTTTCAATAGATCGGTGATTTATTTATCATTATTTTTTCTGAGATAATGAAACGTAGGAATCCATATCTTCTGAGAGTTTCTTAAAAAGCTTAGATTGATGGTGCAACAAGAAGGAGGATAGGGGCAACAGAAGCTTGAGAAAAAAAAATCTAAAAAAAATATAGTTTTTTTTCTCGACATTATAATGACTGGACAAAAGGTTCATATCTTGAATGATGTCTTTTATCTTGTTTGTGCTTATTTTAACAGTTTGATGTTTTTACTGTATTCTTTAATTTTCAACGCGTAACGACGATTGTTAAATTGATTCTTGGTCAGTATACGAAAATCCGCTGTAATGTTTTTGTATTATTATCTAGGGATGCAGCAGTTATTCCTCAACAATCACTAGGATGAAAATCTTTGTTAATCAGTACTTTAATCAACTGTGAAAACGTAAAAGGAAAATCTGAAATAACACAAACGATCACAGAATTATTGAGCATGTGACGAATTGGGCATTGTTTCGAGTCACCGTAGCAGAACTTAAAGAAAAAGTATTCATTAAACATTTTCGAGAGACTTCCAAGTGGCTTTATTTCAAGAGCTCAGTCTCTTAGGCTTTGATTGAACTGTCGAAGTTCAATAAAGACTTTCGCAAGCCGCCTGCTATTGACGTGCGTTTGATGAGTCAGCCGATCCCGAATCCCCAACTTTTTACTTCGTTAGTAATGTGCGACGTTGAAAAGAGAAGGTGTACTCGTAGTTGTTGCTATAAAAAAGAAATGATTTCGCAAAAAAAATCTTAGAGATTTTGTTACGCAATTGTCGAAGCTTAGGCATTTTTCGCAATTTACACAATTGTATATAGAAAGCTCGGAAAAGGAGGAGCTCGGTGGCGTAGTGGTTTGAGTGCTCCAGTTTCGATAACGAAAACAAAGCAACTTTCGCCATGGTTGATCCCGGGATGGGTCAATCAAAATTTGTGATCTCGAGCTCCTCCGTAATTCGCTCTTAGTTTTTATTGCAACCGCTTTAAACCAACCCGGATTGGGCTAGACGTGGTGATGTTGTGGCCCAAACTCCTCATGTGTTTCTCCCATCTCGGAAGGCCTGTGCCCAGCGGTGAGACGTATTATACGCTGATGATGATTCATCATACCAACCTATGATGTCCACTGCTGAACAAAGACCTCCTCCATCGATTTCCAAATTAAATGGTTCTGCGCTGCCTGTATCCAACGGCTCCCCGCGACACTGACCAGGTCGTTTGTGCATCAGTGGGAGGCCGTCCTACTTTGCGCTTTCCGGTACGTGGTCGCCAATCTAGAACTTTAACGCCCCACCGGCCGTCGTTTCTGCGTGCTATGTGTCCTGCCAACTGCAAACTTCAACTTGTTAATCCTATGAACTATGAGACTTTGGTTCTCTTATGGATATCTGGTTCTATCTTGCAGAGAAACACATAGCATAGCTCGTTTTATAGCTCGTTGTGTGACAGCGAATTTGCACAGAAGGCCGTCAGTAAGCGACCACGTTTCACAGCCGTATGTCATCACTGGCAACACTCACTGATCGAAATCTTTCGGCTTCCACAAGCACTGAAGAATTTTGTTCAAGACGATCTTACGCCATTTCCCGAACGCTGCCCGTCGCGAGTTGTATTCGTCGATTTACCTCTTTCTCGAAGTTGGACCTTCCTGCTGCACCATTTGTTCGAGGTTAACGTACTCAGTCGAAATAATGGGGCGAATATATCCATTGTTTCCTTAGTTAAAACCAGAACGCTCAAACCACTCGCCATCGAGCTCCACGGATCAAAGTATTGAGCGTAAACGGCATTTTTCTTTAATTTTCCACCCGCAACATACGCGTAAGTAATTTTCCCGTTTTACCGGGAAATCTATTGGGTCGGAAGTCATTATGGTGCGTCACTGTACGCTTACCCGGGAAACCTTTATTGGCATGTCGACCCACATCAGTCACCAGTAAATGACGTACATTTGACGCGTGATGTGTCCACCCATTAATTTGAATTCGTTTTGTGGTGTACAGTAAATTATTGAGGTAGTTTTTTTAATATTTGTAATGGAATTCTTCTAAGTTTGTTACATGTCTCATTCTGCATCAAACTGAATGATGTCACAGAGAGGCTCAGAGTAATGCAGCAGTGAATTTGCAGTAAATATTACCATTAGTTTTAGTAATTACTTAGGATGCAGGACTTTTTCATTATTTGGAGTGCTCTAAATTAACGATAGCGTTATTGCGAGTTACCTATAACTTCATATACCTACTTAAATAACGTTTTACCGTTTATTTTAATTTAATTTCAATTCTTATATTTATAATAGTAATTATGGCATTTATTTTTAATTTATTGGAAGTTCATTAGATATAATTTCCCATTTTATTTCCATTAAGTGCCTACTTAATAATCACTTGCATAAATTAACGTTAACAAAAAATATCTACCAATAGTGTCACAAGCTTTCAATGGAGAAAGAAATATTTATGATCATATTTCGGACGCCTGTTATTGAGTCTTCTCAACAAGTGTAGGTAAATTCGTGGTCAATACTTCAGCTTAATAGGTCCCAAAAATTGCAACAGCTAAATTATGAAGATAACTACTTACTAGATTGACTACTGTATTTCGATGTGTATTAGTGTGTATCTGTAACTGGTTTATTGATATTTTCCACTTATTTGTCTTAGTTTTGTTTTAGAAAACTGTTGATCTACCAATAAAATGAAATAAATAAAATAAGCCATGCTTCAAACGAAACGTTCAAGTTCTTTCTCTGTACTGTAGTCTCTAGACGACGAAACAAATGCCCTCTGACAATCTGCCATGTCATTCGAAATTCAAATTTGAAAACTTCGAAACTGGTTGGGTTGGGATCGAATAAAGTTCCGGGCTCCTACGCTTTATCGATGGTTTTCATCTCTCGAGTGCGATTGTACGGCGGAACTGGCACGCAACATCCCCCTCTGCCGTGTTCCACTTTTGAATCTAGAGAAGCGGGCCGGTTTCAATGAGCGTACTTTTGTTTCATTTTTTCAGCTGTTACGTTTGCGGCCTCGCGAATTTATATTATGCACAGCTTTTTTTAAGTGTTGCCACGATTCATTTTTAAGTCTCAGTTTTTTGTTAATGGACGATAATATCTAGTAACCACATTCATAGGTACTGCTAATGTTCGTGTGTCTATTAACTATGTTTGCTTTAATACAGCTTTTGATGTTTTTGTCTACATGAACTTTTATTAAAAAATAATAGTTTAACTGACCGGAAAATTATAGAAAACTTGTTTAGTGCAAGATTTTCAATTTAAATTATAGGTAGGATGCAACAATTTATTAAACTGACTGTCTTACAAAACAAAAACGGAAACTTCTTAAACGCTCTCGTGAATACCCATTCCTTGTTTTACACAAAGAAAGATTCCAATCGTATTTGTTCGCTTGAAAGTCCGTCGTAATTTAAATTCCATACAAGATAGGTAAATGTAATGTATTACTGGAGACATATTTATATGACTTTTTATTTTTTAACGTTCGTAAACCAAATGCATTGAAATCTATTAATACTATTTTGCATTAATTGCGCGGAAAGTTGTGTCACCTTTTTCTTGTCATCGTCGTTGCTTTAAATATTGTGCTTTGTCAAACATTGTTACCGTTTTATTTGCTTACAATGTCGATGACGTCACTCAGAAGTCAATATAGCGGCTGTCATTTTCATAAATTCAAAACAGCAAAAATGAAACTTTTCAAATTAAATTTTAACATTTATTCAGATTTTTTTATGAATTGAAACTATCATAATCATTGCTGTTATTCGAATGTACTTGTGCGCAAAGCAACGGCGGGCTACCGGAGACGCGGGGGGCGGCGCGAGTCCGTTACCGTAAAACGCGTCTAGATTCAGGGATCGTGCGTTGAGGGTTAGCGCATACTCACAAATGTTTACAATATCGTTCAGTGTTGTTACGTTATGATTATTCGATATTTGTTTTTTGTATTCGTTGTCTTTATTGTATAACATTTTTATTAGTGGTGCTGTGCAGTTTTCCAGATTCTCAAATCACCAGATTCGCAACTCAACAGATTTTGAGAATCTGTAACAATTAAAAACAAAAACAAATTATATCAAACTATCGAAATATATTTCCAATCTGATGTACCAGGGTACTATAACTACGTAGATACCTAATTTTAAATCAAAATACGGGTATAAATAATATTTTATAATAAAATTACGTAACCAATAAATAAATAAATAAACAATAGGTCACTACATATGAAATTGCAGTCCTTTTCCGAGTGCGTTTATCAAGTTCATTTATTTATTTATATACACAAACAGAACATACATTAATACATTCAAAAAAACACTTAACAATAATTTGCATTCCTAATGTATGCACCTAATGCAATGTATGTCCTAATGTACTTACACACAACACTCTAGATAGAAACTACAGGTTAGCCAGCCTATATCTACTTAAGTATATATTGAAAGCTTTACTTATTATTACTTTTTATTTTTACAAATAGAGAATATCGAATTTCTTAAAATAAAGAGATACTAGAAACTATACTAAAACAAAGATAAAAAAAAATGATAGTATATCATTCTCGCAATTCATTCAAAATGAATGTCTACCTAAAATATAACAGTTTATATTCAAAGTGCAGTACTTATACAAGCAGGATTTTACGAATGGAATTTTTAATTTTTGTTTAAATTTATTAGTTGAAAATGAGGATCAATTTAAGCTTGTAGAATATGTAGCCGATTTCAATGTTTAGATTTTTTGTAAATGTGGTCACACAAAAAATATTTCGAAGTTCTGTTTTTATAACATTCATGTTTAAAAATTGCTTGAAAATGCTGAAGGTGAGTTAGTGATCATACCTTCTACTAGCGATTTCCTAACAACTGAGGGTTTGTTACGGTTAGTTCAGCGAAAACGCGACACGAAGAAGGTAATAGTGTATGAAAAGTCATAAATCGTTTTCTGGGCACTAGTGATTAAGATCCTTTTAGTTAGATAAAGTATTATACTATATACCTATATACCGTTGTTGATTCCGTTGGTACGGCTCGGTAATCCGGTGTTTACTCGCGTTGATCAACATCTAAAAGCCGCATTAGGGAAGCATTAGATAGATCTGCCTCACTTTAATGGGCCGTAGGGTTGTCAAGAAAAACAGTTTACGAGTAAAAGTAACATTTTGAGTCGTGTAGCACGAAGATAACATGAAAGGGTCAAAAGTAACATTAAGTGTTACAAAAGTTACATTCTGGCAACGCTGTCATATTAGCAAAGAGTTCCGAGTGTTTGGCGGATTTTTGTGGCGTCAGTCAAAATTTTTATTACAATAATTTAAAATTGTGTCGGAGCGAACATTGTGTTATAAAAGTGGTGTAGTTTTATTATTCAAGTGTTTGTGTTGACGTGCAACTAAAAGATTATTAGAATAAAATTGATTATGGTGTGAAATACGGTGAGATCTTTTTTGTGGTTATCTACCTCATCAAGTACATAAAGTGACTGTCATCATATATTTCGTGTCAAATACTCCCAAGAAACATTGAAAGGTGTTACGCCAGAATTTTAATGCAATAAAAGAAGAAATAAAGAAATACTGAAGACATGGCTTTATGTATGGACATTAGTTCCCTTTGCCTTCCCTTTATAGGGAGAATTAACAAAAAAAATCAAAGAGTTCCATTTTCAAAATTAAAACTTTTTTTTTGTTTTTTGTATTGTATTGTTTATATGTAACCAGTTTTAAAAACTTTCAGTGACGTCCTCTGATGTTATAGAAGTATTATCGACAATAGTACTTACTGTATCACATAAAAACTTATCCTTGTTCCTCTTTTCAAAATATAACTTTGCTGTGCATTGAATTATATTGTACTAAGTACCTACACCAGGGGCATAGATTAGATAATACCAGGGGCCTAGACAATCGCTATCGCTAAATAGAAATTCTATAGCATTTGACATTTGCACTCGAAAGTCCATCGAGGGCTTATGTCAAATCCTACACATCTTCCGCTTAGCGATAGCGATTATCGAAAAGCTTCTTATTTAGACCCTCTGACATCTCAAATGTGCTCAGACATCTCAATATCTGTGCGTCTCCTCGTCTTGGAATTATTGACTGTCGTCAAACAAATGAAACACGTAGACGAGTTGAGGCACAACCGTGACGCAATTCGCGTGATAAAAATATCAGATTTGGAGGCAATGCGTGTACATTTTGTTCTGTGTGTAGATTGTAGATTATATCCTCACGAAGGACAAAGGCAATATCTAGTTATAAAATGTCCTGACACTGATCCTCCTTCACCTTTCTAATTTCCTCAAATCCCTTTGATTTCCCAAGCTATTTAAATTTAAATAGACATATCATCACCAACCTATATACGTCCCACTGCTGGACACAGGCCTTCCTACATGGGAGAAACACATGAGGAGTTTGGGCCGTAACACCACCACGCTGGCCCAATGAGGGTTGGTGGGTTAAACCGATTGGAGTAACAACCAGGACCAACGGCTTAACGTGCCTTCCGAAGCACAAGGGCATTTCGGGATTGCAAATTTTGGTTAACCCATCCCGGGATCGACCATGGCGAAACTTGCTTTGTTTTCGTAAACGACACATCTTTATGCCACCGAGCTCCTCGAGATATTTATTTATATTCCACCGTTTTTGACATACTGTGTCTGATTTTATGTTGTATTTTTTGTGTGTTACTTATTAAATGTGCAAAATTAAGAATTTTGACCTAACTATAATTAATTACTGATATTATGCGGGGCACATTAAACCCTTTGTGGTCAAATTTAGTAATTTACTACAGATAAACCTCAGTGTTACACCTAGTCTGCGGCCCGCCAAGCTAAATAGAATTTACGTAGACGTTATTTTCTGTGAACTGTATAAAATGAGATCAATGGTGATTTATTTAAATAACATCAATAGAATGAATGTTGATTCAACTGTGAAAAAGGTTTTCTTGACGGACAAATCATTCTGAATGTAGATATAATTATTTCCGTTTTCCTTATGAAAAAAATCGTAAAAGACGATTGTTGTTATTGGAATATACTTTCGCATGTAAATTTGTATTAGAACATTTATTTTTAAAATAAATATGTTTTTGCTTTGAGGGCATATTATGCTTAAATATTATTATTGTTTCGTATTCGCACGTGTTCGTTCGTTAGTCAGAAATAATGCATAAATCGTTATTTCCTTTTTTTCGGCCAACAACCACTAACCACCAGGAGTCTCTATAGACTAATAGACGCTCGTAGCACCTTAGGCACTACACACACGCTGTCTATAGTATAAACATCCAGACAAAAGCGTTATTGCGACAGCCACCTGCGATCTTCCTTCAGGCACTTATGGTGATACCTAGAAAAAGAACGCCTAATACGCCTATTATATTTATCCTATCCTTATTTAATAACTTTATATGTATACCTCAACCAATAATTTCACTTTTTAAAACTTATATACTTAAGTACATAATTTAATAGCATTACGGTACCTTGACAAGGTTGATTAGTAACACTTTCAGCCTGTAAACCAAGTTTAGGCTCATTCCTATAGTTGGTTTACAACACTTAAAGACATTAAAGTAACTCGTTCAAAAGGGGTGCTGTCGTCTGGACAATGAATTAACATTGTGGGTTAATTTGTAACACAGGGGGGAGGGGGGGGGGGGGGGAGGGGGGGGGGTTGGTTTGGGTTAGTTTGTTACAATTTAATTTAATTCTTTACAAGTTACAAACATTTGACGACCGGCTGGTCGAGAGGTCTGTACCCCTTTGCTATACGGGCTGCAAATGTTAGTATGATGAATACGAGCATTTGTTCACGAGTCATGGTTGTTTACATGTATTATTTAGTATATTTTAAATATTTATATACATATTACTATCAATATTTATCCGTTATCTAGAATCCATAACACACGCTCTTAATGATGCTTACTTTGCGCTAAATAATAGGTGTGAATGTATGAATATTATTATTATTTACATTTTACAAATTAACCCACAATGATAATTCATTGTGGAGACGACAGCACATCAACTACGAAAGCCGCCTCTATTACGAACGGAATAAGAGCGGTCTCCAGGTCAAACTGTTACGCATGATGTGCTGTCGACTGTACAAATATTGTTCAGAAATATGACTAATATAAGTATGACAGCATTCTATCACAACATCGTGGTCGGAGTAGTGTCTTGTCGAATCTGGGTATTTACGGCCCAAATTTTAGTAGAACATACCTAACTCTCTTGATTATAATTATTTTCAATACGGTTGAAAAGTCCACCCACACAATCATATATCCGAACATTAAATCGCATCGTAAAACAGACAATCTCATGCTCCAATTCAGAGAGTTGTTGGCAACTTACGCCACTTCGACTAACTAAATCATTCGAATTACATCGTGTTCTGAATCGTTATGTGCATTGTGAGTAGAATCGATTGCTGTTAACGAAGTGGCCAATATTGTTTTTACTATTCTAAAATTATTAAATATACGACCCTTCAAAATCCGGGTGACTGCTCTTACCATCTAAGAGAGATTTGGGATGACCATGTGAATTTACTCTAGTCCATCTGTATTTACGTATACCCCTACAATATCATAATATTCTATATCAATTTTACATGATTTTTTTCTATTTTAAATACTTTTCTAGTATTTTCAAACATCTAGATAATGTTAAAAATGAAAATTAAGAATATGTAAGTATCTCTACTATAGTATCCATCCATGCAACGTTGGTATCCATTCAACCTTCATGGCAGTATGATTGATGTTCATTTGAAATGAACTGTAAAGAATTATTTCTCGTCGAAATCACGCTCGGTAAAATTCATAAAGCGTGTGGACCAAATTAATTTACGTAATTCCTAATACGGCAGTCGGCAGTACCTACGGGGAAGCTAAGACATTGTTCTGCGTAACAGAATCCGAATATCGAGTTCGCTAAACCAGTGATGTGTTACAATCGAATTTAGAGAATGAAAAGCGTGATTGGAACTTTATGGATGCTAAAGGAACAAGAGAGTTTGAAATTAATTTTGTAATTGTACGGATGTATTAGGAATGAGCTACCTTTATCGCGTTCTCGCTTAAAATTAATTTCAAACTTATTTCATAGTAAAGTTTTTAAACGTCTTAGTAAAACCAAGGATTAGCGGCACACCAAAATGATCCATATATATTACCAGAGGACGGAGGACTAAGGTGCAGTCAACAATAAAAGTGATCATTTACTTCCGTTGATGCTGTACCGAGAAATGGCAAATTATTTAAAAAAAGGATAAGTAATTGATTCGATCGTAGAGACATCGCACGCTGCACGAAGTAAAAAGAATTCCTTGTTTAGCTCTTTAGAGTACGTTTTTCATGTCTTGTAACATCGGTTACCGTAGCATGCGGTAGCATGTTACGAAGTTCAGTTCCGTAGCGATGTCACATAATTAGTTTAGTATGGTTGCCGTAGTAATTCATAGCATTGGTCTCTGGAATGTCTCATGCAGTGCAAACGCTTTGCTTAGCAACTTATATAAGTTTTTTTGCAAGTGTCTGTGACAGCATTCCGTAGCAATGTCACGGTCTATGAGTATAATTATAATGAAGTTCAGTTCCATGGCGATGCGACAGATAAGATTAGTATGGTTGCCGTAGTAATTCATATCATTGGTCTTTGGAAAGTCTCATGCAGTGCAAATGAACGGTTTGCTTAGTGAAAGAAAGAAAAAATATTTTATTTAAATAGGCCACAAAGAAGCACTTTTAAATCGTCAAAAAACACATTTTTACAACTATCACAATAGTTTTTGCATGTATCTTCTGGCACCGTTTGCCGTAGCGTTTCGTAGTAATGTCACGGTCTATTATGTAGTTCGCTGTGTTTTTCGTAGCCATCCGTAGCATTTGTCTTTGGATCCTCTCACGCAGTACGAAGTAAAAAGAACGCTTTGTTTAGCTCCTTAGAGACGTTATTGCATGTATGTTGTGACAGCGTTGACCATAACGTTCCGTAGCAATCGTAGCAATGCCACAGTCTAAGAGTCTATAAAGTAGTTCCGTGGCGATGCCACCGTCTCAAAGTGTCGCGACACATCTGCGGAACGTACGGCGCCGAACGTTCGGTTGAATGCGCTCGCAGTGTTTTTGAAGTCCCCTATGACACATCAGCCGATATTACGTCGCGTTCAGCGTAACGCCGAACCTTCCTTCGGGCGATTAGTTCAGCAAATACGCATTCAATGTATTTTGCACAGCAAGCGACACATCACGCGACGCGTTACGCGTTATTTTCGGTCGCTTAGGGCGCCGAGCAAGACGCCGCGTTCTGAGCGTTTGGTTTGTCATAGCAACGGAATATTACGACTGAAACGTCAGTCGCTGAACTTTCGGCGCCGTACGTTCGGCAGGTGTGTCCTTACCCTAAGTTTATTGTGTGAGTCGTAGTAATACGTAGCATTTGTCTATGGAACGTCTCGTGCAGTACGAACGAAGTGATACGAACTTATGATTATCTCCTTATCTCCTCCATACTGTTCCATAGCAATCGTAACAATGTCACAGTCTGTAAGTCTATAACCACGTTCAGTGTGTTTGCCGTGATTCTGTAGCATTAGTCTTTGGAACATCTCACGCAGTATGAAGTAATAAGAACTCTTTGCTTAGCTCCTTAGATCATGACATCTTCTGTCAGCGTTTACCGTAGCGCTTCGTAGCAATGTCACTAGTATTTAGTTCGGTGTGATTCCCGTAGTGAGCCGTAGCATTTGCAAGCATCTCTGGAACGTCTCATCACGCGGTACGAACAAAGTAACACGAACGTTTCGTTTAGCTCCTTATATACGTTTCTCATGTATTTTCTGACAGCGACAGCTGATAAATGCTACGGATTACCCGTAGTATTTGTATTTGGTACATCTCACAAACAAAGCGATCTCACGAAGTAATGATATCGCTTTGTTTGTTTAGCTGAGTTCCTTACAATGTTTTCGCATGTATCTTCCGACAACGCGTAGCGTTCCGTATCAATGTCACGGTCTATTATGTAGTTCAGTGTTTTTCCCGTAGTAATCCGTAGCATTTTTCTTTGGACCGTTTCACGCAGTATGAAAGAAGTAACACGAACGCTTCGTTTAGCTCTTCAAATACGTTTTTGCATGTATCTTCTGACAGCGTTTACCGTAGCACTTCGTAGCAATGTCACGGTCACTGTCTAGTATGTAGTTCGGTGTGTTTTCCGTAGTGATCCGTAGCATATGTCTTTGGAACGTCTCACGTGGTACGAACGTAGTAACACGAGCGCTTCGTTTAGCTCCCAATATACGTTTTTCACGTATCTTCTGACATCGTTTACGGAAGCACTTCGTAGCAATGTTATGGTCTATTATACAAACGCTCAGTTAAAACAAGCACATGGTATCTATATGTCTCTTACCTTTTCACGCCTATACCGCTGAACCGATTTAGATGAAATTTGGTATAGAGCTAGTTTAAGACTCTGGAAAGGATATAGGATTCCTACTTTCTCGCGGGTGGAGCTGCGGACGCCCACATATTATACTATATCTATATGTTTTAAGTACTGTTCTACATACAAGTTTCTGTATAAGGAAATAGGTATTGCTTTGTTCTATAGTGTACTGTGCTATTGTTTGATCGTTGACATTAGTGGTAGGTTTGTTGTTAGTTGAAGAAGCCTTTTGTTATACATTCACTATATATTCAATGTTATTTTAGGTCCTTCTGTAAATTTAATAAACTTTGTTACGCATATGTTTGTTTTGTTAGTGGAAATCGGTCTCGAGTTCCGGCTTGTTCGTAGAATAACACATTCACTGACCCTTACTGAATATGTTATGTTCAATCACTCACTATTCACATTAGTGAGAGTCAGAATAACTAACTAAAACCTTCCTTTTTAACCGACTTAAAAAAGAGGAGGTTATCAATTTGGCTGTATTTTTTTTATATTTGTTTAAAATCAAATTCGTCATTAAAATTTACAGACAAATTTGAAAAAATATTTTTGAATTGCAATAGTATGCTTTCAGATTGGTCCCATAAAAAATTTAATCAAAATCGTTTGGTTTTAAAATCAAAATAACTGGAATAATTAAGTCGTCAATATTGTATGCAAAATTGGGGGTTTTCGCTTTCCTGTTACTTTTTAGTGGTACGATACGATACTTAGTGGGAAGCAATATAAGCCGACGGTCACTCATCTAGCTTTGACCTTAGACAGTTATCCGCTAAAAATGTGTATAAAAAATTTTAAACAAAAATAAAACCGAGTTCAAGTTAATGACATTTATGTTAATAAGAAAATTTAAGTTAAGAATTTTTGTGACTGTTCACCTCAAAGTAGCCTAGCGTTATCGGACTAGATTGTAGATTGCAACAAATTTTTATGCATCGTAAGTAAATCTCTATATAAAACCAGCTTCCACGAGATAGTGCTATGTAAGTGAAAAATATCACTATGTATCTATGAATAGTTCTCAAAATAAAAACCGCTGCGTATAGACTACGCGACACTGCCTTTACCTCGTGACATCCGTCAAAAACATTTTTCCACTCATTAATGTCTGTTATTTTTATCATCTCCGACAAAATATCAAGTTATGTTGGCATTCAAGGAAAATATCATATTTGTTTTCGGTTTTATTACTTTATTTTATGTCCTGGTGTCTTAAAATACATGTTATTTTGTCAACAAAATCAAATGCTTTCTTACTGTTACTTTTATATTGCTATAATAACATACGTAGAGTAGGTAGTAGTAATAATACAAGATGTTGACGACAATATGACCATAAATTATAACATTGGCTCTATTAGTTCATAGAAATGTGTTGCAACTTTCAAATATATCTTATGCCTTTGGTAATTTTCTAACTAATTAATAATTGAAAAGAGTTCAACTTTTGGAACCGGTGTAAATTCAGACAGACTGACAGACAGACAGACTGACTGACTGACTGACTGACAGACAGACAGACAGACAGACTGACTGACGGACAGACGGACCGACAGACGGACCGACAGACAGACCGACAGACAGACCGATAGACAGACATTATAACATTCTTAGCTTACGTAGATCCAGATAAGACAGAGAGACAAACATAATGTAATTGTTAGTTAGTCAATATTATTTTTATGTGATAGACATAAGGGTTTTTTTGTTGACGATTCGAAAGTGCTTCTTGGGGGGCCTAATTGAATAAAGATATTTTCATTTTCATTTTCATTAACATTTCTATGAAATAATGCAGCCAATGTTATATCTTCATACAAATGTCGTGAAATTGTCAAATGAATAAGATGTATTTAAAAGTTGCAAAACATTTATATAAACTAATACAGCCCATGTTCTAATTTATTGTATATTATACATCTTGTATATTATATATCCTGTATATTATACTCTTTTAGAAAAAACGTAAGAATATTCATAAAATATTGAGTACGCTAATTATAAATTGAACAAACCTCGTCAAGGTGTCCTATTTCCACCTGTAAGAAAAAAAATACAAGTTCTCTACCACAAGATAAATAGAATTTAAATATTCACAGACGAGGAAAATAATAAAAGTAAAGTAATGTGTATACTTCGAATACCTCATTTAATGTGACCGGAGCTGGCGCCATAACCCCATCTAATATTTAAGGTTTTTGTAAGCTAACTTTACGTTATGGGTGGTCAGCGGTTACCGTAGCCTATTCGCTCGTGCTTAGGAACTACTCACGCATTGTCTACCCTGTAAAAGTCAAGAGAAGAGTCATGTAGACAGCATGGGAGACGAATCCCCTGGCTCAAACATAACACTTTCTCAATAAGCTCTGGAAACACCAGCACACATTTCATTTTTGTGTACTGGGGCCTTACCGCCATCTTCATAAAAGCGATTCCTATTCCGCTCGGTTCAGTATTGGTTCCTAAACTGCATCGCTGTCATAGTCGTAGATAGCGTCGTAGTACGAATTAACGATTCTACTCAGTTTAGGTCCTAAACTGGATCGCAATAAAAGATGGTGGTACGGGTGCAGGGCTTAAGTGCGTTTGCAAAAGTTAGAATGGCTGGCAACATAATTATAGCTTCTTGTACTGGGAACATAGGCCCATAAGCCGTCCATCCTCTGTACCAATACTGTGATTGATTAAATAATAATTTACTGATCATTGACTTTAAATAACGTCTACATTGCGGTCCTAGCTAATATGTATACAGTCCACTACTACCGCGAGGATCCTAACAAGCTCTTGTAACGTTATTAACCTCTGGAACTTTTTTTTGGACGGACTATTTCTGCCGCAGATGGCCTTTGTAGCCTAATCGGGATTTTAAGGAGGCGAGAACCTTGGCGAGTCCTTAAGCCTTGAGGGACGAATTCGCCGCTGGAGGATTTCTAATCGCCAGGCATCACCTTCGGGGGAGGTGTCCCGCTGATGCTTAAGTCTCTAGAGCGCTCGAGCTATGAGGGAAAACCTCTGGAACACACCATTATAACCCCACTCACCTCTGGAACATACCATTATAACCTCACTCACCTCTGGAACACACCGTTATAACCTCACTCACCTCTGGAACACACCGTTATAACCTCACTCACCTCTGGAACACACCGTTATAACCTCACTCACATCTGGAGCACACCAATTTGTCGCAGTGCTGTTTTAGCTGCGGTGCTATCCTTGATAATAACTCACTAACCCTCTAACTTTGGTTTTATTTGACATTTTAAATATGAGTCTAATGCGAATTCATCAATGAATGAACCAGCCGAGCCTGGTGCGGGAGCGGTGCGCGGACGGTGCGGAAGCGGTGTGGGACCGTGACCGTTCTTTGTGTAACAGGGTACATAATAGTAGTTTTCGTACCACTTGCTCAAAAAAGTGACATTCTATGCCACAAAAAGCGAACATAACAATAGTCATTTTTAATCTGTTAAAAACAGGGAAAGAAAATTGTACTGAATTTCATTCATCCTTTAAGGGGAGAATGTAATTTAAATTTGGAATACTTACCGAAATTTATACTGAACTACATCTGTGTTTACTCCATTGAGTTTGTATATAAAGCATTATACATATTTTTGAAAAAGGAATACGCATTTATTGTGCAGTTATGATTATTAAATAAAATTACGAAAACCGACGAGGCCGTTTGAGCTTGATGCCTTTGCTTTTCCGACAAAAAAATATTAGTCTAGGAATTTGCCGCGTTTGTAACTCTCTCTATCAATAATTGGACCAATGTTTGGAATGTTAACTTTTACTTTTAATTGTCATTATTTTTAATAAATGCTTATCTCATAGTATTATTGTGTTAATTTTTTCGCAAATGGTACGAAAAGTAGAGTATTTTCCTCGGTGATAAAGCTGTCTTAGTCTTGGGTGAACTTAAATCCCTCGCTACACTTAGGACTCGTCTTAAATCCCTCGCTTCGCTCGTTATTTAAGTTTTTAACACCCTCGCTAGGCTCGGGAGTAAACCTCGAGTCCTTCGTTACGCTCGCGATTTAAATCGTCACCCGCGACAGAAGACACTGCTATATCCCCTTGGTTAATAATCTACTATTATGAAACTGGTACATAATGAGGGGTATTATACACGAGTGTGAGTTTAAAAAACGAGCGCAGCGAGTTTTTTAAAAGCATCACACGAGTGTGTACTAATACCTAGTTATGTGTAGTTTCATACACTTCTTTATCAAATATCATGCATTGAATATATCAAATAAAAGATAGAGATTGATACAGTATATTTATTGGTTATTGTAAGTGTTAACATTTTGTATATTACAATTATGAAATGATTATCGTACTTTAATCAACTAATACTAATGAATCAACCTAATATTTACAAAGCTTAAAACGTGGCAATAAAAAAAAGAACTTACAAATAATAAACACCACCTAAATCTGGCGAAACAGGAAGTGTACCAACAAGGCTGGTCGCATTACCTCGCTGAATTGCGATGCTTAATCTTTGTGCGAAATATATACCAGCCTTATTGTCACCTAAAGTTTCACAAAGACGACCTGCAATGTCCCTAAAAAGTCGGTGAGCTCCTGGCCCCCAAGGTCTTAAAGTCTCGACCCTAAATGGCTCAAATATGTAGTCCCCAGATAAACCACCATTATGAAATTGAATATGCAATTGTGTTGCGTTGGCGTTTAATTTCGATATATCAACTTCGTTATATATGTTTAAAGTACTCTTCAGCATTGAATACATAGACCACAGCGACGAACATTTAAAATATTCCGACAATTCTTGAAAATATGCCAATAGAACATTTTCTGAGAACGAAGTAGCATTTTCATTCATTTTCCACGCTAAAAAGTCTTGATAACATTTATCGTATAATTTTCTTGACTTTACTGGTAGTAGATTAAGACTGGCTGCTGCCGCAGTCTCTAAAATGTCGGGCGGCGTTAAATTTTCTTCACTTTTACTATGAGACATTTTAATAAACAATAATAATTATCCAGCGAAACACAACAACGAATTGCAAGGAAAAGTATTATGGCGCCAAGATTCCCGGTATCACCGCGCATGCGCCAAAGCGCGCGATAAGAAATATTTAAACAAAAATTAAAACCGACTTCAAAAAACTGAAAAGGATAAAATAATTAAATTTTAGTAGGTACTCATCCCCTAGGAACATATTTTTGGAGTCATAGGAGCCACTCAACTAAAAATTCATAGGAAAGAAAAAATCCGCAATTTCGCATATGTGGACGACTTCATTTTTTCAGTTTTTTTGATTTAGAAACCAAACTACCCTATGGATTTTCAAAAAAATTTTATGTAACCAAATGGAAACTATTCAACATCGAACAAAAAAAGAATCATCAATATCGGTTCACCCAGTCAAAAGTTCTGAGGTAACAAACATAAAAAAAATAACATACAGACGAATTGATAACCTCCTCCTTTTTTTGAAGTCGGTTAAAAATGAAATAGTGCTATACCAATTGGCGCAGTATTGTATCAATGGTCTGTAATCGAAACGTAATGAAAATAAAAATATTATAACATTATTTTGTTAGAGAAATAGTGTTATAATTAATTTTTTTTAATTCATTCGATATAGGTACTATTTGTAAAGTTCGTCAATATAAACTCGTTTTGAGTTTTATATTTTAAATTTTACGATGTGGGAGTAGATAAAAATACTAACATTACAAATCAACCCGCCCCACACAACACACTCGCACCGCGATCTGTGTTTTCAGTCCTTTAAAGATTTGATTACAGTTTTCAGGTGGTTAATCATAGTCAAACAGATTACTAACCTAGTTCGAGAATGGCACCTCAACGAGCATTAATTTTGCCTCTTACGAATTGGTGTGTACCTGTACCTATTATACGATTTTTGTAAAATGAAATGGTGCAATAAAACCACGCAGTACAAGACTGATTAATATTTATTGGAGCGGTAGTTGGTTGTGGAACGGCCTACATATTTTAAACGGCAAAAGTACAATCGACCGCAAGTAGTCAATAACAATATAGTAGTAGGCACCATGTATAATAATTACTCGTAATACATACCACAAATAAACAAAGGCGGAGTTTCATAGTTATGATCCACCTCATCGAGTGGGTGTACTTACTTAATTTCGTCATCGGGCGTACTTATCAATGAAGACTTCATTCTATTTCTTGTTAATGCTACTTTCTATGTACAGTCGACAGCTGAGCACATCAAGCGTAACAGCTCGACCAAGAGGCCGCCCTTATTACGTCTTTCGTAGTGCAACTGTTTCACTTTGTTGTCTGTACATATAATATAGTATAATAAAAGATAAGTAATGTAAAAGAAATCATGTGCAATAATTTATTTACGGATACTGAGTAGTGTATTAGAAACTAGTTAGCCACGTAACGCAATTTAAAATTTATTTTAGTAGCCAGCATTGTTAATTTTTCAAAATGACACCACACGGCGGAACCACCAGACAGGTGTCGTGAAAGAATTTAAGAAAGATTAAAAAGCATAATTTGGAAAGTAGCCAATCAGAAGTGTGTTGGCACCTCAAATAATACAATCCAAGTAACATTGCAATAAATTTCTAATGAAAATTTACGCAGCAGCTAAAATAACAATGGCCGACTTCTAAAACAGCAGAAAAAATTGCGTCGTTAAAAAAATTAATGACGATATTGTAGTTGTTAACGTGACAACCATTTCTCGTGATAAATTTCGGAATGTTAAAAAGGAGATTTTAGATAACTATTTTATATTAAGATTTAATATAAAGCTTGTATGCAAATTTAGATTTTAACTGTATGAGCTTTAGGTTAATATTAATTTTAACTGTGTTGTAAATCAGTTCAGCTCCGCCCGCGTGAATGTCGTTTATCGCGCCAAAACGTAGCCTATGTTTTTTTATACAGAGCACGGTAAATGACGTCACACCTCCTGATGTGAAGCGGTAAGAAGAGTCTACATGCGAAGACAGCTAGTGCAGAAACATACAACTGGAAACTTCTAGCCGCCTCCACCTTGCCGGCCCATAAGGTGCCTTTTCACGCCTCTTTTGAAGATACCCATGTCATAGGAAGCAGAAAAGACATGTGCTGGCAAAGAATTCCAAGTTTTGGAAGTCTGACTAAGAAACGAGTTTCTACTTATTCTTCTGTCGTTTATAGCGCCAACAGGTAGTCTGTCCTTTTCTAGGATGTAGACTATCTTTATGCCAAATTTTATTAAAACGGTTCAGCGGCTTAGGAGTGGAAAAGTAACATGGTGATGCCGTAAGATTTCCTAATAAAATTAATTTGTCAAGCCGCGTAAAGCCCCCGATGGTTTTACGGAAATTCAAAACCAATTGTGTTTGGAATCCGTGGCTCGGCAGGTTAATTTGAATTAAAAGCACTGGCTGTACAAAATAAATTAAATGTTTTTATTACACACTATACTTAAGGGTTCTTTTTATATTACACATAAAAGAGATGATTCAAAAATGTATGGACCCGGCCAGGACTATGTAAAATATACTGAAAAATATGCAGAACAGTGAACAATTGTCCATTTTATTTTTATTCGCTTTGTTGCGTGGTACAAAACAAAAGTTTTTATAGAAAAAGCTGCAACACAGCCAAATATTCATAATGGCGGGTATGTCACTTTGGTGGCGTTTAGTTGACTTCTATATCGCCTGCCATATATCCATCGTAAAAAACGGTGATTTCTAAGAAAAAAAATAACTTTTGTACAAACAAACTATGCATGAAAACGTATCATTATTTGTATATTTCACGGATTCAGGAGATTTTTCCTTATTCTTTGAGATACTGTACAATATGTATATACAGGCGGTCTCAGGAAACATCTCCTTTAAGCACTAAACCTTGATAGTCTTAGTTTGAAATTCAAATTGAGCGTTAGCATGTCTATAAAATTGTACACTGGAGAGAAATTATTCAAATAGACTGAATTACCGACTGTGGTTTTAAATGCGTACGTCGAAAGGAAACCGTGCGACTAGACACTAGTACTGAAGAAGGCTGTTTGATCCTGTTTGGGGTCTGTCACCCATTCATCTTTGAAAATCTTTATTGCATCTTATCTTTACTAATATTACCAGGTCCACATCAACTTTAATTTATATTGGAGGGAAATAAGTTGCAAATAAACGGTAGGTATTTTTTTTAAAAAAACTCGCCAATCAGATAGAGACCAGAAAATTTCATAGAGTTATCCGAAGTCCTTGGTAGATCAGTGGTCAGAGTAGTGGGATTGTGAAAGATAGCGAGTCTGTTCCCACCCGGGACAAATAAGGAAGTGTATCCAGACCAGTAAAACACCAAAAAAGAATAAATTATGAGTCGCATAATATGGAAATCCCGTGTTCGAAGTTATAAGTAAATAAAATAATATTTATTTACTAACCAGCAGTGAAATTGTGACATTCAATTTAAGCTGATAATATTGCGAATATACTTATCTTTTATTAAATAAGTAGGTACTGATACAATATACTTCCACGGGCATCGGCTATCGGCTGAAGCATGTCTATTACACAGGAAAATGAATAAGTTTGGTATTCGGATTACGGAACATGTTCTCCGGGTACTGAAGAAATATTGAAGATATACCGCATATAAGAGGATCGCTCTTGAAAATGAAGGCAGATGGTAGAGTGCTGGTCACCCCAAAAACAAGTCAAGTCAAGTCAAAGTTATAATTGTCAATTGTTGTCTTATTATAAGTAGAATATTAATAAAATGGTCACAATTCTTTTTCAAATCACAATATTAAATGTCATTTTTTTGTCATGAAAATCGGTCACGTCGTTTCGGAGGAGTATGGTAACTAAATTTGTCATAAAATTATTATTGTTATTCAATAATAATTTTACGACACTTGCGTTATTCTGTAACTAGCATGTACTTTTAACACGTCTGCTGCTGACAGACTAAATAATTCTCTTAGAGATTGTGTAACTATTTATGTTATTCATGCAAATAAACGATTGATTGATGAAATTTTATATGTATATTCAGTAGGTCGGAGAATCGGCTACTATCAATTTAACTTTTTATTTTGTGGGCAATTTTTTTTAATGGCAAATAACGTTTGTGGGTTCAGCTAGTATATATACATAATCAACACAAGTAGCGTTGGTAGAGTAGAGTACTTAAAACTGGTTGAGCAGTAACCAGTTAACTGAACCGTTTACTCTACCCGTGTACAGACTTATTTATGATCGACTTGATGGCTCGTCCATTGGTCGAGGCCGTTACGTTATACATGGTTATACCAATTTAAAATGCTTCTAATTTGGCTTTTAAATCAAAACCATAAATAAACATAATAAGTTGCATAAGGTAACATAGACACGGTCTTACCTACGCCATATCAATCTGGTAAAACAAACATTTGCGTCAGAGTAATCCCTATTCAAGGTAAACATCTAAATATTGTTCGGTAAATATGTCAACACCACAATATAAGCGTGTTTCACTTCAAAGAGCGGCGCAGATATCAGAATAATATAGATAATTAGATTGTCATTAGTACAGATTTTATGTTCACTACTGACAAATATGTATAATAAAGAGCTGTATTATGTATCTATATTTTATTTTGCCTTTGTTATGTGCCAAAACAACTTTTGCCATGGTCGATCCCAGATGGGCAGGCAAAATTTGAAATATCGAGCTCCTCCGTGCTTCGGAAGGCTTGGTTGTTACTGCAACCGCTTTAACCCGCCAAGCTGCGTTCTCATGTGTTTCTCTGAACGAAGGCCTGTGCCCAGCAGTGGAACGTATGTAGGCTCATAGGCTGGTGATGATGATGATGATGAGATATTGTAGATTTAAAATGTCGATACAAAAAGTCGTGAATCTAAAATTTTCTCGTTTATTACTATCACCAAGAAATCATATACCTAACGTATTCCATTTATTTAGATGTCATATGCTACGGCCGCATTATGATTGGAACAAAGCGAGCTGGAACGTGGAATAAATCAAAATAGTATTATGTAGGTAATGTTCTCGCTCGCTGTGCCGCCCACGACACAGTCCACGCATTCCCGCCACACTGACACAGCATTTTTAACGTGGATATATTTTGAAAGTCTAGGATGTAAGTACTATAGCCGGTAAAAAAAATACTTGCCGATTATCACATCGTTAAGTAATTAAGTGGCCTTTGGAAGGGTTGTCCAGTATTAGTAGTAATAATTATTATGATTCAATAAGTGTAGTGATATGATTCAAGATGTACAAAAACCGAATGCAGTGAACCGGCAAAACTGTTAAATTTCATTTCATTGTGGTTGAAATAAGGATCGAAGACGTTCGTCATACTTTTATAGGCCCAAGGAGAACGTGCCGATGAGATAAAAGCGTGATTTTTTGTATTTTACATGGAATGCAAGCTGAAACTTATAAAAAGCAAGTAGACAGTTGCCTTCCATTTCTTGTTCCATTATTCGATTTTGAGATAGCCTCTTGCTATACCTCAAAATAAAAAAAGGAACCTTTAAAGAGCATAATGATACGTCCGCCACGTTGGATTTTAAAATCGTTGTTATTTTCATTATCAGCGACTCGATGAACCACACAAAAATACCCGTGTTGATTTTTAGACTGTCACCCCATTTCCGCCTTTAAGGGATTGAATTCTGAAAAAAACTGGATTGTCTCCATACCCCCCTTTCACTACCTTAGAGGGTAAATTTTGAAAAAACCCTTTTTAAGTGCACGCCCAGGTATCGATCGACGATGATCGAGATGACACCAAATACGAATTAAAAAATTAGGATAACGCAAGTCTCGTGGCGTGCCTTACCTCAAAATTAAAAGATCGAACTGTTAGGGGGATCATGGTATTTCACGTCCGCCACGTTGGATTTCAAAATCGTTGTTGTTTTTGTTATTAGCGACCCCATAAACCAAACCAAAAATACCCAGGTTGATTTTCAGACTTCAACCTGTTCAACCAATTGGGATGTTGCCTAAGTTTGAAAATGGCGCTATTTTTCACAAATTCGCAAAATATACGCTACCGTTACCCATAAAAACAATTCAAACTAAAAATATATGGAATATTGTTGAAGTTGTACTGTTTTGAAAATATTTTTATTTTAAAATTTAACAAAAATGTTTATGATATTAAATTGCTGACATCAATTAAAACCACTATTATTATGAAAACTTTTAATAAAAACATACTTAATACATAGTTATTATCAATCTTGTCGGTATGCCCATACATTTCTTATGTAATATGGGAACATGTGACGTCACCTGTTTCGTAGATTTTCTATGGAGCGTTTTTGGACGATGCGCCGCAACACATCGAACATACCACTATATCTGTGAAACTATTGATCTTGGACATACTATTTCTTTTGCAATATTTCTTTATGAGGTATAAACTTCTTATTTATGAAATAAAAAAATGTTGTCAACTACCCTGTTCTGAAAACCCTAAAATAAGTGTTTACTCATTTACCGATAGGAGTACTCCTGTGAAGTTTAGAAAACAGAAAACAGTAAACTAATCTTGTTTCCCCATACAAACTTTGGACCCCCGTTTCCCCGTTTTTCACACATTAGCGGGTGAATTTTGAAAAATTCTTTCTTAGTCCACCACTAGACTTCACAAGAAAGCTGTGTGCCGAATTTGGGTTGTGCGTTAATAAGTCAGTCAGTTACTTAGTCCGTCAGTTTTCCTTTTATATTTACATTCATCTCTCTCAACAATCTCTTAAATTGGACGAACGTTTCTTCTTTGCCAATATTCATTATCATACAATGTTTATAACAAATAGCGACATTAAATTACCACGGAGGGTTTTGTGTAATTGGATTTATGTCATCTTAAATTCCCTTTAAAATTGGCGCGAATATAGTAGGAGTTGTAATGGCGAAGTGCCAGCCGCTGAAAATTATATTCTGTGAATAAATTTTGTCTTTCATTGAATAGTGCTATTTGTCATGCCGGTGGACCTTTACAATTGATTTCTAAAGCTTTTTATTGCTTTAAACTTTCATTAAGGGTTATTCAATAGATTTTATTTAACTTTTCAACTTGCAATGTTAGTATGTTCGATTCAAATCTTGCGACTCAATTTTAAAGCAGTTTTCCTCAACCGATTGAGATGAAATTTTGCATACCCGTTTACTTTGGATGACAATGCATGGTCAGCTAAGTCACAGCATTCTAAATCTAACATGGCGGACTACGCAAGTAGGCGGACCAGTTATTTTTTGTTCAGTTATTGTATGCTCCATGAAAAATGATTTTTTTAAATCTATTCATTTATTTCTAATTATTATTATATTATTAAGGTCGATCCTGAGATGTGTCTAAATCGATGTGTCTAATCGTTAAGCTCCTTCGTGCTTAGGAAGGCACGTTAAGCCGTTGGTCGTAGTTGTTGCTGCAACCTTTACGGCTCAAACTCTTCGTGTGTTTCTCCCAGTTAGGCCTCTGCCCAGCAGTGGGACGTATACATATTTATATTTGAAAACAAACCACAATTAACAATACCTTTTTTGTTACAGGTAATTTGTGCACAGAAAATATGTGGCAGTTGGGCGTTATTTTGGTAAACATGTTATTTTTATTTGTTTTATTGTAAGACAGTACCTAAGTACTAAGGGATTCGCATCGGCAAATTAAATTTAAATCAAGAATTGTCTGATCTAAGAAAACTCTAACTAAGCATTTGAACGGTTTTTATAGGTTGAATTTTACACGACAAATAAGTACAACCTGAAACTCAGCAATAACATTTCAACATTAGTAGCCAAATAATCCATAGATCTTTACTAACATGTTCATTCATATACGAATTAAATACGTAATTTATTTTACTAGCTGCATTCGGCATGCTTTGGGCAATGCCCCTAAAGAGAAAACTGAGTTAGGTTTTATAATAAAAAAGAGGTTTTATAATCCAGGAACCTCCGCAGACACCCTTTAAACCAAAGTTTCATCACAACCTGATCAGTGGTTTCGGAACGCATAGAGGACAAACACACCTACAGACAAACATTGTTTTTTAATTATAATACTTAGATGTGCAAGCTAATAAGGCAAACATTTTGCTACAAAATAATCTTCCTCACTACACAGATAAGTACTGAAATATTGATTTATTGTGTCCGTATTGCTAAAAATCTATTTCTTCCAGACTACTAAATGTGATATAAAAATGTCGAAGCCATCTAGTAAAATTAGCCGCTTAATTAGTCGCCTAAGCCGTTTAAGAAACGCCAACATTTAATTAAATGGCTGAAGGACAACTGGTCTAGTCATTGGGCGCAACCTGATGGCTGAACGCCGTGACAGCCATCTGATTAAATTTGCCATTCAATTGATCGCCTAGGCAGGTCGTTTAAATCGAAGAGCTTTTGTGTGACTGCTTAAGTGATTGGTAGGTTCAAGATTTTTCTTATGGCCACATATAACCAAAACAATGTCGGTTATAAGTGGTCATGAAAAATAACCTAAACCCACCTAAACACCCAATCGAACTAAAACTCTTCGGTACAAGACGATCCTTTCAGTACGCCAAGTCGTTAAACGTCAAGTGAGTCTAGGTTAATTAACTATCGGGCTAGGCATTTGATTGCATGCCGGCGTTTAATCCACAGGCTAGGCATCCAATTAAGCGGGAAATTTAACCAGATGGCGGTGACATTATGTATTCTTTGTCCTAGACACGACGTGGCACGACATCCCGTACATTACACGACACGATTTAAGTAGCTGAACACTTTAGTACCATGTCACAATACCTATGGCGTTAGTGTAGTACGGTAGCAACTATTAGGTACAAGCGCAGTAGTCGGTGTGACATGGTACTAAAGTGTTCAGCTACTTCTGTGGTCGACTGTACCTGCAGAGTCTACCCAAGACTGTAGGTAATAACTTATTGTATAACGCTTGAAATCAAAATGACTTCTGTGTTTATATCGAATGATCCGATCACAATTAAATAATGCGACAGGACTCCTGACTTCATAATCATTTAAAAAATAAATTATGATTATTAATAATAATATAATAATATTCATACACTCACACCTATTATCTAGCCCAAAGTAAGCATCATTAAGAGCTTGTATTATGGATACTAGATAACCCATAAATATTTATAATAATATGTATATAATTATTAGAAATATACTAAATAAACAAATAAACATCCGTGACTCGTAAACAAATGCTCGTACTCATCATACAAAGATTTGCTCCTACCGGGATTCGAACCCGGGACCTCTTGACCGAGTAGCATAACATAGTGCATAGCAAGGGGTACAGACCGCTCGACCAGCCGGTCGTCGAATTAAAAGCTATTGCACGCGTAATCTCATCAAAATCAAATCGTTGCTCTTATGCAAATACATTTATATTATTTTATATAGCCTATAATAAAATACTAGTCCAATTCGCGCATTCAACTAAACTTATAATGATGGCTTTTTTGACTTATGAATGTATACAGGGTGGCACATTTAGATCGGTCAGTATGGGGAAGTCTGAAACTATAAGACATACGAAAATCTTTTCGTAGGAACCATGTCATCGATTTTAGTAAAAAGAAAAACTGCATTCATACATTTTAAAAAAAACGTGTACTCAGCTCGGGAATCGAACCCGGACTTTTTGAAAAATTTTTTAAAACTAACACTATTTTTGTTTAGATATCGATTGTGTAGGTCTTAAGCAGTAAACGTTACTATGAAACATGATGTCTAAAATGAATAAAATGCATTATATCCTTTAATTTAGTTTAGTAAGTACTCGAAATTACCACCATTTTTTTCAATACAACGTTCATCACGTTTAGGTACGTAAAATTGTCTCTATGGTTGTTTGTATCTATTTGCTGGTGTCGCAAATTGTTACATACACTGCTTTACAAATTGTTATCTGCGATAATATTATCTATCTATGATTGTAATTGATTACTTCTATTAATCATACTTACACTAATAATCAATTGAAAAGCCTACTTAAAAAAAGTATGGAGATACAAAGACGTGATAAACCTCATTTGAAAATGGAACGTCTTAGTTGTTGGAAATGTCGTATTGAAAAAATGGTGGTAATATCGAACACTTACCAAAATTAATTAAAGGATATGAAAACAATGCATTTTATTCATTTTAGACATCATGTTTCATAGTAACGTTTAGGTACTGCTTAGACCTACACAACGATATCGAAATAGAAATAGTATTATTTTATTTTTCAAAAAGTCCGGGTTCGATTCCCGAGCTAAGTATACGTTTTTTTAAACATGTATGTATGCAGTTTTTCTTTTTACTAAAATCAATGACATGGTTCCTAAGAAGAGATTTTCATATCTCTTTTAATTTCAGACTTTCCCACACTGACCGATCTAAATGTGCCACCCTGTATACTTAAGATAGGTTAAAATTGAGGAGGGGTTCGGTGGCGTAGTGGTTCGAAACCAGAGCGTTTCGATTACGGAAACAAATAAAAAAAGCAACGTTAATCCCGGTTGTTACTGCAACCGCAGTAATTCACCAACAAGACCTGGGCCAGCGTGGTGGTGTTATGGCCCAAACTCCTCATGTCATGAAGATGGCGGTGTGGTTAAAATTTTCTAGGTTAAAATATTTTAGAACTGACACCATCACGTTAATAAATCTACCTCAAATTAGGCTACGTACACATTGCGAATTTGCGACAGATATGTTGCAAGGTTATCTAAATTTAAAATGAAATTATACGTTTCAATATATAGGTATAATTACTGAAATTCGTGCCGTTGACGTGAATCTAATTAATTAAAGGTACCTCGGACACGCATATTATTTTGAATTAATTGTTATAGGTATGGTTGTAAAAAAAACAATATTAGTCCACTCTATGGTGGTATAATCTTTGTGATGTCCACGGGTTGTTCGACTCTGTGGTCCGGAAATTGTGACATACTTCCCCTCCCGTGTAGTCTATGGGTTCATCATCATCATCATTTCAGCCGAGAGACGCCCACTGCTGGGCATAGGCTCCCGCTAAAAGATCTTCATACCGATCGGTTCTGCGCTGTCCGCATCCATCGGCTTCCCGCGACCCTCACCAGATCGTCGGTCCACCTTGTGGGAGGACTACCAACGCTGCATCTCCCGGTAGTTTGTGGGTTGGTTTTAAATAAAAGTCATAATCGCTGATATTGTTTATTATTGCTCGCCATTTGCCGCTGTCCTTCTTAAACATGTATCAAACTATTTTATTTTATTAAAAAAAACCGATACCGAAATAATATTTTGAATTGAATCGCCTATGATCACCTAGGTGATAATTTTCGCTGGTGACCAAAGGACACAAAACTGTCGGTTATTTATTAGCTTCAGCAATGGTGTGAATTCTTTTGTCATTCTCTAAAACTAAAAAGTTAATCTACATGTCTTTTATTGTCACCCTTTTAGAAAATTAATTAATAGTAGGTACACTTTTGACTTAATTTATTCCGCGTGTTTTCAGATTCGCGCTAAGCTATGGCTAAACTATGTAATTGCAATTTACGAAACGTCAAATGATATTAACTGTCTCTTTCTGATGGGATTGTAAAAAAAAGAAGCTACCCGTCGCACGAAATTTAATTTTAGTCTGTGCATAATAAAATCGCAGCCAGTATTTGTGATGTGCGAGCGAGTAGTGCTTCGAATTCGTGAGCGTTTCCTGACTACTTGTAGAGTCAATTATTTAGGAGGATAATAATAATAATAATAATAATAATAATAATATCCTTTATTTGCATAAAACATGGTACATTTAGAACACAGATGTCACAGTAATTTATAAGTTTCACATGTTTTACCACTGTTAGGCATGCAAAAAAAACTATTCATAACTAAATATTATTTCTTATTAATTAGTGCAGTTGTCAATTTGATGCCATTATTACATTCATTTGTTTTTTAATTTAGTAAATATATAATATAGGTCAATACAATTCAAAATATTATCAAAGTATCATTCAAGAGAAATTAATTAGTCGCAATATGTCTATAAACAGTAATATTAAAATTATCATTATTGAGTACAATTGTCAATTTCAAATCATTGTCGATTTATTCGTGAAAAAAAGAGTTTATTAAAGGTCAAATCACTTGAAAATGTATATAATGTTATTTGTTTTAACTATGTTGTCGCAATAATATATTCATTAATGTCATAGAAGCAATGGTCAACCAACCAGTCCCGCAATTTTTTCAAAAACTGATTTGTAGGCAATTGTCTTAGTTCAATAGGGATTTTATTGTATATTTTAATAGACATCGCATAACAGTTTCCTTTAAATAACGTGCTATTACAATTCGGAAGCATAATTTTATATGGATCTCTTGGCTTAAGTCTTGGGTCAACACATTTTTGACGTTCAAAGAAATGAGGCTGTTTTCGGACAAAACTCCCTATTTCCAATATATATAGACCAGTAAGGGTCAATATTTTTAACCTTCTGAATAACGGTCGACAGCTGTCCATTGGGCCAGCACAACAAATGGCTCTTACACATTTTTTCTGTATTTTAAATACTTTTATTACGTCCGTAGAATTGCCCCACAAAATAATACCATATTTTATTGAGGATGATACATAGCCATAATATGCAACTAGCGCTGAGTTTTCTCCAGATGTATATCGCAAACGTTTCAATGCATAAACAAACCTAGCCAACTTCAAGCATGTGTTTTCTACATGTTCCTTCCAATTGCAATGTTGGTCGATGAATATGCCTAAGAATTTTGTTTTTTCTACTTCCTGAATTTCTTGTCCTTGGCATTTAATTATTGGAAATAAACGATTTGTTTTATAATTTCGGAATTGCATAAAGACAGTTTTATTCACATTTATTTGTAAGTCATTATGTAATATCCATTTTTCTACACTTTGCACTGTTTTATTTAAAACTTCATTATAATTATCGGTCACATTATGTTTAGGGATTATTAATGATATGTCATCAGCAAATAAAACTGTTTCAAAATTGGTTGATTTTGGCAAGTCGTTAACATATATCAAAAACAATAACGGTCCCAATATGCTTCCTTGAGGTACACCACACTTGGTTTGTAAAAAAGGAGACCTATAAGGAATCAGTTCATTTTTTTTATTGATTCTATTAATTTCAACACATTGTGTACGATCAGAAAGATAACTAACTAGCCACTTCAAGGCTGGACCTCTTATACCACATCTCTCACATTTACTTATAAGTATTTTGTGATTGACACAGTCAAATGCTTTTTTCATATCAAAAAATATAGTCACTACAGGTGTTTTTTTGTCAATATTCTCTGTGACGCGTTTTATTAATGAGTAAGCCGCGAGAATCGTAGATTTATTTGCTTGAAATCCGTTTTGTTCCTTTGTAATAATACAATTCCTATCAAAGAAACTCGTAATGCGAGATGACATAGCTTTCTCAAATATTTTTGAAAGAATAGGTACTAGAGTTATAGGCCGATAGTTTTGAATGTCGTGTTTACTATTTTTTTTGTGAAGTGGTTTTACAACTGACTTTTTTAAAGCATCGGGGAATTTCCCTTTTTCAAAAGATAAGTTAATCAAATAATTTAGAATAGGCGCAAGTTCACTTATGCAAAATTTAAATATAACCGTAGGAAGTGAATCTATACCCACAGCTTTAGTTTTATTTAATGACTTAACTATTCTGGTAACTTCATCTTCAGAACATGGCATTAAAAATAAACTGTTGCTTATGACATTAATATCTTTATTAATGGAGATTTTAGTGTCGTCATTTGTATTACTCATATTTAAAAAATGTTCATTGAAAGCCATCGCTATGTCATTTGGGTCATCTATGAATTCATTATTAATTTCAACTTTGTCTATTTCGTCATATTTTTTTATAATGTCAGATTTATCCTTGATTATTTCCCATGTGGCTCGACATTTATTTTTTGCGTTGTTGATTTTATTATTGTTGTAAATAAATTGTGCTTCATTCACACATTTACGTAGAAGTTTTGTATATTTTTTAAATTTTATTTTGTTTTCTAATGTTTTATTAGCATAGTATATTGATCTAAGTTGGCGTTTTCTTAAACTAGATTTCTTTATACCATTTGTGATCCATTTTGGACTTAAGGTATTTAGGCACACTTTCACTCGTTTTTCTGGGAAACAAAGATTGAAATAAAGACAAAGATCTTCGTGAAAGTGATTAAACGCAACATTAAGATCGTTTTCGGTATTATAAACGTTACTCCAGCCTATGCTAGATAAACAATCTCTGAATTTGTCAATCTTGTATTTATGAATATCTCTTATTCTTTTATACCAATATAGCTGAGAATTTTTATATGTTGAAACATCAAATTCCAGAGTTTGAGCAGTATCATGGTCAGAAAGTTGTAAATAATGAACCTGTCCTTTAGCATTTGCAATATTGCTAGCCAAATGATCAATACACGATTTTAACCTAGTAGGAACTTTTATATGTAGTTCCATATTATATGTAGCTAAAAGAGTATTTAACTCCTTAGAATTAGTATTATTTTTTAAAGTATCTATATTTAAATCTCCGGCCAAAATTATTTTCCTTTTCTTATATTTCGTTAGATTATGTAAAAAAATGTCTAAATGTTTTAGAAATATTGTAATGTTTGATGTAGGCGTCCTGTAAGCACATATTATAATAATATCGTATATTTGTATATCAACAGCGCATATTTCAAAATCTTTCTCTATGCACAGGCCTGGGCTTATAGTCACAGATTTAAAATCAATAGTTTTCCGGACCATTATACAAACTCCCCCGCGTTTTTTATTTTTTCGAGCAAAAAAGGAAGCCAGTTTATAGTTTTTTAATCTTATATTAGCTTCACTTCCCACTTTAACAAAGGTTTCAGACAAGCATATTATATCTAAAACTTTACCGTTTTCCAGAAAATCATTAATGCACACTTCCAAACTGTCCAATTTATTTAGTAGCCCCTGTATATTTTGGTGGAGTATAATTATATGTTTATTATTTATATTAGGGACGAAAAAAGTTATCATTATTATTACAAATTGTCTTATTAACCTTCCGTATAGAATAATATTCCCACAAGGTCTTCTGCCTCATACGTTTGCATTTGTTTGCATTGCTATACTTGTTGTTTTGTTCCTTGCGACGTTTAATAAAATTTACAATATTTTTTGGATCAAGATATACACGACTATATTCGGCGATATCTATTTGCATATTTATTTTATTACAAACCTTTTTTAGATAGTCGAATTTGTTGTAACAATATAAAGGGTTTACATTTAACAAACAACATTTTGGAAACAAAGATGATATCAACGCAATCCTTTGGTTTAGCAATTTTACATTTAAATATTTGTTTGTGTACACAGGTGCTATATAAACATGGTTATCTTTAAGTTTATGAAGTACTACATGTAGGGCTGATTCCATTTGAAGAGGGTCTACATCGTGTTTTCCCAAACCAAGAACTACCACATCGTTGTTTGACAATGATTTTATAAATAACGTCTCTAGATCACGTTGGGGATCTTATGTTTGAATAGCAGGCATTTACGCAATATGTTCATGAATCTAGGGCAGTCAGGTACATATACTGGACATGTATTAGGTACGTGTACCTATCGACCGAATATTACACACGTGACTAATTGAAGTGGCGTTTTGACGTTAATTGTAAGATTTCTCAATTGGTATAGGGTATGAGTGAGGAAATTCGGATCGTGCTGTAAGTTTAAAAGAATTTGTTTACGTCATGATAAAAAAGAATAAAAGACCGTACTCTGTGCCTGAAATTGAGGACAACTCATAAAATAGGAGAAAAACAAAAAAAGATGAAATAAAAAAAAATGTGAGAAAGATGAGAAAAATACATTGATTATTATAAATTATCCTGCATAACTGCTCCTCGTTTGGAGTTACCTACCTTTCTTAGTTACCCCCACTCTCCCCTGTAGCTGTTGGTTTTCTGAATAAATATATAAATACTCAAACGTTTCTTAAACTAACATGTGTTAAGTATTATCAGTACCCCTAGCACGAACATTTTTTAATATCGAATCGTAATCGTATTGTTCAAGCACGCTTAAAATTTTAAACAAAAGCCAGACAAAAGCTAACGTAACTACTCGATACGATGGTGATTAAAAATTTTAAAGTATTCGTTTTTGCGAGTGTCAAATCACTCCATTTTATACATTTATGCGGGACTTAAAATTTGGGAACGAAATACAATCTTTAGGTGACGTTTGATTAAGTATTCGGCAATAAGTCCATTATATTTATGCGGGACATTGATTCTGAATTATTTTAAAAATAAAAGAGTTAATAAAAACTAATAATGAGTAATAAGTAATGGGTTTCCGGGTACTACAAGACCGTTGGCCGCCATATTAGGCGTATTAGCGAATGTGAAAGATGTTCGTTTTTGGTCAATTAAGGAATTGAATTATTGAATACTTTAATTTTTGGTCAATTATGGAATATGTTTGATCAAAAAAGAACGGAGAAAATTTTCAAGAGTTTATACATAATATATATAATTTAGAGTGAAATGTTTCTCAACATTTTCACTTTATTATCATTAAAATATGTTAAAATCCTAAATCGAAATCTAAGAAAACGTGACTCACACAAGGCTGCATCAATTGAATCGGCTATAATCCTTTGACTTTCTTTTGCGTGAACAATGTATTTAAGTGAATTACCTAAAAATCTAATATTTGCCGCAAAACTCTCCCAAGATGCATTGAAAAGTTTTACATCGGCATTACAATGCAATATCTGCAAAATAATAAAAGAATTGGCTGTATGGTTATTTATGTCTTTGCCTGTCCTAATTCGATGAATGAATACAACAACAACCTAAAAACCTAATAAAGTAAAAATCATCGCTTGAAAATGCCCATTGTTCCTTATAGCTTCAGCACTCGAGTGTGCCTCGATTATGATGTCCCTTCCACAATACCAGTTAGTTGACTATGACATATTATCCTCTATTCTCTATAGGTCGTTAACTGGCTTCCACTGTCGTCCGCTATTCATTAGCCGCCTCACATCCCAGGTCCCAGCTTAGCTCCTCTAATACCCACTAATAGACTGTGCGAGGGTATCATTAGGAGACCTCTTACATAACCTTTGATTGAATGCTAACGTACTTAAACTGTTAATTACGTTGAATAGCTATTATGTGCATCAAGCGTTATCTATGTAAAGTTCTACGTCAGAATTTCTCATGAGATAATAAAATTATGCAGCTTTAGAAGTGGGAAGGGTGATGAAAACATAGGTTTCTATTTATAACTGCGTATTTACAATCGGAATGGAAATTTACAATAAACTTCACAAAACATAGTAATTAAAATGTAAAGCTAGAAAAATTCCACGTCCTTAGGCGGTAATCGAACCCGCGACCTTTGGCAATCCGGGCGACTGCTCTAACCAACTAAGTCACCCAGGACTTGGGATATCCTTGTAATTACTAAGTAATTTTTCAAACATTTATAATAATGTTAAAATCAAAAATAAAGAATATTCACAAAACATGTTATAAATTGGAGGCTTGACTGAGCCGCCACACAGCCATCGCTCAATAAACAATCTATTAGATCTTTGCATCCAAACCTACTTGGACTGGACTTCTAGGTTTTAATATATACATCTGAAAAGGTAGGAAAAAGTCATTCTTGTTTTGAAGCTAAGACCAAATAATTGTACCTTTTTCCATGCACAATAAAGTTCTATTCTATTCTAAAAAATACTTCTTTATTTTCGTTGAGCGAAACGTAGAACTTAAATTATCTTTACGGCACAGCCCGCCTAGCATGACCACCGAAACGCGATATGATAAAGCCATTTATCGCTTTGAACTGTCAAAAATCATTGGATATAACCGCCATCTTGAAATTTTATCGAAACTGCGAACTTGTATTACATGTTCGCAGTTTCGATAAAATTTCAAGATAGCGGTAAATAGCTTGATCATATCGCGTTTCGGTGGTCATGCTAGGCGGGCAGGCCTTCCTACATGGGAGGACACACGAGGAGCTTGGGCCATAACACCACCAGGCTAGCCAAATGCGACTTGGTGGGTTAATAAAACTGTTGCAGTAACAACTGGGACCAACGGCCTTCATGGAGGAGCTCAAGATTACAAATTTTGATTGACCCATCTGAGAACGACCATGGTGAAAGTTGCTTTGTTTTCGTAATCGATACCAGACCGCTCAAACCACTACGCTAGCGAGCTCCTCGAAGGATCCTATTATATTTATATTACTCAACTCAGGTCTATAGGTAAGAGATCAGATAGCAATCAGATACTGATGGCCCACCTGGTGGTAAGTGGCTACTGTCGCTTATAGACACATTTCATGCAATATATATACACATGCATGTTTGCTAGGTGGTAGGCCCGTATGTAGGGTCGTAGGTACCACCGCCTTTCTTATTTCAACCGTAAAACAGTTCGCTTGTGTTCCGGATTGAAGGGAAAGGTAGCCAGTGAAATTACTGGGCATTTTTTTATACAAAGCACTGCATCAACACCACCTGATGTGAAGCGGTAAGGAGATTCCATATGCGAAGACAGCTAGTGCAGTTTAGACACTGCTCTAGCCGTCTCCACCTTGCCAGTCCAAAAAAAGCATGGACGGAATTTCATCTTAGGCTCAAGATGACAACGCACTGGCGGCGGCTACCACTTACTACCAGGTAGGCCGTCAGTTTGTTTGTCATCTGTTGTATAAAAAAAAACAGGGAAAGAATTGCAAAATAACTCTTATGGACGTTTTCACTAACCGTTCTCTAGGCTTAGGTGACTCCTAGCGACATCAGTCTCTCTTTAGATAGACTGAGATAAAAATCGCTAAAGGCTGATTTACACTTCCATAAGTACAGTAGCGAGTTAAGTTCTTAACATTGTTTGGACGGGAATTTGCTAGTTAAGTAGTAACTTAACAATTAAGCACAAAGAATAGAATGATGTTCTATTTTTTCGGCAAGTTAAGTGCAAGTGCACCCCGCCCGTGCGTCTTCCTCACCCCGCCAACTAAACTCGCCGTGTCGCCGTGCGTGTAGACGGGCGAGTTTAGTACAGTTCATATGTGGACAGGTTGCAACGACTTCTGTTTGACCAACAAAACTGAACCAATAGCTGTAATCTTAGTCGCGGAACTGACACTTATAACTTAACTTGCTAAGCCAACGTTTGGACGATACTTACTACTTGGTACTTATTGCTCAATTGTCCGGTTACTAAACTCGCTACTGTACTTATGGAAGTGTAAATCAGCCATAAGAGACTCTTAACGCTAAGCAAATGTTAGTGAAACGCAGCATTATTACCAGAAATTTAGGGATAGGTATCAAAGTGCACCTAAATCTTCTTGCTCTTGTCAGGTAATGCCATTTCTAATTTCATTTTTAGTTGGCTGTGTGGAAAATGAATATTCACCAAACAATATTATTTAATCATTAATTCTTTCTTACTGTTGATTTTTTACAGAGCAAACAGCCAAATTTAATAAGTTATATTTTACCCTTTTATAGACGGTACCTTACCATTTTGTGTGGGTTACAACCCCTGAAGCGATTTCAAATACGTACTGTGACTGACATTAAAAATGGACCTCACTAATTTGAATTACAAGCTATTTTTTTAAATAATACGAGTAGGAACTCATGCTGGTTGTGGATTGTGTGTTGGTACAGTCAGCATCCAAATCGCCTGAGCTCTCAGAGTGATCAATATTTTTTGCAGTTCTGCACTGTTTCCGTAAAGCAATTATAACTGCGGTATCGTTTTGTTTATAATATTATTATTTGCAATAATTTCATTTGCCATAATGATGCTCGGTTATTTTACGTATTTGTGTGCACTATTGTTATTACTAACAATGTATGACATTACAATTTGGAAGCCAAAACTCTAATATTATGCCATAAAATTACGGGCTATAATGATTAGTTTCTATAAATACTATTTTTCGAAATCAATATTTGACATAACAATATCTATCGCATATTTCTTCCTCAACGTTATAGTACAGAAGTCACGAATTAATTAACAAATGAATGCTTTGTATTTAAAACCAACTCAGGCGATCCCGAGTCCACGAAGTCTTGTCTGACTGACTCCTAGAGTGTAATTTAATTAGACCCGCGAAGGCGCGGAGAGGTGAGGCGGCCCGCGGTCTGAGAAGCAGCCCTGCTATTCTGTAACAAAACTAGTATCTCACTTCGCAAGTCACTTCGATTCTATCCGTCAAAATGTATGAAAATGAGCTTTATTTGACAGTTAAATTCGAAGTGTCTTGCGAGGTGAGCTGCGAGTTTCCTTACAGAATAGCACAGCAGGTGAGCCATCTGCGACGATTAGCACGCGTGGAACCACCGGCGCCGTGACTGCTTGCGTGCTTGCATACTGCATGCCTGCTTGTGATGCGATCATATTCCTTTGGGCAACGCAACCGATTTGGCGGCAAGAGCATAGGGTGGGTTCCCATTAGTCGATTCATATACCTAGATGTTTAATAACGACGCGACGCGCCGATCCGTAAACCAACCAAGCGGCAACCTACTGCTATAAAACTGCCCGAGAGGTGCGCCGGGCAAACATACCTAAACTGCAGATTGACACCCTAATAAAAACCACTGAAATCTGTAACCCGTGAAAGGCGATTCTAATGCTGTTGAATTACGTTTGCTTTTCTATCAAGCATCATACTAAGTTGTTTTTGAACACTCTTAAGGCTCAGATAATACTGGTGCAGTCTGTACCTGCTACAAAATGGCGGACTCGCAAAATCAGTTTTCCCGCGCTCAGTTATGCTAACATAAAACGTGGTTCAACGAGGTACGGCAATTTTACGACCCGCTGATCCGACACCTGATTGGATACATTGATGGTGTCGCTGTGTGTTATAGAAATGAACTGAGATCCCCGTGTGAGTTTTGTTATATGTACAATTATTATAAACTTATCAGCCACCCGCGGGTTCTAGATATAGGTTATAGCTCCAAAAGTATCCTAGGTACGTCCATCCCAAGGGTCTCAAACTATCTCCATACCAAATTTCATCTGAATCAGTTCAGTGCCTTAAGCCTGAAAAGGTAACAGAAAGAGAGACAGAGTTGCTTTCTTTTTTTTTCTTCTTTTTTTCGCTGAGGGTAAGCTCTACCAGCCTAACTCCCAACTACCGGGGGAGGAGATGGAAGAGGTGTGGGGCTCTCACCCACTAAACCCCTCAGCGATGTACCCAGCTTGCTGCGGAATGACGGTATTGCGGGGGACGCAAAGAGTATGACATCCGCTATACCGTCACAAGCAGAACTTTGGTTGATCCGCACGCCGATACATTGACGCACGGACCGGGCTGTGCAAGCCGCACATAGTCTCCTAACCATGCCCGGAGCCCTAACCATAGATGTACCGCCGGTCTAGCAGACCGGCAATCCACGAGCTGCAGCCATACGTCGCAGCTCCGCTGCCCGCTGGCCCTGATAAGGGCCCTTGTACACTTTGACACTGTAGGAGAAAAAGGCTTGGGAGGACTTCGGACAGGTGGCCTCACTTCTAGCGCTCCTACAGCATCGCCATGCCGCAGGCCTTAAAGGCCCGCCATTCCCCGACCCCGAAGGGTCACCGTCCCTGTACAACGCAAAACGAGGATGTGAGCCGAGGCTTAGCGGGGATGGGGCTTAGGTCCGGAGGGCTTACAGCCGTTCCACCCCGCTGTACACGGTCACAGCAGACCGACATACGGAGATGCCCATCCCGGGGCTCACCCACTCGAACCTCGTTGCGTGTACGGCTGGTCTTGTAGACCCACCAACCCCGACCCTAACACAAGTCCCTCAACAACAACCACAAGGACCTCTGTCTGCACCTCAGACACCGCAGGAGAAGAAGCTTGGGAGGGCTTAAGTAAAGATGGCCTCCACCCCTAGCGCCCCTGCTGCATGTCGAGATGCCGCGGACTGATTTACCCGCCATACCCCGTCCATAGGAGGACCCTGGCAACGGTCTAAAATAATCGCCTATCCGTCTGGGCCAGGACTTACACAGACATTTGGGAGAAGGGGACGGCTTACAGGTTGACGCGGAGCCCCAGAAGGGCTAGCGGCGGTCACCCCCCTGGGCACCAACCATGCGGTATGCCCCAAAAGCGTAAAAGCCCACTGTCCGTACCAGTACGGATAGGAACAGACCGGACCGCCACAAAGTGCTGCTGGTCAACAAGGGCCACGGGGACGCAAGACGCACATGCGGGCATGTAAGAGCCTCGAGGAGACTGCACGCCCCGCGAAGCCGGGCCAACGCAGACGCGACCTAACAGATCGCCACACCACGTCCCGAAGGACCGCTGGACTCTCTAGGGGTCCCCAACACTGCCGCATTTCATGCCTCCTCTGCCTGGCAGAAGAGTGCAGAAAGCAGCAACGAGCGAATCCGCTCCCAACACCGTCCGCCCGAACGGACCGCGACCTTGAAGGTCGCCAACCACCGAGCTGAAGCTCCGCTGGCCCCCAGGTGGGGCCCCCACAGGGTGATTTTTTATAGAGGTTTTCTTCCTGTTTATGACAGCAGGGCTACGGGTTTGTGTGGCCCTGCAATGCCCGTCCTTGAAAAGAGCAGGCAGCCACACCCAGTAGCTGTCCGCGCCGGCCGAAGCCGGTACCCCCCATATCTGGGGGGCGTCCCCTAATCCGCAACCCGAGGGACGCGTCCGATGGCGGCACTGGAAACCGCACACGGATTTATAATTATCCCTATAGCAACTTTTGATTATCGAAATTAACTGACAAAGTAACATTTTTTTTTTCATTTATAAAAAAAAGTTTTATAACACAGTGGTAATGCTACTATTACACCAAATAGGTACGTAATCATCTTTTTAAAAAAATCTACTAGTTTGTAAAACATTCTAGCTTGCCTAGATAAAGGTAAGGTTAAATACTATTAAAGTTCCCACATCAAGACGGCTTATATCGATACTGTTTAAAATCGCGACTTTTTAGATTGGCTACCGTTAAATATCCATTAAAATATGATAGACATCCTCCATGATTCCACATTCAGTGCCACTTGGGGAGTCTACATAAACAATGATTCAAGAAAAGAGAAGTTTCCTTATTACAGAAATCCAAGTTTACCAGCGTTTTAGTATTGTTCACATCACATCACGTTTACCTAGTGCCCAAGTAGTTTGGTATTCCATGGCCTTGTTTAAAATTTCATGATCAACCGGGTGAAGTTGAACAGTTCCCAAGTTGCCAACAAACTAAGTGGACCTCTCGAAATTCGAGACAAATTTCGGTTAGATGTTAACACGGCTCACCGGCTACTAAGGAATTACGAAACTGTGTACACACAAGATTATGTAGGTATGACTGATCCCCTGGGAGTTCTGCGGTGTAAGACCCTTGTGATTTTTTATGCAGGGTTTTTGGTACATTATATGTATACAGTCCATACTCTGGTGTCATCAAAAATTCATTTCAAATTTCTTCATACAAGTAGTTTAGTCAATTAAATAAAATGTAAGGGAAATATAAAAAAAAAATAACTTCTGATAATACCTGAGTGTTTATATGACTACGAGTGCCCGCTTGTTATAGGTAACATGTACCAAACACTTCAAATCAAATATCTTTGTGACAACTTCGTCTTGCGTAAGTAACTAATTGTTTCTAGGTAGCCAATCATCATCAGCCTATATACGTCCCACTGCTGGACACAGGTCTTCCTACGTGGGAGAAACACAGGAGGAGTTTGGGCCATAACACCGCCACGCTGCTGGCCCAATGCGGATTGGTGGTTTAAAGCGGTTGCAGTACAAAGCATACTTCAGGCTTGCCTGGCACACCGGTACACCCCCCAAGCATGGAGGAAGTTCAAGGTCATTTTCATTCCTAAGCCAGGTAAAACAGATTACACTAACCCTAAATCCTTTAGGCCTATAAGTCTCACATCTTTCATGCTGAAAACGCTAGAGAGGTTGTGCGACAACTATCTAAGGAACGGCGCGCTAAAAAGCAAACCTATCCATGGATATCAACACGTCTACAGTGCAGGTAAATCAACTGAATCGGCACTTCATCAAGTCGTTGGCAAGATAGAGTCAGCGATTCAAGGTAAACTAATATGCCTAGGCTCTTTCATTGATATCGAAGAACCTTTGACAAGACAAATTTCTCCAGCATAGAGACTGCCTTGAAGGGCCATGGCGTCCCTAGCACCCTAGTCGCCTGGATAGTTAACATGCTACGCAACAGGTTTGTTAAGATGGAAGGTAACGGAGGACGGGGTGCCATTGTGGCAAGGGGCTGTCCCCAGGGAGGGGTCCTGTCCCCCTTACTCTGGAATTTAGTGGTAAATGAGCTCATCACGGACCTGAACGCGAGGCATTTCTACACTGTGGGCTATGCTGACGACATCACCATACTCACTCTGGGCCGTCGAGCGAACGTTGTCTGCGACACCATGCAGGCGGCACTGAGAATAGTAGAAAACTGGTGTGGTAAGCACGATCTCTCAGTAAATCCTACAAAAACGGAACTGGTAATGTTTACCAATATACGCAACATGGGTAACTACCACCTCCCTCGGATGCTTGGCACGACACTCACACTGTCCAAGGAGGTAAAGTATCTCGGAGTGATTCTGAACAGCAAGCTGAGTTGGAACAGCCACATTGAACAGAAAATAAAAACGGCAAACGTCGTCTTATGGCAGTGTCGTAAGATGGTAGGCTAACGCTGGGGACTTGCCCCTAAGATATTCAAGTGGCTCTACACAGTGGTCATCAGACCAATGGTAAGTTACGGCGCTGTGGTCTGGTGGCCCAGGTCGGAGCTAACGACCTGCGCCAACAAATTACAGAGCTTTCAAAGACTAGCATGCTGTGCTATCACGGGGTGTATGAAAACAACCCCAATTGCTGCGCTGGAGGTGATGCTGAACATCGCCCCTCTCCACCTGCACATACAACAGGAGGCAACTATTGCCGCGTTACGTTTGAAACACCATAAACTAATCAGGTTCCCTGAGGTAAAACATATTATTAAACTTACTAAAGACTGGACCAGCAATCCCATGATGGACGCAGCCTGCGATAAAAATATGACGGTCTTTGTCTTTGACAAGAAATACAAGATACAGCTGACTGAGGACGATGACCCCCAAGTCACTCATGGGTCACTCGTCATTTTCACGGACGGCTCCAAGACGCGCTCAGGTACTGGCACAGGTGTCTTCTCAGAAGACTTGAACATCAAACTGCACCTACCACTGGGAGCCCACAACACTGTGTTTCAAGCGGAGTGCATGGGCGTCCTGCTAGCAGCCCGCGCAATCTCAGCAAGGAAAGTACAAAATCACAACATCAGAATCCTTTTTGATAGTAGAAGCGTCCTACAGGCTTTGTGCAGCCCAAAGCTGTCTTCCAGTCTAATATACAATTGTCACCTCATTCAGCTTAGCAGATCACGCCTACGCCTCATTACGGGCGCGTTGACTGGTCATAGCAATTTTAACAGACACCTCTTTAACTTAGGTATCACGGACAGTCCTCTATGCAGAGCATGCATGGAGACAGAAGAAACAGCCGCTCACGTTCTGCTGGAATGCAGGGGTGTGGCTAACTACCGAAAGAACTACCTGGGCAACCCGGGTAGCCTTCGGGAGTTGCTCGGCAACGTAAAGGCGCTGAGTGACTTCCTGGAGGAGCTGGGATGGCTCTAGTAACCCAGCTCACCATCCTCCGACGCAAAACAGGCGCAACTGACGTCGATTTGCGGGAACCGCCCGCACGACGAAGAAGAAGAAGCGGTTGCAGTAACAACCGGGACCAACGGCTTAACGTGTTTTCCGAAGCACGGAGGAATCGTAATTATAAATTTGATTGACCCGTCCCGGAACCGACCATGGCCAAAGTTGCTTTGTTTTCGTAATCGAAACCAGAGCGCTGAAACCACTACGCCACCGAGCTCCTCCTTCGAGGTAGGAAATAGGATAACGTAATAAGTGCTTAAAACTCCGGCACTGCATGCACTAAACAAAATCAGAAATGTAATAGGTATCCACGAGCGTCCTTTGTCCGCGGAGACAGCCGGACGCGCGGCGCGACGTCGGCGTCGACGCGAGGCGCGACAAGTGGAGCGATTGTATCGCGCCGACAGCGGAGATACTTAGTTATGTTGGTTTTGTGTCGTGTTAGTTAAATTAAATTAAGATAGCATTATTTTCTTAGTGTTTCTGAAAGAGTGTGAACTGTGAAAGTATCACCATGAAATAGGACGGGAAGGCATGTTTTGTATTTTTTACCTTCTGCCCGTGACTTAATCTGGGCAGGATTAGTACTAGGAATATTATTCTGATGTATGGGCTATGTTATTGTAAAATTTCATTAAAATCAGTTGTTTTTACGTAAAAGAGTAACAAACATAGATCCATCCCCATACATCCAGACTTCCATATAAACTTTCGCATTTGAACTCGTAATATTAGTAAGATTTTGAGGGCAAACTAATAAGTAATGCCTATGTACTGAATTGTTTCATGTATTCTCATTTAAACATTTTTGTGTGTACATAAATAAATATATAATATGAAATCATCTCTTGTTAGCAGCGAAACAAGTAACTCTTTGTGTTTTTACATTTTCTCTAATAAGCCACTGAACCGATTGACATTAAATTTGGCATATAGATAAATAAACTACGTTATAAAAAGAACATAATTATCCTACCTTTCTTTTCGCTCCATAACCAACATCCACGTGGGCTTCTACATATAAAACTGGTGCCTACTCAATTTTGCACTGACAATTTCTTATCTGAAACAAATGTATAAAAATCACTATATCACCATATTTATAAATATGTTTAGCACTCCATCCTATCCTTCTATTTATTCCGCATATTTCTGCTTAAATCTCATATTTCGGAGGAGCGAGTTATAAATCATTTTCTCCGACATCAAAACAGTAATAAATCGCCATAGAACGTAACTCGATCGAGATGAGATCCGCGAGTCGTAGAATCTTTAGCTTCGCAAGGCAAGGTAAATTGTTAATATCATGTCGCAGGGAAATGAGGGTACCAGAGATTTCGTGGAATCCCCGAACATAAATGTGACGATGTGCATGTTAATGATTGTATGTTCATTTAGTATATTTTTGTTACTTATATACACATTATTATTAATATTTATCCGTTATCTAGTATTCATAACTTAACTCTTAGTGATGCTTTGATGTTTATGCGTGTCTGACTGAGTGTGTGAGAGCGCGCGTGCGTGCGGCTAGTTGGTACTTGGTATAATGCCGATGATGTCTCCTGATGCTGACTTAACCCGGGTTAATGTTGGTGTTTACACGAGGAAAATATTCATAGACTAGTGACGGATCTCACACACATTTTTTATATTTTTATATAACTGGATGATGATAAACAAGCTGACGGCCCACTTGATGGTAAGCGGTAACCGCCGCTTATAGACCTGCAATAACAAAGAAAAATCACTTGATATTACAGGTGCGTTGTCATCCTGAGGCCTAAGATTAAATGCCGTCCATGCCCAGTAATTACACTGGCTACCTTTCCCTTCAATCCGAAACACAGCGAAATGTTTCACGGCTAAAATAAGAGAGGCGGCGGTACCTACCCAGACGACCCTACATACGGGCCTACCATCTAGTAAATTGAATACCTACCTATTCTCCTAGTGAATTTGAGATTAAATCAGTTTTCTCAAAATATTCTGCTACTTGCTCGTTATTCTTTTCAAAGATGAAAGCACACGCGTCACGCGCTACGTTCCATTTTAGGTAAGCTTCAGCAGAGCCTTCATATAAACTATAAACTATTTATTTTCTAGTGTTTTATTATCTTAACCAGAATCTGTCTTCGATTTCGGGAGCGTGTCTCTTTTACGCTGTAACACATTCAATACACACACAACTTTATGTTCTGATAATATTTCCATAAAATATTGGAAAGTATCAGGAGAAGCGGTCTGAAATTGCCGCCCTGAGGGAGTCGAGCTATTGATAAGACCTCTGCATCAGATTCCAAGCCTACTTTGCCATACTTTGTAAATTGTTTACAGTTTTGTAGCCAAGATAGAAATAAGAAATCTTTGAGTACCTATTGCTTGTTAGTTTTTAAGTGTGTTTTTAAGCCCCAACGCAAAACGAAGAGTGTTTTAAGTTTGACGTGTCTGCCTGTGTATCTGTGTGTCTGTCTGTGGCATCGTAGCTCCTAAACGAATGGACTGATTTGATTTTTTTTTTTGTTTGATAGTTGACGTGATCAGGATGATTCTAAGCTTTAATTCATGAAGATCAGTTCAGGCGTTTGATGCCTATTAGCTTATTCCCTACTTGACGAAAGGTTTTTTAACTTTCACAGATCCGATTGATTTGAAATGAGAATGCCCATTTTGTTGAGGAAATTGTCCTGCCCTATGAAAAATTATCGTGCCTCGAATACTTTTGTTTTATATTATAGAAAAAACATTTTATTTTCATAATAAAAAAAAGGATTAATTTGCACCCAAGTTTATAAGATATCTACTTTTATCTTGTGTTAATTGGGGCTATATTATCTATCAACTGACCCGTTCAGCGCCCTCTATGGATGTGTATAGAAACTAAATAATGTAGGTGGAGCCACTTTCCTTACAAATTACACATACGTAATAACGAACAAAAACTATTTTTAATCCTAGGTAGACCCTAGGATTAAAAATTTTAGTCTGTGTAATTACTGGGCATGGACAGTATTTCATCTTAGGCCCCAGGATGACAACACACCTGCAATATCAAGTGATTTTTCCTTTTTATTGCAGGTGTCTATAGGCGGCGGTAATACCACTTACCATCAGGTGGGCCGTCAGCTTGTTTGTCATCTAGCAGTATAAAGAAAGTCTATGTTCCTACCTACACAGCAAGTATGGCACGTAATGCTCGCTCAGGTGAAGCTGTAGCACTAATTGAAGTAATAGCATTTGAGCCGACGACGATCCAATTCCATGGAGCTTCCGATTTAGTTTGATTCTGTTTGGAATTATAGTCCCTAGAAATGACTTTGAGTAAGTCCACTGTATTTTTATAATTTGTAAGGATTTTAAAATATTTAACAATTTATAACATTATTCTTTAATATTTTTAACAATATTATAAATGTTTAAAAAATTAATTTGCTGAAATATTGATAATTTTTTGGAATAGAATATTACGACTTTGTAGGATAGACGATTTTTTCTTATTTTTCCTACACTGCTGTTCTTGTTTTCATACGTTGAAGTTGAATAATCATTAAAGTATTTTATAAAAGCCAAAACTTGAAAGAAAACAACTTTCTCGGTAGAAGCTGATCGATTTCGATTTCGATCATCGACTTCCCAGTCGATCGTTATTTACTGCGCAGTCTGCATTTAACGGCTCCCCGCGACCCTGACCAGGTCGTCTTCTTCTGAATCTAATAAAAAAGTAATCTAATATTTATTTTAGGAATCTAGAAGATGAACATCACTGTCGTCATCATCATCAAAACGATCATCCGGATAATTTTTAAAACCCTCTTTTTAACGGTTTTATTTGTAGATTTTGGAAAGAAATCCAGTCATATCCAGAAAATAAACATCTCCAGTCTGCAATTGGCTTGCTGACGGGACACTCGAGTTCGTTACTGCGACGAGAATAACCCTTTATCCGTTTTTACGCGAACGAGTGACCAATTGAATTGATGCGTGAAATCTGTGTGGTAACCTTTTGCGTCTAAATTCGTGGACTTTTTCTACGTGAGATTTTGTACGAGTCGTCTGAATATGAAAAATATTTTCACCATTGCTACTTTTCATAAAACATTTTCCAATTTTTTAATACCTTTCTACGTATTCCACGTGACGTTTTAAGTGATTTACTTTTAAAAAGCTAAAGGTTTTTTTCTATTTCTGTTGTGTAGGCAACAGCTGGCTTTACGAACAATGAGATATTGTAGTTAGATACAATCACACAGTAACGTCACGCAAAATTGGTGTTTAGACCCTTCAACGGAAAATATACTTTTGAATAAATTATAATGGCACTTTTAGCGTGTAGATAAAATAACATACCTAAAAGAAAACAAACATTAAATACAGATATGTCATCATCATATCACCCTATAATGTCAACTGCTTACAGGCGCGATAATTAATCAGAATCAGTCGTTTATTTGTAACATTATAATAAAGATTATTTTGGCTTAATTTAATATCTATTGCAAATTTATTAATTACTTAATTAATCTTGTTCTGCGCAACATTCTGGAAACGTATACTTTATTAGATCCTAGAAATGGTTTGCCACTTTCAAAAACATCTTATTGATCATCACCAGCCTATATACTGTTGGGCACAGGCCTTCCTACATGGAGAAACATATGAGGAGTTTGGGCCATAACACCACCACGTTGGCCCAAGGCGGTTTGGTGGGTCAAAGCGGTAGCAGTAACGGGACTAACGGCTTAACGTGCCTTCCGAAGCACGGAGGAACTCCAGATTAACCAGGATCATAAGACTATGGCGAAAGTTGCTCTGTTTTCATAATCGAAACCAGAGCGCTCAAACTAGCTCAACATGCCCGCGTATGCTCATCATAATTGATGCTCAGTGAATAGCAACACGAACATGCTATAACAAGAGTTTAAAAATTTATATACCTACATACTACTAAATCATATTAAAAGAGATCCTATTATTTAACATTCCTATTTAGTTTGCACAAAGGGCAGGATAGCGACAATTGGAATGTTGCCTAAGTTGGAACTTGGTGCTATTTTTCACAAATTCGGAAAACATACGCTACTGTTACCTATGAAAACAATTCAAACATAAAAGATATCGTATATTGTTGAAGTTGTAAGTACTGTTTTGAAAATAAAAAAAATGGATATTTTTTTTTCAAAATTTTTCAAATTTGTTGATGATATTAGATTGCTGGCATCAATTAAAACAACTAATATTATGACAACTATGAATAAAAACATACTTAATACATAGTTATTATCAATTTTGTCAGTATGCCCATACATTTCTTAGTAATGTGGGAACATGTGATGTCACCTGTTCCGTAGATTTTCTATGGAGCGTTTTTGGCCGATGCGCCGCAACACGTCAAACATACCACTATATCTGTAAAACTATTGATGTTAGACATACTATTTCTGAAATATTTCTTTAGGAGTTATAAACTTCTTATTTATCAAATAAAAAAAAAGTTGTCAACTACCCTATTACACGACATTACTTCTATTAACTGTTGCTCCTACCTAAAAAAAGGTTCTTGTATTCACACACCTGTTTCCAGCTCTTTCCAGCCACTTCTTTTAATCTACTTTGAGTGAAAGAGCGGTATGCTTATGTATAAAAACGAATACGTTTTCCATGTTTTTTCCGCGTAGCTGGCAAACGGATCCCACCCACTCATTTTTGAGAATCTCATCTTTAATTCCCTAAAGTACCCAACATTCATCCTTGTCAGTTAAAAGCGTCGCACTTAGGTATCCCTGAAAACTGTAGGTTACTAAAAAAATATTTTATTTATGTAACTGGACCATCGGAATATCCACATATCTCTTGATAGTAATAATAATATTCATACACTCACACCCAATTATCTAGCCCAAAGTAAGCACATTAAGAGCATGTATATGGATACTAGATAATAGAGAAATAATGATAATAATATGTATACAGTATACGACAATAAATTAAAACATTGGCTATATTAGTTCATAGAATTGGTTTGCTACTTTCAAAAATATCGTATTCATTAGATAATTTCATGACATTTCTATGAAATAATGCAGCCAATGTTATATTATTTCATACAAATGTCACTAAATTATCAAATCAATAAGATGTCTTTGAAAGTGGCAAACCATTTCTAGGAACTAATAAAGCCCATGTTTCCATTTATTGTCGCATTGACGGCACACCCTGTATAAATATTGGAAATATACTAAATAAGCTTATAAACATCCATGACTCGTAAACAAATTCTCGTACTCATCATACAAACATTTGCTCGTACCGGGATTCGAACCTGGGACCTCTTGACCAAGTAGCCTGTCTAGTAAGGGGTACAGACCACTCGGCCAGCCGGTCGTCAATAGTATCTCCCGCCAGCGACTTCGCCATCGATTTTTGTCCCGAAAACGGATTCTAGGGACAAATAACTTTTCCAGTCCTCATCCATCTTTGTGCTAAATTTTATCCAGATCTGTTCAGCCGTTCTGGCGTCAATAAACATACATCCAAACTTTAACATTAATGATACTAGTAAAATTATATAATTCGATGCGACATTTTTATGTGAACTTGATATCTCGCTTTGGAGAAATTTAAAACCGGGTTTATTTGTTTCAGGGGCTTCGGGAAACAAGGATTCCAATGCCAAGGTAAATATCAATTTTCATTTATGAATTAATAACTTAAGTACAACATTAAAAAAATATAAAGTTATTTCTCGACAATTCAATTTGTGGAACGAAACTGAAAATAAATGGAAAACATTGTAAACTATTTGGAAGCTTCACGTGTGGAAATTTGGACTTTATATTTAAACTTTATTATTGTTGTAATTTAACATTTATATTGACATTCTTGGATAAAGCCTGGGCCAAAAGGTTTACTATTGCCGTACTACGAGTAAATGGGCCAAAACAACAGTAAGATAAAAGTTACCGCTGTATATTGAAAACACAGCTCAACAAACAATCAATATAATAAAAAATTGGGCAAGTTTCGTCTTAAAATATAATATACTGTCCTCCTCCTACTATACGAAGTAGCGCTCGTATTGCCAATCATAATTGCTGGTACCTATAGTCATGTGCAAGAGGCTGGCATACCATATTGAAAAAGCGGGATATTTTACGGGGTAGCCATCAGACATTGCGACTGTTGGTGTCTGTAGAGTAGGCTGACCGGTATCGGTCCCGTCCTATTGTATGGCTTTAAAAGGGCTGATGAAGTCCTATCTATTACCATGAGAAACTCTATGTCTCTCTGTAACTGTTCCTCTAATGTGAAGTTTACTTTTCAATGTATGATGGGAATTGTTGTTTTCAGTGTGCAGTTTTGTGGTGCACAAGAGATGCCACGAGTATGTCACCTTCACCTGCCCAGGCGCGGACAAAGGGGCCGATTCCGACGTAAGTTATATAGATATAGATAGATATAAAGTTAATTTGGATCAAAAGATAGACAAATTTGCAAATCGAATTACAGAGAAACGTAATAATACAAGGCATTTAAATATCTCTCACAATAACAGCAAAAAGCAGCCAGATAGTACGTGTGCCGTAGAGACACAAAACGTATTATAGCTCTCTATATAATTTACTGCAGGAGTGGAATACATGATTTCCTACCATTTCAAGATCTTTTGTTTAAAAATAATTATTTTAGTTAAATTTATTTTAGTTAATGTTATCCACCTCAAATAACGTAAATTTTCTAATGTCAATCACAATTATTTTATCAAGTTTATTCCCAATGTTTAATGTAATGCGAATAATAACTAACTTATGATTTATCTTTAAAAAACGGAGTGTGATTATTAAGAAGCGTGTGTTACGTGGAACTCTGAAGAACTCCAATCGGATATACCACTTGTTGCTACAAAACGTGAAGACAGCTTCAGAATACTCCCGATTCAGTCACGACAGCGAGGAAGCTTTATCACAACAAACGCTGACGAAGCAATTGAATGTATACACGTGAAGCATGACATATGAAATTAAATTACAAGTATCTACATCGATGGCCCCCGAAGTGATTGCCTGACAAGCGGGCGCATCGCGTGCAGCGGTGACATGAGTAGTGGGTGCATAGGGATGCCACGGTCGTCATGATGCAATTTTGATTTGAATGAAGCAAGAAGACCAAAAAGAATACAAATACCTAACGATGGTTCTTTGGACAGGATTTCAAACTCAAATTCCGAAGAAAATTAACAGCTAGATTATTATCTTGTTTAATAACATATTACCAAGGGGGAATATGTCAGTAAACAAGATAATAATCGCGGATAATAAACAAGATAATAATTATATAAACGCGGACTAAAGTTAGTCCTGATCTAAAACTGATGCTGTCACTTATGTTTTTTAAAAGAAAGACAGTGACAGCATCAGTTTTAGACCAGTAGGTACTAACTTTAGTTCGCGCTTTATAATAAGGGTGATTGTGTTTAGGACATGAAATGTTAGTAAATATTGTAAATTACGCTTAGGTAAGCGAGGACCGACATCGTCGGCAACATGATTATTTAATTCAACATTATCATCAAATAAATGCTTGACATCATCTTAAAGTAGTTAAAAAGCAAACTCTGATGATATAGGACTATTTTTAGCACCCTTTTATAAAAATGAAAAATGAACCAACATTGTTTATGTTATGAAATCGGAATATTCGGATCAATTGTCCAATTTTGCTGATTGGCGAAAGACCAGCCAAATGTCACTACGCTGTGTAGCAATACCGTTACTGACTCTAATACAATGCACCTGATAGGATTACTAAGTATATAGCCAATGAATGCTAGGGACTCGCGTGTACATAATACTGCAAAGTTTATAATGATAATTTACTGCAAAGACAACATGGGGAAGTGTTACTATCACGTTTCTTCATTATGTGTCTTGATTAACTGCAGAAACACAATGCTACCAAAGTAACATTTCATTAGACGTTTTCTACCTACGGTGAAAATGCAGCTTCAAGTTTGAATACAGGATTTACCTATTCTTCAATAGTAAATTCTAATTTCAACTTAGATGTTATAATTATAAGAATTAAAATTAGATTATATGGGATATGTTTATGTTTTTTTTTTATATACAACTAGATGACAAACAAGCTGACGGCCCACCTGATGGTAAGTGGTTACCGCCGCCTATAGACACCTGCAATATCAAGGAAAAATCACTTGATATTGCAGGTGCGTTGTCATCCTGGGGCCTAAGATGAAATGCCATCCATGCCCAGTAATTACACTGGCTACCTTTCCCTTCAATCCGAAACACAGCGAACTGTTTCACGGCTGAAATAAGAAAGGCGGTGGTACCTACCCAGACGACCCTACATACAGGTCTACCACCTAGTAAAATGTTGTTATGTTTCTTATTATAAAACTAAGGGTTAGATGTCCGCTGATGATTGCCGGTTACTAGCATTGATACTAGAAGTAACCGTAAGTGTCAAAAGCAAATACGGTGGTTTAAAAGTGTGAATTTACACCAAAGATCGCGCCAACCCTGCGGTCGACGCCACTCCAATGTAATTAGTCTATGTATTTTCCAGTTTATTTAGTATGCACTTTGGATAATTTAAGGACTGAGTCCTGCGTTGCCTTAGTACTATAATATAAAAATGGTAATTTCTGTTGGCATAATTTATTTCTGGAATACACCACAGACAGTTATTCAGGACACTGGATCTGTTGCTTTTGTAACTTTAATGGAGGCAATTCAAAAATTAACTTTTGTAGATCTATAAAATAAATGTGAGATAAACAATTTTTAAAATCACACAGTTAGGTATCACATAATGATAATTTGCTATTTTCGACCTTAAAAGTTATGTTTGAAATAACTTTCCACCGCGTTAACGTTATCGTATTAGATTAAATAACTCACTTTAGAGCATTATTAACTACAGAAGGTTTCGTAAGTCATCCTGATTAAAAGTTTGTTTCTAATATTCTTTATTGTAGCGAAACAACTCAGGGGTCTTTAAGCACAATCAGCTTGAGGCCGGCCATTCGATCTATCCAACACAGAGTTGCCTGCAAAATGGTCAGACAACTCGGCGAACAAGAACTGAATCACATTATGCCTTCTGTCGGTGACTTATGTCGGTTGAAGGAGCATAATGACTCTAAACCACAACCGAGAACAGTAATGACGGATCGAATTAGCACGCACCGTAGACTGAAGAACTAGTTCATTATTTGGAGCCTTATGTTATTGTTGTTTTGCTGTCAAACCAAAATCTATTTTTTTTATGACACGACAAATGACTCGACTCCACCTGATGTGAAGCGGTAAGTAGAGTCCATATGCGAAGACAGCTAGTGCAGTCAGACACTGCCAGCCGCCTCTACCTTGCCGGCCCAACCGGTCCAATATGTGGTCTAGCGGTTGAGATCTAGAGGTCCGGGGTTCAAGTCCCGTGGGGGCAGAAATTTTTTGCTCAGTTTGGTTGGTGGTAGGACTTTTCTAAGTCCGCCTGGCTTCCTACTACCGTCTTATCGAATTCCGCCGCCATAACAATGATGTTGACAGCATTGTTGTGTTTCGAGTTGGGTAAAATAGCCAAGTCCTCCAGAAATCCGGGTATAGCTCACTTATATTATAACTTACCATCAGGTGAGATGAAGGTCAAGAGCTACCCCGTACACTGAAAAAAATATTTAGCCAAACTACATATTTCGGTTACATTAGTTATAACAAAAAATTAGCGAGGAGTAATTATAGTTTACTAGCTGTGCCCGCGACTTCGTTCGCATGGATGTCGGAAAATAACAACATGAAATTTGATTACCAAAAAATGGTTATAGTGAGTCAATTCCAAAAGTTAGACATAATTATGCTGCCGCGCATTTTTTTTAGAACTTTTAAAGGACAACAATTCCTGCATGATTTTTGCGTAACTTTAATCGCTAACGCAGCGTTCGCAACAAAACCTCTGAAAAGGAATGTTTTTCCCCTCGTTTTTCAAACAGTTTACATTGATGCTCAGCTGCTATTAGGCGTAGCTTGATGTTATACCTATAGAATTTAAATTACCTCGATAATTGGACTATCCAACACAAAAATAATTTTCCAATTAAATCAGTATTTCCTGAGATTAGCGCGTGCAACGAAACAAACAAACTCTTCAGCTTTATATTCTTAGGATAGATTTGATTTAACAAAATGGTGCATCTCTATGGCACCCTAAAGAAAATGACAACAGAACTTTCGACTACTAACCAGTAGTCGAAAGTTCTGTTGTCATTTTCTTTCAGTGTAAGAATAAAAAGGTTAACACGTTTACATCTAATTCACTAACGAAAGATACAATATTGATAGTGTTTATGTTAACATCATTTTCTTATAAAATCATTAGATTTACTTTCAATATAGGTAATAATATAAATAATATGTAAGGAGTTTTTCGCCCATGTAGCAAGGCCCCTACCTAGAGTATAATGGGGAGTGTATTTAGGTTGTTGATGATGTTACTCATATAGGTACGCACTTAACAGATTTTGGTTTTATTTTGTATGTAAATCGTCAGTCTATACACGTCCCACTGCTGGGCACAGGCCTTCCTACATGCGATAAACACATAAGGAGTTTAGGCCATAACACTACTACGCTGGCCCAACGTGCCATCTGAAGGACGGAGGATCTCGAGAATCCCATCCCGGGATCAACCATGGCAAAAATTGCTTTGTTTTCGTTATCGAAACTAGATTGCTCAAACCACTACCCCACTGAGCTCCTCACGCCTTCACCGAAAAATTGAATGCAAATTGCTGCTATTTAAACTGGCCCCTTATTCGAAGTGTAATTGAATCGGAAAGATTATATTGACAAATAACAAAACTTGTGGTTAAATGACAAAACTCATCAATAAACTAAGAGCCAATCACAGGTATTGTTACAGTTTGTTTGTTTAATTGATTTGAGGCTTGCTATATGTTCTCGAAATAAAATATTTTGATGTGGTATAAATCCTCTAATACGTAGTAATATATCTACTACCGTTGCGATCCTTTTGATGATAATATTAATCAAGAATTTTCTCTGTAAGCCTAACAGACTTGTAACGTAAAATGTCGAATGAAAAATTAAAGCAATTTGCGATATCGACAGCAGATCCAATTAAAACATTGAATCCCAGCTTATTCCCGGTTCCCTACGATCCCGGTTCACGCATCGCCGCTCTGTGAAGCAGCTTAATAAAATGGACATTGATTCGGGAATTGCTCTAATTACTGTTACGCGGGTAATCCGCAACAACGTTGCTATTATTGATTTATTGTTGTCAATTTACATCAATTTGTAGAAAATTATTAACAACTGGTTCAAAATTACAAATAGGTAATCTACTCTCCACTTGCCGTCAAAAGTAACAACTGTTTTTTTTAAATACTGTATCCCCATTATTTTTCAATGTGGCATTTTAAACTTACATAGTAACTTAATCCTTCAGACACATGTCGCCAAATACGCAAAAAAACCAAAAACGGAAAAATGTTACTAAAATTCTTTTCTTCAAATACGTGTAATTCCAAATATCAAAATCTCATTAAACTGAAAACCATCAAATAAATTTAAGTACTATCTTCAGTGAAGGTCTAACCTTAGCACTTTCACTGAATAATGGATTAGTTATCCAAGTTTATGTGTGGGAACTTTGTAGGTAGGTATTTTACAACTGCGATTCGCCCACGAGTGTAAGATTCTCCTAAAGGTTAAGATATAAGTTTGTACATAACAACGATAATGCAGGCAGACCATCCCACGCTACTTAGTTCTATTCTCAAGTTTTGACATGCTTTAGAAAATTAAACACAATAGCTATATTCTTCTGTTAACTTGAGGAGATATGTATAACATTAATTTAGTGGTCTGTTAATTCCATGCTGTATTAAATTCTTAATAAAGTTCTCTTACTGAATAATAATCTTTTAATTTCAATATTCTCATCCCAACACCCTTTACACCAATAAGCCGTCAAACTTACTGTTATTTACAATTCCAATTACCTGCTTGAAATATTGAAACGTGGGAGTGAAGATATAGAACAAAGGCTGACCTTTACCGCTCCCGAATGGCACATGATGTATCTGGAGCCAGTATAAAATGCCTCCTGCGACCAGACAAGACACGAAGTTGAGGTAAAATTTATTGGATCCAATAAAACCGTCACACAGAATAAACATTTGTGACAAACAAAACTTTAATTTGATCCCTCTGATCGCGGGCTTAAGTGTTTTCTCGTGTACAATCATTTACTGAGATTCCCCAGATCACAGTTGTTAATTTTATTAAAGGTTGTAGAGAAAAATTCGCTAAATTAATATATCATCAATATATGGATTACCAACAGGACACACGAACCCGGCACAACTTTCGTGTTCACACATACTCGTCCCCGACATTCTGCGACCACTGCGGCTCCCTGCTGTACGGCCTCATCCACCAAGGGCTCAAATGTCAAGGTACAACTCGGGGACGCCGGACGACGCTACAATAAAATTCTAAATGCTTTTCTACTAAGCTTGGATTTCTAACGTGCTTTTTGTGTGCTCTTTTTTAACTCTTCTCTTTACAGACCTTTAGGTGGTGGTTTTTGCTAATGCTTTTTAACCGTTTTGTATCTTGTAGAATTAATGGCACCCTCTGTTCTCTAGGAAATGGTATGCGATATTCTTTCCTTCTTCGGAAGTCTAGTACTGTTACTTATGTCTACATCACCGAAGCCTTCGTGGCGTACACCATTTGTTGCTATTAAATGTGATTTATTGTTAATAAGGCCGCCTACGCCCCCCACAAATGGAACACGTGGACGTTCCTAGCTCCAACGTTTTGCGACCATTGTGGCACCTTGCTACACGGTCTCGCCCACCAAGGATTCAAATGTGGAGGTATTGATAAAAATACAATTAGAATGACTGTGAGAAACCGAGGAAAATAGTTCCCGGAACAACCCTTTAGAAAAATGGATTGAACGTGCCTGAATTACACTGATTGTGTTTATATCACACGTGGTAAAGGTAGTACAAAACGAGTATGTCGTATGTCTATGCAATTCGAGGAATAGAATAACAGATAAATAATATTATGATTGCACTTGTCTATGTACCTATTGTTCCTAATTGTCCCCAAATGCATCCCAGAATTATGTGGACACTCTACTCAATATTGAGCTCATTAAAATTGACGAAGCATTTCCCGAGTGTCGTCAAAGTCACCCAAATACAATTAACTTTTGTTTATACTCTTAGCCTATTTAAGTCTTAATTCAGTTTGCATTATTCCAAGCTGTGCTAACTTGTTGAGAGTAGCTAACTTAATTCTTGGTTCTCGTTGCTTTGCATGAAAGTTGTGGTGTTCACTTGCATGTGTTGGAGTTTGTAGTTAGTTTTATGCCGGCTCACTATTGTTTGCTACTTTGTAAATGGGCTAGTGCTGTAGTAACAGAGGATCTCATTGTGCAACGTTTAATCAACATTAAAAGACACGTTTAAATGGGACGGACGTTTTAATGGATCTTTTCAGTTTATACAATAATAATATGCATTCTCCCGGGGTCGTTTCCCAATTCACTGCGTTCACTAAAAATAATGGATATGCAATCAACATCTAAGTGACTGTCATGGTGGACTCGTAGGTCTGATTCTAGATTACACTCATTAAGTATTGGAATTTGAATTATATCTTAATTCCTCTCTAAACAGATACATTAAAGACTTCAAAAAAAAAAGGAATACAACATCTTATTGCTACTACAATAATGTCTATTACATATTATGGAGTTTTGAGTGTGTACATATTTTCAGACGTGACTACATAAATTGCTTTCCCCCAATATTTGTAGCTGAACTTTTTGAGTGCGGTATGTATGTCGAAATAATTAAAGAAAATATACTAAATAGCAATATGAAACACACTTTTAGGGATTACAAAATCACTGGAATTATGAAGTCGGTTCTCGACAATATGAATGAATGGAAAAGTGAACCGTTCAAATATTAGACATTTAGAAATTCGTGTCATTTTGAACTTAGTGAAAATGATAAATATACGTTTTAGGATACGTTTCTATTATATAGATACTACCATAAAGTAGGTAGTATAGAAGCTAATTTTTCCATCCTTTTCCTATACATATTGACCAAAAGGGATATAGGTATATGTATAGGTAGGGATATGTATAGGGTGTGTTATCAATCATATTGTAGACCTAATTACCTCTATGCGTTAATGCTTGTTCACTGTAAAACTAAATTAATAGGTAAGTATCTTTGAGACATTTTATTATAAAAAACAATTAAATAAAATATGACCAGTGCAAAAGATCAAACAATATAATTATGTAGAAATATTATTTACCGCCCAGTATGTAGCTTATTGATTCAAGTTTTAAAAAGTGTTTAATAATCAGCTCTCCAATAATGAGAACAAGCGATAACAATTAAAATTAATAATTTTATTCGTCGCTTGGATTATAAATTTGATAAAACCAGTAATTACGACGTAGATTGGTTTATAATGTGCAAGAGTAACGTCATATATATTTAGAGATAATAAAAAATACGCTCATCGCCAACAAAAGCTATTGTTATTTTTTAGTAAAAATCGTAAGTATTTGTTTTTTCTGATACTCCATAGTACCTACAACAGAGCTACAACAATCTATTACCACAGCTTCATTCGATTTCCTATGTTATTTGTCAATTTGTGGAAATATTATTGGCCTTTATTAAAAAGTTTGTCACGTTTCAAACATTTGCTCCGTGTTCGTCCAAACTTTATCCAACTGACACAAAAACTTCCAGCACAACATTAAATTTGCATTTGCACTTAGGACTTCGTAGTAGAATGCATTGTTTAGTAGTAAGTAAAATGCTTAATGTCGTAATAGAACATTTTACTAATTCTTCTTTAAAAGACCGTCTATTTAAGGTAAGTGCGTATCTATTACAATCAAACCTATTTACTAAGTTAATTTATCGTTTATAAAGTTTTCAAAGCTTAAATCTTGTTTGCGTTTCCTTGTCCAACAAATAATTTTTTTAAGACACAAAAAATTCTTGTTACAATCATTTTTTTTAAACAATACACGACAAATGACTCAACACCACCTGATGTGAAGCGGTAGGAAGAGCCCATATGCGAAGACAGCTAGTGCAGTTCAGACACTGCTCTAGCCGCCTCCACCTTGCCGGCCCGAAAGGTGCTTTTTCACGCCTCTTTTGAAGGAACCCATGTTATAGGAAGGAGGAAACACATGTGCTGGCAAAGAATTCCAAGTTCTGGAAGTACGACAAAGAAACGAGCTACTAAATTTCTTTGTACTGATGTTGAAGTGGAGACAGTGAATTGATGACTCCGAAGACCGGCACGCGTGCTCCTGAGTAGGAAGGGGGAAGGTGGGACAAGACATTTAATTTATATTAATTCCCTCATCCCTCCTCGTGTTTTTCTATTGTAGCAAGGCCTGTGTCCACAATTCTTTGTGCTTTAGCTTTTGGTTAAGATGATGAACAATGAATTATAATATCTTTCTTTCGGTCCAGCATGCGACATGAACGTGCACAAACGCTGCGAGGAGTCGGTCCCCAACCTTTGTGGGTGCGATCACACCGAAAGGCGCGGGCGCATGCAGCTCACCATCTCCTGCCACGGGAACAAGCTCAGCGTTGAAGGTAACAAAAATAAACCACAAAACTATATGGCAAAAAGATTACAGCATAACACTTAAATCCAAGTAAAACCTATAGTAATAATACTAATTCATCTCAGGTGTGATCATGGTGGGATTTTATAATTATTATTTTAGTTTAGCCATAATGATCGTAAGGGTATATCACTGTGAAGTGTAGAGTCTTTTTCGTAGAGGAAGCAGTCACTTTAGAGTGTAGCTTATTATCACAGCGCTTTAACCCTTAACCACTGACGTATCCAAACTGTGTCTGAAGATGAAATGAACCGTACGTGATTAATTCTTCTTCTGGGCCACTTCTTTTATTTTATATACATAGCACGGCAAATGACTCAACACCACGTGATGTGAAGCGGTAAGAAGAGTACATATGCGAAGACAGCTAGTGCAGCTTGAAAGACACTACTCTAGCCGCCTCCACCTTGCCGGCCGTATGGTACCTTTTCTCACGCCTCTTTTAAAGGAACCCATGTTACAGGATGAAAGGAACACATGTGCTGGCAAAGAATACCAAGTTTTGGAAGTATGACAAAAAAACGAGTTACTAAACTTCTTTGTGAGTGATGTTGAGGTGGAGACAGTAATTTGATGTCTCTGAAGACCGGCACGCGTGCTGTGAGTAGGAAGCGGGAAGGTGGAATACGATCGAAAAGCTCCCAAAGTCTAAAAACTCTCCATGATAAAGCCGATAGAAGGCGCTAAGCGATGCAATGTCATGACGCTATTGTAGAGGCCCTAGCCTGTTCGTTACCTTTGATCGTCAATGATCCGGACGGCACGACGCTGCAATCTGTCAAGTGCGTCGAGGAGGTAAACTATAGTCGTTGAATCGTCTGACGTTCATGAAAAATGCAGTAAATAGTCCATACTCTATATTATTGCACTGAAATTCAACGTTTTGAATTGAAACCATGTAAAATTGATGTCTTTCAAGCTGAAAAGTCTTAAAACCCGATTCTCCAACCATGCGGCAAAACAGTATCTTTGCAGTGCTCGAACTGACTTGTAACAACTGCCGTTAAAAAGTGCCGTATTTTAAGATTTGGTGAGATTATAATTTTTTCTATTTATAACCGCCTTTAGTGCTTAATAAAACCAAATAAAGTTTCAACAATTAAAGAATATTATTGTGTTGTTCTATATTAATTTCAATACTCCTAAGGTCGTCGATAAATAAATATTTTTCTATCAATATTATAACATTTTTTTTATAAATAATATAACTACTTTACCGCATTTCACTCCCGTTTGATAAGATCTTACTTTATTATTTATTATATAGGTACCCCATTTCGATTACCTTTCGACCGCAAGGTCGTGGCCACGGGAAGACTGATAATGTAAGATTTAAACGCGAGTTAAATCCGGTAAAGGCTTTATTTCAAATGTGTAGTGCTCGCGAAAATATAAGACAATAATATGTTTTTTATACGAAACTAAATAGAAAACAATGATTACAACCATTAAATCGATGCTATATGTCTTCAAATTGTAGGCGTATATCATATTTAAGTAACTATCTACGTCAGTAGTAGTGATACAAAATCAGTGGATAAGGGTTAAAATGCTGTCTGCAACAGTTAACAGACCTTTATGGTCTGTACAATACAGAACATCTTGATATCTCAAAAATATTTATGGAAAGGGAACGTCTCATATTTTATCAGAATATATAATTCTATCCATTGACAAAAGTAACAATATGTTTAATCGTGAAAACAGGATTTACTCATGCTCTTTTCACACTTAATCCAATCTCAAAATTAACTAATCCAAATTAAATTGCAACAGAAACCAGAGCTAAAAGCTTCCTAGTTCATTAAAGTTCTATCTCCGTACGTTTGACGATGAACTGAATACCCTAAGTTCCTAGCTGAGGTCGTTAGCTACATAATATGAAAAGCACAACTCAAGCAGCACATACGAAACTTTATGAGCGTTTAAACGCTAATTGCTCACAATTCGTGGATGCGCTGTACTATATTTAGTAGATAGCTAATATCTAATTTGGCATTATTATTCTCGCATATTCTTAGAATGGAGAAGTGTTAATAGACCCATATTATCACATCTCCTAGGAGTATTATTAACCTTTTGTTTAAGATGTCTAATATGTCTTTTTTGAAGGTTTCAAATACCTTCAATAATAATGTTATTTGGACCCTGGATTATATCTTATGGCGTGTCCATTGCTCCATCACAAAGAAAAATATCACATGATCTTACAGTAAAAGACTAGTGGTTATGCAATCAACTTAAGATGGTGCCCATTGCTGTTATGTTTTGGGAGGTAATTTATAATCGCTACATTGTTATAAAGTTCTTACTTACCTAGAGTTATTTGACAAATAGATATAGCTCTCTTTGCACTGCATAACTTGAAACCCAATAACTTATAAGGTATAAGTGCTAAAGAATAATCTGTGTGAAAATAAAGCATAAAACTTGCGTGTATTAATTTCCAGTGAAACAAGGCCGTAATCTCATCCCCATGGACCCGAACGGTCTATCCGACCCCTACGTAAAGATGAAGCTGATCCCCGACGCGGACAATGTTAAGAAAAAAACTAAGACCATCCGCAGCACCCTCAACCCCGTGTGGAATGAAACGCTCTGTTTTGATCTGAAGGCGGAAGACAAGGATCGCAGGCTGCTCGTCGAGGTATATATACAACACTATTTATCTTTTTTTTTGTACACAAAGCACAGCAAATGACCACACCACCTGATGTGAAGCTGTAAGAAGAGTCCTTAGGGGAAGACAGCTAGTGCAGCTTGAAACACACTATTCTAGCCGCCTCCGCCTTGCCGGCCCATTAGGTGCCTTTTCACGCCTCTTTTGAAGGAACACAGGTTATAGGAATTTGCCGGCAAAAATGTAAATTCTGAGAGTACGACAAAGAAACGAGTTACTAAAGTTCTTTGTGCGTGATGTTGCGGTGGAGACAGTAAATTGGTGTTCCGAAGGCCGGCACGGGTGTTCATGAGTAGGAAGGGGAAAGGTAGGATAAGGACGACATGCTCCTCAGAACACTCCTCATGATAAAGTCGATAGGATGCGCTAAGAGATGCAATGTCACGACGCAATTGTAGAGGCTCTAGGCTGTTCGTGACCTCTACATTGTCAACGATACGGACGGCACGACGCTGCAATCTGTCCAGAGCATCTAGGTGGTACTTGGCAGAGCCATCCCACAGGTGCGAGCAATATTTCACGCAAGACCGGACCTGAGTTTTGTAAAGCAAGCATAATTGGTCAGACGTGAAAAATTGATGCACCTTGTTCAGCACACCGAGCTTCCGTGAGGCTGTTTTGATCATAGTTTCGATGTCATTCCTCTGATTTAGATCGCAGCATATCTGTAATAATTGCTTTTGTAGGTCGGGTTATTAAGAATTTAGGACCTATGACTTTGACTAGTTACTAGTTGTTACAGATTATATTTAAATTTAAAGCTTTCCAGAACTACCCTATATCATGAAAGATCTCATTTGGGTTCAGTAATGTGTCCCTATAGTGGACAACTTAGATGAAACATAACATAGTGTAAATGAAACGAGTTTATCGTCAGACATCAAATGACTAATGCAAACGTCTACACTGATGAGCCCGTATTTCTAACCTCAAACCAGAAGGGCATGAGCCACAAACTGCTCATAGGTTTGATTACAACTTCCTTTGAGGATTCAACTTCGCTGGAAACTCAACCTAGTGTACTGTGAAATATGGATCAAAAAGCTACTGCAGTAGCAAAGCTGACCCTTGCTTTCGACATTAAAATATTCGGTTTGATCTTTTTGTTGCAAAACGTGGCGAATACCGCAGGCTAAGGCTTAGATCTACACTTTTCAACGAAACCGTACGACTTTTTTTTATTTTAATCTCCTTGCTTTGGACATGAGGTAATTAATACATTTCTTCCCTAAAACTTAATTTTAACGAATTAAAAAAAGTGTTTTTGTAATCGTTGTTTTTACATGAAAATTACTTCGATAATCATAAATTATTGTTCTGTTTGGAATACACTCCATCTTATCGAGAACTCAATAATATTATTGAGTTTCCTAATCATCTCTTGTGTCTATCAAATTAATAGGAAAAATCGTACCCCTATGTTAAAGCTCTAAATAAATGACTAGGAAATAAAATTTAAGTAGTCTTACTCGCTTTCAGGTATGGGACTGGGATCGTACCTCCCGCAACGACTTCATGGGTTCCTTCTCATTCGGAATATCAGAGCTGATGAAGGCGCCTGCCGACGGCTGGTTCAAGCTCCTGACCCAGGAAGAAGGAGAGTTTTACAACGTGCCAGTGCCCGAAGAAGGCACGGACTTGGCTCAGTTGAAGCATCAGATGAGAGCGACTAGTGTGGGCGCCCGAAGAGCCCCGCCACCGCCTGATCGGGAGGTTCCACATAATATGGCTGCCGCTGACGTCATCAGGGCATCTGACTTCAATTTTATAATGGTGCTCGGAAAGGGGTCGTTTGGAAAGGTTTGGTTCCTCTACAATAAAAAAATAGTTACTAGCTTAGACAATAGTTTTTATACAAAACACGGCTAATGTCATGACTCAACACCACCTGATGTGAAGCGGTATCAAGTGTTCATAGTCTTGAACGAACAGGCTGTGTTGCCATTGTTATTTGAATTTCATAAAATTTATAATTCTCTTTATTCTTCTTATTGGGATACTTACTGGAATAGGCAGTCAGATTACCTACTCCAAAATTCTACGTAATTTATATAAAAAAATGCACAGGTCATGCTAGCAGAAAGACGCGGCACGGATGAATTGTACGCGATCAAGATCCTGAAGAAGGATATCATCATCCAAGATGACGACGTGGAGTGCACCATGGTGGAGAAACGAGTGCTGGCCCTCAGTAGCAAGCCGCCTTTCCTGGTGCAGCTGCACTCCTGCTTCCAGACTATGGTATTACGAATCAATTAAAAAGAGCTATTATTTGTTTAAGAAAAATATTTGCAGTTCGTCTTTCCTTTGAAACAAATAGTTAAAGGGTCAAACTGAAAGTCCTTATAAAATATAAAACTGAGCAAACTAGCAAGTTATTAGTTTTATTATATCCTTGCAAAATAGTTTCCATTCACATCAATACTTCGCTGCACTCGCCCTAAGGAGTCTCTTCGACGGCCTTTTGAAATGCAGCCACTGCTATCTCAGCGTCTATAAACCGTTTTCTTCGAGGTTTTTCTTTTATTTTCGGGAAAAACTAAAAATCGCAAGGTGCGAGCTCGGGGCTATACGGCGGGTGACCCAGTAATTCTATGTCTCACGTCTCCAAATAGGCGATCGTTCGCCTGGCGGTGTTTGTACTGCTTGTTTCTCCCGAACTTTTTCCAAGATCAGTGGTAAACAATTGTTAGTGTACCACTCACCGTGTACACCGTGTGTCGTTAGTGTAACTGGTTTTTCGATCCTCTAAAACCATTGTCACGTAATTGTCACGTAACGTAATGTCCTTCCGAAGAACGAGGCCATCATCTTATGTCCCACGCTCTTCGTCTTTACTTCACATTAGTTGGCAACTCCTCGAAAGGAAACACCCACTGAGCAGACTGTCTTTTTGTTTTGGGATCATAACAGTTAATCCAGCTTTCATTACCACAGTATTTAGGTTACCTCCGTTAAATCTTTGAACCAATTTCACGGCACCAATCAACACGACGGAGTTTATGTGCCTCGGTCAAATTAAGAGGTATTCACTGGGTATGTGGGCACAAAGCTTCCTGACCGCTAACTGTTCATGGAGGAATGTCTGCACTCAACTCATACCGATGCCCAAGTTTGTCCGATTCTGCTCTATAAGTCACTCTTATAACAGTCTCTATCATATGCCGCACAATACTGATGTTATCTTTAGTCGTCGCAATAGAAGGCCATCCCTCACGCAGATCATCGGTAAGATTAGTGCGACCACGTTTAAACTCATTAAACTAGTTGTAAACAGTAGCACGAGATGGGGCTTCATCATGAAAGAGTCTATCATAACTTTCTTGTTGACTTTGTCATCGAACGTCATTAAAAATTATTGCACAAAAAAATTTCACGCGTGAAGTCATGCTGACGTGACTCAAAAAAACATTGCACAAAAATTTTCACGCGTTGACGTGACTCAGACAATTTTCAATTTGCCGCCAAATCGTAAAACAAATGACATGAATGTAATAAATACTCAATAATATTGGCAGAGTTCAATTTCAAGATTTAAATTTATATTTAATGTAATAATTACAAGTATATATACAAGGTGAAATCGGATTAGAATGATTTAAAATTCAAAAGATTCTTGGAGATATTTATTTATTTATGTACACACAAAAGACTTGAAACAAAAACATATCATTGTTATAGTAGTAACACACATTTATAAACTCGACACTGGCAGAATTCGTCTTAAACGAGAAGCCATTAAATTGAAAGAAGAAGAACACACATTTGTAGGTAATGTACATATATGTACGTGTTTTAGTTCATGTTAAAAGCTCTCTTCGGAAGCAAACCATTAGTTACAATGCGCGTTCATAGATGGCGCTACTCGGCTAAGGACTATTTTGTAAATGGCGATGTTAAGTTTTTGTCCAAACTAATCAGAACCTTCGACCAACTTTAAGTAGTTATCTCTTCTCGGCCTTTTGGCTAAGATCAAAGTGTAGTATCTGTTCTTTTCAGCTTAATATCTGAAAGTTCCCTCACTGAGGGACCAGTATATTAAACTGATTTTTCTAAATCGACGGGATGTTCGGGGCTCGCTCCACTCCCGTCACGGGTCGGCCCGTCATTGCAGTGCCGCCGGGATCGGCCCACATAACAACTTCGCGTACCGGATCATATGATATATTATTTTAAGTGATGTTCTAATTCTAATTATTTTATTATTTAAATTTAAATATAGTAATAATAGTTCTTTCTCTCTCAGTCTCAACGTTTACATTTACCAGAGTAGATAGATATACAAGTTGTTCCAAAATAATTTAAAAAATCTTTATCGAAAACTCCTAGTCCTAATTAAAATGTCACAACTCTAGTGATCGGCTGTTAATATGATACAATTGATATCTGTGATTTCTAACAGTAGGAGGTAAATTCGCCTGGCAAGGGTAATGACATTTTAATAGAGCTGCGCTTCAATGTCGATTATTTTATTTTGTTATTAAAAATACTTTTTGGCAAGTTATTCTGTTTATACAACGGTTGTCATTATATGATGTATTTACAATGAACTCTACATAAAGGTTTAAACACACCTTATGCTTTACGGGTATTTTTGTAACACCTAGCATAATCAAAATTGGTTTAATTAACGAGTAATATGATTTCTTTCCAGGATCGTCTTTACTTCGTGATGGAATACGTTAACGGGGGAGACCTTATGTTCCAAATTCAGCAGTGTGGTAAATTCAAGGAGCCAGTAGCTGTGTGAGTGTCACGTATTGATATTACTTCAATATAATTTCGTTCGTATAGTACCTTAGTTCCCAAAATGGACCCCCAGGGGTCCACGGGAGACTCGACGAGGGTCTACGTTGGCGTATGTAAAAAACACATTTTTGACAAATTTTGGGAATATGGTAGAAATTTAACCAGCAAAATTTTTAAAGTGGACTATGAGAAAAAAAGCCTGGGACCCTCAGAGGGCCTAGACAAGTTGCCATTTGGCAATCGCTACTGCTATCGCTAAATGGAAAATGTATGGGAATTGACATTTACAATCGAAAGTCAATCGAGAGCCTATGTCAAATCCCATACATTTTCCGCTTAGCGATAGCGACAGCGTTTATCGAAAGGCATCTTGTCTAGGCCCTCTGGTATAGTATAAACCGTGCGAAACCAACAGGAAACCCGGATGGAAAGTCATTGTAATAAGCATTAATTTGGTCTGAAAAGACTTTGATTTTTTTTCCGTGGTTCTCCACCTCATCGAAGTAGCATGATGGAGACTGTCATCATTATAATATATTTGACGCCAAACTCTCCCAAGATTCATTGAGATGTCTAACACCTGCATCTTCTATGGAATAACTGACGACATTAAGTATTCACTTAAGATATGACTGTATGGGCTTGACCCTTTGGCGTCCATTTTTTTAAGGAAAACATAAACAATACTATATTCATATCTCCTATTTTTATTTAAATTAAGGTGTTAGTGTCATGAAATTATCAAAGAATAAGATGTTTTTGAAAGTGGCAAATCATTTCTATGAACTAATATAGCCCATGTTTTTATTTATTGTCGTATAGACGGCACCGTCCTGTAGGTATATCATAATGTATTAAATAATTATCTTATTTTTTCAGTTTCTACGCCGCAGAGATAGCAATCGGTCTATTCTACCTTCATTCCCGAGGCATCGTGTACAGAGACCTCAAACTGGACAACGTCCTTCTGGACCAGGACGGCCATATAAAGATCGCTGACTTCGGCATGTGTAAAGAGGGTATAAACGGCGACAAAACTACCAAGACCTTCTGTGGTACGCCCGACTATATAGCACCAGAGATCATTCTATACCAGCCGTATGGGAAGTCGGTGGATTGGTGGGCGTATGGTGTGCTGTTGTATGAGATGCTGGTTGGGCAGCCGCCGTTTGATGGAGAAGATGAGGAAGAACTGTTTGCTGCTATCACTGATAATAGCGTGTCTTACCCGAAGACTCTTAGTAAGGTAATGATTTTATTTAAAAAAAAATTAGATATTCTTAATTTTATTTAACCATTATTATAAATGTGTGTAAAATATATTTACATAGAAAAATATCTTAACTAGAAAAATATCACGTCCTGGGGCGCGGGTCCCTAGTCCTCAGTAGTTGAAATGGTTAGCCATCTGAACTACCGAGGACTTGGGATAACCCTGTGAAATTGTTCTAGTCTATCCGTACTTGCGTTATGTTATATGATAACGTCTACCCTACATAGTCGAAATATTCTATTTCAACATCGTAACGAGTATTTTTACAAATACCTATGATTCAATTAAGTTGGGGCCGTCCCCAGGACGTGAAATCTTTCTAGTTTAGATATTTTTGTATAAATAAGTAAATAATTTAGAAACTACACTCGAAAGGTTGTTTCAGCTCTGATAATGGGCATCACGCTCCATTTTTATAGCTATAACAGCACATCAAGCTTACCTTGAGACCGCTCTTACTGCCCTCGTAATAGAGGTGGCTTTCGTAGTGCAACTGTTACGCATACTTACACATTATGTGCTCTCATCTGCACATCAGATTTAACAATTGCATTGCAAACCTTAACGACGAAAGACATTGGTCCGATGTGTCGAATGAACTCGAATGATAGATAAGGAAAGCGTAAAAATTTTGACAGTTGATCACATGATGCAAAGAGGTTCAATCATATTTTAGATTTCCGCATCTTAAAAATTAAAGTAGGAACCGCTATATTTATGATCTCTCCGTTTTCCGTCTGACAATATACAGGTTGGTGCCGTCAATAGGATAGTAAATTAAAACATGGGCGGCTATATTAGTTCATAGAAATGGTTTTCCACTTTCAAAAACATCTTATTCATTTGATAATTTCAGGACATTTCTATGAAATAATTCAGTTAATGTCAATATTATTAACATGTTTTTGAAAGTGGCAAACCATTTCTATGTACGCATACAGCCCATGTTTTAATTTATTTTCGTATTGACAGCACCACCTTGTATATTGGCATAATAATTGTGATTTGTGATATCAAACATAATCCATAAAGAAATAACAAAATTTTGATGTTTGAAAATCTATTTTACTTTTAGTTAGGTGGTAGGCCCGTATGTAGGATTGTCTGGGTAGGTACCACCGCCTTTCTTAATTCAGCCGTGAACCAGTGCCCTGTGTTTCGGATTGAAGAGAAAGGTAGCCAGTGTAATTACTGGGTATGGACAGCATTTCATTTCATTTTAGGCCTCAGGATGACAACGCACCTGCAATATCAATTGATTTTTCCTTGTTATTGCATGTGTGTCTATAGGCGGCGGTAACCGCTTACCATCAGGTGGGCTGTCAGCTTGTTTGTCATCTAGTTGTGTAACGTGGGGCGCCAGTGTGACGTTTTTAGGTAATAAGGGGTCCAATAAATGAAGCACCGGGAAGTCACTTATGGTATATTTAAAAAATTGTAAAGTAAAGGCACAAAAAGTGCCTTGATATTGAGACTTGACAAATTAATAAACTCAATAATATATGCGGACTGTTATGATGATAATGTGATAATATTAAATCGCGTAAGCCTTATTGGCAGGCATCGAGAGCGAGAAACTGATATCAATGGAGGAACGTCTCCTCTCAGAGTCAGAAAAATAATGATTTGAAAGATAAAACCGAATCAAACGCCAAAGTATGAATTTGAATTTCGAATTTATGATTCAAATATTGCCAGGAAATTTGGAAGGTGCAACGAGATGCTATAACATCGTAATGTTATAGTACCACGTTACAGTTGTATAGAAAAAATAGTAATTTAAGTATGTTTTTTCTATATCATCTGCAGTTTTTGAATGAATTTTACAGGAAGCCAAAGACGCGTGTAAAACGTTCCTAACAAAGAACCCGCAGAAGCGCCTCGGGTGCAGCTCACACGGCGAGGAAGACGTCCGCACGCACGCGTTCTTCAGGCGCATCGACTGGGCGCGCATCGAGGCCCGCGACGTGCAACCACCCTTCAAGCCGAAGATCGTGAGTACTAGGAAACAGATTCACTGTGGAAGCAAATAACATGAAACGAACTTTGTACCGTTGACTGCTCTGTGGTCTACCACCTACCTGAGTTCTAGAGGTCCAGGGCTCAATTCCCGTCGGGGCAGAAACTTTCTGCTTTTTGCTGCTGGTCGAGCTTTCCTACGTCCGCCTGGCTAGCTACCGCCGTCTTACCTAAGTTAACAGCATTATTGTGTTCTGGTGGTCGGAGATAAGAGAACCAGTTCCTCTTTGGTTAAGGATACAGGTATAGCTCGCTTCTATCTTCGATCTCATCATAACTTACCATCAGGTGTCTTTTATTGCCAAGAACTACCTACTACGTTAAGAATAAATACAAATCAATTTGGCCCATCAAGAAGCATTGTCGAATCGTCAAAAAGCCCATACGTTTGTCACAATAAATTGTATTAACTAATATTGACCCTAATTCTGGAGAACACATGCTAAGTCTAAATTTAAGTTAAGTGCATCTCTTTTTCTCAATATGAGTACAATAGGGATGGTTGTCATATGATTTGACATTTAGAAACGTGCGTACAATTTTCGACCTTATTGAACGAGATAAAATGCAGTGTTTAGAAGGCACCTCGGTACATGCCGTCTAAACTTGTCTATGGTTCCTTTGAAATCTGTCTAAATTTAATTGACAGCTCTTAACGAATTCTTGCTATCTTTTTCCTATTACATATTGCGAGAAAGAGATATAGTGTACTTAAATTAAGACTTACAGTGTGTCTTCAGAATCAGGCCCAGTGTGTCTTCAGAATTAGGCCCAATGTCAAATAACACAATTTTTTGTCTGTCACGTCTAAAATTACACCTGTATCCAGGGTCGTCTGGGTAGATACCAACGCCTTTTCTATTTCAGCCGCCAGGCAGTTTGCGGTGGTTCGGATTGAAGGGAAAGGTAGCCAGTGTAATTACTGGGCATGGAAGGCGTATGGTTATAAGCCTCAGGATGACAACGCGCCTGTAAAACAAAGTGATGTTTTCCTTTTTATTAGACGATGATACATAGCCACTTACCACTTGGTGTCCCGTCAGCTTGCTTGGCATCTAGTTATATGAAAAAACAAGATACTGGGCCTGATTTTAAAGACACACTTTAATCCTAAATTTGAGTACAGTATATCTCTTTCTCGCAATATGTAATAGGAAAAAGATAGCAACAATCTATTTAGAGCTGTCAATTAAATTTAGATAGATTTCAAAGAAACCATAGACAATTTTAGACGGCATGTACGGAGGTGCCTCCTAAACACTGCATTTTATCACGTTCAATAAGGTCACAAATTGAACGCAAGTTTCTAAATGTCAAATAATATGACAGTCATCCTTTTTGTATTCATATTGAGAGAAAGAGATGGACAAAGCTTAAATTTAAACTTAGCATGTGTTCTCCAGAATTAGGACCTTTTTTTGGAACCTATTACCCGTCGCTTGCTAGCGACACCCGCGGCACTGGGAATTACTAATAAAACTCCCCGGTAACTCCACTGCCCTTTTGAGGGGTATCCTCTGCCGAAGCAATTTTACGAGCCCACCCCCAGAGGAAATAGATTCCTACACCAGGTACTAGATACCTTCATCGGGTATACGTGCCACCGGTTCCAAATCTATCTACTATCAAAAGCATACCTAAAATGACTTTCAGCCACGTGCATAAAGATGTATGCAGTTTTGATATCTCGTGTGCCTTATTCTCTTTGCAATAAGAGTCATTGGCCGTCAAAGTGTGTACATCTTTCAACGTGACTGAACTATCACAATAAAACGAGCAATGGCAATTGCAAAATAATTCTTATTTCCGAGCAATAAGGTCTATCCAATTCTTTTTATCTCCAGAAACACCGCAAAGACGTATCGAACTTCGACAAGCAGTTCACGCAGGAGAAGACGGAGCTGACGCCTACAGACAAGCTGTTCATGATGAATCTGGACCAGACTGAGTTCATGGGCTTCTCTTTCCTCAACCCCGAATATGTGCAGCACGTTTGAACGCACTGGTAAGATATATTTTAATATTTTCTTCCTATACAAGGTGTTATAAAAAGGTGTAGTCATATTTTAAGGGCTTATTCTACCCATCAATACAAACAACTTTTACTATGAGAAATCAGCTGTTCCATACATTGCGTCGAGTAAGTACATTGACCTTACTATGGAACAGCTGATTTCTTTCTCGCGATTTCGTAGTTGTCCTCATAGTAAAAGTTGCTTGTATTGATGGGTACAATAAGCCCTTAAAATATGACTACCTAGACTTTTTTATAACAACTTGTATAGAGAGTTTGTCATTTACTTGTATTAAAAACTTTGAAACGGCCGAGACACATACATTAAAAGGCGATGACAAAGACGAAATTATTATTAATTTTAAACTATAAAAAAGCCCTAACTAACAGTTCCATCGTTATCAACACCGTACTGGTTACTACGTAGGGAACAAGTTTTGACCAAAACAGTTTAAGAAGAAAAGCTTTCAAATCCAGACCCATTTTCAAGATTCACTCCTCAGTCAATTGGTTTATTTTTTTCCAATAGAAAGCTAGGCGCTCAAAACTGTTACCTACAAACATTCTTAATTTAAATTCCTTTTCTCGTATCGTATCGTAAAATCGTGGTAAATGAACTCCGATTTCAGGCCTCATTCACCACAATTATTGAATTTTGGCGATAAAAGACAATTGACTACATTTTTAAGTCCAATTATGACACATTTTAGGCAAAGTCTACTTTTAGATGATTGGTATCACGATAAAATTTATGAATAACATTGAGATGAGAAAACGTTCGCTTGAATTGATATCGTATCTTATTATTGAATTGAATTGGTATAAAAGCGAAAAAAAGAAAATAACATTATATTCACAGACAAACAACAAACGTGAGTGAATGACTGACGACCGGCTGGCCGAGTGGTCTGTACCTCTTCCTCTTACCCCTTATAAGCTACTCGGTTCTCGGTCAGGGTTCCGAATCGTCACGGAAAGTGTTAATTTGAACTTAACTTTAGAAACTTAATTTAAGCAGTGCCAATCTTTACTGATAAGGCGAGCATACACTTAGCTAGCAATTTTACACTTAGCTTTGCTATATTATACCTACAATCTCATGTAAAGAAGGTTTCACGAAAGTAATGGCAAATTTATCGCCTTGTTCTTTGGAACAAAATAAATTGAAAAATGGGTGTGATATGAAATATAAGTAGATTACACATATTATAGGTACTGTCAAACTGGTAACTTCTCTTATCCAGCAACAATAATAAGAATAGAAGACATACAGTGCCAAAGTTCTGTTCGATTAAAGATAATATGTGTTTGTCTAATTGCTTAGACAAATAGTATGATGTGACTGTAGCTATGGAGTGGTGCTATGCTAATTCGAAAATTAATTATTGCGCTTAAGATATAGGTAGACATAGACAGATTAATGAGTGAAATCATCAGACGTTTATTAACTTCGAACAAGTACAGTATGAGGTTTTTTAAAAAGCGGTATAAAAATGACGACTGCATCAAATGGTCCACATTTAAAAAGTCCACATTCCACAGTATCAGAATGCTCACTTTAAAATTTAAAGCACTTTTAAAAACATTTCGCCTAATAATGTATGTCTACAAAATATGTATCGATTAACTGTCATCTAACTTGATATTTTCTAAAAGTCATTCGATCGTTTTCTAATTGATATGAAATGATATAAATGTATTTCTTTTTTTCTTTCTTAAATGAAATAAAGAAAGAGAACTTAATTTAAGTTAGTAATTAAAATGTAATAAAACTAGAAAAATTTCACGTCCTGAGGCAGGAATCGAACCCGCGACCTTTCGCAATCCGGGCGATTGCTCTGACCACTGAGCCACCCAGGACTTGGGATATCCCTGTGAAATTCTTCTAGTCTATCTGTATTTGCGTTTATGAGCTAACGTCCACCCTACAATGTCGAAATATTCTATTTCAACATCCGAAACGAGTATTTTTACAAATACCGACGATTCGGTTAAGTTAATTTAAGTTTTTGAAAATGTAATGTGAGGAGCTCTGGTTTCGATTACGAAAACAAAGCAGCTTTCTCCATGGTCGGTCCCGGGATGGGTCAATGAAGTCTTTAATTTCGAGCTCGTCAAAGCAAGTTAAGCCGTAGGTCCCGGTTGTTACTGCATCCGCTTTAAAGCCAGCGTGGTGGTGTTATGGCCCAATCTCCTCATGTGTTTCTCACATCTAGGAAGGCCTGTGCCCAGCAGTGGGACGTATATAGGCTGATGATGATGATGAAATAAAATGTATTCTATAGCCTTATCGCATATCTATCTATATCACTACAACCTAAGCAGCATTGCAGTATCATAGCTGTATGAAATTAAAACGAGATTCGCGAGTGGTCTCACTGCTGCTCACCTTGTTCACATAACCGAAGACGTTGGAGTAGAAAGCAAAGTAGTTTTTTATGATGTACAGCTAACCCTGCAGCAACAGGTCACCCACTAATGCGCAAGAGTAATCTGGAAATAAAAGACAAATAATTCCAACAAAGCAATAATTTCATCATATTACTTATGTCCTCCTACCTACCTAAATAGCGAAAACAAAGCAGCACTTTACTGCTTCAGAGTTAAACAGTGCAGTAAAGTTGCATGAAAATCCATTACTGCATTGTTGCATTGTTTTCGCCATAAAGCCACAAATCCCAGGTGACTGTCTAATCGCAGGCTTTATCTTAAAAATCATAGCTAACTAAATTTACACCAGCCAATCAGCGCTATTCCGACCACATAACAGGCCAATCGTAGGCTACAAGCATAACCAACTAGTTTTCTACCAGCCAATCAGCGCTATTTTTATTCCCGGGAACAATGGCAAAAAAAATATTCTAAATAAATTGTTTCAACTTTATTTGACTGCAGTTCTTTATTCGGTAGTTGGAAGAAAAGCAGATTATGAACCTCGCAAAAGTGACGTTTATAATTGCACTCTTGTTTTAAGTCACTTTGCTCGATGCAACAATTTACTATAATTTCCTTTTTTGTGTGTAAGTATTGTTACAGTGTTTTGTTTGTATATTACAGGGTTGAACCACTCTTCTACCGCTATAGAAGCTGACTTAGTACTGGTCGTCGCCTCAGCAGGCCTCCACTGTCGACTGTCCCTGTCACTCTCGCGGCGCCAGACCTTCGCTATCCCGCTCATCTCGAATCTAAGCTATCTTACTGGAACTATCTCTCATCTTTTCTCGAGGGGAATCGAAGAGCATAACACCAAAATTAGCGAAGAATATGAATTACAAACAATATCGTAAGATTTTTGTATTGCTCGTTCCCTGTTTATCATTATATCGTTTTAAGTGTTATCTATTCTCATATCCATCCAATACGACATGACTCATATTAATTTAAGCTCTCATTAATATTTATCGCAATAATTTCTTTATTTACGTGCAATATCTTAATAGTTATACTTAGATGTTTCAACGAATTATCGCGAAGCAATAATAAAGTAGATTCGTTATTTTAAGTTGCGGCTCCCCGTGTTTCTAGTATGACATTACTTTTAATTATATTTAATGATTTGAATACACTACGTATATGTTCGGGCTTTGTTCGCGGTTAGAATCTCGTGTGTAAGTGTCATGAATATATCATAATATTGGGGCCATTGATAAACGTAGTGAATACTTTTGACACAATTAGTCGTTGGTTTAGTCTGTGGGCTTATCGACAGGTCAATAGCTTTTACAGGGGAGAGAAGATTGTCTGATAATTACTTTGTGTCAAAAAATTACGACAGAAGCGCGTGGAATTTTGTTTAAATTTTGATACTTATGCCATTGCATTTGGGTCCTATTTTTCAAAATTAGATACTGCTTGCACGCTTTATTATCTACTTGACCCCTTTTGTCTTGTTCTGAAACTATAGCGTGTGAAGGCAAATTAAAATTGCTCCATTTTGAATCTTATTCTCTATTCGAAAACTAAGTAACTTATTAACAAGTGCAATGTGTGTGTGACCATACACCATATTTATTATTGTATGACATTCTCCTCCCCCCTGATACAAGAAGGTTGTGTGTCTAAGATTTTGTGATAAATAAGGCACGTTTCGTTGTTTTTTCTTGACTATCACATATCAATAATTGTAAATAGAATAAATCTCAATGTCGTGTCGTGTGGATGGCGCCATGTGTAATGTTTCGATTACTTCTGATGTTTTCTACAAAGCTTAAAGTTTCAATATTATTTCTAAGACTCATTTATGAAGCTCATTTTTAATAAGAATCTCGCGTAGTTAGTAAAATACTTTTTTTTATTGTTGACATTGGCCAATGCAGGCTTTTGCAGATGACTGACGAATGGAAGTAGGATATATTCAACGCCATGTCCCATTAAAATAAGAATGCTTTCTGCGAAGTTATCTGTGTAGCGAAAAACGGTCGTCTGCGTAAGGCCTTAGGGTTTAAAGTTCTATCCCCTGATAGGCCAAGTATTTATTTATGTATTGAAGCTACATTAAGTTTTCATTGTCTATTGTCTATTGTTGAGTTGTATCGTTACCTATTTGAAAATAGATTCGCTCTATCGTGATTGCATTTTGTGATGTATGATCTAATCATGTTGTTGTGTGAGCTTGTTTACATGTGTTAGTGCACTCTGAACGTATGTGTATGTTGTGTGCATGTGTGTGTGACTTCGTTCTAATTCAGCCGCGTTGTGGTTGTAGGTTGGTGTCGATTTTAAGGTTTTACTCATTTTTACTGCCATATGGATACAATAATGTTTAGTATTCAAGCAAAGTATAAAACTATGCTTTTATTGTTTTAACTCTGCGTTTTAAACATAAATGTATTTATTGTATGTACTTCTACCTGTCGTTTTGTTTTGAAATCATAGACAGCGACACCAACTTTTTAAAAAACCACAACAGCAACCGGCTGTCAATAATTTATCTACTAAAATAGCCTTACTAACTTAATATTATTAATCGTTAATAAAATACATTTAAAAGTCGTTTAACACTCTTGCTAGATTAAATAAATGTGAATTTAAATGAGGAAGCATTCGATTCTAAAATGAATTGTACTAAATGACAAATTTTAGGTGTTTTTCTTTAAGTCTATTCTAAGCGGAGCGTGAAATAAGCTGCTCTTGGTAACGTTAACGTTTGAATATTCTTAGATTAAGTTAATTTCGACTCGATCTCCGTTTACAGTCGTGTGTACCTAGTATTCCCAGTGTTTATTATAAAAAAAAACATTTATTAGATTTTAGGCATAATTTGATTCGTTATTACATTTAAGTAATAGGTCTAATCTAAGTTAAGATTATTGCGCTGGCCCGTTTTCATTACTTGGTCTAATTTTTCATATTTCTCAATTTGGCACACAATATTTACCACTATAAGGTAGCAATAGTAATAATATTTTACTACGTTCCATGAAATCAGCGTCCTTCCGTAAAGGATTTATTTATCAAAGTATATAAACTGAACAGAAATGAAAAATCAATATTTTTAGAAGCAGATTGATTGATTTTAGAGACAATTACTCTCTGATTTAAGATCAAATAAATAAAATAAGTTAGTATCGCGTATTGGACGACATAAAAGTCGCAAATGGAATATAATAAATCATTGTTGTAAAAAAATCCATAATAAATTTGTTCCCTTTGCCGAATATCACAAATCCTTTCTTTGTTTATTCTCCCTATAAAGGGAAGGCAAAGGGAACTAATACCCATACAGCCATGTCTTTAGTATTTCTTTATTTCTTCATTTATTGCATTGAAATGCTGGTGTTACATATTTCAATACATTATATAAGTATTTGATGCAAAATATATGATGACAGTCTCCATAATATGATGCTACTTGATGAGGTGGATAACCACAAAAAAGTTCTCATCGTCTTTCACACCATAATCACTTTTATTCTAATAATATTTTAGTTGTACGTCAACAAAAACACTTGTTTTATAAAACTACACCACTTTTATACTTCACACAAAAGATCGCTCCGACACAATTTTTAATAATTGTAATAATAATCTTCACTGACACCACCAAATCCCGCCAAACACTCGCAAAAACCTTTATAACACAGTCCCCACCTACGGTCCAAAATGCTCAGATAGCGCGCTTACAAACAAACGGAAATGAATGCGCTAAAGAGTGGTCCGAATCCATTTCACGCTTTTTTTTCGCTTTAAAAAGCACCAAATTCAATTCGGTCAAGCCGTTTGACAGTTCTGTACTTTGGTAATGTTTTGCATTTTGGAGCATAAGGTATATTTGTAAAGGTTTTGGTCAGAAAACGAACTGAAGTAACTAAGTATTTTCTTTCCTATGCCACACCACGTGGCTTTTTATATTAAATAAAAATTAAATTGTTTCTCAGACAAAACGGGCCAGAAGTAGTTTATAGGTTTAATTCAGCTGGAGAGGGAGTCAATGTAGCGACCGCCTCAGGCGTCAAGTCCCCCGCGCACACTCCTCGGCGTTCCACACACGTATTACGAAAAATAACCTTAAAAAGTAAGAAAAAGGTCTTAAAATAATTAACAATATGAACCTTATTTACCTACTTTTTAAAAATTACGATGGCGTTGGAATAATAACGCCTAGAATGAGTTTCAAATTAAACGTAGGTAGGTACTGTCAAAAGGGAAGCCATAAAACCGATTTTTAAATAAATGATAAATCGATTCGTTAAAAGCACAGAACGATACAAATAATTTTAGTAGTTGTATGGCAACTCCCCAAAAACGTCTGGGACTGTTTTTTACTCATATATGAAATGATTTAATAGCGACAGTAATATCCATACATTTTTTTAGGTTTTAAAATGTATACGGCTTAATAGCAATTTACAAAACTGAATAACTTATTAAAATGTCCAATTACGGTTATGCTGGCAGCAAAAGATCACTGTTATTTAAAAGTACCTAAATTGTTTCGTCTCGAACGCACGTGAATTCGGCAAAATTAAACTTTATGTTCTGACATTAAGAGCTTAAATACGCGCCGTCGTGGTATACTTAAAAACTGTTAAGTCTATAAATATTAACAGGTAAAAGTTAATATGCTATACAAAATTAACCCATTGTTAATTGAAATAAAGTTCTTTTTAAAAAATGATCAAAAATTCATTTCAAAATGGCGCCAACAGTGAATACAGGAAGGAAGGGTCCTCCAAACTCAAAGCCACGTCAATAGTATTACTTTGAAAGCCAATCGCCTTTATAGGCGATACTAAATGACAGTATGACGTCATACACAATACCAATGTTGAAACCAATGCTGATAGCCCCGCTTATTATTTCGCAATTATTGAATCTCAATACGTATATAACATACCTAATATTTTGAAAATTTTAACTAAAAAGAAATATAGATAAGCTAACATTTCTATTGCATGAAATATTATCAATCGATATCCATAGATCTAAGTGTACAAAATATATTTATTTCACTAAATAGTAACCATACTAGTATCTGCTAGCTTATGCCTTGAACTCCTTAATTTAACTATGACTTGGTCAGTTTAGAAGTTTAAAAAACTTTTAGCTTATTTAATTAAACCATTTTAATCATGTTACTATTAAGATCTCACTTGTAAATAAGCATCGCTACTGGTCATTAAAGTATTAAAAATAGTATTGCGATATATGCATTGAGCTTGTTATTAATCGGCTTGAGTGCTTGCCCTAATAGCGACGTTATCTGCAATTATGAGACACTGCAATGAGTTATCCATGATATTAAAATAGGTATTTGTTTAATGAGTTACTTCATAATGTCTCTCGATATTATTTAGCATAGATTATAAAGTGTTAGCTATAGGCCATAGATTGCTCTTCCTTAGTCATGGTTTTCTTAGAAAAAGTTTTGCTAAAAGTTAAGGCGTGTGTACAAGCGAGTCGTTGAATCAATATACATTGATCAATATAAAAATGGTTTTGAAAAGTCGTTTCGTGAACGAGTGACACTGTGAAGCGAATTGTAATCGTTAGAGAAATCAGTTACTCGAATAAATTGTGTACAGTCGACAGCACATCAATAGTAACAGTTTGATCTAAGACCGCCCTTACTGCGTTCGTAATAGAGGCGGCTTTCGTAGTGCAACTGTCACATTTGATGTGCTGTCGTTTGTACTAAAAATATTTCTATTCAAATTATAATATTAAAATTACTATCGAGTTTAGCGTTGTTGTATCCTAGTTGAATAGTTTGCGTAGCGATGTTTATAAATTACGACGTTTACAATTTGCATAATTATTAATGATATTATACTTAATTATTATCTAAAATAAGGTTAAATTTTGCAATCGCCGCGCAGTGTCACTACTGGAGGAACTGGTGGAGAACTTGTTTGGAAATTAAAGGTTAATGACGGTACATCCTGTTTACGCGTCGGTTTTTGAACCAGGAGACGTTGTGCGACGACGTACGGAAATAGTCTACTAAAATTTTATTTTCTTGTATAAAAATTTCTGAACGCCTATTTTTCCAGTAATTTATTTTACCGTACTACTAATTTCATAGATTCACATTTTACCTCTCGCAAAACTTCTCATTCGCATAATTACCGGTTAGTGATTTTTAACGGAAGAAAATTTTTGAATATATTTTTTTCTAGATCTCTAATTTTCCTATACTATTTTCCATACATGTTATTCAAATTACATATAGTCTAATAGAACGGGAAGGAGAGCAATAGGCATACTACATACATATATACTGGTAGAAGTATTACATAGACACAATATGCTGTTTTATTCCCCTGAAAATGTTCATGGAAATAAGTGGCCATGCTTTAACGCGGGTAAGAAAATTTGCGAATGTTATAATTTTCTATTGAGAATATAATCTATTAGAAAACACCTGATTAGCAAAAAATGTGTATGAGAAATTTTGCAACACTTCAAATGTACGCATACGAAATTATCCGCATGGTTAAATAAATTGCTGGAAAAATAAGCGTTCGGAATTTTTTCTACGAGAAAATAAAAATATCGGGAAATCCATCTAACAAATCGCGTCGTCTTCTCGCGTAAAAAGACCCAAAGAAACGGTATGCAGACTCGTTGTAGAAGTGCAACGTTCTTTGATGCGGGCTCGCGGCGTGTCCGCTATGACGTCAGACTCTGCCTTGCGAGCCACAAGCCACAGCTACTGCCGCCTTAGCGGCTACAACGCGGCCCAACTCAAAGTACCCGCACAGTAAAGCTTAGTTATTCACTCAAGCATAGGCCTAAATCACCCTTAGATTAAGCCCGTAGTTGATACAGGTCTTAGTATACTTTTTATTGATTGTAATATTTTACTAATGAATATTTGACGTGTTTAAAGTTTCGCAGCGGCTAGCGTCGCTGGATGCACCATCACCTGTGCCAAAATATATTTGTAAATATTTTTCCATATAAATAATTAGTCGTATTCTATTGAATATAATTACTATGATAATTGATATATATCTTATGTAGTTGCCAGCATTGTATTGTAATTTTATATATTACTGGTTTTATGGAAAATATGTTACTAAGTGCCATTTATGAAATAAACCTCGTTAATCATTTACCCACTTACGCAAAAAATAATTGTAGAGAATACATGATATCAAAATGCCTATAAATTCATCTAAACCAGTAATATGTAGGATAAATTATTTAAAACATTCAAAAAAATAACTTTATTAGCACTTATTTCCTTTATCTAACCTTCAACTGCCTACATTTAATTAACACATATGTATTTATATTACTTATTGCAATATACCTGCTGGTTTATGAACTGTAAGACACAACACCAAAATATTTTTCGATGTATAATTAATTATTGTTAAATATAAAACATTTGGAATGCGCATTTAAGTTTAGCAAGAAATGTAATTAAGAATGTTTTCTAAAGCCCGAAACTCACGCGAAAATACCTGCAAAGAATCGTAGAAAATAGACTTGTGAAGGCTTTAAGCAGTATTGCCTTTGGGTAGTAATTGGCCAGATCAAGTCTAATAAGAATGTATGTGATCCTGTCTGATCTGAATGAAACTGTAATACCAACATCTTTATTTTTAATTTTAATCTAAGTTAGTATTTTAAATCAAAACAACTCATCGAAGAGTCAATCTCTTATCTCATAGATCATATAATATTTTAGGTTACCATTGCCTTTGACACGTATTTTTAAAGTATACAATACAAAATACCCTAACTCTATAAGAAAATGAATAAAAGACAAGCGTACATACACAGTGTGTCGGGAAATGTCGTAAAACGCATACACGTCACACATTTTATGGAATTCCATGAAAAAGAGAGAGAATCCTTTGCGTTCCAACGGTTTTATTGTCGTTAAAGTTTCAATTCGAACTTTTTAACGAAAGCTGTCTGTATTCGATTTTATATTGGTTTTACAAACTTTACTCGGTCGCAATATCTGACGTGTGTGGTTTACCTTACTCAACATACCGAACTCATTTTCAACTTATTGTTAATCATTTTAACCCACCATTTACCTAAGAGACCTTAGCTAGACAAAGTTGACTCAACTATGTAAATTTAGATTATTTTTGAAGGAGCAATGTTTCCTGTCGTATTCCGGCTGTTCTTGCTTTGTTGCAACTGCCTGTGATATAATCATCATTTCACGAACTACGTAGAAGGGGTTCTAATGTAACTGTAAGTCAACGCCGTGTATGATTCTACCAATTTTATACATTATATTCTCACTCATAATGTCTTGTAAAATTTCATTGAACTGTGACAGCTACATTGTAATGTGCCAAAATATTTTACACATATATCTTGTAACACTTAAGTAATAGAAACCCTTCGTCGTATCGTATATTTAACATTCAAAGTGCACTTTCAATCGATTTATCTGTCGCCTCTTAACTAGATTATAATCGATTTTGAATTTTAACCAATACGATTGTGTGTGGAAATTTTAGAGAACAAACGCTTTTTATTATATCGACGGTTAAAATCTCCGCACACAATGTTACTTACGAGATTTTATTGCATATTATTATAGGGTAGTAGGTACAGTATTTCGATTTGTAGTAATACATTCGTAATTTTTCAAAAATATGTAAAATTGACGTTTTCGATTTTGGATTGTGTCTGCGCTCGTCTCGGACGTTCCGGCACGAGCGGTTTTCTTGAATGTTAAAGTCGATTGTCCTCAACAATATAAATTTCTAATCCATTAGATTTCCGTGTGTTTCATTTGACATCACTTCACCTTATTTATTAAAAGAAAATCTAAGCATCTCATCGGTGTTTTATTAATATCAATTCCTATATACAAGTACCAATAAAAAAACAAATTACAAAAATTTTAAGTCGACTTCATAATTTGATATCCTTTTCCCCTCGCATCACCTGACTTAACATTTGATTACAGAGGGCAGCATATGGGTTCAATTCCACTATCTGAAAAGAAATGCATTTATCTATAATTCAGTAGGAAGGAAAATTAAGCTGCCATAATTGTAATTATTTTACGAGAAAAGTGGCAAACAAGCGTACGGTCACGCATTGCCTACATTGTCAAAATTAAGAGAAAGCGTAATTTTGACAGCTTACGAGACAAGTCCCCCTGCCCCCAGTCTAAATATGGGCCCTAATTCTGGAGTCACACTAAAGCTAAATTTAGGTACAGTGCATCTCTTTCTCTCAATATGAATATAAAAAGGATGGCTGTCATCTAATTTGAGATTTATAAACGTGTGTTCAATTTTCGACTTTATTGAACATGATAAAGTGCAGTGTTTAGAAAGCACCTCCGTACATGCCGTCTAAAATTGTTAATGGTTTCTTTAAAATATATCTAAAAGTTGACAGCTCTACTAAAATTCTTGCTATCTATCTTTCCTATACATTTTTTTGTACAACTAGATGACAAACAAGCGAACAGCCCTCCAGATGATAAGTGGTAACCGCCGCCTATAGACACCTGCAATAACAAGAAAAAAATCACTTGGTATTGCAGGTGCGTTATCATCCTGAAGCCTAAGATGAAATGGCTTCTATGCCCAGAGGGCCTAGACAAAATACCCTTTGACAATCGCTTTCGCTAAATGAAAAATGTATGGGATTTGACATGTATGATCGAAAGTCGTTCGATGTCTTTTGTCAAATCCCATACATTTCCGCTTAGCGATTATCGAAAGGGATCTTGTCTAGGCTCTCAGTAATTTCACTGCGAGATATTGCCAGTAAGAGATATAGGTACCTATTGTACTTCAATTTTTAGAGTTTCTTCAGCATTGCAGTTGAAGAATAGAAGGCCCAGTGTCGAACTAACCTGTTTCTTAGCAAAGCCACTGCCTAGTTTGGCTGCTTGGGTGAAAGCTGCGCGCGCTTCGTCGTCCGAGCCACGTTTGCGCAGCAACACCCCGCGTTGACAGAGCGCGAGAGCACGCGCCCGTGAAGTCTGTTCTTCTGTCAACTTCATCGCGACGTCTAGATCTGCCATTGCATCTGTTTGGAAATGGCATAGGTATACAACACTAACAGGATACAACAACGCTAAACTCGATAGTAATTTTAATATTATAATTTGAATATAAATAATTTTAGTACCTACGCACGAAGCACATCAAGTCGCACACCCGCTAAAAAACTGTCATACCTAACACAAAAAGGGCAAATTCTGTTTTTTGCGGTAAGACATGTATTTTTCTTATTACTATCTAGGTACTGTAAAAACGCCATAAAGTAAGTTCTTTTGTAATACTACTTTGAGTTTATATCTATTATCATTATTATTACTGTAAAATACAATCACATATTCACAAAAACTTTTAAGTTCATTTACTCAATTCTTGATTTTGAGTCTTGTGAGTTTTTAGCAGGTGTGCGAAGTGTAAAAGTTGCTCTACGAAAGGCCGCCTCTATTACGAATGTAATAAGGCCGGTCTCAGTTACGCTTGATGTGCTATCGACTGTACTTAAATAACTACGTTGTTACGGTTCAATTTTCAACAGCACGCTACCATTGAACACATTTTTTATACGGGTCAGGCTACTAGTGGCGAACCCGAGAAGGAACCTAGGCTAAAGTCTGTATTTGAATGTGAGAAACACATGAGGAGTTTAGGCCATAGGTACATAACACTACCACGCTGGCTCAATGCGGTCCCATAAAGCAGATTTATATGCGCATAAATATATCTACAGAAAGTTGCCACGTAACATATTACACGCCAATAAATGTACCTAAAAAAATATATAGAGTTTAGGGAACATGATTACCAGCCATTAGAAAAGAAGGTAAAATCACTTACTAACTTGCTGATGATTGTACGGTCAGCAAAGAAAGCGGATCGAAACATCAGAGTTTATAAAACGTCAGAGATCTATCAAATTGATAAAAAAAAATGTGAATAATGAAATTAATAAATAAATAAATATAATGATTGACTAAAGAAGAAATAATAATAAACATGACATCAACCCGTTAAGGGGCTACCTCGTGCACACTAGCGACACCAATTGATTGTTATTAATTATGGTGAATTTAGAAAATAATCAACAAAAACGCTTTTGAGAATTGCTAAAGAACGGTATTTGTAATTTTCAAAGATGTATCTTGTATAAAGTGTCTACCTTTAAGTAACCAAATTTTTTATTATTGTTAAAAGTGGCCACTTTCGGCAATAATGAAAAAATAGGTTACATGTAGAGGAATATCTTATACCGAGCACATCTCAAAAAATTACAAATACTATTCTTTAGTCATTCACTAAAGCGTTTTTGTTTATTATGTTCTATATTCACCACAATTAATATAAATCAAGTGGTGTCGCTAGTTCCGACGAGGTATCGCCTTAATTTAATTTCAGACTTGTGGAACATGCTGTATTACGGAGAAATTTTAGGTGGTAGGTACAGAAGTAGAGCCATAATAATATATGTCACACCAGTTGCGCTCGTACAATAATGGTAACTATAACTACTATAGGTACAGGGTGTAAGGGAAACGGTCACGAAAACGAAAGCAGAATGGAAAGCCTCAATCACAACAGTGATTACATTTAACATTGTTTGAATAAAAGTAACATAAGTTCAAAGTCATGCCTACCTTAGATCAGCCGTACCCAATTTTGATTTTTTCTCGTCAATATCGATGTATCGCTCACGCCGCCATTACGATTTGACTGAGGTGGCGATCACACGACTTGTTAAAAAAATCTTTTAATGGCGAAGATGAAATCAGGTGTTCGATACAAACAGGTCGTGTAGGTAGAGGTATTACAATACTTTAATCAGTTGTTCCAAGTGATTTTTTTTCACAGTTGGTTTCGTCTCATCTTGGTTTAATGCACCGCGATAAACGTGCCAGGAATGGAATTTCCGATATTCGCCTGTTTTCCAACAGTTGTGAATAAGGGGGCAGCACTGCCACTGCCATCGGTATAAACGCAACATTTGGTATCATCATTAGCCGATATATGTCCCACTGCTGGGCGCAGGCCTTCCTACATGGGAGAAACACATGAGGAGTTTGGGCCATAACACCACCACGCTGGCCCAATGCGGGTTGGTGGGTTAAAGCGCTTGCAGTAACAACCGGGACCAACGGCTTAACGTGCCTTTCGAAGCACGGAGGAGCTCGAGGTTATAAATTTGATTGACCCATCGCGGGACCGACCATGGCGAAAGTTGCTTTGTTTTCGTTATCGAAACCAGAGCGCTCAAATCACAACGCCACCGAGCTCCTCTTTGATATGACATGGTACAATAGTGTTAATGTACTTTTGTGTGCGATCGTACCGAATATTTACTACCTACGACTCACCATCGTCTCTCTCCATTAGCCGCAGCAGCTGTGCGCGGTCGTTGTACGCGGCGGCGCGGTCCGGGGCCACCTCTATACCCTCATTAATGAACTTCAAGGCCTCCTCGAGCTTACCAGCCTCCGCCAACTGAACGCCTTGAGAGCAAAGCGACGAAGACTGCTTGTGAGCGTCCGTTGTGGGTTCTGAAATGTAACCGGGAAATTTATTACATACTGGATAAGTTTACTACACTAGTGTCCCTTTTAGTGCCTCGTTTATTTGTCGCACTTCCAGAACTTAGAATTCTTTGCCAGCATATGTGGTCCCTTCTTCCTAAAACATGGGGTCCTTCAAGAGAGGCGTGGAAACGCACCTTTTGGGCCGGCAAGGTGGAGGCGGCTGGTGCAATGTCTATTCTGCACTAGCTGTCTTCGCATATGGACTCTCCTTACCGCTTCACATCAGGTGGTGTTGGATCAATTTGCCGTGCTTTATATAAAAAAAAACGATTCCATAAGCTTAGGTGGCTCTTAACACTTTCTATCTCCTTTAGATAAACTGAGATAAAAACGCTAAGCAAATATTAGTGAAAACGGGCATAGAAGTGATTTAGATTGCGTTCAAATGTCAAATTGTACCAAAACGACAGCAGCGCCTCCGTTGTGAAGTAATGGAACTACTTTTTAAATATGGATTTGATAGCTGAACGAAATCAAGACGAGTCGTTGTTTCGATTGAAACTAATAGTAGGGGTAAAGTGGTATCTGTAAGTTGGTAATAAGTACACTTACATAACTAGGTGTGTAGTTTCGTTGTAGGTAGGTATACCTACCAGAGTCCTGCTACCGGTGCTAAATCTGAGTTTTGTTTATGGTTCTTATTGACAAAACTGGATAAAGCTACACCCAAAACGTACCTTTCACAATTATTATAATCGTGAAACGTAAAAGAGGATTTAACTTTTTGATGCTTTGGTCAATCGTGTCTGGAATCTGATGCTTGATGGTTAATTGAATGCTTGGTAGGAATTATCTGTAAATATTTAGGTCTTCTCGCCTGTGGCAGACCACGTCACTCCAAGAATCGTGATCGTCGAAATGAATGGACCAAGTCCCGGATTTCTAGCATACATATTTACCTACTTTTAATAATAATAATAATAATAAGTGCAGACAATAAATGAGGTGGATTAAATAATCGCAAATGACCCAGATGGTAGAGTAATAAATGTTATTGAAGTTTTAGGTATAGACGTAGATATGTTAGAAATCCGAGACTTGGTCGCTTCATCTTGACAATCACCAAGAATCCGTCCAAGATGGACAGAAGGTAGAATTGATTGCACAATTCTGTCAATTCTTAAATTGTTTGTTATCCCATATTCTGTGGAATCTGTGCCATAACCACAGAGGAAACAATAATAGGTTCTAAAGGTCGTTAAATTAGGTATATGGATACCTACCTGCTAAGTAAAATACGCAACTTACCTTCTTCCTGTTCAAAACTGTCACCGTTGTCGACAACGTCGCCTATCGTCGCTGTAGGATCAAAAATACTCCTCAACACAGCCTTATCCCTTTCGCTCAAATGTTCTAAAGCGGCCATAGCGATCAAAACACCACTGACTTGTATCGTGTCGAGGTATGTTATAAGCTAAACTCGAATGTTTAATTATTCAAAACTAGTCTTGACTACGCGTGTGTCATTGCATCCCAGCGAGTTGCCCCAATATTTGAGTCAAGGTACTTTAAGATAAAGATATAAAGGCGAATGTAGGCTTACCTATTGATACCAATGTTGGATCAAATATGCAAAATAATAGAGGAACCGGTTGGCTGTGAATAAAATGTATTGAAACGAATTGATTTTACCTAGATATATAAATATTACCAATATTTTTATACCATAAGTTAATGTGGAAATACCACCATGTGTTACCATGTTTTTTGTAAATAAATGATTTGATTTTGATTTGATTGGAATACCAAAGCTTAAATTAGTATTTTTATTATTAATAATTAATTTATTATTCGACCATGATATTCACATCCAATAGAATATTAAATTCACAGGTGAGAGACAGTTAAGTGGAAGTAATCATGCCGACAATCTTTACATTTTTATAAAGATTTTACGATCTTTAGATAAAAATCTTCCATAAACGTTCTATGCCACTATGTTATTTAGTTATTGACCTAATTAATAATAACGACATATGCATAAAAGTTAAAATAGCTAATCATAAAATTTGATTAGATGATAATATAATTGGAACAGACAGGAAATAGTTGTAGCTATTTCCTGTTTGTTAAACCCAACAGTTGCAAAAATCTCTATGTAGCGATGTGGAACACTTGTACGGCAATATACAGTACCCAATAACTTGTCATCACTTTAGAAAATAACATCTATTAAAAAAAATAGCAAGTCTCAATACTTTCTTTAATTATTTAAAGAAATTTAATAAGTTTTTTTTGCGTTTTTGGTCTGCGACTGAAGGAGTGCAGGACTGCAGGCATGTCTGAAAAGATGTAGGTACACATTCAAGGCTTCGAAACGTGTCAATATAGTAAACTCTGTTTCAGTGGTCATAAAGTATTTCAAACTTTTTTTTGAGCCTTAAATATAATACCTACATCTTTTTAGACGCTACAGTCGCGTCTACACAAACATGTGAAAGAAACAATGGATATTTTTAACAAATTTAATAGTGTTTTCGGTTAAAATATGAATTTAAAAACTAAAATACCTATTTCTTACAAATTAACACAGAATTACACATTTGCCGTAGACTATTTGACGATTTTAAGGTCCACTGCGAATAGTGGTGGATTGCTTTCGAAAAAGTATAGAATAATATGTAATGCAGGAGTGAAATAAAGCTTGCATGAACGAAATAGAAAGTATCAGTAATACAAAAATATAATATCTAGATTTTACAATGTAAAACATCATATTCATCATACATCCATAATTTTATCTAACATTTTTTATCAATGATAAACATCAATTTGTCTCAGTAAACCGATGATTGTACATTTGCGTAATTTTAAAGTTAACTAAAGCTGTCCTAAAATAAATAGTATTTACACAAAATCGGTACAGTGACGTGCAGAGATGTAATACTTACACTTTGCTTTGTGCTTTATTCTCTTTGCAGTAAGTCAATGGCTGTGTTTACAAAGTGTAAAGGAAACTTTCTCAGAATCGAAGAGAGATGGAAGTGAAGGTCATCCTGAATACTTTTTGAGAAAAAAAAAGAAAAAAAAAATATTTATAAAAATATCTTAACTAGAAAAATTTCGTGTCCTGAGGCAGGAATCGAAACCGCGACCTTTCGCAATCCGGGCGACTGCTCTGACCACTGAGCCACCCAGGACTTGGGATATCCCTGTGAAATTCTTCTAGTCTATCTGTGTTTGCGTTTATGATCTAACGTCCACCCTACAATGTCGAAATATTCTATTTCAACATCCGAAACGAGTATTTTTACAAATACCTACGATTCGGTTAAGTTGGGGCAGTGCTTTCAAATATTCTTAATTTTAGCATTATTATAAATGTTTGAAAAATTACTTAGTAATTAAAATGTAATAAAACTAGAAAAATTTCACGTCCTGAGGCAGGAATCGAACCCGCGACCTTTCGCAATCACATGATTTGCTCTGACCACTGAGCCACCCAGGACTTGGGATAACCCTGTGAAATTCTTCTACTCTATCTGTATTTGCGTTAAGTATAAGCTAACGTCTACCCTACGATGCTATCAGTGTTAACTGCCTTCGAGAGCATCTCTCATAAACCCGGTATACATAGAGCACGTGTATATGTTGCAGCCGTCTGGAGGACGCCTAGCCCGTTGATTAAACGCCGGCATCCAAAGAAACGGCTCAAGGACAACTAGCCATTGAGCGCAAAGTTTCACCAGATGGCTGAACGTTATGTCAGCGGCCTGGTTAAATTAGCCATTCAATTGGACGTCTAGGCAGGTCGTTTTAATCGAAGAGCTTTTGTGTGACTGTTGGAGTGATTAGTAGGATCAAGGTTTTTTTATATAATTACTTATAACCGACATTGTTTTAAATAACCTTAAACCTCTAACCTCAACCATCACACCATAACTCTTCAGTACCACGATCCGCCTAGGCATCTAATTGAGCGGACTTTCAATACGCCATGTTGTTAAACGTTGAGTGAGTCTAGTTCAATTAACTATCAGCCTTTTAATTGCATGCCGCTGTTTAATCAACGGGTTAGGTATCCATTAAGCGGCGAATTTAACCAGATAGCGTCGACATATACATCTTAGTCTTAGGGCTCATTTTTCAATGCACAGATAAGATTTATCCAGGGAATAACTTTGACAAGTTGACAATAGAAAATCTGTAAAAATTATCTGAGGATTGAAAAATCAGCTCAAGTCAAACAAACCGTCTTTTGTTTTTTGATTAGAGATCACCTTATTGTCTGCGCCTTCATACGTATGAATGTAACATAATAGTTGTTGTGACTTGGTTCTAAAATGTAAAGCTACTTCTGAGTCCGACTGTACCTATCTATTATGTGACAATTAGGGGTTTTCTATGATCCCAATAATTTTAAAGTAGAATGTTCTTAGGTAAGACCTATTATAAATATCCTTAAAATTACGACAAATGTAATAATAACCGATACAATATTCAGAACTAGACAATAATCAAAGTAATAAAATTTTAATTGCTTACATGCAGCTAGAACTACATTAGGCGTCGCACACTTATGAGATGTTATGTTTCACTTGTGTCTGGGGCCTTACCATCATCTTTATAAAAGCGATTTATATTCCGCTCGCTTCAGTTTAAGTTCCTAAACTGCATCGCTGTCATAGTCGTAGATAGCGTTGTAGTACGAATTAACGATTCTACTCAGTTTAGGTCCTAACTGGATCGCGATAAAAGATGGTGGTACGGGTGCAGGTTGAATGCACACTAAACAGACCCGATACGTGTCGCATTAACGCTAATATTCGATGAAGAAGCTTTGTTTAGTAGGTAATGTGTGTAAATCGGGATGACGCGTCCGAAGTATAAGACGTGCCGTGGTTCATACGCCGTCAGACACCAACCTTCGTTGTGAATCTAATAAACAGAACTATTCGTTCCATAAAATATTAAGAGCTTCGACGCGCTTACCCCGGGAAAAGATGTATATTTAACCGCCTCAGTACGGGACAAGAACCACTCACAACTCAACTAAAAATGGGACTAAGCTGTGAGTGAGACAAACGCACTATTTTTGATATTTATAAGTGAAAATAATTGTAACCACACAAGAGCAATGACGGCGCGAGGGCGCCAGAACTTGGCAGAAGGACAGCGCAGAGTTGATGGCGTACTTCTGTGATAATGTGCGTATTAATCAAATGCTTATGCTGATCGTGTGCTGTACGCCCTAGTGTCAGTATTAATCGAATGCAGCTGATCGTGTGCTGTACGCCCTAGTGTCAGTATTAATAGAATGCTTATGTTGATCGTGTGCTGTACGCCCTAGTGTAAGTATTAATCGAATGCAGCTGATCTGTGCTGTACGCCCTAGTGTAAGTATTAATAGAATGCTTATGCTGATCGTGTGCTGTACGCCCTAGTGTAAGTATTAATCGAAAGCTTATGATGATCGTCTGCTGTACGCCCTAGTGTAAGTATTTATCGAATGCTTATGCTGGGGTCCGTTCCGAGCCTACACTCGAGTTGTTTTTTGTCTTGCTCTAAGGTGTGGAACGACACAAGTTGTTTTTATAACCTCAAATTTTGACAAGGAGTTCAATCATTATTTAAAACTAATACGAAGTCTTCCATTATGTATTAAATTTTCTGTATTAAGACTGTATTTCAACTTTTATTCACTTTTATTCAATATAAACTAAAAATAAGAATTGCCTTTTTTGAGATTTGACATCTCTCATCTCATTTGACGGATGGTCACTAATACATATGACGTTTTAAACTTCAGAGTGTTTATTAACCATCAAAATTAATCGCCAAAAAGTTGCAACTCTCCGAGGGTCGGAACGGGGTAGTTGTGACAGCCAAACGTCATGCCGAAAGGCAAGGAACGGCTTTAGAGTAAAAAGTTGTAGGCTTGGAACGCGCCACAGATCGTGTGCTGTACGCCCTAGTGTAATATCAAATAAGTATCAAATCGTTTGAAAACGACAGCACCAGCGCCTCTGTTGTGAATTGTTTGAAACCACTGTTTATATGTATATGGACTCGACAGCTGAAGGCAAACACGATCTAAACGTTTCGATTCGATAGATACACACTATACATATAAGCGTTTAATAAAAAAAAACATAATTTTTTGTGTGAAATAAAATTAGATATCTAGTAATTTTCACATAGGTACTTAAAACGTTCTTATGTAAATTAGTAATTAGCTCGATTTTTTTATCATCCAAATTTTAAAGTAAGATTGCCAATCTTCGTACAGTCGACAGCACATCAAGCGTAACAGTGAGACCTTGAGACCGGCCTTATTCCGTTCGTAATAGAGGCGGCTTTCGTAGTGCAACTTTTACACTTGATGTGCTGTCGTCTGTACATGTCGCACGCGTGCCTAATGTAGTTCTCGTTGCTAAAAGTAAACATTGCATTTTAGTCTTATTATCTCTCAACATTGGCGTAGGGACAAATTTGATCGTTGAACTTATAAACGTTAAAAATAAGCATCTCTACGTCGCGAAATTTATTATTGTTATAAATTTCGTACACGTGGCTTACACGGAGCTAATTCTCTATCTTCAATAACGATCGCAATATATAACTTTTGATATTCAGTCTACGTCCATTGCTAGCCTAGTCTAGGCCCTAGAGTAGACACATAATGGGCCTAATTCTGGTAACACACTTTGATTCTTAATTTAAGTACAGTATATCTCTTTCTCGCAATAAGTCATAGGAAAAAGATAGCAAGAATCTGTTTAGAGCTGTCAATTAAATTTAGATAGATTTCATAGAAACCATAGACAATTTTAGACGGCATGTACGGAGGTGCCTCCTAAACACTGCATTTTAGCACGTTCAGTAAGGTCGAAAATTGAACGCACCTTTCTAAATGTCAATTTATATGACAGCCATCCTTTTCGTATTCGTTTTGAAAGAAAGAAATAGACTAAACTTAAATTTAAACTTAGCATGTGTTCTCCAGAATTAGGGCCAATGTAGTATCAATGGATGCCAAATTGAAAGGCATTGCGATCGCGTCAGGAATTAGGAGAGCAGATTACCTATAACAGGTTAGGCCTTTAAGCCATCTGACACGATCCGTGTTGTTATTAGTTATTTTTACCGTTACGTTAATTTGTTATCAAAGCGATTAGTTCCACAATATTTCCGCTAGAGGCGGTTAAGTCTTCAAGTAAGATTTAGTGAATATAGAGAACACTATTAAATATAACGCTATGTCATGCTACTCTGTAAAGAGATTAGACCTTATTTCGATTTTGTTAGTATATTTGAAGACAAAAAAACATAAAAAAATACATAAACCACAATGCATACAAGGCTTTAGTGATTATTAGTAACGGATTAAAAATAATCACTTTAAAGTTTTTAATTTTAGGATCTTTTCCAATCATTCAAATATTTATAAAAATGAAATTCAGAATATTAAATCATGTAATAGGCATTGTAGTCACCCACATTTTTTGTCAATGTGGTGAGATGTAAAATTATTATTTGACATAAACATTTAACAATATACATAATAATATTCATACACTCACAACAGTTATCTAGTCCAAAGTAAGCATCATTTATAGCTTGTGTTATGGTTACTACATAACGGAGAAATATTAGATATACTAAATAAACATACTTATAACATCCATGACTCCTAAACAAACGCTCGTACTAATCATACAAACATTTGCACCTACTGGGATTCGAACCCGGGACCCCTGACCGAGGGATACAGACCACTCGGGCAGCCGGTCGTCGTAAGCATAATCTCATTACAGAATAACATTAATAGACAGATAATTAATAGAAATTATTTTTTATTATTCGATGTACAAATTAATCATGACAATTTTAAACAAAAAGCCCTAGTAACACAACTAGCAGAAGCAATAAATATGTTAATTGGCACTTAAGTTGTTCATAAAGGCTGATTTACACTTCCCTAAGTACAGTAGCGAGTTAACTTGCGGTCTTGGCGAGTTAAGTTCAAATTCCCGTCCGAACAATGTTAAGAACTTAACTCGCCAAGACCGCAAGTTAACTCGCTACTGTACTTATGCAAGTGTAAATCAGCCTTAAAACATGAACCGATTTATTTACAACACGTGTTTAAATATAAGAATATAAATGACATTATAATCTAATTTATTTTCAGCTAGCTATCGACAACAATATTACTTATCTTATGTCTTGTGCACCACAGTAAAACCTTCTTGGTGATCAGAATAAATTATCTTATAGTTACCTAACAAGAATCCGTGGGTTCATTTTGTCATAACGTAAAAAAAACATTTTCGTCATAAAAGCGCTTATATTGTGAAAGTGACGTATAGGTTTTCCGAGCTGAGGGCCGGCGGGTAGAAAAGAGAAAAATGGCTAATAAGGGGCTAACAGCTATGCGACTGTAATCTGGGGTGAGGTGAGTATTTTTAACCGATTTCAAAATCGGGGTTCTTAATTCGATTGGTAGGTTTTTAATCCAAATTTTTCTCACTATGGTTCTCTCACGAACACCCATTTTGGACAGGCTCGTCCCGAAAATCTGATCCGTCAAGAAGCGCATGTCTTTACATAATTTCATCTGATTGCGGATGCTTATAGTCCGAGCCTGTTTTCTGACAGTTTCGATAATTCGTATATGGACTTTATCGAGATATAGAGTAGACACCCGCAGTACATTGTTGCAGGGTGGTGCTTCTAGTTGCAGTCACACTTATACTCAGGAATTATGTAAAATCAAACAATTCGATCGCACAGACCGCCATATTGCATAACCGCTGAATTTAAAAGCTTATTGAAACTAAATACCTGAATATTTCTGATACCTAATTGGCAAACTATTGCATAGTGAAACAACTTTACGCAAACAAACATAGTTTCCGCATTTCATACTTTTTGTAGATAGGCTTTAATGATACATAAGACTGAGCAAAACACTCGAATTTAAGTTTCAAGTTAAATTAGATTCACCTCTCCCTTTTATTCCAAATTAAAACGAAAAGATATAAATACTACCATAGTTAATATAAATACTGTAAGTACGCATTTTAGTTAGTGTCGATTTCAAGGCACTTTCTATTAGGTACAAAAGCCCATTTCGAAATTATTTTATTTTTCCTTTAATTTATCAAAAGTAAAATTTCTAAAGAATATTTTTTCATTATTAAATTCTTTGCCTTTACAATTTAACTGGAACAAGGGAAATGCATTGAATCTAATTGTTTATTAGTGAATTGAAACTGAAGGCCATTGTCAGTATACCATAGACAGTTAAAAATTAATTGTGCCTGGTATGTCGAACCAGTGTTCTATTATCAACAGCTCATCAAGGATGGATAACTAAAAAAGTAAGTTATTGGATAATGGTCCATATAGTTTAATTTATAAATCACTATATTGCACACACAACAGCACATCAGTGTAACAGTTGAAATAAGAAAGCCGTCTTTATCACGAACGCAGTAAGGGCGGTCTCAATGTTAAACTGTTTGGCTTGACATGCTGTCGACTGAACATAATCATATATGTTACAATGTTGAGTTACAAAGAACAAGGTTTCAGTAGTCGAGAACTCATTACGTAGCTCAAGTGGCAATGAGCTTTATATGAAGTTTATTGAGAATCCAGTACTGCTCTACTTTGAGGTAACTGTAATATTTTGCCTTGTAACGGAGCATTAAAATATCCAATAAACTTTCAGGTGAAGACCATTACCACAGTCATTATAGTCGCTTAACTACTCGGCTGGCACGATTCAGCTTATGAAATATGAATGTATCAAATCTAAGACTCACAGTATAAAAATTGAATTTAGAAATTACAATAACATGTAACTGTAAAAGGCTAAACTATCTCCCGATATTAGGTATCAAAGGAATTACGTTAATCACACTATCTACTCTCTGTATAACGCTCATAGATTGGGTAAGGCTTGTAATATAATGTTTAGTCTATATCACAATCCTCAGAGTTACATTATAAACTTACCCTATAATGGTTTCACACAATCAGACACTTATTTCGATATAACAATGTACAGAAGACAGCACATCAAACGTAACAGTTTTACCTTGACGTCGCCCTTACTGCCCTCGTAATAGAGGCGGCTTTCGCAGTGCAACTGTTACACTTGACGCGCTGTCGTGTACTCACTGATATGTTTATCACAGTTGACTGTTTCAGAATGCTTACTGAAATACTACGACAGTAATTTACTTAATTTTCAAATACTTATCTTAAAAACTGTTCTATAGAGGAAAACACTACGTTTTATACAACTAGATGACGGCCCAATCACCTGGTGGTAAGTGGCTATCGTTGCCTATTTATAGACACCCGCGGAAGCAAGGAAAAACACATGGTATTGCAGGACTTTCTTTCCAAGTTTCATTTAGTGGATCAAATATCAGCTTTTGAGATCAATTTGAGTTCTGATATCATTGGAACTACTATATACAGACGCGAAACCAGAAATATCCGCTGGATTGAACAGCTAACCACGCCATATTATCATGTCTTGAAGGTTAATTAAAAATCTTTTTTGTGCCATAGCAGACAGTATCCACCTCATAACAAGACATGGTCTAAAGTCACAACAGCGGGGCGACTGCTTTACCCAAAGCCATATCAAATGCATTGCTTTGAACGCCATATTGCCTTCATAGGCGGTAGGAAATGATATTATAACGTCATAAACCAAAACCAATTTTCAATGCATTTTAGCAATCACTCTTCTGGCTTAAGCCTCATCCTGTATCTTTCTGTATTTATTAACTTATGAGACAACCTCGGTTTTAAACCACCATAAGGTAAAAATGGAAGTGGGATTAATGTGAAGTCTATTGTCTGTCTGTTGTTGTGTTACAAAGTAATAAACTATGTTATGTTAAGAGGGGTATTTTAGTCTGAGCACCATAGTATTTGTATTTATATATCTAAATTATTTGAATTAAGTAATTTACTGCTGCAAGCCTCAACTGGTAAGTAAACTAGGACTAGTATAACCGACTATACAGCCAAAAGATTACAGACATTGCCTTCGAAATAACTGTGGGAAACATAACATACTCCTCAGTCACTCTTAGATTACTCAGTAATCGTATTTGTGTTAACAATTGTTTATTATGTAATATTCTGTGATTACATTTAACAACACATGCACATAAAGTTTAAAAATTAAAATTTAATATCAATATTTGGTCATTCTCGATGGAGTAATAAAGTTGTGCATCTGCCTCCATCTAAAATCGTAACACAAATACAATTGAGAGTATTAAAAACTTAATAAAACAATATAGCTAAAAATATACAATTAGCAAGTATCTTAACCTACAAATATACTATACAATGTAGAAAAAGTAGATAATATAAAACTTTGTTAAAATTTAGAATATCATTAATTTAATGCACATGTTAATAAAACACTGCAAATTTCATTACTATTAACGAATATCAGCTTAAGATAATACATTGTTTTTTAAATTTACTCATAGAAATGATGATACTTTCTTAATTTCTCTTTTTATAATATCATAACACTATTTTGCTATAAACATCCATTATACATATAATTTTAATATAATATATTTAATTAATAATGAAATACTGCTATCATCCTTATTTATGTGACTGTTGTGTACTTGGTATATTATAATTATTTAATGAAGCAATTATTATTTAAAATTCTAATATTATATTCCCAGATTCCCCAATCTTTGCAATACAGCTTTATTCATTTGATATACTTAATTATGATAGTGTTTCTGGCCTAAATTTATTTTGGCACAATTCATCATCACATAAATATAATAAACATATTATTGTGAAAAGTTGAGACATCATAATTTTATGTATAAGAAATATCAACTTGTATGTTTAACACAAAATAAAAAGAGGTATATATGTTTTTTTTTCTTAAATAAATATGAGACATAAAATAATAGGAGTAACATTTGTTATTTAAAGAGGACATGGATAAATTTTAATGACAAAATTGACCAAGGTTACTGTATTATAACTTAAGATTATGAAACATGCAGCATTAATATTACAACCATGTGCATACAATTAATTATATTGAGTGTTCAATGTGTGTCATGTTGAAATTACTTCTAATCTGATATTTCAGCTAATTTTTTTACAATAAATGTAGTTGTTCCCTGAAGTGAGCACTCTTTGTTTTCTCCTGAACAACTTGTAATTTATGTAAATATCAATTTATACACCCAGACCAAAACACATACATTTTTCAAGTAATAATAGAATTTGGTCACTTACTAGCCTGCTGATGTCTCCTTATCAGTAGAATTAATAGATATTTCATTGGTGGTTTTTGGGTACTCCATAAATTATGAATTTTAATAAAAAATACTCAGAGAATCATCACTTAGTCTCTTTGGATTGCTATTCCTCATAGCCCATTGATACTGGGGGTTTCATCATTTGCTAGCAGCTATGAAAAATAGCAATAACCCAGATATTATGCTAAATACTTAAGCATAAAAAGACACATGTGGAGCTGATTTATTTGTCAGTATTGGAACCTGCACATCAGTGTTTTGCACCATACAGCTTGGCCACATTACCATAATATGAGGATATGTTGATGAATAATATCTAGGGACCACTTAAATGATAAATCAAATGAATTTTCATTTATCTCAGGCAAACAGCTTAGTTTGGTTGTTTAATTTTGGAGATACTTGTAACAATAAAATATTTCTCCACATTCATAATTTATATCCAAATAGAAATTTAAAATGCTCATAATTTTAAATATAAAATAATATACATAAAAGTATTATCGTGGTTATTAAACTTTGAATAATTTGATTTGTATTTAAATACTATGTTTATTAATATACTTGAAAAATATGTATGCGCTAAGCCTCAAATGTAGGATTTTAAATAATATCATACATAAAATTCAATAATAAATTACAAGTTGTAAAATTAAACTGACACACACATATAGATAGTTCTACAAAACATGATTTAATATAAATTTTTAGTTTTTGATTATGGAAAAGTTGCTTGGATGGAACTAATTTAATAATGTGAGAAAGAGTATTAAAATAGATGCTACCTTCTTGCAAATCCTTTGGTACCATCTGGTCCCCTTGGTGTACGTATCACTAGAACCCCTCTAGGGGGTGGTGATGGGAATACCACAGGTGGTGTTGCACTGGGTGGTATCCTCATCAACACTTTTCGTTCCTTACCTTTAGTATTAATGTCATTTTGACACATTTTTGTTTTACCACTACTCTGATTTTGATTGTCATTAAGATTATTAGCCTGAAGTTTATCTTGCAGCCGGCTGAGACTGAAAACAATAAGATTTGAAATAATATAATTCAGTAGTAATAACTTCATAAATTTATATATAATACGACATTATAGCTATAGTAGAGGCAACCACAAACTCTAGGAAATAACTTGTCAAGTGTTTAAGTGACATTTGCTAAGTATAATTTCTTGGTTATATAAACATGGGTTGGGTGAAAACTTAACAGGACTGTGAACTTACTTGTCATCAATAACGTCTTCAGGGCTCCGCGCTTCACCAAGTATCCGAAGGCGAGCCTCCTGGTATGCTTTCTGTCTTTGTTCAAGTGTTTTGACAGGTCGTGATCGACTTTCGCCATTCATTTGCCCGCTCCCTGACGATGAAGGTCGCTTCAAGATACGAATGGCTGGTTCTGGCATTACACACTGGGATCCAATACACGCGTTTTCCTCAACTGTAACCTTGCAACCCTTGAGGTTTTTCACAGGTACGCAATCACTGGACATTAGCTTGATCTTTTCGTCTAACTGAAACATTTGAATACTCGATTATATGATTTCATATTAAACAAGATTTTTTAAAATCAATGTTATGACATTAACTTTAATAAATTAAAACTTACACCAATCTCGTCCATATCTTCCCAACTTTCACATACGTCAACTTCATCTTGAGCCGCCATTTTAACTAACTTTTTAAAAATTTATAAGTAATGTTGCCTAAATAAATAAAAACATAAGGCAAAAAGTTTTCGGTTATCATCGGTTTTAGCCACCTCCATTAAATCACAGATGTTAAACTATTTCAAAATTTGATTTGATTTGATTATTATTACAGAGCACGAAAAAACTCAACACCACCCGATGTGAAGTGCTAGTGCAGCTTGAAGCACACAGTTCAAGTCGCCTTTTTTTATACCACTAAGGTGCCAATCAAGCATACAGCCCACTTGATGGTAAGCGGTTACCGTAGTCTATGGACGCTTACAACACCAGGGGTATCACTTGCACGTTGCTGACCCTGTAAAAATCTTTTCACGCCTTTTTTTGAAGAACCCCATGCTGTAGTCATTTGAAAAAACCTCTGCGAGGAGCTCATTTCACAATCTGAGCGTACGTGGGAGAAAGTTTCTCTGAAACAGTACAGTACGTGACCACTTTGGATCCAATTTGTGAGGATGAACTCCCTGCCGGTGGCAAGCGGTGCGATGATAGAAAGAGGCCGTGGGCATCATCACCTCCACCTTACTAAACCAAAAGGTGTCTTTTCACTCCTCTTTTGAAAACACCCACGTTATAGTACCCAACCCATGTCTTTAACAATGTTGTTAGCCTAGCCCAGTGTTCGGCAAACTTATTAGCAAAAGAGCCAAATAAGTGTTACGCTAAATGAAACTAAATTTCATACTTAATAAATATTTACTAATGCGAACAATGTGCTTGCATCTCCTTGGAAAGTTTGAGTAAGTCAGGTTTGTATGTTGTTGTTTTTAATTTTAGGCATAATTCCCATCAATAAGACTTTTTTCTTACCAAGTGTTTTTTAAATGAAAATATTATTGCGGCTTCCGTCGATATTTGTGCCAGAGCCGCACTTGAGGAGCCAAGAGCCACAAGCGGCTCTGGAGCCGCACTTTGCCGACCACTGGCGTAGCCCATGTTTTCCCCCAATGCGTGGTTATCTATAAAATCATTGATAAAATATTTGAAAAATGATTAAGACATGTGCCAACCAAAGAGAATGTAATCACTGTGTATGTGTACACATCTTGTAGTATTATTAGTCAAAAAATAGACTACCTTTGTAGTCTTATTTATTAAAAACATAGATAAAGACTAGGGTTGTTATGGAGCTCCGTAACCGTAACCGAAACTATCGGATATCCGAAATAAAAAAATATCCGTAACCGAAACCGATATAAAAGTTTCGGATAGTTTCGGATAAAGGCGGAGTCTGGACAGATTGCAGCATCGTACTGGCCGTATCGTTGGCGACGTAGAGGTCGCGAAAAACCTTGAGTCTGCAATTGCGTCGAGACATTGCGACGCTTAGCGACTTCTATCGGCTTTATCACGGAGAGTGCTCTAAAGAGCTTTTTGACCTTATTCCACCTTCCCCATTTCTACTCAGAAGCACGCGTGCCGGTCTTTGGAGTCATCAATTCACTGTCTCCACCTCAACATCACATATGTGTTCCCTCCTTCCTATAACATGGGTTCCTTCAAAAGAGACCTGAAAAAGCACCTTTTGGGCGGCAAGGTGGAGGCAGTGTCCGAACTGCACTAGCTGTCTTCGCATATGGACTCTTTTTACCGCTTCACATCAGGTGGTGTTGAGTCATTTGTCGTGCTTTATATATAAAAAAAACTACTTTAATCTGGACATTTTCGATGAAATAATGTAATCACTTAGTAATTAAAATATAATAAAACTAGAAAATTTTCACGTCACGGCAGGAATCGAACCCGCGACCTTTCGCTTTTTTTGCGCTTTTCCGCGGGTTCGATTCCTGCCTCAGGACGTGAAATTTTTCTAGTTTTATTATATTTTAATTACTAAGTAATTTTTCAAACATTTATAATAATGTTAAAATGAAAAATTAAGAATAATGTAATCACATTTAAAATATTTGATTTCGAGCGTTTATATTATACCGCTTACCTATTTGTTATTGTTACAATGAAATTAATGTAGATTCTGCAAAATGTAAACAGTCCGGTATAAACTTTTCATCCAAAGGAGGCATCACTACTTCTCTGAAACTTCAACTTAAATCAAAACACATTGTTAAATATGAAGAACTGTTGTTACTGGAAAAGGATACTCAAGTTTCCACTATCCGTAACCGAAATTATCCGAAACTAGCGGATTATCCGAAATAATTTCATATCCGTAACCATGGATATTATACGTTATCATGGATATTATTATACTCACGGAATGCTGGCTTAGTAAAGTAGTCAATGTCCCCGTTCTACAGGGTTATATCTCTCATCAATCAAATTGGCACAACCAGAATGATGGTGTGATTATGTATGTGACCTACCTACCTACCTACCTACTTACTGTAACATTTTACGTAGATATAAAAATGATTACAATTTTTTGGGTTGGATATTGTCTTAGCATTGGTGCAATCATTGAAGTAAACGTTTATTTCGATTACGGAAACAAAGCAACTTTCGCCATGGTCGATCCCGGGATGGGTCAATCAAAATTTATTATCTACAGTTCCTCCGTGTTTCGGAAGGTACGTTAGGCTATTGGTCCCGGTTGTTACTGAAACCGCCATAACCCCAACCTGCACTGGACCAGCGTGGTGATGCTATGGCCCAAACTCTTCATGTGTTTCTCCCATGTAAGAAGGTCCAGCAGTGGGAGGTATGTAGGCTGGTGGTGGCGATGATGATGATGATGATAATTACTCGCAAAATTGTTTTGTGAAGCAAGTGTTTATGGTGACGTGCAATTGGAAGATCATTGTAATATAAGTGAATTTGATGTGAAAGACGTTGAGAGTTTTATCGTGGTTATCTACCTCATCAAAGTATTATCATGGAGACTGCCATCATATATATTTCGCGCCAAACTCTCATGATACATTGAAACCAGCATTTCGATTCAATATTTGCAGAATTAAAGAAAATTCTTAAAATATGGCTGTATAGGCATTTGTTTCTTTGTGAACAGAAACAGAAACAGTGTGAACAACTATAGGCCTATCTCCGGCCTCAGTTCTCTTTCTAAGATATTAGAAAAAAAATTGAACACTAGGTTACTTAGTTACCTAAACAGATACAATGTTATATCCGACAATCAATTCGGCTTTAGAAGTGGTTTTTCTACTGAGGATGCTGTGATGAATGTAGTTGATTTTGTAGTTGAACATATAGACAAAAAATCCAAAGTTATAGGAACCTTCCTTGACTTGTCACAAGCCTTTGACACTGTTTCTATACCCATCCTAGTCCAAAAACTGGAAGAAATTGGTATAAGAGGGGTCGCCCGGAACATTTTTCAAGACTACCTCATGGACCGTAGACTGTGTCAAAATAGATAAATTTATCAGTGATGACAAATATCTGTCCTATGGGGTCCCTTAAGGCAGCGTACTAGGGCCCACTCTCTTCCTAGTATATATAAATGGTCTGTGCCAATTATCTTTTCCGAACTGTCGTATTATAACATATGCAGATGATACAGTTCTATTGGTTCAAGACCAGACTTGGGATGGTGCCGTGCATGTTTTTTCAAATTGGCTAAATGACAATTTGCTTACCCTAAACATTGAAAAAACTAAATATGTTACCTTTTCTGTATCTAAAACGTCACAACCTAAAACAGATGCCGCTAATATTAAAATCCATAATTGTAATAGGGAGACCTCAGACTGTGGGTGCTTGTCAATAACTCAGACCAACACTATTAAATATTTAGGAATTCTACTTGATAACACCCTTAGCTGGACTACTCAAATAAATAACGTGACATCTCGTGTTCGAAAGATTTTTAAGAAATTGAGGAATTCGGCTGACTCAAAAACGTTAAATCTAGTCTATTTTGCTCTGGCGCAATCAATTCTAACCTATTGCATCCCATCTTGGGGCGGTGCCTGCAAAACTCTTTCCTTAAAGCTGGAACGAGCACAAAGAGCTGTATTGAAAGTAATGAAGAGGAAGCATTTCAGGTACCCAACTATTGATCTGTACAAAGAGTGCGAGGTGCTTACAGTTAGACAACTTTATGTGCTCCTAATGACACTTCGTCGACATCGTTCTCTTCCATTGGATAATAGTGCCAAAAGTGGAAGCCAAAGATTAAAATACCGGGTGTGTAAATCTGTGCCGCACAGAACTGTTCTAGCTGGCAGACAATACTACGTCCGTAGTTCCCACGTTTACAACAAAATCAATAAAGTTGTAAATTCTATAGCACCACTCGTAAGGAAATGTAAACTAAATTTGAGGCAATGGTTACAGGAACTTTCATACAAGGAATCTGAGAATCTTTTAGAAAACCCTAACAAAGTTAAGTAAATCCTAACTTTAACATATTATTATACTAATGGGCCATTGATTTGATACACTTACCCATACAAAATTACACTCCACATAGAAATGTGATGGTTAATGATTTTTGGCACAGCCCAAATAACACCATAGGGTCCACACACACATATATATACATATATACAAGGTGTATCAGAATAACAAATAAAAAATAAATTCTTTATCGAGAACTTAAAATTAAAATGTCACTACTGTAGTAATCGGCCTCTTGTAATTTTAGGTTGTACTAGGTTAGGTAGTACTCTAGTAATTTTAGGTTGAATGACATTCACAGCCGATTACTAGAGTAGTGACATTTTCATTTTGATTTTGTGATAAAGAATTTATTTTTTATTTGTTATTCTGATACACCTTGTATAGGGTCCATGCATATGCACATTATGCACACACACACAACTCATACACACACAAACACACACGCACACACAGAGACACACATCCACACACAAATGCATGCACACACACACCCAATTATGTTTGTTAAGAATATTAATATTAATTGTTTGAATTTGTACTTTCTACTTTTTAAATTATTATTTTCTAACGTAAGAATGCTTAAATATATAAATTTAAATTGGCATTACATATCTGGTTCTGTACAGTCTGGTGGAAGGCGTAAACGTTTGTCATACAGTTTATATAATAAAACTAGTCAGACGGTAACGTTCGACCATCTTAAAAATATTATGTTGCCAGTAAACATGTTATCATTAATAGTTTTAAGATAATGGGCCTAATTCTGGGAACACACTTTAATTCTTAATTTAAGTACAGTATATCTCTTTCTCGCAATAAGTAATGGGGAAAAGATAGCAAGAATCTGTTTAGAGCTGTCACTTTTTAGATAGATTTCAAAGAAACCATAGACCATTTTAGACGGCATGTACGGAGGTGCCTTCTAAACACTGCATTTTAGCACGTTCAATAAGGTCGAAAATTGAACGCACCTTTCTACATGTCAATTAATATGACTGCCATCCTTTTCTTTTTCATTTTGAGAGAAAGAAATAGACTGAACTTAAATTTAAACTTAGCATGTGTTCGCCAGAATTAGGGCCACTGTATCCTAATTTTTGAACAAAATAAGTAAAAATAAGTAAATAAGTAACCGAAACCGGTAAAATATTATTCCTATATCCGTATCCGGATCCGAAATTTCATATCCATAGCACCCCTAATAAAGAGTAGGTTTCTTTATATGTTTGAGGCAAAGGTAACTGAGTCCATGTAGCATATTTATTCTCTTCTAATCTTAGAGATCTGATTGGTCGGAGTGGTAGATGTGACATCAACGACGCATGAACAGAGTTTTAAAAAAAAAATTAAACAAAAATTAAAACCGACTTCAAAAAACTGAAAAGCATAAAATAATTAAAGGACATGTTCTGAAAATGTATGGGGGCTGGTACTCAGCTACCCCCCAGGACAAAAGTTATGTGGGAAGAAAGAGTATATATTAAAGAATATTATGATATAAAAACTTTAATTTTAAATGCCTGCATATAAATAAAAAATAACATTATATTCTGGTCAAAAAACTGTTATCCAGAGATGTAAAATTCCATTTAAAAAAATGTGACTCATCCCAGACGCGTAGCATCACTATAACGTCTGTGTCCCAGACATAGTATAAAACGTCAAATGTCGTCTATTGTCTGGTCAAATATTTTTTTAATAACTAGGCATGGGGTTGATTTGGTTCAGCCTACGACTATTTTGCAATTATATTTTATTGTAAATGCTAGAAGAACATGGCAAATTAGTTTCTGCACTTTTTTCTGACTAATAATAATGATTTCAATTTATTTTTTACTGTATTTTGTCAGAGAAACTTGGATAAGAAGCTTAGAATTCTTGCATACACTTTTCAAAATTACTCAAAAATGCAGGGGTATTAAAATGAAAAAAGGATATATTCAAGATCCTCTGAGCATAAGCTTTCGCATAATATATAATTTATCGTGGGGGGCTTTCGAGTACCAATATCGAACATCTCCTTTAAGTACGTATTCATCCCCTAGAAACATATTTTTGGAGTCGGTGCTTCACTTTCTATTGTTTTTGAAAGCCACTTAGCACCAACTCCAAAAATATGTTTCTAGGGGATGAATACCTACTTAAATTTAATTATTTTATCCTTTTCAGTTTTTGGAGTCGGTTTAAAATTTTGTTTAAAATTTTTTTTTCACAATTTTTAGTGATAACTTTCTACGGTCGAAGCTAGATGGGTGACCGTCAACTTATATTGTTTCCTAATATCGTATCGTTTCACTAAAAACTCATTGGAAAAGCAAAAAATCGCAATTTCGCATATACAGACGACTTAATAATTTCAGTTTTTTTTTATTTAAAACCAAAGAACCCAACAGTTTTTGAAAAAAAATTTATGGGACCAAATGGCGGCTATTCCGCATCGAACAAAAAAAGAATCACGTAAATCGGATCAGTAATCTCGGCGTAATCGGTGTACTACTTACATAGAAAAAAAAAACATACCGGCCGAATTGAGAACCTCCTCGTTTTTGAAGTCGGTTAAAAATATCGAATTTAATACCTTGAAAATAGTATAAAATATTCGCTATATTAAAAATTTCGCCGATAAATATTATTTCTCAAATAAATATCGATATTTTGATATATCGATATTTTATACCAAGCCTACCTACCCTCTCTAGTCTGTGCTCTCAAATCTGTGGCCTAGTGTTTCATACTCTTTGTAATCTGTGACTTACTCTGATCCGAGGTCGAATGAAACATCTTATTAATCTGTGAATGAAACCTCAGCACACCAGAGCAAAGAGTAAAGTAACACCAGAGGGATGTTCGTCTGGCCCGCCCAACCCCGCGGCTTTGGAAAACGAGATTTACATCAATCCTATGTACTCATTTACCCAACCATATGTACAACTTTCATTTTCAATGTAACGCTAATATAAATAAGTTAGAAGCATCACTGGTGGCCGGGCCAGCCTGACGTTTTCAGCCCGGCCCCTTCTACATCACCACTACTACAACAACTAGTGACAATGTATTGTTAGAGAACTAATGTACTACATAAAATACACACATTCAAGCCTTTATTTCATACTAAAATGCAATATCTTAGGAGATATCAAATTAAGGTGGGGCCGGGCTGAAATTATTGAAATAGCTAATAACAATAAAAATACAAAACCTAAGAACCCATATTCTATGTGTGTGTGATCTCCCAGAGGTGCAGTATATATGTACAACTTTATTTTTAAGTTACATTATTTAAATATAAAAATATGAGCACTAGAAATTATTTCAGCCCGGCCCCCTACAATCGTTTATATCTTTTTAGCTATTGCATCAATCTGCACAAAACGACAATGTGTGGACTCGTATACGGTAGTACTTTGATAAATTTTGGCTTATGAATTTACTAAGATTATATTCGACGAGATAATTAAAATCTAAGATAGTACTAGTGAAGTGACCACCAGGCACGTGCTAATTTCAGGACATTTTTTTTAATGATCTAAGTAGATGATATACAAGTTAATGGCCCAGCTGGTGGTAAACAGTTTCCGCCACCTATAAACAGCTGCTTTAATAAGGAAAAATCACTTGATATTGCAGTTCGGTTGTTATCCTGAGGCCTAAGTTGAAATGCCGTACATGCCCTCTAATTACTTTATTGGCTATCTTTCCCTTCAATCCAAAACACAGCGAACTGTCTTAAGGCTGAAATAAGAAAGGCCTACCCAGACAACCCTACATATGGGCCTACCATCTAGGAAACATGTTTTTATTGAATGATACAATTTATAATTAGAGGATATGTAACCGACTTCAAAAACGAAGAGGTTGCCAATTCGGTGGGTATGTTTATTTTAATTATAAAGACCTTTTAAGATTTGTGAAATTCAGCAACATTCTTATTTTTTACTATCAACAATTATAATTATAATAAAATTGATTTTATGAGGTTTAGACAAAGAAAAAAACATTTTTTTAACCTTAACGGGGTAACTCTTAAGATAAGTTATATAATTGATAAGTTATACTTAATTCTTTTTTTATACAACTAAATGACAAACAAGTTGATGGTCCACCTGGTGGTAACTGGTTACCGCCGCTTATAGACACCTGCAATAATAAGGAAAATGACTTGGTATTGCAGTTGCTTTGTCATCTTCAGGCCTAAGACGAAAAAAAAGGTCCTCGAGTGGCGGCCGCGAACCGGGAGACGCAGCGTTAGAGTCTGGCCAGTGTATCGTGTCACTCGTGTTTTCAATGAAGTTTTTTTATGGCAACACTCGAAATGCCATATTGACGTTTCATTTATTATTCTTTCATTGAGTTTAATTTGTAGTTTTACTTTAAAATAATGTGGAAATCAATAAAAAGTAATACTCGAAAGCTTGTATACAATATGATACATAAATACAAAGATGTACATAGTGAATTTAATCGGAAATCTGTAGAGAAAATTCGACATTTGGAGGAAATACTTTCGCTACAGGTTAGTTTATTGTTTTCAGGGCGTTATGGCTTGATACTTTTTTGTTTTCTGCCCACATCACCTACCTAATAAAATCCAATATTTCATAATATTCATTTTTATCGGTTATTTTCAGAAAGTGTATATGAAGAATTAAAACTCAAAATATTAATTCACTTAAAACTTAGAGAAGCCCGAAATGTTGCATGCAAGATCTGAAGAAAGTTTTCTGCCTGGTGCTTTAATAGTTTTCAGTGCAAAATCCAAATCAGCTGATTACCATGGTGACATGAATGCATAAAACTTATTGAAATGGATAAGGGAATATCTACCTATTCTAACAAAGCCATGTGTAATTTTTATGTATAATGCAATGCAAGTTACAAAGTGAAACTAACAAACAAACCTCCCACAATGTCTAATAGCAAAGGTGATATTCGGAAATGGTTAATAGAAAATAATGTAACATTTCAAGAGTACCCACAAATGTTATTGTGCTTTGTTCATGACAAGAGATGTATTTAGAATCTGACTTTGATTATGAATCATCCTGAACAACTTATTAAATATGCCTTTTTTCAAATTTTATTTTATACCTGCCCATTACTTTTTATCCTCTTTTTTCCCTGTTTTGATAGGTCAGCCTGTAAGCGTCTATAATGACTAGTAGTAAGCGAATAGCTGGTAATTCATTACAATTAGGTATGTTATAAGTAGAGCCTTTAAGAAAGTGAAGTAAGTAAACATAATGATTTAAAAAATTGAGATTCAAAATTAAGATTTGTGTTATGTATGTACTATAGATTTTATTGAATTTTTTCCAGTCTATTATTGATGTTAACAAAGTAAGTGAAAGATACTATTTTTCTAATTTATTTATTTTTAAAGTATCGTCGGCCTATGCCCAGTAGTAGGCACCTGTCAGCTGACATGATGATGATAAAATTAACGTGAAGTTCAATATCACACTTTTCTTTTTCTTTTTACATAGAGAATAGGCAAGTGGAATAGTATTTGAAGTTCTATTTAGCACTAAATCATACAACAATTGGAATATTTTAAGGCAAGCTAATTAATGAGCTGGTATAAAAACTGTTTAATGTAGTGATAGCTTGCCTACCTACAGCCATACTACCTATCATAATATGGTCTAACTCATTAATGCTCATCAAATCTATTTTGTCTATACCAAGGATGATATATCCATGAATTATACCCATGATATATTAAGTCTACTCAAGTTTATGAAACAGATTATTGCGTAAGCATATATAACCATGTGTTTTAAGAACTATTAGAACATCTAAAAGAGTATTAAAATTATGAATGTTTTGTTGTTTTTATTATTGAATTATTTTAAAAAAAATAGAACATTCCTAATGCATACGCGTTTCACCATGTATAAAAAATGTTTAAAGCTAAAATAGGTTTTACTCGGCGTCATTGTGGCAGAGTATCTGATATCCGACGGTTTTTAAAACTTTAAATTATACTCGTGAGGGAGCTCGGTGGCCTAGTGGTTTGAAGTTGAACACCCGGGTTTCGATTACGGAAACAATGCAACTGTCGCCATAGCCTATCCCAGGATGGGTCAATCAAAACAAAACTATAGTAATTAGAATATTATGTATTTAATAAGGTAGGCATCCATTTAAATAAATTATTACATACTTAAAAAACGAAGTATCAAGACTATTTATTCCTTGCGAAATAAGTGTTTACAGCTAAAGATTTTTTAAAATTGCCGCTCTTTCTCAGTGACACGATTCACTGGCCAGAGTCTAGTAGGCCTCCCACAAGGTGGACCGACGATCTGGTGAGGGTCGCGGGAAGCCAATGGATGCGGACAGCGCAGAATCGATCTATATGGACTGTGAAAAACTGTGGGCGTCTCTGAGGGCCTAGTCAAGATGCTTTTATATAATCGCTATTGCTATCGCTAAGCGTATTTGACATTAGCCCTCGATTAACTTTCAATCGAATATGTCAAATCCCATACATTTTCTATTGAGCGATAGCGATAGCAATTGTCAAATAGCATCTGTCTAGGCCCTCTGGGCTGAAATTATGATGAAAGGAAAAAAATACAACGTCTCGTAAGGTCCGTTCGTAATAGGGTGCGCCGGCTGTCATACCAGACACACTGCGACTCGGATAGGATGACTTTCTTGTTTCGGCTGGAGTTTGCGCTGTTTCATTCACTGTTTCCAAACGTTCTGTCTATCTTGTTCTTATGGTCTAAGATCAAGCCAGGTATTGTAACGGACATGTCCTTTATTTAAAACGGTAGTCCCTTTCTTCTCCGAATATCGATCGTCCGAGAATCATAATCCCTAACACGTTTGCTATAATCATCACTTTAGGGATGATCGATATTAGAAAAACATCGATGTTGACATCGATGTTAACATCGAATCAAAAGTATCGATGTACATACGATAAATATCAATTGAAATACATCGATACTTCTAAAACATCGATGTTTTTCCATAACAAACCAAACTGTCTATTATATTTATGAAATGTGTTTATTATTATTATTGCAATCACAAAAGTTTACGAAAAAAATTAAGTAAATTATATTTAGTATATTAATGACAGTTTTTTTAGGCACACTTTGTAAAAAAATTAACTTTGATAGGTTTTTTCAGAGTCATCTAGTGGACAATAGTTGAACTTGATAGTCATCTGATAATGACTATCCAACATTTAGTTGAAGCTAGTACCTAGTTGACGTTTTGATATTTTATTCTTAAAACATCGATGTGTCGATAATATCGAAGACAATCCATCGATGTAAAAACATCGATGTTTTCCAGTTAAACATCGATGTTTATTAAACATCGATGAATATCGATCATCCCTACATCACTTTTCATAATGTTCGCGTATAAGTAATTATATATTACCTAATCGTCTTCAGTTCTAATGATTTTGTGTCCTAAAATCGGGTGCTATAACAATTAGATGTCCTTATTTTTCTTGCTATAAAGCCACATGTCTTAAGTGCTATATTGTATAATGTATGTTAGACCGAATGGTAGTTTATAATAATATTGTTAGTCCGAATGATGGTTTAAAACAATATTGCTAGTCTTAAAACATATGTTTAAAAGTAGGTTTATCATGGTTATGTTATCAATATCATAAAGCTTAGTTATTATAAGACTTATTATGAAGAAAATCATTTTATCCAGAGACAGTTTCAATCACTAAAATGTTGTCTTATGAATCTAAACAGACGTTGCGTTTTAAAACTCAGTGACAGAAATATATCGCTGTAAACAGACACCACGTAGTCTTGTCTGCCCTACCCCTAGAGTGTAATTTAAGCCCGCGTAGGCGCGGAGGGGTGAGGCGGCCCGCGAGCTGAGGACCGCAGCTTCGGTGGTCGTCAAAACCACCTGCGCTGATAAGGTCGCGTGGGACTGCCGGAGTCCCGAAGTGCCGAAGCCGTGACAGAAGCCATGCATGCTTTAGGCTTGCTTGCATGCTGCATGCTTGTTTCCATACTGCATGCTGCATGCTCGTTTCCATACTGCATGCTTGTTTCCATACTGCATGCTTGCTGGCATGCTGCATGTTTGCTTGCATTACTTCAAGTGACTGTTTTTAAACGTATGCATGTATTTTGGTAAAATAATGAAAAATATTTCTAGCAAAAAATTTTAGGTTATCTTATATTTATGGAATTTCGATTTTAGGGCACGTTATAATATGACATATTACCTTAGGACTTACAAATATTATAGAAAAGCATTTTATGTCTATTATTATAGATTGTGATATTTATAGCAAAAAAAATTAGGTCATATTATATTTAGGGATTTTGGTTTTCGGGCGAGTGATATTATGAGACATTAAGTTAGGGCTACTTATCATTCGGACACATGATGATTATGTCTTAAAACATTATGACACGTTTGATTTTGGATAAAAAAAATATGAGACAAAATAGAGAACCATTTAAAACATATACATATACATATGTAATATACCCTTATTTCAAATAGGGTAGTTGACAACTTTTTTTTTATTTCATAAATAAGAAGTTTATAACTCATAAAGAAATATTGCAAAAGAAATAGTATGTCTAAGATCAATAGTTTCACAGATACAGTAGTTGATTTATACATAGATATAAGTTTATATCAATGTTTTATAGTATAATATAATATTTACAACCGTACCATATTTATTGAAGTTACCTAGATTATAAAAGTAATTGCTACCTACTACTTATATGTATACCAAATATTACCCAATACTTTTATAAGTTATAATTTTTGAAGTACCTAATGAAAGACTGTGATTTAATAGATCATAAGGAAGTTAATTAATACGGTATTTGACAACATTTTATTGAATGTTTAATAGCATCTTAGTACTTTATACATGACCATGTTACCAAAATTAGTTTTGTTATATTTATTTCGTCATTTTTTAAAAATTGCAAATAATAAGACCAATATGACATAAAAATATGTGCTCTTCAAATACTTTTGTAAATAAAATAAGTCATATTTTTAATTTAAGTGAAAATCCTACTTTATTACTTGTTGTCAATATCCGTATTACGTATTAATAATTTTAAATACGAAGGTTGTTGATTTTTATAAATCTAAAAATGTTGTATTAATAAAAAAAGATCTAATTATTACTTGTTTCATTCGATAAAACACATGTCCTGAAATTGACACGTGACTGATGGTCACTCCACTAGTACTATCTTAGATTTTAATTATCTTGTCGAATATAATCTTAGTAAATTCATAAGCCAAAATTTATCAAAGTACTACTGTATACGAGTCCACACATTGTCGTTTTGTGCAGATTGATGCAATAGCTAAAAAGATATAAACGATTGTAGGGGGCCTGGCTGAAATAATTTCTAGTGCTCATATTTTTATATTTAAATAATGTAACTTAAAAATAAAGTTGTACATATATATTGCACCTCTGGCAGATCACACACACATAGAATATGGGTTCTTAGGTTTTGTATTTTTATTGTTATTAGCTATTTCAATAATTTCAGCCCGGCCCCACCTTACTTTGATATCTCCTAAGATATTGCATTTTAGTATGAAATAAAGGCTTGAATGTGTGTATTTTATGTAGTACATTAGTTCTCTAACAATACATTGTCACTAGTTGTTGTAGTAGTGGTGATGTAGAAGGGGCCGGGCTGAAAACGTCAGGCTGGCCCGGCCACCAGTGATGCTTCTAACTTATTTATATTAGCGTTACATTGAAAATGAAAGTTTTACATATGGTTGGGTAAATGAGAACATAGGATTGATGCAAATCTCGCTTTCCAAAGCCGCGGGGTTGGGCGGGCCAGACGAATATCTAGAGGGCCTAGACAAGATGCCATTTGACAATCGCTATCGCTAAATAGAAAATGTATGTGATTTGACATAAAAGATCGCAACTCAATCGAGAGCTTATGTCAAATCCCATACATTTCTCTCTTAGCGATAGCGATAGCGATTATCGAAAGGCATCTTGACAAGGCCCTCAGACCAGAGGGCCTAGACAAGATGCCATTTAACAATCGCTATCGCTATCGCTAAATGAAAAATGTATGGGATTTGACATTTACAATCGAAAGTCAATCGAGAGCTTATGTCATATGACATACATTTTCCGCTTAGCGATAGCGATAGTGATTATCGAAACGCATCTTGTCTAGGCGCTCAGAGGACCTAGACAAGATGCCATTTGACAATCGCTATCGCTATCGCTAAATGAAAAATGTATGGGATTTGACATTAACTATCGAAAGTCGTTCGATGTCTTATGTCAAATCCCATACATTTTCCGCTAAGCGATTGCGATAGCGATTATCGAATGGCATCTTGTCTAGACCCTCTGACTCTATAAACATACTCTTTCTAATCTGTGCACCAGACACCACACACATGACCACAGATCACAAGTTCGAAATAGACATACTCTTTCTAATCTGTGGTTCGAAATTCCTCATTGCTGAATGCTGAAGCCCAACCAAAGTCATAAATTGTCACGTTTTACTTTGTGAAATTAATTATACCACCAGAGAATTGATTAAACTCTTAATCTTACCTAGAAATGTGATTTTCATCCATACATTTGAATTAACACAAAGGTTAGTCTATCTATAATGAGTTTTAGCTTTGTTTACATTTCAATGTTGGAGGTTATATTGTGTTAATGTGCTACATATTGTCATTGTATTTTCTACAGAAATTCACAATGGCAACGTCGACATTTACGTCCGCCCTCACCGGAATGACCTCGGTGGACCCGGATTCTGTGCAGTTTATGATGTTCAGCGACGACGACATCAAAAAGCTGAGTGTTGTTAAAATAACTAATACAACATCGTTTGATAACCTTGGTAACTCTATTCCGGGAGGCCTCTATGACTCTGCTCTAGGACCAGTGCGGGACAGACAAGAGTTATGTGGCACTTGTAGCAATGTACTGTTATATTGCCCGGGACATTTTGGTCATATTGAATTGCCTTTGGTTGTAATCAATCCTCTATTTATCAGAAACATATATACACTTTTTCGAATCAGCTGCTTGAACTGTTTTAAAGTTCAAATGGATCACAATATGAAGCATCTTCTTAAACTTCAGTTACAATTAATTGACGCTGGCCATGTTACAGATGCTTTAGATGTTGGAGAAATCAAGGATGTTTTTTCGGAAAAGTCTCCTGAAAAATATAATAAAACTATCAAAAAATACATGAAACTCTTGAAAAAGTTAGATCCAATATCAGAAGTATTTCATAATAAAAATAATGACAAATTACGCTCAAAAGCATTGAATAACTGTTTTAAACAGATAAATGTCGCTAAAAAATGTCTTTATTGTAATAACAAATTAATTAAGATCACTACATCTGAAGGCAAATTAATGTATAATTACAGTCCAGATGGTTCTGGAAAAAGTATAAAAATTTTAATGCCAGATGAGATAAAACGCTTTTGTTCGAGTATTGCTCAAAATGATGAAGACATTCTGATGACTTGCTTACCATTATTAAAAAATGTTAAGAAAAAACCTGTGACTGACATATTCTTTATGGAAGTTATACCTGTGATTCCATCATGTGTTAGACCATGCAATGTATTACAAGGAGAATTGGTAGAACATGCACAAACAAATGCTTATAGAACCATCCTGAAATCTGCATTGACTGCTAGAATTGTCTTACAAGTGCTCACATCGTCAGATCAAGAAACCACAATCAATAATCTTGATGCAGAGTCAAGACGTTATTATGAAGGTGTAATGGGCAAGTCCCCTCCCGAAAAATTACATACTATATGGCAAGACTTACAAAGAGATGTTAATAACCTGCTCAGCTGTGATGGGCAAGGAGTAACAAGTCTTGGTCTGAAACAGATACTTGAGAAAAAGACCGGATTAATAAGAATGCACATGATGGGAAAGAGGGTCAATTTTGCAGCTCGCACAGTTATAACACCAGATCCTTATGTCGACATTGACGAAATAGGTGTTCCTGATGCTTTTGCCAAAAAACTTACATACCCTGTCCCAGTCACAGAATGGAATGTTGATGAGTTAAGAAAAATGATAATCAATGGACCTAAAGTTCATCCGGGTGCTGAAAAATTGGAAATTGAAAATGGTAGGATAATAAGAATTCCTCCAGATTCTATTCAAAAAAGAAAAAGTCTTGCTAAAAGGTTACTTACACCTGATGAATATAAATCTTCAGGATTGAAAATTGTTCATAGACATTTAATAAACGGCGATGTTATGATTTTGAACCGTCAACCAACGTTACACAAGCCTAGTATGATGGCACATAGAGCAAGAATTCTTAAGGGAGAAAAGACACTTAGATTACATTATGCTAATTGTAAATCATACAATGCTGATTTTGATGGAGATGAAATGAATGCTCATTTCCCACAAAATGAAATTGCCAGGAGCGAAGCATACAATATAATGTCTGTAAGAAAACAATACCTTGTACCAAAAGATGGTACACCATTGAGTGGGTTGATTCAAGATCATGTAATATCTGGAGTGAAAATGTCATTAAGAGGAACATTTTTCTCAAAATCTGATTATCAACAGTTAGTATTCCAAGCACTATCTAATCACAAGGGTGAAATCAAACTCCTTCCACCAACAATATTAAAACCAAGAGTTTTATGGTCAGGCAAACAAGTATTATCTACCATAATAATTAATAATATTCCTAAAGGGAAGCCATACCTCTCACTTGAAGGAAAAGCAAAGATTAGCTCTAAAGCTTGGGAGAAACATGTTCCTACACCCTGGAAAGCAGGTGGTAGTCCTTTCTCAAATGCAAATATCATGTCTGAGGCTGAAGTTATCATCAGAAAAGGACAACTTTTGTGTGGAGTTTTAGATAAAACACACTATGGTGCTACACCATATGGCTTAGTTCACTGCATGTATGAATTATATGGAGGTGACAGTTCTTGTGCTCTCTTGAGTTCATTTTCGAAAGTTTTCACATTTTACTTGCAATGGATTGGATTTACCCTTGGTGTTAAAGATATTCTTGTTGTTGATAAAGCCAATGAAAAACGTGATAATATTGTTTGTCTTGTTCGCGAGGCTGGGCGTGTTGCTGCGATCAAAGCTACAGACCTACCAGCGGATATTGATGACAATAAATTAAAAGATACAATAGGCGAAATGTACTCAAAAGATCCTAAATTCAGGGCTAATTTGGACAGACATTACAAAAATTTGCTTGATTCATATACAAACAACATTAACCAAGTTTGCTTAACAGAAGGCTTACTAGAGAAATTCCCATATAATAACTTGCAGTTAATGGTTCAGTCTGGTGCCAAAGGGTCGACTGTAAATACTATGCAGATTTCTTGTTTACTTGGTCAAATTGAGTTGGAAGGTAAAAGACCACCTTTGATGATATCTGGACGAGCACTACCAAGTTTTCCACCTTATGACACCACTCCAAGAGCTGGCGGATTCATTGACGGCCGTTTTATGACCGGCATACAGCCTCAAGAATTCTTTTTCCATTGCATGGCTGGTCGTGAAGGTTTAATTGATACTGCTGTTAAAACCAGTCGATCTGGTTACTTACAAAGGTGCTTGATAAAACATTTGGAAAGTTTAAATGTAGCATATGATCACACAGTAAGAGATTCAGATGGCAGTATTGTTCAGTTTGCATATGGTGAAGATGGTCTTGATGTATTGAAATGTCAATATCTAAAGCAAAATCAACTAGAGTTTTTGGATAGAAATTCATATGCTGTAGTTAGCAAATCAACAATCAAGAAACTTAAAGAAGATATAAATGAGAAAGATGTAGCAAATTGTCACAAAGCATTGAAAAAATGGAAAAAAAGACATGGAAGTCCATTAGTCAAACATAGACTAAGTGGATTTGCTCAATTTTCAAAACAAGCCAAACATGACATAGTGTTAAAAGAAAAAACATCAACTGACAAAAGTAGGGATCCTTACTATTGGGAATTAGAAAAAATGTGGCGGTTATTAGACGAAAATGCAAAACGTCAATATATCAGAAAATCTTGTCCAGATCCAATACCTAGTAAATTTTCTCCTGAATATAAATTCGGTGTTATAAACGAACAGCTAGATGAAATTATCAAACAATATTTGAAAAATCGTCAAGTGAGTGAGCATGAGATTTACACAGATAAAGAGAAGTTTGCGGAAGTAATGAATGCTAAATATCTTGCATCGATGGCTGCTCCAGGTGAACCTGTAGGATTATTAGCAGCCCAATCTATTGGCGAACCTTCCACTCAGATGACACTGAATACTTTCCATTTCGCTGGTCGAGGTGACATGAACGTAACTCTAGGTATTCCACGTCTTAGGGAAATCCTTATGACTGCATCAGCTAAACTTAAGACACCTAATATGGATATACCACTGCGTAGTGACATACCACATGCACAGGAAAAGGCCGAAAAACTCAGACAGAAATTAAACAGAGTCACAGTAGCCGATGTTCTTGAAAAGATTGACGTTAAATGTGAAATCGTGACGGATCCTGACAGGCAATTAAAAACGACGATGCGGTTCTCATTTTTACCACACGCTCAATATAAACCTCAGTATTCTATCAAACCAGCTCAAATAATAAGACACATGCAGAAAAATTTCTTTGAAGAGATGTTTGGAGAAATTCGTAAGCAGGCTAAATCATCGTGCGGCATTCAATGGGTGTCGAACACAGAACAGAAACAACGACGTGTACGTAAGGAAGATGACGATGAAGCTGACGAGCCTGCCGAAGAAAAGGGGCGACCCGAAAAGGACGACAGTTCCGATGATGAGGGACCAAATGATGACGACGATAACACAGATGTAAGTAATATATCTAAGAAATACAAATATAGAAAACGATAAAAAAAATTAATGCTCCAGCCGCAAATCAAACCCGCGCACTGTGGGACATCCATAGGTCATAAATCTTAAAAACCTGCTTTCTTGTTTTACATTTTATTCCTTGTCGTTACATTGGATAGTTGCGGTACCTTCTGAAACTATAAATAGGTCAGTAATTAGAGTGCGCCTTCATTATCTATTGTGCATTCAAAGAGAGCGCATCGCCAATCGTAAATACTGTTATCAGTGAGTCATTAAAAAGCGTGACGTCATTTGTTGTCATTGCGGGACCTGTGAGTGCTGTGTGAGTTTTTTCTGAAATGGATATCCAAGAACAGGGTATGTAATAATTAATATTTTTATTTTAATTGTATCTTAGTATATATTTTCTTTAGTATGTCATTGCTACGAGGCGACTTTTCTTGGAGTATTATATTTTAATATTCAAAGTTTGAATAAACTTTTAAATATGTTCCCACTCGCTCCGACTATGGAGGTATATTGCACCATAATCTTTAGACTTTCTTATCTTAGGAAAATTAAAACTTGGCTGCCCTTATCTGCCCTTTTGGCGATGACAAGGGTGCTACGGTTGCCAGATTATCTCGTAGCATTTGCTACGAAATTAGTTTATTTAGTCTTAGTGCTTTGTGTAGGTTTTGTGACTGAATTTTAACCGTTTTTTTTTTGTTTTAGGTAATTTATATATATGCTCGTTTTCAAGAATGCATATTCTTGAAATATGGCTAACTGTCAATACCGATAATGACTCGGAAAAGTGTCGTCAAGTCCTACAAAGTTTGTTGACTACTCTGAACGATGCTGAGAACATTGATATTCATTATTTAGAGAAAATTGTTAATAATTTATGTAAAGCTATTGCTCGATTCTGGAAAAAATGTAATAGGGATAAAACCAAGCTTTTATATAAGAATTCCGATTGGTTTAATGTTATTGAAAAAATTCAACTTGTGAAAAATAATAAGCAATGTACTCCGTCTGAAACGTCGCCGTGTCATTCACGTGGTCGTCCTCGAAAACCTTTTACGCAATGTAGTAAAAGGACTAAACGTCGGAGAGTAGCTGATTTGTCAAAGTCTGATGATTCTACTGTGAGTGCATTGCTTGATGTTTCAGACTGTTCATTCGATTCGTGTATATCTAGAGTTAGCACTGATGATGTCTTGTCACTTGTGACTGATGCTCAGTTGACAAAACATCAGTATTTATTAATTAAAAACTTTGTTAATAGTAAGATTTCTCCTAATGTATTACCATGTTACCAACAAATTACTAAAGCGAAACAGAGATGTTACCCTTCTAATATAACTGTTTCCGAGTCTTCAGCTGAAGTTGAATTACAAAGTCTTTTTGATCACACAGCTTCTCGAATCCTTGAATCTCAAAAAGAGGTCTTAGATCAGATTCCTGATGATTGTTTGTCTAATATCTCTTTACTTGGGAAATGGGGATTCGATGGCAGCACTGGACATAGTGAATACAAACAATTTTTTTCAGATTCAACTTTAGAAGATAGTAGTTTGTTTGTAACATCTTATGTACCCCTTCAAATTATTGTAAAATTAGCTGAAGATAATTGTAAAATTTTATGGAAAAATCCTCGACCCTCTTCCACTAGGTACTGCCGTCCTATTCGATTTCAATTTTTGAAAGAAAGCACAGCAGTGTCTTTGCAAGAGGAAGCTTATTTTAAGGATAAAATTGAAAGTTTGCAACCTACTTTTATTCAGATCGACAATCGTGAATTGGTCGTTTCTCATAAGTTGCAGCTTTCAATGGTAGATGGTAAAATTTGTAGTGCTTTAAGTGAAACATCTACAAGTAGATGTTATATATGTAATGCTACCCCTAAAGAGATGAATAAAATAGACGAATGTTTACAAAAACCTGTAATAGAGAGTAGATACCAATTTGGATTATCACCACTACATTCTTGGATACGTTTCTTCGAATATTTTATTCATCTTTCATATAGATTAGACATAAAAAAATGGCAAGTTAGGCTAGATAGTGATAAACAATTGTTATCAAATAAAAAACAATATGTACAGTCCCAGTTTAGGGAACGATTAGGTTTAATAGTTGACAAGCCGCGTAGTGGTGGAAGCGGGACGTCTAACGACGGAAACACGGCCAGGAAGTTTTTTTTGGAATCAGCTGTATCTGCTGAAATTACAGGTTTGAATAAGGATCTCATAGATCGTTGTTGTGTAATATTACAAACGTTATCTTCTGGACATAAAATTAATGAATGCAAGTTTAAAGACTATGCATTACAAACAGCATACAGCCTGGTCGAGGAATATCCGTGGTATAGTCTTCCTGCTTCTGTCCACAAGGTGCTCGTACATGGATCAGATATTATAAGTTATGCATTGTTATCTATAGGAGAACTTTCCGAAGAAGCTGCTGAAGCGACAAATAAGTATATCAAAATTTATAGACGAAGTCACACTCGAAAAATGTCACGTGAAGTTACCAATCAAGATTTAATACAACGACTATTATTACATTCAGATCCTTATATTACAAGTCTTCGGAAACTTCCCCCTAAAAAGAAAAATACTCTGTCACAAAGTGTAATAGAATTGTTACATGTTTAATATTGTTAGAATAAGAATAATTTATTTGTATTTTGTTAGTTGTTTTGTTTTTTTTGTATTTAATTAATTTTAATTTATTTATTTCTATTATTTTATTATAATTAAATAATGTTATCAATGTTTTGACTCTTATTTTATTTAAAATATATGTTTTACATTCCAATTTTTAAGTGTTTGTTCATGATAAATTTAGGTAAAAGTATGTTATTGTTTATATTTGTTTTTTACTGAAGTAAACGTTTTTTATTCCGTAAATACATGTACTTCTTTCATTTTAATGTTCCTAAAACACTTTTACAACTATAAGTCACTAAAATAATACAATGTATTGATAGTAACAGGACTTTAACTATTTATGACCGCCCTTGTATGGAGCGTGTCCCTCCGTGCCGCGTCCTCTGGGGTCCGGCCTGACGCGATAACCCCTACCTACCAATTGGTAACCTACCAATCTTTTCACCGCTTTGTACTTTTAACGTTTTATAACAACATTTATCACACGACTCTTCTCTATACTTTTTAACCCCCGACGAAAAAGAAGGCTGTTTTAAGTTTGATGTGTCTGTCTGTGTATCGGTGTATCTGTGTGTCTGTCTGTGGCATCAAAGCGATTGATTTCTTTTTTGTCGCATTCTGGATAGGAAATATTCTTGTTTCGGCACATTCCTGTTTGGTCGTATTCCGTTTTCGGCACATTCCGTTTTCGATATAAATCATTATACATAATAAATGAAATCAACCCTAGGTATCGTTACACAAAGTATTTTTTCCAATGGTAAATATCACAAGTACCTCATTGAATAAAAACATAGTTTTTATTAGTATTTTACATCGGGTAGTCACATTTTTTTATTTTTGGAGTTTACTCCTTATAAATAAATTTTCATAGGAGAGTCTAATTTTCGGGGCATTCGGGGGTCCCGATTACGACTATTTCGGGATCCAAAATGGCGGACGTGACTTTTTAATATAAAATCGATATGGGTATCATCTTCGACGTTTTCGGGGATCCCGATTCTAAATACAACACCTATTTCGACAGCCAAGGCGGCGGACGCGACTTTTTTTATAAAAATTAATATGGGTATCATTTTCGTGGTTTTCAGGGGTCCTCATTCTGAATACAAAATCAATTTCAAGATCCAAGATAGCGGACGCAACTTTTGATAAACAATCAACATGGGTATCATTTTTGTGGTTTTCAGGGGTACTGATTCTAAATACAACATAAATTTCAAGATTCATGATGGCAGACGCAACTTTTTTATAAAAAATCAATATGGGTATCAATTTTGTGGTTTTTGGGAGTTTCGATCCCAAATAAAACATCTGTTTCGGAATCCGAAATGGCGGAATAATATTTTTTATAAAAAAGGTACGTCCGCCATCTTGAATTTGGAAATACATGTTGTATTTAAAATCGGGACCCCCGAAAACCACGAAAATGATACCCATATTGATTTTTTATAAAAAAGTTGCGTCCGCCATCTTGAATCTTGAAATTTATGTTGTATTCAGAATGAGGACCCCTGAAAACCAGAAAATGATACCCATATTAATTTTTATAAAAAAAGTCGCGTCCGTCATCTTGGATCTCGAAATTGTTGTTTTATTCTAAATCGGGAAAATGAAAAATGAAATTTATAGAGGCTGTGATACAAGGTAGAGGCAGTGAAATAGCATAAACGGGGGCGGGCTGTTGTGGACGATTTTATATAAAAAAAATGTTATGGAATGCTTAAATAGGCTTTGCCAACTGCTATAAATGTCCCTGAAGCATATGAATTTAGTTGGTTATTGATTAGTTGGTTGCCCGATTATTTTAAGTAATCAGTGAAGGTACTATTGATTTTAACTTTTATTTTAATTTATTAAAATATAATTTAACTAAAAAAAAATATTTTATTTTACTATGCAAGCAAAGTCACGAGTTTTTCATAGTATAATTTATTTAGTAAAATGTGCCGAAACAAGAATGTGCCCAAAACGGAATACGTCCAAACAGGGATGTGCCGAAACAAGAATATGTCCAATCCGGAATGCGACGAAAAAGGAATCAATCAATGATGATTGATTCCTTTTTCGTCGCATTCCGGATCAAAATCGGATAATTCCGGAAATTCCGGATCCGCATCAAAATCGGTCCTATCGTTTAGGAGCTATGAAGCTCCTAAACGATAGGACCGATTTTGATTTCTTTTTTTTGTTGTTTGAAAGCTGACATGACTAGTATGGTTTTTAGCTATAATTTATGAAGATCAGTGCAGGCGTTTGATGACTATCAGCTCGTTTTCTACATGATAAAAGAGTTTTACTAACTTTCACAGATTCTATTGATTTGAAATTTGATGTACTATAACTTAGGTGACATTTCCATAACACTGCCTAACCTTGAGCTGATCCTATATCATCAAAAAGTCTGCGGGATGCTTAATTCTTCAGAAACTTACAGTAGATATAGTGTGTTTGGCCTCCTTTGAATAGTATTAATGAGACAGTGTCAGATAGATGATTAATGAGGCCGGGGCGCTACTTAATTTTTTTACTTTTATATTTTATGTTATTCATCATTTTCTTATTATCTCTTCTCTTTTCTCTTCTTTTTATTTGTATTTCTTACAATAAAGCAGGCGTTATAAACGCACAAAATTAAACATTGAAATGTAATGAAAATATCTATTTTAAAGAATTTTATTCAAAGTCTCTATAATAAGATAACATTTGATAATAACTTATAATGTATTAATTTTTAGGCTAAAATTCGAAAGAAGAGATCTGAAGATCAAGAATATGAAGACCCAGAGTCAGGTGAAGAAGACAAATCTGATGATGAAGCAGAAATTGAGACCATGGAGGATAAGGCTAAAGAAGCAAATGATGCAGCAGAAGTAAACAAAGAAATTATTACAGAAGAGGATACTAAGGTTATGAATTCAGTTGTAGATAGTGTGCGAAATGCTACCAACTACATATTTGACACCAAAAATTATCAATGGTGCGAATTAACTGTACTATTCCCAATTGATTTTTTGAGGGTTGACTTATCCCAAGCTCTCAGAGATACTGCTACGAAATCTATAATATATGAGGTAAAGCAAATAAAAAGAGCAATCGTAAGCAAAGAAAAGGATGTAATTTACATAAAAACAGAAGGCATCAACATTCTACAGCTGTACAAGTATAACAACATACTAGATATGAATAAACTGTACAGCAATGATGTTCATGCCATAGCCAATACTTACGGAATAGAAGCAGCTAATAAAGTTATCATAAAGGAAATCCAGAACGTCTTCAACGTTTATGGTATTACTGTGGATCCTCGACATTTGACCCTCATTGCCGACTACATGACCTTCAATGGGATATTTGAAGCAATGAGTAGAAAAGGCATGGAATCATCGACGTCACCCCTCCAGCAGATGTCATTCGAGTCCTCCATGACATTTATGAAACAAGCCGTTATAAATTCTAAGAAAGACCACATCCGTTCGGCTTCCAGTTGCCTTATGTTGGGGCAGCCATGTCGCAGTGGAACTGGTGCCTTTAGTTTACAACTTTACAGCAAAATGGTTAATTAATTATCTTTGTTAATATGGTTTTTATAAATAAATGTTATAGTTTCTATTTATCCTAAAAATAATACGAAAATTTATTCAAAAACATTCTTGTATTTCTCTAAAGTCTTAAACTTAGGGTCTTATACAAAAACGTAGTTTATGTAGCTTGAAATATATATTTACAGTAACTGTTTTTATGTTGTTTTACAGTTTATCTAATAAATAATAAAACAGATTTAAACACAGAACGATCACATATTAGCTCTTGGGCGTGCAACGTCTACTGACGTCACATTACAATATAATCATTGAGATGAAAAATATAGAGATGATAATATCGCATACAAAAGCGACTGAGTAAAGTATAGTCCACTTGATCGGAACATAGTGGCCATGAGTGACGTCTTCTCTATATTGTATATCTCAACTCAATAAATATAATAGCTTTCATAAATATTTAAAATACATAGTAAGTAATCTTATTACGTAACATTAACATAGGTTTACATCTTAATGCAACAACATCCGCTTCAAGCGAACCATGAATGTTTTCAAAACAATTTCACGGAAAAGATCACAACACAATATTTTTGTTTGGCACTAACACTCCCACAGACTAAGGACATTGATAAAAAAAATTGACGTGACGAATGCGTTTAACCCATGAAGTTATAGCAAAAAGATTGAGCAAAGACTCCGTACCTATTTGAATCAAATATCAACTATTGCTATCTCACTCCATCCTACGTGGTCTGTGGTCCAACCTGTCTTGTATTGTTGCTCAAAGGTTTTTGCTTCAAAAGTATCGGGAGTGCTACTCCACCTTGTATACCTTCATGGTTACATTTCTCTGCCATTATTAAAATATTTGTTACAATACCCATTTAGTCTATGAAATGGTTAAGTCGATTAAAGATTCTGAGGGGCTAATTTCATAAAATTACTTGAGATAATCAATACCTACAAGTGATAATAGAATAAAAGAGAAATCCTTTTGCCATTGATGTGAGTAACCTCATGGTGGTCTTAATACTGAGGTACTTACTTTTACTTTATTAAAGGTCTTTACTTATGAAAATGCCGATTCGTATGAATTAAATTGAAAAACAAAAGTTATTTCCATAGTATACATTTAATGTTAGGTATTCATGAAATTTTTATGAGAAAAAGTATGCGCTGCGTATTTCAATTATGTACTCAAAAACAGAGAATATGATAAAAATATAAATAATTTAGCTATTGATATAATACAAATTGAAGTAAGAAAAATATGACAGAATAATTAAATAGGAGCAGTAGGTAATCTCCGCACAATCATTTAATTAAATAGCGACCCTGGCTATGCGACAATAAAGTGAAATTCATGTCGCACAGCGCTATCGGCCTTCCGATAAATTCACCTCGATGTTGTCTTTTTCTATCGCGTATCTCGTCTCTTTCCGACTACGGCGGCACCAGATTAGACCAACCCGTCGAGACCGCCATTACTTATAGCTTCAAAGCTTAGACCATAAGAACAATGGTCTAAGCTCGAAGAAAACGCGAAGTGAAATCGGCCTGCTTTATGTAAAAGATACAAATACAAAATGTGAGGAAAACCCGGCAAGTCCACAGGTGAAGACCTGTTAATTTATTGCAGCTATTGTGATTTCGAATTCGTATAAAATGCTGAAAAATGGCACTATTTTATTTATGTGTAATGCGAGGATTCAATATTAAAATAACGATATATTTCCAACTGGGACTATAGGTAACATGACATGATTGGGCCATTGAGATAAAAATTAAAGAGAAGACATCGCATAATAAAGACAGTATCCATTTTAAACCATAGGATACACAGTTTATTCCCGACCAAAAGGTAAGCGCCCCGTGAAGATCATGGTGCTTATGTCGCCGCTGCCATCTGGTTAAATTAGCCACCCTATTGGACGGCTATCTCGTTGATTAAACGCCGGCATCCAATTGAATACCAAGCCCGATATTTAATGGAACTAGACTCACTTAACGTTTAACGACTTGGCGTATTGAATAGATCGTCTTGTACTGAAAAGTTTTGCTTTAAATTGCAGGTTCAAGATTTTTTTTATGACCACATAAATCTGACATCGTTTTGGTTCTAAGTGGTCATAAAAAAATAACTTTGAACCTACCAATCACTCAAACAGTCACACAAAAGCTCTTCGATTAAAATGGCCTGCCTAGGCGTCCAATTGGATGGCTAATTTATACCAGACGGCTGACATGACGTTCAGCCATATGGTTAAACGTTGCGCTCAATGACTTGGCTAGTTGTACTTTAGCCGTTTAATTGGATGCCGGCATTCGATCAACGGGCTAGCCGTCCAATAGGGTAGTTGACAACTTTTTTTTTATTTCATAAATAAGAAGTTTATAACTCATAGAAATATTGCAAAATAAATAGTATGTCTAAGATCAATAGTTTCACAGATATAGTGCTATGTTTGATGTGTTGCGGCGCATCGTCCAAAAACGCTCCATAGAAAATCTGCGGAACAGGTGACGTCACATGTTCCCATATTACTAAGAAATGTATGGGCATACTGACATAATTGATAATAACTATGTATTAAATATGTTTTTATTAATAGTTGTCTTATTAATAGTTGTTTAAATTGATGTCAGCAATCTAATAATATTAACATTTTAGATATATTTTGGAAAAAAAATATGACCATTTTTTTAATTTTCAAAACAGTACAACTTCAACAATATTCCATTTCTTTTAAGTTTGAATTGTTTTTATGGGTAACAGTAGCGTATATTTTCCGAATTTGTGAAAAATAGCGCCAAATTTAAACTTAGGCAACATCCCAATTAGGTGGCTGAGTTAACCAGACGGCTGCGACACTTACAAACGAGTTTCTTTCTAGCAACGCTAGCAAGCGACTGAGTAAGTAAAGTGTAGCGTGATAGCCACACTTGAACGGAACATAGTGGTGATGGATGGTGTCTTCTCTCTCTATAGTACTTTGTATCTCAATGGATTGGACCCGACTATAGATTAACCTTTTACGCGTCTCACGCACTCAAGCATTAAAAAACTAATTATAACAATACTTGTTTGGTAATTATAACTAATTAATAAATAACATTTATTTATAACAAGTCGTCAAAGTTGACCCCACAAGAGTTCCAAGTAAAAAGTTGTGTTCGCATTACAAGATATTATCACAGCCCCGTTGATGTGCGTTAACATGTATTTTTCGAGTTAGATAATTAAAAAATAACAATAGACAATTAAATGAAATAAGACTGCACATACTAGAAATCAATTGTCATTATTAGTTACATAAATATTTGTCGATGGTTAATTTTTACAATCCACAGAAACCATTTTGGTCCTGATAATAATTTATATAATTTTTTTTTTAGACTTTGTTGGTCTTTAAAATCTGTCAAAATTATTCTCCGGATTAAAAAATCAGCTCTAAAAAAACTTTCAATTTAAAAACAAGTTAGGAATTGGATAATAAAATATGTTAAATTTCAGAATTGCACACTGCACAGTTCTCACCTTTGTAAGGTACACTAACTGTCATGGGGTCCAAACGCAGCCACAGATGCAAACTTTTAAAAACCCCTTCAATTTAGGTTTTATTTTTCGGGCGTTATTAGCAAATTTTTTTAGCACGTGATAAGTTCAAAAATTTAGCCTATAAAACAATATTCATGCATCATCTGTGTCAACTGTGTCTATGGCGCGTTTGCAACTTTTAGGGCCTGCTATTGTGCGGTTTCGGCTTGCGTTTCATTGTTAGATTTCTTCTCTAGTTTGTTGGCCTTCTTGGCAGCGGCCTTATTCGCGTTACTTTCGTCGTCGGCTGGATTGTCCCAGTCCTGCCTTTTGCCGGAACCGAACAGGTTATAGAATGTCCCGCAGAATATATAGATGCCGCCGGCGATGTAGAACACTATCCTCCATTGCGCTTGCGTCGGCTGAAAAAAAAATTGAAAATTATATAAAAAAAAATTGTGGATTTGACCTTCCTTCAAAATTTAACGCCCATCGTCGTAATTTTAATAAGCTATTTACAATGAATGCGGTGGTTATGTAATTTTAATAAATTGTCATACAAGTACAACTCTTAGCCAAAACTGGTTTTGATTTTTGAATCTTTAAAATCTAGTAGGTACCTAATACACAAATGTTTGTAGTAGTAAGTGTACCTAATCACCTACAACATAACTATCTCTGTCGATGGGTAAATTAAACAATCAGCAGACACCATACAAACCACAAACTAACCAAATTATGCATAGATTTTAATTTGTCATGCCCCGTAGGACTCCCGGGAGTCACAGGACAATTAAAAACTAATTGTGTCTGTAATCTGTGGTTAGGAATCGTTAAATTTGACATTTGCCAGTACAACATTTGTGGGTACCAGCCGCTGTAATAAGATAAATTCTCCAACTGTTGTGTTATGCTTGCTGTGCGGCCTTCTGTTCATTATATTTCAACGGTCATTACTCACCCTGCCCTCAATGATGTATCCAGCGACAATGGGCGCAAGCAGTCCCGTAAGGTTGGCCAGGCAGTTGGTGAACGCCATCAGGATCCCCGCGAAACGTGGCGAAATATCCAAGTGGTTCACCTGTTCATATTGAAAGACATTTGAAAACATTCATTTCGAAGGAATCCTTCGTTTTGGTTGTTAAAAGAACATACATTGGATAGGTACAAGAACAGTCCAACAGACAGGCGGAACCAATATCTTTCAGATCTCTAGACTGTCTACTGGACAAGTGGTCTCGGGTCCGAATCCCGGAAGGGGCAAAGATTGTATCAAACCATCACTTACTTTCCTAGGTTCATCATAACCTGCTTCGTATGTTTTATGTCTTGTATGACAGGTTATCTATAACCTAATTCGGTTGATCATCATCATAAGTCTATATAGTTTTTTTTTAATACAACTAGATGCCAAACAAGCTGACGGCCCACCTGGTGGTAAGCGGTTACCGCCGCCTATAGACACCTGCAATAACTAGGAAAAGCACTTGATATTGCAGGTGCGTTGTCATCCTGAGGCCTAAGATGAAATGCCGTCCATGCCCAGTAATTACACTGGCTACCTTTCCCATAGTACCTATATCCTTCTGTTGGGCACAGGCGGTCCTACATGAGAGAAACAGTAAAGTCAAGATTACCTTAAAACCGGAGTAGATACCGCCGTTGAGGCCGACACCGATGGCTAGCACGGCGACAGTGGCCGCGGGGTTGCACCCCGTGTTGGCCGCGATGAACAACCCGATCGCGGGACCGTATTCACCTGTAATAGAAAATACATGAAGATTTTGGTAAAGATCTTTCAGGTTTTACAAACTTTGCTCTTTCTCACGCAAAATGTCACGGGGATTCCCCGTGAGATTTTCTAAAATTTTATTTTATGACTACGTCATTGTTACCTCCTGAATTTTGTTACGAGACAAGCTCGTTTTCCCTAACTTTTGTCGAATGTCGTTAAGAGGCACCCAACTCTCCCTACGTAATGGTTATTGAAAACGAAAAATAGAACACCCAACCCTCTCTACGTACCTAATGGTTAGTGAAAACGAAAATAGAAGGATAGACATAGGACAACAATAGCGCAAGCGTTAAATTAGAAATAATTTATTTACTAAAACAATTTTGAAAAAAATTAAAAGAGGATTTCGTTCGTTTCCTTCTAAAACGGAAAAGGTGAACGAGAAATAGTCTATGTTTTTTTTTCTTTCGAGAAAACCGTTTCCATTCGTGTTGTAGCTTTTTTAAAAATACTTTATTGATTGGCCTTACGTAATCATGGCCGTGCTAATATAGTCCTTATTCTCATTACCCATAGTATTTTACTATGGTAAATGGGTATAAGAACTAGTAGACCCTACACTAAATGAATAAGTAAAGAGTTCACTACACACCCTCTAATCCTCATCGAATCTATATCTAAGTGTGTCTTTCCGTACGGGGGTCAAACGCTTGGCGAAATATGAAATATACTAAATTTAGCTAAAGATATTACCAATACTGTTGATGACCTTCCTGACTTGCGTGTGGTTGAGACGACCGCTGGACAGCATCCAGTCGGCTACCACCGAGATGAACATAGAGAACAGCCACATGCATAGGTACGGCAGGGCGGACACGAATCCGTTCTGAAATAGACAAAATGTTTGTATTTCAAAATACATATTATAGGTATTTATTCAACACTTAAAATATAAGTAGGTTCCTACCTACTTACCTACAATATTGAAAAGTTCACACACGAAATATATGTCGGGCAAAAATTTAAAGTGGGAAAAATAAATGAAAGCTATTAACAAAATAAATGATTTTAAAACTAGAGAAAATAAGAAAGTAAATGAAAGATAAATATCTAGGTAGGTACCTCATTTTACGTAGGTACTCATTTATTAACAAAAATACCATAAGATACGTTACAAGGTAAAAACCGTTTGGCTATGCTCTAGTCAGTTTTTAATCTTGAAACAACTTTACCAAATTGATATTATGATCTTTAATTGTTTATCCGCGTAAGACTCCCGGGAGCATATGACAATTGTAAACCAATGTGTGGCTGAACAGGTTAATTAAAAATATCGATTACTGAGTTTAGTTTAAGATATCCGTGAGATCCCAAAAAAAATTGTCCCGCCCTTCCCCACTCCATCTGCACGCACCACTCATCCATCACACTCGCAAGTAAAAATTTTAAATTCCCAAATTTTCACGGATTTTGACTTCCAGAACATAAAATGAATAGAGTTATTTTTACATAATTTTTTTATTTTATTCTATAATATGTCAAAACGTACCACTCAAAAATGGTGAGTAGGGCGTAGATAAAGGTATCTATACTATCAATCAATCAACACCTACTAATCAATAACTATCAATCACGGAAAAAAGCACTAACTAACTAAGCTCTTTGGATTGATCTAATTTATTCAATTATAATTGCTCTCTAATTGTCAGAAACAGTCATAACGAGTTTATATCGTGCGAATGATTCAATGAAAGCAAATTGACCTCACGTGAACTGTCGACTGTCGAGCTCGCACGCGACTGATGATTTATGAAGTTATGAACCTAAGCTTTTAGGATGAATCGACACCTAGGTATTTATAGGTACAATTTTAGTTTATAAGCTATGTCAAACCCATGTCAAATATGTCTGTGTATGCATGTAAATATATATGTATGTGTTTGACATCTAGACAGAGATGTTAGAATGAGGAATTCTAATAATTCGTGTTGATTCCTCCTAATATAGCTATGTTACTACCAAAGTACGTACTTTACGGTATTGCAGTACCTATGTTAATAAATGAAAGGTAAAATGACATATTGGGAATGTTCAAAAAATCATATAAAGCAAGTGTGTATTATACAGGATTTCGTTAGAAATTGCATTGACGTAGGTTTAATTAATTTGTGTTGTAAATAAAAATAAAGTAAAATGCGTGTGTACAAAGATATATTGGTAACCAAGTAACAAGCTGTCAAGAAGTGACTTAGAATTAAATAATTTAAATAACAATCTAGATTATAAAACTAGCCAGTATACAACATACGCCCCCTTAATCTAAATTAGTTATAAAATTATAAATTAGAGCACAGACAGCTACTAAAAATCAAACTAAATTCTATCCTATATAAACAACATAACTAAAAACACAAAAACTTAAGTAATGCCCATTCTATCTAGACATACTTTATGTTTTATCCGCCCTAAGGGTTTGGTCAATATATCGGCAGGTAACTTATCTGTCGATAGAAAGTTTAATTTGACAGTTTCATCATTGACCTTCTCACGAATAAAATGAAACTTAACATCTATGTGTTTAGTTCGATTGTGATGGATAGGGTTGGAAGCTAACGCAAGTGCACTTTGACTGTCAGAATATAAAACAACTTTGTGGTGTTCACCTGAAAGTTCTGCGTATAGTCGTCTGAGAAAACAGGCCTCCTTGACAGCGCTAGAAAGAGCCATGTATTCAGCTTCAGCAGACGAAAGAGCTACGGTTGGCTGCTTACGCGCTTCCCACGTAACAGGACCTCCAGCTATACTAAAGTAGTATCCTGTATATGAGCGTCTATCTTCGGTACAGTTTGCCCAGTCTGCATCGGAATAGCCGCAAAGTCCTGTATCTTTTGTCTTTCTGTAAGTGATACCCAAATCTTTAGTTGCTAATAAGTATTTCAAGCACTGTTTAGCACATTTCCAATGACTTTCGTCATATTTGGTGTTAAACTGACTTAAGTAACTTACCGTAAACGCAATATCTGGCCTAGTGGTCACAGCAAGAAACATTAGACATCCTATAAGCTCTCGATATGGGCAATCATAAGAACTTTCTTCCTTAGATTTCTCTAACCTCTTACAAAGCGGCACAGAAACACTTTTGGCATCACTCATATTGAATCGCTTCGCTATTTTCTCAATATAAGTCTTTTGATAAATTTTAAGACTATTATTTTCATATTTCAAATTCATTCCCAAACAAAATTCTATTTCTCCCAAGTCTTTTGTTGAAAAACATTTTTGAATGTCACTTTTGAAATTGTCAAAAGTCAAATTGTTTTTAAAAATGCAAACTAGGTCATCAACGTAGACAGCTAAGAAAAGGGTTTCATTGTCACTAATTTTCTTTGAGAAAATGCAAGTCTCAGAAGGTGACTGTTTGAAACCAATGTTTGACAATGTTTGCTTCAATTTAATGTTCCAAGACCTCGGTGCCTGCTTAAGACCGTAAAGAGAATGTTTTAATAAGCAAACTTTGTCTTTCTGTGTTTCATCTGTGAAACCTTCTGGCTGCAACATGTAGACTTCTTCGTCCAAGTCTCCATTTAGAAAAGCCGTATCCACGTCCATATGACGGATTTTGTAACCTTCTTGGACAGCAAAAGCTAACAAAGTCCGCAAAGAAGAGTTACGCACAACTGGTGCATATGTTTCAAAATAATCTACGCCATATACCTGCGTAAATCCTTTTGCAACCAAACGCGCCTTATATTTTAAAATATTCCCGACAGAGTCTCGTTTGACTTTGTACACCCACTTGCACTGGATACACGGTTTGTTTTTAGGTTTATCAACCAAAATCCATGTGCCTTTGCTTATCAACGCGTTATACTCGTCCCACATAGCAGAGACCCAATGAAGTTTGTCTTCACTCCTTATCGCATCAGTATAACATTTTGGCTCCTCATCTAAATTAGAAACCAAACTATTATAAGAAAAGAAATCAGGAGGTTTACGATCTCTTTTCGGGTAACGACTCACAGCGTTATCACAATTTTCATGTGATGGTTCAGTTGAAGAAACAACATCTTCATGACTGCTTTCACTGGTGTCTTCTGTCAAAGAATTTTCACTGCTATCAGTTACTACGGCACCTGATGACTGCATTAAAATATTATTATTTAAAAGAGAAGTACATTGTTCTAAAATGAGAGGTTCCGACAATGTATTTACATATTGTTTTTCAGCCTTCAAACCAGTAAAAACATTTTCAAAAAATACAGCGTCTCTCTCTTTAGTTAATTTTCTAGGGTACTGTGCATGCCTGAAAAAATAGCTCCTTGGATCGTCAGAGTAGCCGACAAAAATAAATTCTTCGGCTTTAACGTCCAACTTGGTACGATGACATGTTGGGACATGCACAAGAGCCCTACATCCGAATACTTTTAAGTGAGAAATATTCGGTTTCTCGTTATACCATTTTTGGTATGGAGTTACACACACCAAAGCACGGTGTGGAGACCTATTTTTAATGTATACAGCAGTTTCCACAGCGTCCTGCCAGTATGCTTTAGGGAGATTGCTTTGAGCTAACATAGTTCGAGCCTTTTCAACAATACACCTTATACTTCGCTCGCTAATTCCATTTTGTTGCGGGCTATAAGGAACTGTTGTCTCATGTTTAATGCCGAAACTATTAAGGTAATTGGACAGTTGTTTATTAACAAACTCAGTCCCATTATCCGTTCGCAAACATTTCATTTTCATGTTTAATTGTCGTTCGACAAAAGAATGAAAAGTTTTAAAAATCTCAAAAACCTCAGATTTTAAAGAAAAACAATAAACAAACATCATACGTGTAAAATCGTCAATAAATATAATAAAGTAACTATTTCCCTTAAAAGATGTAGTAGAAAACGGACCACAAACATCGGCGTGAATCAATTCTAAAGGACAACACGCACGTTTGTATTTAATTTTCAAGAAAGGTTTTCTGGCTTGCTTACCTTCTATACATGGTATACAGGGATCTTTATCGATAGCAGAATACGTCATACCGTTTGCTTGGCCTCTTTTAAGTTTGTCCATACCGATACGACACAGATGACCCAGACGCCTATGCCACAGTTGATACTCAGACAAATCAAAGTGCACCGTGCGTTCTGTATTGTCAACCACATCTAAAGCTGCATACTTATATGGTTTACTTGGATTTAAATTTAAACTATATAAACCACCACTATAAGTACCCTGTAAAATAGAATTGCCAGTTAAAGTTACATCAATATCATTATAAAAATTACAACCATGTTTATCAAAAATTACAGTGAATCCTTTATCAACAGCTTTCTTAACGGAAATTAAATTACAATGTAAATTAGGTACAAAAACAACGTCTTTTATTTTACTAATATTTGGAATATCACTAATAGCTATATCACCTGTTCCTACAGCTGGTAATTTCTCTCCATTCGCAATGGTGACAGAACGACCATTACTGATCAAGGGCTTATAGTTCTCAAAATATTCCAAACAAGGACTCATATGACTTGTTGCTCCAGAGTCAATATACCATTTTTGACATTTATTTTCATTACCATCAGCCACACATGCAGTAAGTAGTGTTGAATCTTGAGCACACAAGGAACCTTTAGTCTCCAAAGAACCAATATTGGTTTTCTTCTTGCCTTGCTTATATGGGCATTGAGGACTTTTATGTCCTGGCTCGTGACACTTATAACATATAATGGGCTTTTTATTTTTATTTGACTTTCTCGAACTTAATGCTAATATGTCATTTTGAGTAACATCTTTAGCCATTTCGTTTATCAATTTACTTTTCACCAAATCACTTGTCACCTTAACATTAGAGCTTTCCAGTGCCATTATGAGAGGCTCATATTTGACTGACAATCCTCCCAACAAAATAGCAGCTACAGATTCATCATCTATGACTTTTCCAATGTCGGACAAATCTTGAACCGTACACAAAACAGCATTTATATATGATTCAATTGTGGTAAAATCATTTAAGGCATACCTGTATAGTCGACGTTCTAATGACAACCGGCGACCCATACCTTTGTCTTCATAAGCATTTGCCAATGCATCCCATGCTTCTTTTGCTGATTTAGCAGACCTAACGTGAGTAATGGCTGAACCATCCAGCGTGAGGGAAATCTTAGACAAGGCCTTCTGATCCTTTCTAATCCTCACATCCTCAGAGGTCATATCACCGGGAGCATAGCCTGCAATAGACTGCCACAACTCTTCGTGGATAAGCAGTGCTCGAACTTTAAATTTCCAGATGCTATATCCATCACGACTAGTTAATAATTTAATACCACTAAACTGATCACTCATTTTACTAGAGCCTCGTGCTGATAACGAATGTTGTAAATAAAAATAAAGTAAAATGCGTGTGTACAAAGATATATTGGTAACCAAGTAACAAGCTGTCAAGAAGTGACTTAGAATTAAATAATTTAAATAACAATCTAGATTATAAAACTAGCCAGTATACAACAATTTGGCTAGGTTCCAAGACAATAATTCTACGAACGAATGTTAATACAGAATTACAGATTAGGTAATCCTAGTCAAACTAAATAAATGGACCAATTTGGAAGTGTACCTCTAAAATTAGATTTTAGGTATACCTTACCTTTCACCGGTTATACCTATCTATATTTATGATGTTCAGTTATTTTCGCCTCTCAGCTAAAAAAATAAAAATATTCTATTTATTTTTTCTAATAAACTTACGTCTTTGATAGAGAAGTGCAGCACTTGTCTCATGAAAGTGGGGAGTTCTGTCATGAGGGTCTCGTAGCCGTAGTTCTGTCCCATGTGAGCCAACATTATAGCCCAGAAAGGCATGGACATCAAGATTTTGCTCCATGGAATCGGTGGTGACTGAAGCAAGAAATATTTTTAGTTTTTAATACGTATTTCCATTGAAGGACCACTATGTTTGGTTTGTCGAATAATACTTACACTAGAACCTGCAGCGCCCCACAATGAGCTGACGATGTACTTCTTCTCTGTCTCCTTGATCCGGGAACACTGCTCGGGATCTTCAGACACGAGGAACAAGAAGGCCAGGCACCAAATTGTACCAATTACACCGAACACATAGAAGATGGATGGCCAGCCGCCTGCGAACCCGTATTCGGATAGCAGACCGGACAGAGGCATGGAGACCACCGTGCCGAATTGGGCTCCTATTAAAGAGTAAGTCATATTTAAAAAATAGATCTCGATAAATTCTTGATAATAGTTAGATTTTTTACTAAAAAGGACTAGTAGTTCCTTCCTACTAACACCAAGTCATTAATTACGTTAATTCAACTTATTACATGTAAAAGTATAATATAATGTATACTTTAACCTTACACTCACGTACATTTGTTACCTAGCTCAATTTTTTTTATACAACTAGATGACAAACAAGCTGACGCCCCTCCTGGTGGTAAGCGGTTACCGCCGCCTATAGACACCTGCAATAACAAGGAAAAGCACTTGATATTTCAGGTGCGTTGTCATCCTGAGGCCTAAGATGAAATGCCGTCCATGCCCAGTAATTACACTGGCTACCTTTCCCTTCAATCCGAAACACAGCGAACTGTTTCACGGCTGAAATAAGGAAGGCGGTGGTACCTACCCAAGCGACCCTATATACGGGTCTACCACAAGACCCATATATGATATATGTTATACTTCTTTAAGAACTTATGTTAGGTATTCCTTCTAACTATAGGAGAAATATGTAGGTAAATACAAGTATAATATACTAAATAAACAAACCAACATTCATGACTCGTGAAAAAATGTTCGTACCCATCAAACAAACATCTGTTCCTACCGGGATTTTAAACCGCGGGACCTCCAAGGGCCTAAACAAGATAATCCTTTCGATAACCGCTAAGTATCGCTAAGCGGAAAATTTATGGGATTTCACATAATCGACTTTCGCAAATGTCAAATCCCATACATTTTCCATTTGTCAAAAGGCATCTTATCAAGGACCTCTGGTTTTGTAGAAAGCCTACTCGATCAGATGGCCGTCAAAAAAAAATCAAATTCACTTACCAGCATAAACAGCCGCTCCCATTCTGCTTCTTTCGTTCGGTGGTATCCATTTAGCCAACATAGCATGTGAACATGGTACGATCGGGCCCTAGAAGTAAAGGTAATCAATTTAATGTTTCATTGGTTTCCAACTTTCATTCACGTTAAGTTGATAGAGAATATAAGACTCACTTCTCCGAGACCCTGGATGAACCTCACAAGGATAAGCCACTCGACGCCAGCCTCGGCAGCTACTGGCACCAGCAGGCCGAACACGGAGTTGATCAACATGCCAAAGCCCAAAAAGAAACGGGCACCGTACCTGTTGGCGAAGAATATACAAATGTTCTATGTTAATCTCACGTTTCTTTGCTCACACCAATAGTTACAGAGTACACGAGATATAAATTATTTTCTAGCTAGTTAATAAATTAGTGAATCTACCATACTAACTCATCTTTCGAGTCATCAAGTTATTTGTAGTACGGTAAGTATAGCAGTTGCGCAATAGTCGGTGTGACATGGTACTAAAGTGTTAAGACACTTCTGTGGTCGACTGTACCTACATACACCTTAATTTCATTTTACTTTTCTATAAAAAATACAATGCTATGTGAAAAGCTAATTTAGTTCTTTCGTAGTACTGTGCCTATGTGGTGATAACATAATAAATCAATATTCGGATGAGTCCTCTAACAAGCAATAATATTTAGGTACAGTCAGCATCAAAATGATGATACATTCTGTCTCTTAAGTCAATGCAATAGGGATCAAAATCATTGACATCCGACTGTCTCACTTTTGACAGTTCGAGATCTTGCGACAATTGCTAGTAAGTATATTAAGGATGATAAAATGCCATATTAATGCTCGTGATACGTGTACATTACCTCTTGGATAATATCCCAAAGGGAATTTGCGTGATGACGTAGCCGTAGAAGAAGGAGGATAGGATGTAGCCCTGCAACGTGGAGGTCCAGACGAACGATCCGTCTTGTGACGCAGCAGCCTGCAAGAGAGAGAAAAGAAGATTGGCTGGAGCTTTACAGAACAGAACAGAGGTTGTTCTGTTCTGTAAAACTCTGAGGACTCAGAGTTTGCGCGCCGGCTGGGGTAGCACCTACACATTACAGCAGATAGCAGCTAAACAATCAAGTATAGTGTATACTTTTTTTATGTCAGAAAAACCCTGTGTATACTTGAGCTAACTTAGAGAATAAATGTAAACATACCAAATCGTCGGTGGGCGTGCAAGACCGCGTAAGAGCAGTTTGCAATACCGCGTATGAGCTTTTTGTTTATTTCACAGATGGAAGACAAAAGATAATATCTTGGATATTTCTACTCATTTCTTTGACTGAACTTGTTTGGGATTTCTCTGGGTGTTGTTTAATGAGAATTTGGTATAAGCAAATCATCGCTAAGAGCCTGCTGGCGCGATATTTCAATTTTGCGACTTTTGTAAATACTTACGCGGTATTGCAAACTGCTCTTACACGGTCTTGCACGCCCACCGACGAAATGTTATTTTGTATAGGTTTGTCCCTTTCACTCGCTACCTTTCTTGCTCATCATCACTCATACAAAAATGACAGCAGTTTGTTTTCATACGCGGTAACTTCAAATTGGCCGTACGGTAGTCTACTACAAATACAAAACTTATATAAAATGGAAGAGATTTAAAGCAACCAAAATATGGTGTCTAACAGTAAATCTACGACGTACGATACAATGCGAATATTTGGAGAATATTAGCTCTATGTAGGTATGAAATTGCTGTTTTGTATAAAGTATTTGTGCAAACTGGAATTACCATACCTACTATGCAGTTTATATTTAATTTGAAATTCGCTTCACCGATATTTTGTAATTTTTGTAGATAATTTAAGAAATTCATTGCTAACTAAATGCAGTAAAAACATATCATCTTTAAAATAATAGAAAATAATTATATTCTACATGGTTAACCCTAATTTACAACCAATAAATTTTAACAAAAAATAATAAATTATATTCGTAAAATTCTGCTTGTATACTGCACTTTGAATAACTGTTTTATTTAATGAAGACAATTATATAAAATGAATTGAAAATTCTACTAGAAGCTTCGGAGACGAACGAAATGCTAAAATACTAAATAAGAACATTCATGATGAGGTAAACAAAATAGTGGGGTTTCATAATAAACCTTTACATTGAAGCTCCGGAAAACATTTCATACGGTAGGCCTGTTTTTTTTAAAGAGGTTTTTAATGTTACAATTATCGCATATCATTAGATCCATAAGTTTCCTCTCTAATAATAAAGTAAACTAGTAAAGTGTATAGCTACTAGTATCATATCAAATACTCCTATTTTGAGTTCATAAAATTTACACTGAAAGAAAGAACATTTCGTAATCTTTCACTATATATTCGCAAAATCTGGATTTCGCTATTAGGTATGCTAGGATATCTAAAGACTACCTGCATTATTTTTTTACCGGATTTAACTCGCGTTTAATTAGATTTTTTTATTTTGTTATTTATTTATTAGAAACAACAATAACAATTTTCATTAAAACAATAGTAGCGTTAATAACTGCAGTAGTCAGGGACTGTGTCGCAGTTATTAGCACCCACCTCAAACATAACAAATGTTTCAGACACAATAATTACTAAAAAAACATAAACGCGTGTGTGTGTGTGTGTGTTTGTGTGTGTGCACGTTTGTGTAATAAATATTAAAACTATACATAGATAATTATGATACTAACATTAGTTTTGTTGGAGACATCGCCGCACTCCGAGTCGAGGTCCTCGTGTTTGACGGGCAGGGCGGTGTGGTTGACCATAGCGACGATGGCCACGGACATGTTGGTCCGCATGATGTACGCGTTCGCCATGCCGAGGAACAGCATGAATGTGACGAAGTGCCTCGTGCCCATACCACCTATGGGCCAGAAAGAACTCATGAGCATCTGGCTTTAATCTACAAAACGGCACACTATGAAAAATTTTAGCAATGTAACAACTGCTTGTGTTCAATTATTTTTGTTAGGTAGCGCGGTGCTGAGCTGAGGTTACTTTGCAACGGATACCGAAACCTTCTGACTTATTGGAGACTCCTTTACTCTGGAGTCTGGTACTTAGCGTCTAGCAGGCTATGCGTAAAGATTCAACAAACACTTAAAATAACACAGACAGTCTTGCAGACTTTAGACTGAACAAAGGATTATATTATTATTGTCATCTGAAAACGTGTCCGAAAGGTAGCTGTTTGGACTGAACAGAAAGATGGCGATGCCGGATTCCTGCTCACTAACCGTGAAATTTAAAAAACATTTACGTTTCTTCCTAATGAAAACATGAGTTTCTACCTAGATATGCTTAAGAAATATCTTAAAGACGCAAAAATTAATACCTACGTTTATGTAGCTTAGACGCTAATTCTTGAAAGAAATAACTACATATTTGTGTTGTAGCTATTCAAAGACATTAAAATTTGTCTTTACGATAAATCGGTAGGTGCTTTAGACCTAATTATAACATTCTAGCAAGAAAAAATATAGACAACTGGCCATTGTTATTACAGTCTATTAATGGGATATAAAAGCTAATTATGTACTAACATTAACATTACGTCGTGCACTATAAAGCAATATCTAATTGTAAACAGAAACCTGAATCATTGCACAAACAGTGACATATTGCGATAGTGATACAGTCGGTTTCATTCCTTGAAGCAAACTTTTGCTTGCATTGTTTGTCTACATAGATTGTCATAGATAGTCATAGATAGATAAATGTTAACTTCACCGGTGAGTGTATCGTATGGCTAGAATTCTTTATCAAGTTATCAATGTCGGAAGTTTATATTAACCTAATTTAATTTGGGCCAAATATTACAACAACTTATCGTCGGTGGGCGTGCAAGACCGCGTAAGAGCATTTGCAATACCGCGTATTTACAAAAGTCGCAAAATTGAAATATCGCGCCAGCGGGTTCTTAGCGCTGATTCGCTTATACTAGATTCTCATCGAACAACACCCATAGAAATCCCAAACAAGCTAAGTCAAAGAAATGTGTAGAAATATCCAAGATAATTATCGTTTTTCTTCCATCCTGTGAAATAAACAAAAAGCACATACGCGGTATTGCAAACTGCTGTTACGCGGTCTTGCACACCCACCTACGTTACATCATTTTGTAAAAGCTTAACAAATAAAAAGTGTTGAAATACCTTCCTTCTTTGTTTATGTATCTACGTCAGTGCCCCTAGTGTAAGTTTCATTCGAAACGAAACAAAAACGATCATCGTCGTATTGATTTGGTAGATGGGTGCCTCGAACGCATTTTTCATCGGTAGGATTTTTTCCATAATCGCATTTCGCCACGATCGTATTTAGTCACGTGTGCTTTATGTATAATCGTATTTTTTCCTATAGGTAATTTGCCTTACAGCATGATGTCTGAGGGCCTAGACAAGATGCCATTCGATAATCGCTATCGCTATCGCTTAGCGGAAAATGTATGAGATTTGACATAAGACATCGATCGACTTTCGATAGTTAATGTCAAATCCCATACATTTTTCATTTAGCGATAGCGATAGCGATTGTCAAATGGCATCTTGTCTAGGCCCTCTGATTCGCTTTTTGGTCTATAAATATTTTGCCTAACAGCAAAGTTTTCTAAGCTTTTTGCCCTACTGTAAATTAAAGGATTGCAATTTGTTTTTCTCTTCACGCGTATCACCCTTAAAATATAATAAATGTTTAAAAACAGTTAGGCTATTAAAGTTACTTTTATATTGTTTTCGTCACTTTAGCCTACAGTCACCAACAGATACAGACGAAGAGCCCGAAAAAATTGTCACACACTTATTCTCTTGAATGAGCGTGTATGACTTTAATGCGGCTAGAAAAACTGATATTATGCAATGGGAGACTAAGGTAAAAATCGATTATACATAAAGCACACGTGACAAAATACGATCGTGGCAAAATTCGATTAGAGAAAAATCCTACCGATGTAAAATGCGTTCGAAGCACCCACCTACAAAATCGTCGTATTCACCTCTCAAATCCATATATAAAAAGTGCTTTCAAATAATTAACAACAGAGGCGCTGCTGTCGTTTTCATACAATTTGGCAGTTAGCACGACGGCGAAAGTTTTTGTTTCAGTACGTACCCCTAGCACGAACATTTTTAAATTTCGAATTGAAATCGCATCGTTGACGCAAGCATAAAGTTTCAAACAAAAGCCAGATAAACTAACGTAACTACTCGATACGATGGCTATTCGAAATTTAAAAATGTTCGTGCTAGGTGTATAGTTCGATGGAAACTTGCACTAGGGGCACTGACCAAAAACGGCTTTAGGAATAGTCGCCCCGGTCGGCCGATTAACTAAGTGTAAAAATATTTTAAAAGCAAGACACGATTGTGTATTGTTTTATTTTCATTCGAACTCTAATAATTATCATAAAATAAGTATTTATATACGAAAAGGGTGAAAAAGGTTAAAGCCCGTCTGATGGTACGCGGTTACCGTAGTTTCCGTAAAACCGTAGACGCCCGTAGCACCGTAGCACCGTAGCACCTTGGGCACGTGGCACTCACGTGTACTCAAACGTTATGTTGACAACATATTAGACACTAATAAAAAAAGAGACTAAAAAGAGACTTTTCATAGTTTAGATTTTTATTAGTAAATAATTTTTCAAACATTTATAATAATGTTAAAATCAAAATTAAAGAATAACATATTAGACGATTATACTATATTATACTAGTAGTACGAATTTAAAGTTCTATACAATTTATGGATACAGTACAAGGTGTAACCAACTACCCATGTTAACATAGTCATTTAAATAGTTCAAAATTGTAAAATTAATTTTGTCCAATACATTTTGTTTCATAGACCAAACTATTTATATGACGAAATTCCAAATTTATTTAAAAAAAATATTTTTTGATGACATCATAGTATTTTTTTATGACTGTATGCTAACATGGGTAGGTGCAGCTTTAATATATTGTACCAAAAACTATGTATAAGCATAAAACGCCTTCCCGACTTTATTAATATTACCAAACCGATAAGGATTCGTCCAAAGCTTATGAACGACCACCACGAAGCCTGCTTATCACTGATAAGAGCGTAAAATTTATGGAAATAATCTATCGAAGTGCTTTTCTGCAGCGATACTACAAGCCAACTGAATTCTTACGACAGTTGTAGTCGTAAATATCAATTCACCATTTACCAACATAGCAATTGTCTTTACCACTGATCCTAAAGACGACCAATTGCTTGCGGGGAACGATGTATTTGTAAATGTGCTAAACTTTCAACTGGCAATGATTTTCGAAATACAGTAAATACAGTAATACAAACACCGAATTTTTCAAGTTAAGCTACTAAGATAAGTAAATTAATTGTTTTGACCATTTCCAGTTTTTGTAGCGAAATCTTGCTAATCGCATCTTTACATAATATTGGCAAGAGACGATGAACATTATCACGTTTGGTCTTTTGGAGATGAGTTATTACTTATTATATTGACTCCCCCGGCTTAAGTACATTTTGTATTCTTTTCCAAAGCCAGTTCTATCTAGCTCAGATCAGAATAAAAACACAAAATTAGCAACGGCAAAATTATTTTGGAACAAAAAGACAAGGCGATATAAATACCTATGTACCTAATACGCAAAATATCGTAACAGTGGCAAGCTTTCATTCGTAATCGGTATTGAAAAATTGCCGCTTATCTTCGGCTTCGTAAAGTCATATTACCGTTAGATAAATTAATTGAATGGACCCGTAACCAGCTGCACAATAGAGATCATCAATTTTACGTCAAACTTGTCAGGAACCAAATCATTAGGTAGGTAGGTACTATTGTTGGATTATGTGTGTGAATTCTCGTCAAGGAAGTTTAGGTATAGAAGTGCGTTATGCAGTACGTAGGAATAGTCTTAGGAAAGTACTGGGCTCCTACTTCATACTCCAATATGGTGGGATACCGAAAAGCTGCGATCTTCTGTAAGGTTGTGGTATTAATTCGGGTCAAACTTCGAGTCGAACTCCGCGGACAATTGACGAGTAGTGAGAGAAGTATAGCGAGGGAGGTAGTAGATGCATTTTAGTCGATTTCACAGCGCGAGTCGAATAGGTTAGGCTGCGATGCTGAGTTTCAGTGTGTCAGAGGCAGTACCCAGTGCACCTTTAGATAGAGTTAACTGGGACTTAAAATTACTTTCAAGTTTTAACATGCCAGTAAAAGGGAAAGGAAACGCGTTTAGAAAGAGTTCACTGGGACTTAAAATAACTTTTAAGTTTAGTGTAGAGAGTCAGTAGTTAGCCCATGCTTACATAAGTTTCTTAAAGAATACTTTAGATCTAAGCAGGTTGGGGATCTAATTACGAGCCATTATAGCATAGCTTGCTTTTATAGCATAGCAATCCACAGGTATTCAACTAAGCGTACGGTCTGCAAATGATAGTAGCTTTTTCCGTAGATCGGGGGTGAAGCAACATAGCTTAGACACCTCAGATCATTAATCTACCTACCCACAATCTGCTTAGGTATAGGTACCCTCTTTTAATGAAAAAAAACTGCTGTAAAATCGAGCAGTAACATCTAACACTAAGTCACATGCAATTAAAGTTTCTGCTTTTTATCATAATATTTAACGAAAAGTAAACTACCAGTCGTTGTAGTACCTAGTCAATTAATTATTTTGGCATTCACTCGCACCCCTATTAATCGGTTAATATCAAAACTGAATGTAAAGCCAAGGATTGAGATAAACGCGAATATTGAACAGACATTTCTGTTGGCAAATGCGTTCGCTACATACAGCCAAAATGTCACTTCTGAGTTCTGACGAGACTCAATGAAATATATATTTTACGTGTCTTAGACAAAATTGGGCTAAATTAAACAGATGTTGTGAAATTAATCTTATTACTTACATTTTAATGTTTTTAAAAGACTGTTTTTTGTAACAATTACAAATAAAGAAAAAAAACGATAAAGAAATATATGCTCCAGGCGGGACTCTAACCTAACCCGCGTCTGCTGATTTCCGGCCAGACACCATTACCACTACGCCACCGGAGCACTAGGTATATTAATTTCTTCACCGCTTTCCTTCCTTTTCCCAACGTTTTTTTTAGTTTATCTCACCAATCATTGAAGTTAACTGAAGTTAACCTCTAATAATCCGAAAGAATATTTTTACAAATATTTTTATACTTCCAGTTAAGGTGAGAAAAGCTATTTTATTTAATCACATATACATTACTATCATCTAATAAACAAAAGAGCTTATGTAAGATACAAATCTAACCTAACCAACCATACAGGCGAGAATGCTAGCGTCTCTTTATGACTTCCCTAAACTTCAAAGGAAATTGGCACTGGTTAAGATGAGTTAGTAATTCCTAAATTACTCGTCCACTGAATCACATACACATAAGTGCATAATTTCTTTCTCATTTTTAGGATTAATTTCTCCTAAATAATACAATATTACTTGGTCTTTGAAGTATGAAGACTATTAAAATTGAAATAGTCCATAATCTTATGTAATTAACGTTTTTCTGACTTTTACTAACCTCGTAGTATTTGGAATTAGTTACGAGATAGGATATCAGCGACTGCGATTGAAATATGAGGATTATTACACAAAGAGTTTGAAAACGCTAAAGCCTTACGCTTTAGCGTTTTCAAACTCTATAGAATTGAAAGCCAGAAAATTATGTAGTGATTAAGTTTAACAGAATGATATTAAAGGAATCATTTTGAAGGCATTAGTTGAATAGATAATTGTGGAATATTAACATTCTAGATAACTCATCATCAGTGGCAAATCATTTCTATGAACTAATATAGCCCATGTTTTAATTTATTGTCGCATTGATGGCACCACCCTGTATACTTTTTCAGTTAATGCCTATCCACTACATAGTGGGTATTTTATAACATGTTTCCATCCATCAGCTAATTGTCGGACCTAATAACAGTGTTGCATTTAAAATGCTTCAGACGGACATCATTATGGTTTCACGCTGTCATCGCCTGATTCTATAACAATAGCGAACACAATTTTTCTGACATGAAATACCCATGACCTTATATTAAAACATATACTGCACTCAATAAAATGAGGAAGGAGGAGTCACTATTACATAACTTTATGTCATTTACTAATATATTATGCCACCTTTGGTAATATACACACATAACTACTTATAAGCATAATAATATGTACCTAAGTACCTATACAAGCAAAGACCCTAGAATATCATAAACTATCACTCGTTTTTCATAGATTCGCATCTAGGTACAGAAACTGGGTATGTCAATAGCATGGTAAGTTCAAATTAATTTAATATTTTGTTATGGAGAGGAAAAATAATTTTTGTCTAAATGTCCCAGGAACAATCACTTACAGAAGTAGGTAGAAGAAAATAATTTGCATCATTCTTCATACTTGCAGTTCTCTAACTAGGAATGAATTAAATCGGTGCGAATGTGCTTGCTTCAGTGGCCCTAATTCTGGAAAACACATGCTAAGTTTAAATTTAAGTTCAGTCTATTTCTTTCTTTCAAAACGAATACGAAAGGGATGGCCATCATATAAATTGACATTTAGAATGGTGCGTTCAATTTTCGACCTTATTGAACGTGCTAAAATGCAGTGTTTAGGAGGCACCTCCGTACATGCCGTCTAAAATTGTCTATGGTTTCTATGAAATCTATCTAAATTTAATTGACAGCTCTAAACAGATTCTTGCTATCTTTTTCCTATGACTTATTGCGAGAAAGAGATATACTGTACTTAAATTTAGAATTAAAGTGTGTTCCCAGAATTAGGCCCAGTTTGTATTGTCACAGAATGATGTATTGTGATATTATGTTGTTGTTCACGTTACGGGGGTTAAGTTGTTTAATCTCGTAAAAATAAAATCGAAATAACAAAAGACAAATATTAGAGCGCCTCTAATTTAGGTGAAGCGTTACCTAAGGTAAAACTTTTCCCTTGCAAGAAATATCTCAAATATCATTACATGACCTGAGTTAAAAATATAGAGATTACGATAAGTGATGACTGATGACTGATGCTACTTGGGACGTCCGTGGGCGTCCAGCGATGGTATCGTGTGGAACTGTGACGCGCGTACGTCACTCATTGTAACAACGAACGAGTTGAATAGGGTTGTCAATTTACAACTTAATAAAAAAGATAAGGAACATCTTATCTCTGGAGGATCCTTGGAAACCTTTGAGCTTCCCCTGCTTTTCTCATCCTGAGCCCAGAATAGAATATAGGTGGAGAAGGAGCATACAATTTACATTACAATTTGTATGAAACAGCTCATTTATTTTTCGCGTTTTTAATTTTTTTACAACAAGTCATGTTAAGGGTCACCAGCCCTGCCATCTGCCTTCGTGTTTGAGAGCATACCACTTACACCAGGTATGTCTTTCGCGGTCGCGTCAACGCAACGGCAGTCTTATATGTCTGGCAAGATGAAGGAACCATCGGAACTGTCTGGCTGCTGAGGAAACATCATTTGGTAACTCTCCAAACAACATACAGGGTGGCACATTTAGATCGGTCAGTATGGGAAAGTCTGAAATTATAAGACATACAAAAATCTTAGGAACCATGTCATCGATTTTAGTGAAAAGAAAAACTGCATTCAAACATTTAAAAAAAACGTGTACTCAGCTCGGGAATCGAACCCGGACTTTTTGAAAAATAAAACTATGCTATTTCTATTTCGATATCGATTGTGTAGGTCTTAAACAGTAAACGTTACTATGAAACATGATGTCTAAAATGAATCTAGAACAGTTCGTATCATACATGAATTAGTATTTTATATCTAAGATAGGTACAACCTATTTGCATCATATTCAAATGATAGGTATAATTTCGTTAATTCAGCATTTACATCGTCAGAAATACAGAAATAAATAAAAGACAGACACATAACTTATTTTTCATTTTGACGGTAAACTGCCTCTTAACTTGTCTTTTAGATTATTTTTTTATTTATTTATTATCAACATAATAATTAACGAGCATATAAATAAACCGCTGAGGTTTTTCAGCAGTGCCGCGAAGAATCAATATTAATCTGTCAATGCAGGAATTGCATTTAACAAGCTATTATCTTTCGGAGCTTAATCGTATTAGGGTGTAATATTTTTTTATAGTTTCAAACACCGATAAAACAGTGTTGCCAATTAAACATAGAGGTAATGAAACCTCTATGTTTAATTGGCAACACTGTTTCATCGGTGTTGCGTGACATATTGTGTCTCGTCAAGGCCATTGCCACAGCGGCATTATTGTGACGGTCATACTGTCTGAACATGATCCCGTTTTTTGTTGCCTGTCTATATCGAATGTTTGTTGTACAAGTTGAGAGCATAATTTAGAATCATTTTTTTTTTGTTTTAGCTATTTTTCAACTTGGAGATTATATTCTTCAATCGCAGTCGCTGATCTCGTAACTATTAATACCAATACTAAGAAGTATGGCAAAATCAGAAAAACGTTAATTACTTAAGATTTACTATTGCAATAGTAGGTAATTAAAATATATCAAATCTAATATATATATTTTTTAGTTTGGATATATTTTAATTACTAAGTATTTTTTCAAACATTATAATAATGTTAAAATCAAAATTTAGAATATTTGAAAGCACTGCCCCAACTTAACCGAATCGTAGGTATTTGTAAAAATACTCGTTTCGGATTTTGAAATAGAGCATTCCGACGTCTACCCTGGACGTTAGCTCATAACGCAAATACAGATAGACTAGAGGGATTTCACGGGGATATCCCAAGTCCTGGGTGGCTTAGTTGGTTAGAGCAGTCACCCGGATTGCGAATTGGAGATTATATGTTAGATATTATAACACATGGTTTATAAAAAAAAACTGACAAAGTATACCTATAGGTATTACATCTGTATTTGAATATAATATAAAAATACTTGCAAATTTATTTTTAGGTAAGTGTAATAGCGTCGGATTTAGTGAAACACGTGTAGGTACTTGCACAGTGCAATCTACATAACAAGCCTCTTCCTATTATTAAGACAACTGACATGTGGAGTGAAGCCCCAACTAGGTATAAGGTGATCAATTATTTCTGTAATTGAAGGCGAGGCTAAGGTTGGCTCTCTGTTTTAATTTGTTACCCCGCGACTTTGTCCGCGTGAATGTCGGTTCTGTCCCATGGGAACCGTACACTTTTCCGACATAAAAAGTAACATGTGTGCTATGCCAGACTACAATCTATCTCTGTGGCAATTGCCAATTTTCACCTAGATACGGCAAGTCGTTTTGGCATAAATGACTAACATACATCCATCAAAACTTTTGCATTTATAAGTAGTATAAGACTTATATTTTCTCGCGATAAGAAACACATTTGTTGATCCATGGAAGTGACGATAAGTGGTAAGTGCTTATAACTACACTTGCGGTTAAAAAAAAACTGCCCACCCCGACCCGTAGGTTTCAATTCCAAAGACAATAGGGTAGTTGACAACTTTTTTTTTATTTAATAAATAAGAAGATTATAGGTAGCTCATAAAGAAATATTGCAAAAGAAATAGTAATGTCTAAGATCAATAGTTTCACAGATATAGTGGTATGTTTGATGTGTTGCGGCGCATCGTCCAAAAACGCTCCATAGAAAATCTACGGAACAGGTGACGTCACATGTTCCCATATTACTAAGAAATGTATGGGCATACTGACAAAATTGATAATAACTATGTATTAAGTATGTTTTTATTAATAGTTGTCATAATAATAGTTGTTTTAATTGATGTCAGCAATCTAATATCATTACCATTTTTAAATAAATTTTGAAAAAAAAAATCATTTTTTTTTATTTTCAAAACAGTACAATTTCAACAATATTCAATATATTTTAAGTTTGAATTGTTTTTATGAGTAACAGTAGCGTATATTTTTCGAATTTGTGAATAATAGCGCCATATTCAAACTAAGGCAACATCCCAATTGATAAAATAAAAAAATAGCCAACCAAAACATTTTTACTTCGCGAAAGTGGCTAAACTATTGAATATAATTGAATGATTTTTTGTATGATATATTATTAGCGTTATTATTATATTTTATGTTAAATTTATTGTCGTTTTGTCATCACTACCCTGTATACCTGCTGAGGATAGCGGTCATCGCATTAGGTACTCACGTGCTGCCTATACCCCATAAAAAGAGTGCCTGCTCCCAACATAACGCCTTCTAAAAGAATTTAGGCGACCTTACTCACCACGGAAACACAACACTACAAAGTTGTGTAAAGCTATTATCTTCTGTAAGATGGAGGTAGTAATTGATGAAATAAAAATATATTTATTCAACAAGCTTTTCTGAATCGTCAATAAATCCCATATTTATGTCTAAATTAAAAAATTGAGGTTAACAACATAACATTATCATTGTCAGTCTGTCTGTCATGTCTGAATTTAATTATCTAACAATGTCGTTATAAGGTAAAACCGCTATACTTCTCTTTAACAAAAATTACATATGTAAACATTACAGTCGGCGTAAATTACGGCGATCATCAAAATCAACTCCTAATACGGAGGTATTTTTATTTTCGTTACATTCTTGTTTGAAATATAACAAGAATAAAACTAGAAATCAAAATGTTATTTTTAAAATTTTATCTATATATAGATAGGTGCAATGAAACACTACTATAAACTATTGTAATTATACAGGGTGGTGCCGTCAATACGACAATAAATTAAAACATGGGCTACATTAGTTCTATAAATGGTTTGCCTTTTTAAAAAACATCTTATTCATTGGATAATTTCATGATATTTCTATGAAATAGTGCAGCCAATACAAATTTTTACTTTATACCTACAAATGTCATTAAATTATCTTATATGTTTTTGAAAATGGCAAACCATTTCTATTGACTAATATCGCCCATATTTTAATTTATTGTCGTATTGACCGCACCACCCTGTATGTAATAGATTATCAAATTCCTGTAGTGGCATTTGTGGGCATTATAAATCAAATACCTACTTACATTATACGTGGTAGTAAACTAACTTTAAATTTTACTGTTCTATTAACATAATCAACTGAATTTAGAAGCATCAAACTGTAACTCACATTTCTTAATTTTTCAGGAGAGACAATTTTGTGTCAAAATGTATCATGTGGAAACTCCAATTAAGCATAATAATATAGGTAATTGAAATGACAGGTTTAATTTATATAAAATTGTCTCTCCTGAAAACTTAAGAAATGTGAGTTAAAGTTTTATTAAATTCAAACTTTAAGTGGTATTAAATTCAAACCAAATGACTTAGCGCAAAAAGTTTATAAACACTGACTATTGTATTGTCGAATCAGGAAAACCGTGTCTAAACTGTGTCAGATACATCTATTGAACGGATTAGCGACTCGCATTTTTATCGCTACATTTCTACGGCCGATAAACGATTTAATTAATTAGAGCTCAAGTGAATGACGTCACTGGAAGCGGCCAACTCACCGGCTTTTTTTTCTGGCCGCTGGTCTTCCAAGCCAGACTGCTCCCAAACGAGGATATGCGCGCCGCGAGACCGTGACACCATGATGAAGAAGTGAAATCGAAAGACTTGAAACTAATTAAAAACTAAAAAGAGTCCTTAGGTTAAGTAACGTTGGTAGGACCAACGTGGGTCGTTTGTAGACTTAGTAGGGGATGCATCGCGAGGGTTGTCTTTTCGTTGTGTAAGGGGCCGGTTGCCCGAGAGCTGACTGCCGACGCGAGTTGAAACTCGTAAATATAGAGGCGCGGTGGGACGCGCGGGGCGGCCGCGGCGCACGCGCCTCGCGCATGATGACGTTCGCGGCAGTTTTTGCTGAACACTGAAAAGGTAGGAAGGTACTGCCTTCGTTCGACCACAGAGTACTTTCATCCTTCGATAAACTTTACAAGACAATGCGGCGCAGTTGCAATTACATTGTAATCTACAATTAGGCGATAAAAGCAAACTATGCATTGAAGCCATTAATTTGCTGTAATTATATCACTATCAAGAACATAAGAAAAAATTGGAAACGAACAAACTGAATCTAATAAGACTTTACATGCATAAGGAAGTCAGGCTGATCTAATTAGTTAAGAGGGAATTTTTTGAAAAGTTTAATAATAATTGAGTGAGAGAAATTTTCAGCTTTTCCTACAAATCAAAAATCGCCAAAAACTTAATTATTATTATACTTTAAGAAAAATCCTCTTACAACAAATTAGACTAACCTTACCTTTGTTAGAATTGGTTAGTTCGTTCGACTTGAGAGTTTGTACTAATACTACAAAACGTCATTCTATGCGAACTTTTTACGAAAGTAGAGTCATGTAGAGCTCGTTAAAAATTAAAAGTAAAGTAATACCTATGTCAGTAGGTATAAAAGTTAAAAGTTTATCTAATGATACTAATGACATATGTTTTCTTTTTAGTTGAGGCTCATATTGACAAACTGAAAGTCTCTCAGTGAGGGTATAGTGAATGAGGGAGAAACCTATTGATAGTCTAACCAAAATTCTGTTGTCTTTCTATATCTCGGTATTTCATTAAAATTTTACCCATTCTCCCTAAATTTCTCCTTGAATTAACTAGGTAATTGAAATACAGTACCGAAAGCCTTAATTGTTGACACATGAACACAGAGCAGATTAAGAAGTGACGCAAAGGTTTGACCGAACAACACAGAAATTACATTATTTATTGTCTGTTTGCAGAATGATCAACTAGATGACTAAGTAAAAGTGTAATATCTGGCTGAGAAAATAGCACATTAAATCCACAATCCATTAAAAGCACGTATTTGCTGATCAACAGATAGCCTATTTCTTCCTAATATTTTACTCAAAATATAAAAACTAGACGAAATAAAAATTTGTTTGCTAAATATAAATTTTATTAGGGTAGGCTTATTATTAATTCTATTAATTAATTTATTCAAAAAAACACACGAATAAATAAAAGAATGTTAGAAAAATTACTCCAATAAATAACGTTAATCACAAGACAGAAAAAAAAATTTTTGGTGTGAATTTGGTTCAATTTGCCCATTCTCCGAAGTTTTTTGAGTTGGATTTTTACCGTATGGGTGTATATTTTCATATCTAAGCCATACATTTCTTATTTTGAATGCTTTATGTCGATTTATGTGACACAGGTAAGTATTTGGAAAATACAAGATTCAGTAAAAGAGCAAGGAATGTTGACTTAAGTATTCATATTATGTTTTATTTCAGTCTAGTTATATCTGTCTACACACTGTGCAGCTATAGCAGCAGACATGACAGAGAGACAAATATTATGACATTGTTAGTTAATATTATTTTATGTGATAGACATAGGGATTTTTGACGATTCGAAAGTGGTTCTAGGGGGGCCTAATTGAATAAAGCCATTCTCATTTCATTTTTAAAGTGTGCGTCGAAGCGTTTAAAAGAACGTAGCTAGAGTCCATTCAATTAAAGAGCTTTTTGATTTCGATTGATTTCTATCGCCAAGGCGTATTAACTGACGGTTTTTGCCACGGAACTGTTCTGTGATTTTTGACACCTTCACATCAAATTTCCTGATATTGCAGGTCTAGTCCCTAGCACATTTTCAGGTATATACCTAAGCTGCTTTTTTGATGTTGTATGACTTAAAAAAGCTGTCTCATTTTTATTAATAAAGGCAGATAGAGACAATCGACTTTAAGACTAGGCTCTAAATTTTGAACACGTTTTACTTTTTGCCTTGATTTCTTAACCCAAAATAAAGATAATCAAGACAGTGTAATTCCTGTTTGCTTAAATATGTGTCATTCATTATTCATTGGAGGTACTATGTCATTGACAATCGCAGGTAATAAAGTAATAATCTATGTTTAAAATGTAGAGATTAGTGTACTTGTCAAACAGCTCAAGAACAACAAGGCGCTGGGCGACGATGGAGTTACAGCGGAGCGTCTGAAAGCTCTTCAGAAGCTATTTAGGTCGAACTCTGTAGAGTCTCCCAACAAGGGGTCTTGTTTCGAGACTCTACAGAGGTCGTCAAGTAAAATGAACATGGATAAGACGAAAGTTATGTGAAATTCCCATCACGTCACAATTGTATGGTCTATTGAGATCGATAGACTAATAATATTACTAGAAAAACATTGGGTGCCTTCACCTGACTATGATTTTCCGCACTAAGTTTGCAAAAACATTTACAAAAAAACATGTCCAAAATCACATTTTGAAAAATTTTACTGGTTTGTGCTTTCACTTTATTTCTAATACTGTTGCAAACATTTTATTAAAATCGGTTAAGAGTCTATATTATAATGTGACATTGTGGTGTGCAAACAAAGAATTGCTTTTAAAACAATTACAATTTTACAATTTTTATCGTTTTCTTCCTTTGTTTGTAATTGTTGCAATAAAGTTGGCATTCATCATCATCATCATCATCATCATTTCAGCCGAGAGACGCCCACTGCTGGGCATAGGCCTCCCCCAAAGATCTCCACACCGATCGGTTCTGCGCTGTCCGCATCCATCGGCTTCCCGTGGCCCTTACCAGATCGTCGGTCCACCTTGTTGTAGGAGGCCGGCAGTTGGAAGTTGGCATTACGAAGGCACAAAATCAAACAATAAAATGTGGTTACTTATGTAATTTAAAATTTTGGTCAGGGCTTCATATATTTTATAACCATTTCTTTGTATGAATGCACTTTGTCGATCATCACGAGCAAGTTCATATTCCGACTCGCACTTGGCCAAATTTTCGGGTAGCTGTGACCACAAACTTTTTTTAAGGGCTGGATCTGCGTCTGATTATGTCGCTTTACAAAGAAGTTTATTACTACCATGCTTTGACTTTATTACTAAAATGCTTACGAGTATTAAATCGTTCATTAATATTTATTCAGCATCTTAATATAACAATGGTGCAAAAGCACAAATATGTACGTATAAACATTTTCATCAAAATGTAGTATTCTATCTTTGGTTTTTGAGAATACTGATGATGAGTTATGAATTGTATATTTTTGAAGCTTCAAATACAAAAATTATTTAGACGTAACTGTACTTAAAGGACGATATTTAATTATGGAAAAAAACTTAAATTTTAACAATTACAAAAAAAGAAAGAAAACGATGTAAAATTATATGCTCCAAGCGGGGATCGAACCCGCGTCTCCTGGGGTCCAGCCAGACGCGATTGCCACTACGCACGCTACGCAATCGTAGCTCGTAGTGGTAATAAATAACGCACATAATCAGACATTAGATTGTACTTAATTTTTTGTCTATCGCTGCCGCGTATCAGACCATAGGTGACTCAAAAAATTAAGTTTATCGGCCCACGATAAGGTATACCATTTTTACCGTACCTAGCACGAATTGAGGCCCAAATTTTATCAGATCGATTAAATGACACTATTCAAACCAAAATTAACAATTACAGGGGTGTTCCTTTTACTTATTATTGTGATAAGTTAAATAAAATGGAAACAAAATACTTGGTAAAATTTTTAATTTCCTACTGCACACGCAGCGTAGACCGGGGATTGAAATTTTAAGCCCTATAATAAAAATGAGGGGAGAGAGACGACTGGTTGACAGGATGATCTGTACCCCTAGCACAGAATCCCCTAGCACAGAATCCCCTAGTGTAAGTTTCAATCGAATCAAAACTAAAACGATCATCGTCGTCTTCACTTCTCAAATCCTTTAATTATAATAATAATAATAATAATAATAATAGTTTATTTTCCTTTAACAAAGTACATTCAGTATACAGTTTACAGTTGTTGGAGCCCTCTTTTAGGCAAAAGATGCCTGTGCCAGAAGGTTCCGCTCTTCCAATTTTAACATTAAACTTGCTAAAGGATGCTCCAATAGTACAAAAACATCCAAAATAAAACTTATAAAAGGTAACATTTTAAATTTTATGATAATGTCTAAGAACCAATCTCTTGTGTGTGGTGTGACCGTGTGCGTGCATGTGTATGTGTTTGTGTGTGTGTGGTGTGTGTGAGTGGTGTGTGTGCGTGGTGTGTGTGTGTGTGGTGTGTGTGTGTGTGTGTGTGTGTGTGGTGTGTGTGTGTGTGGTGTGTGTGTGTGTGTGGTGTGTGTGTGTGTGTGTGTGGTGTGTGTGTGTGTGTGGTGTGTGTGTAGTGTGTGTGGTGTGTGTGTGTGTGTGTGTGTGTGTGTGTGTGTGTGTGTGTCTTTGATATCATATAAGACTATATAAAAAAGCCTCTATTTCGTCATAGGAAAATAATTTTAACCAATCTGTCACAATAGTCCTAATCTCATAATGATTTAGTTTATAGATATTTAGTTCCCTGTTTGTTTTGTTATAAATATATATAGAGCGCCATTGATATTGTCTATTTGCAAAGTTAGTCCTGACAGTTGGTAGCGGGAGAACATTATTTACGCGTCTTTTTTTCACGTTATCTATACTATTTATAATATTAGCGGTTTTATGTGTTTTTAAAACTATTTCCTTCAAATATAGTTTCCTCACCGTAAGCAAATCGCATTCCTTATATAGATCATCAGTGGAATAAGTAATTTTTTTCCGATACATAACTTTAAGTAAAGCACGCTGAGCTCGCTCAACACTTATAAATTTTGTTTTTGCAGCACCACCCCAAACGGGGATACAGTATATCAATACGGACTGAACTAGAGCTATATAAATATTATTTAGGAGGTTACTACCACTTGGTAAACGAGTGTTCGTTGGAATAACATTTCTTAATATTTTGAAAATCCAGATTAGTTTCCTCACTCTGTTTGCGACTTGCTCAAGATGTGGGTACCATGTTAATTTTTCATCAACCATAATGCCGAGGTACTTAGAGTTATTAGCTTTGTTTATTATTGGGCAGCTACAATCGTAATTTATAGAGTCATCACAGTTGTGTATTTTTATAAGGAGATGTTCTTTAGGTTGCGTACTATCATTAATGCTAAAACATATATAATTGGTTTTCAATGTATTTAAGGTAAGTTGGTTATTTTGCAGCCAAGATGCTACCCTACGCATACCTGCTTCAACACTGTGTTTTACAGTTTGCCATGTTTTCCCTTTGAAAACAATTGCAGTATCATCAGCATATGAAAATATTTCGGCATTTGCTATATTCAATTGACACAGGTCATTTATGTAAATTAAAAACAAGGTAGGACCCAAAACACTACCTTGTGGAACGCCGAATGATGAATTAAAGTGGTTTCCAATAATTCAGAACAGAGTCGCTGCTGCAGTTATATGATTTGACAGTTATCACGATAACGAATGTTATACTTTCCTACACTAGGTGCACTGAGTGAGACCTTGTCTATTCAAGCCCGATATTGGTGAAATGCTTTGTGCGGTTGGTTGGAATTTCCACAACTTATGGGTGTAAAGCCATTCTGCGTCTGGTGCCTCGTTGGTAAAAGGGGTGGAATTCATTCGTGTAATACCCTCGCACACTTTTCGAAGACTATTCGATAGAAAACCGACAAACGTGCAACTCTACAGCGATGCTCGAGATGTCGGAGTTTAGCCTAAGCTGAAGCTGGAATGTTAAAAAGTCGTATAGCTCGCTTTTCCACAGAGTCCAATGCCACCAGCAGTATTCGATACGAGTATGATACATGATCGAACTTGCGCTTTATAATGTAACAGCAGCTGGGAAGTTTAATAGGTTGGTGATGATGAAATTGAATTAAATTTCGAAAACAATTCAAGTGTAATAAATTATTCCACTATGCACCTATAATACACAAACTGTTATTTCTTAAAACAAGCATGTTGTTTGTTGTTGTTTAATTTTTATCATTGCACAGACGCCCGAACATCAAGCGTAACTTGTCAGTTGGAAAATGACTCTTGCTTCAACGGATTAAAGTCAAAGTCTTACGCTTGATTTGCCGTCGTGTGTACTTGGTGTTTAATTTAAACAAATGAGATTTATAGCGCCATCTATTAACGATTGAGTGATCTAAATACAAATATTTTGCAGCGACACCTGTCGAAGATCTATATACTAACATTGTTCATCACGAGTTTCTTAACGATTTTCACAGATGGCTCTGTCGTACGCACGCTAAGTAAAAGATTACAAAACTTTTGAAAGATAGTTTATATAATTTAAGTACTTATCTATTGTTCTGCAAATATCAGAAAACCGTATAGTAATATTTGAGTCAAAAAATTAATACTAATTAAAACTAATTCAAACTTTTTCCTGAATTTAACATTAAAAAATAGCCACCAGTGCCTCCGGTACTAGTTGTCCTTAGATAACTTAGAGGTTAGTCCATACTCTCTTCAAAATATAATAGAATTCAATTATGATTACCTATTGTTTGTGTCATTTACTTTATTTATCTATTGTTTTAGTTTATGTTACAAACGTGATCCATTGTTTTAGTATGTTACAAGTCCGAGTTCTTAGTGCAATGAGAAGAATTCTATTCATGGAAATGGAATTTAATCTCCGTGCACACTTCACGCGGAATTATTTTTATAGGGGTAACAAATATTCAATGACCAAACAAAAACTATGAGTAATTTTGTTTCACTTTACGTGCATTATGTTTCACTCCTTGACGTCAAATGTGTACAGACAACATCAGAATTATCTGAGCTCTAAGAGTGAGTGTTTCGGTAAACCAACTGTAATGTTTACAGAGATAGAGTCGTATGTTGTTTGTAGCGTCACTTAAATCTTTAACAAGTGAAATGCGAAAATGTTGCAGTTATACGGTTGCTTTTTTATAACATCATATTTACTTTTGAGCACTTTGAAATCTCATATAGTTATGTTACTGACTGTACCTATGTCCATAAAAAAATTGTTATACATATAAGATGCTTGAAATTGTTTATGAAATTTTATATTTTGTTATTATTTTAGTTAAGAAAATCGACGATCACGGTGACTTAAGATTTTTTAAATGACATCAGTCGCTTATTATGCAAACTGGAATTACGCATCACCCCATTACCAATTGCATTCCTAATGTTGTTGCAAAATGACAAATGCAACAGAAGTAAATAGAGTTGTGAGTTTGATTTACATACACCAGCAACGACCGTAAAAGCTTGACTAAAGAGACCTTTATTTGACCAGCAGTACAATACCACAGGTTAAAAATAAAAGGATGACAAATAAACGCTGTGTAGGTTTGTAACTATTTGACTACGGGTTGTGCTACGGCACAGATTATCTGATAGTGCTACGGTTATTAATCTGTGCTACGGTGCTGATTCGGTGGTATACCAGCGGGGCGACCGCCTAAGTTTATTGGTATGAACTTAAGTATGGCAAGGCGTCATAGCGTCATATTGAATTCAATAACGACATTCACACGTCAGTGAAAATTTTAGATTTATGGAAAAATACTCCCGTGAGCATTGACATTTAAAAACCAATTGTGTCTGGAGTAGGCGGCATTTAATTAATAAACGACTTCACCTGTCATCTTTTCTTTTACAGGATGGCGCCGTCAATACGACAGCAAATTGAAACATGGGCTATATTAGTCCTTATAAATGATTTGCCACTTTCAAAAACATCTAATTCATTTAATAATTTCATGACATTTGTATGAAATATTATAACATTGGCTGCATTATTTCAAAGTGAAGTCGTTTATCAATTAAATGCCGCCTACTCCAGACACAATTGGTTTTTAATTGTCAATGCTCACGGGAGTATTTTGCGGCTCTATGAACTCAAGCGTTTTTCCATAAATCGAAAATTTTAAATGTTTCAATTTATAGTCGTATTGACGGCACCACCCTGTATAATCCTGTCATATAAGTATTATATTTTCCTTAGGAATTAGCAGCAGTAACAAAACACGCTTTGGAAAAGCCAAACTTGAAGTACTTTAAGAGATCACACGTTGATTAATGGCTAACGTTGATTGTTCATTAACAAAGAAAAGACGGCTTGTCCCTGACTATTGTAGCTGCACAAAGCGCTGTTTAGTCAATGTGGGATCAAATAACTGGCGTTCCACATTCGGGTCACAGAATGAGCTTCAAGTGGAAAATAGCCGTACGTAGGTACATAATGGTATAGGTATACACAAAGTAGATTCTATTGAGGTATGGAAACTTTTCTGTGCAAGAATAGGTCCACTCTTCACGATTGAATGGCTTTACAAAAACTAGTGGTCGCCCTGTGCTCCAAATTCGACCTTAATTAATTTAAATTATAAGTTTGAACATTACTTTGATTCTATTCTCAAAGACTTTACTTCTATAATCACAAGTTTTTTTTATTTAATAATAATTAAACGTGTGTTTGTCAAATACAATATGGTAGTGTTTGTTATGTTTTTGTTATTGATTTAATGAATTTTGATGAATATTTTTTTAAAATATTAGCATTACGAAGTTTCTGCTTTACTTATTAATATTATGATGATGATAAGGTCAGTATTGAGTTAGTCTTTCATCGAGTGTCTGTTTAGAAAAGCCCCCATAAGTCTGAATGCATAATATAACATTTTGCGTATTGGGCAATGTGGGTCTAAACGACGTTGATACATTAATTTTTTACCTGCGACTGCAATTAAAATTCTTTTTACTTTCTTGTGATGCATCACGATAATCTAGTAATGCTGGATAGCTTTGTAAACCTAACCTAGTGCCTGGACCAAGGGATCCTATTTAGGAGAGCGAGTATACAGCTACATACCTTTACCAAAGACATGCGGAAGGGCAACGGTCCAGATATACGATTCTCTAAAGTCAGCAGCCTTGAATTTGTAGTTGTCTTCGGCGTTTGTTTGACAACTATTTCACAAATGACAACTGTTGGCGACACTAGCGTTTAGACGACGATAGAGTATGAGCGGGAACTAAAAAGTTTTTTATTTTTAAATCTCTAAGTAAAAGTCCATCAAAATTTGAAAAAAGTCAATGTGATACATTTTAAACTCAAGAAAAACTAAATCGATAAATATCCATTACATTACATAAACATACACAGCCAGGAGATCGACGTAGAGATTAGTGAATAAGTTTACGCGCAGCGCTGTGTTTCGTCGTCTTGCCAGTCGTCAGGCTCGATGTCGAATATTTTTGTTAATAAATCGCACAGCTCCGCAATTTTCCTTAAATTACCTATTAGGTAGGTACTCAGTGTCAGCAACCATGTTCTATAACACTCAAGTTATTTGTAAGTGCATATGTATCAGCTCCGCGTTCGAAAATGTCAGAAAAGTTATTTGTAACCAAAACTCTTACACTGTCAAGACATAATATGAGTTTTGGCAACGAAATGCACTCGAAACCAATTAGACTACAGCGAGATGTGAGACAGGGCGATGTTATTTCGCCGTAACTGTTCACAGCCGCGTTGGAGGGATGTGTTTAAGCTTTTGGACTGGAGAGGACTTGGCATCAAGATAAATGGCGATTACATGACTCACCTTCGTTTTGCTGTTGATATCGTAGTTATGGCTAAGACCCTGAAATACTTGGGCACAATGCTCGATGACTTCTGTAGAGTCTCCCAACAAGTGGGTCTTAAAATGAACATGGAAAAGACGAAAATGATGTCTAATTCCCATGTCGTATATACCCACTCCTGTAAAGGTTGAAAGCTCTACACTGGAAGTTGTTGACGAATATCCATGTTGTTTATGAATGTCCAACTGCCAGAACGAGGTAAATCGACAGATCCAACTCAGCTGGGCAGCGTTTGGGAAGCTTTGCATCATATTCTCGGCCCAACTACCGCAGTGTCTCAAGACAAAAGTCTTGAATTCGTGTGTGTTGACCAGCGATGACTTCCGGAAATAAGACGTGGCTGCTTACAATAGACCTCATAAGAAGGCTCAATGTCACCCAAAGGGCAATGAGAGGGCTATGCTCGGGATTACTCTGCGTGATCGAATTAGAAATGATGAGATCCACAGGCGAACTAAGGCCACCGACATAGCCCAAAGCATTGCGAGCCTCAAGTGGCAGTGGGCAGGCCACATTTTAAGGACGATTGACGGTCTTTGGGGCGGAAAGTGACTCGAGAGACGGCCCCGTGCCGGGAGACGCAGCATTGGTAGGCCTCCCAAAAGGTGAACCGACGATCTGGGGAGGGTGGATGCGGGCAGCGCAGAACCAATCGCTTTGAAGATCTTTAGGGGAGGCCTATGCCAGGCAGTGGGCGTCTCTCGGCTGAAATGATGAACGAAATGTAACGAACGTTCGAGAATCCTGATGAAGCAAAATTTCAAGGGTTCTTGAAAGGTTGAAAGTTTATACCTATGATAAGCCATGCGGCGTAAAAATTGCTGTGTACAGCAATTTTTATAGACATGATGACGTAAAAATTGATGCGTGCAGACTGTAGGTATAGTTAAAAAAAGTCGTTTTCTTACTTATACATAGAATGAAAAGGAACGTTTGTCCTGGTTTGTCCTTTACTTTATTTCAATTACCCTACTGTAGGTCTCAGATTATTATATAATCAAATCTGTAGGTATATAACTCTTTTCTGCATCATTCAGTTCGTCTTAGTACATTACACCGGATACTAACGATTTGCTACATTTGTCTGCCTTCCACAATAGGATTGCTATAACAAAACGCTCTTATTCCAAACGAATATGGTCGAAGTTAGAGCTGTATTACACGTTACATCATAAACTACAGTATACAAGTTTAATGTGCATGATTTGAGCGAATGATGAGTCACTTCGCGTTTTGTGCGACGAATTGACGATAAATAAGCACACCCGATTAGCATAATATGTATTGATTAAAATCAGAAGCAGGTTTACCGTATTGTCCGTCCACGTTTTTTACAAGCACATCTGCGCGTATTCTGCGCGTGCGCATTTCGGGCGTTTTATCATAAAAAGACGCTCTCGAAAACGATGGCAGATCACAGTGCTGGTGACCCAAAACAGGAATATTAAAAAAATGAAATCCCGAAAAATCAGCTATTTGAAACACTGATTTTTTTGGCGAGTTCCCGCACCCAACCATCATTATCTAGTCTGTCCGTCTTCATTCGTCTAAACTAAGCGCTTTCCGGGTCGTGGTCGCCCACGACGTAATAAGTGCCCCGAATTCCACGTTCAGTTTCATAAAAAAATTGTTCAAAACTTAAATCTACCCTGTTGTCTTCCGGAGGGGAACCGCTTTACCTATGTGGGGTTTCTATTTGCTTCCAATATTTTTTTATGCTTTTAGGATAGCTTACAGCTAATTATTCACATCATCATCATCATACACAGACACCTAATAGTCTAGCCCAAGGTAAGCATCATTAAGAGCTTGTATTAAGGATGCTTGATAACGGAGAAATCATGATAATAATATGTATATAAATATTAGAACATATAAGGATCCATGACTCGTGAACAAATGCTCGTACTCATCATACAAACATTTGCTCCCACCGGGATTGGAACCCGGGACCTCCGACCGAGTAGCCTGTATAGTAAGGGGCACAGACCATTCGGCCAGCCGGTCGGCAATTATTCTATAAAACATCAACACTAACGACGAAAAGCCAATGAAAAGTTATCACAAATGGAATACAAATATAACCCTGCTTAAGAACTTCCTATGTTACAATCGTGATTATAAGTCTAAGGGTCTAGAAGTATTACTCTTCTTATGCTATCAATGCTCTCATTGAATATATCCAACATACTAACATTGGCATGCAATCTATTTACTTTAGTCGTGGCTTCTATCTATAACTAAGAAACAATTCAGTCTGCAGTTGGTGTGAGTCATAAGAACGCTAAATGGTTTTTTGTATCATTTACAAAAATATATAAAACCGTGAGGTTTCGTTGTTAATTTATGGCATCATTTTCACCATCCAGTCACCTGATCTGCATGCATTATGATCTGTATAAAACATTTGAATCCGAAAACATTTTAATGATATATCAATGACGTTAAGGTGAGAAAGGAGTGCCATTATTAGCTTTATTTGCAATCAATTAAACAACATTCCAGTTGATCTAAGAGTGAGATACCTTGACGTCAGTAGGTAATTGTGATTCATATTTTAAATATTTTAATTTAATTGATAAGAACTTTTATAATAAATAATACTGGTCACTCATAATCATAATAATAAAATTAATAAGTCACAACGGGATTTCAATAATAAAAGTAGGTAGTTATATTGAAAAGATTGACAGTGTAAATTCATGACATTGTGCGACCATTTTTAATTAGATATACATATATTGTGATTTTTGACCATTCGAAAGTGCTTCTTAGGAGCCTACTTGAATAAATATATTTTTGATTTTGACTACATCCTGCATAATATATAATATAATATTTATACACTCACACCTATTACCTAGCCCAAAGTAAGCATCATTAAGTAAGAGCTTGTGTTATGGATACTAGATAACGGAGAAATAATGATAATATGTATATAAATATTAGAAATATACTAAATAAACATATAAACATCCATGACTCGTAAACAAATGCTCGTACTCATCATACAAACATTTGTTCCTACCGGGATTCGTACCCGGGACCTCTTGACCGAGTAGCCTGGGTACAGAGTACAGACCACTCGGCCAGCCGGTCGTCGTTGTGCATGAGGGTTCGATTCCTGTGGGAGCAGGAATTTTCAGTCCATTTGGTTGGTGGTAGGTCTTTTTCTAAGTCCGACTGGCTAGCTACACCATCTTACCTAAGTCCACCGCTATAAAAATAATGTTAGCATCATTGATGTGTTGCAGGTTATTTTGGAAAGACAGCCTCTGTGATTTAGGAATCAAATTTCAAAATATCAAATCATTTATTTAAATTAGACTTATCTGAGTACGTGTTGACGTCCAACAATTATTTTAATAAATATAATGAATAGAATAAAAGTAGCTCTCACTACCTCTGTTTCGAAATTTGGGAGAGCCTTTTCTTAGAAGAACCAGGCTAACACTAGGTGGTAGGCCTGTATGTAGGGTTGTCTAGGTAGGTACCCGCCTTCCTTATTTCAGCCGTGAAACAGTTCGCGGTGTTAAAGGTAGCCATTGTAATTACTGAGCATGGAAGGCATTTCATCTTAGGCCTCAGGATGACAACGCACCTGCAATATCAAGTGATTTTTTCCTTGTTATTGCAGGTGTCTTATAGGCGGCGGTAACCGCTTACCACCAGGTGGGCCGCCAGCTTGTTTGTAATCTACTTGTATAAAAAAACCAGCAAGATATTAAGCCTGAAGCCTGTCATAAAGTAGGTCGCTTCCATCTCCGGAATTTTCATCACTTAGGTACCATCAAGTGTGATGAAGGCCAAGTCTGCTAAGAACAAAAATAAGATATTATATTTATGCCGGCGGTTTTTTTTTGGACGGCTGGCTGTCCGAGTTGTGTACCCCTTGCTCTACAGGCTACTCGGTCAAGAGGTCTTGGGTTCGAATCCCGGTAGGAGCAAATGTTTGTATGATGAGTACGGCGGTGGTAACCGCTTACCACTAGGTGAGCCGGCAGCTTGTTTGTCATCTAATTGTATAAAAGAAAACAGCATTTGTTTACGAGTCATGGATGTTTATATGTTTATTTAGTATATTTCTAATATTTATATACATAGGTATTACTATCATTATTTCTGTAGAAAATTTTAATTCAGTCTAATACAAAATCGAGATAGATGATATCTAAATAGGTAGGTACACATGTCTAAATAGACCGTATGTTATCTTTTGTCCACGACACGTAGCTAACGCTAGTGCTTAGCTAGTGCTTTACGAGTATAATGGCAACTCCCCCAACATTCTAGGACAAATTGTACCGTTCACTGCATTGTGTGTGCGCGCTTCAATGCATAAATTAATTGATTGTCTACTCGATACCTTGACATTGCCCAAGAATCGATTCGGATGAAAGGCCAATGATATTAGCGAATTACGATGCTCTACTTTATCGACTGCAAATCCAGTGAATATAAATACCGGTTAGATAATTGAATACTTAATCAATTCAATTTATTACCAAAACAAAAAACCGATAGACGACTCTACCGCACCCGCTTAGTGACGTCATAAAATAGAGTTCAGAATAATATTTGCGTTAAATTAAATTATGTTGCCTGGCAATCAATGAATATTTTTTTATTATTGTAATAAATAACAGAGGTTGCTTAGTAACTAAGCTGTGGTAGGCCTATCTATTTGTGTATTAGTTTAATGGGACTGACCGCAATGGATGCGCCAAAGATATACTAAGTATTTGCTTTTTATATACATAACACATGACATATGAGAAGGACAGTGCAGCTTGAAACACCGCTGCCTTTTTAAGCCTCTTTTGAAGGCACTCACTCATGTTATAGGAAGGAGGTAACACATGTGCTGGCAAAGAATTCCAAGTTTTGGAAGTACAAAAAGAAACGAGTTAGTCGAGTTACTAAACTTCTTTGTACGTGATGTTGAGGTAGAGACGGTGAATTGATGACTCCGCTGTTTTCAACTAATATCATTTATTTATTTCATACAATATGTAAGTTTATAGTACTTATAACTATGGACAATGCTTACATTGGAACTGTCAGCAGTTCAGTAGTAGGTCTTTAAGTATGAAATTGCCGTTTTGTATGAAGTATTTTGTGCAAACTGGAATTCTCATGTTATTGTGTTTAATGTGAAATTAGCTTGACCGATTTTTAATAATTTTGTGATTTTATTAAGAAATTCGTTGTCAAGTAAATGCAGTAAAAAATCAATTTTTAAATCATAGAAAATAATTACAACAAATCTCATCATTGAATCCGGCTACATATTCTTTAAGCTCTAATTTACCCTTACTTTCTACTAATAAATTTTAACAAAAATTCATACTTCCCTTCGTTAAATCCTGCTTGTATACTGTACTTTGAATATAAATAAACTGTTATATTTCATGTAGACATAATATAAAATTATTTAAAAAAAAATTTAAAACCAAAGTACCCAACTGTTTTTGAAAAAATTTTTATGGGACCAAATGGCAGCTATTCCGAATCGAACAAAAAAAGAATCACGTAAATCGGATCAGTAATCTCGGCGTAATCGGTGTACATACATAGAAAAAAAAAAAAAAAAAAAACATACCGGCCGAATTGAGAACCTCCTCGTTTTTGAAGTCGGTTAAAAATAACAACATTCTTAAAAAAACGGCAATTTCATACTTAAAGACCCTAATTGATCCTGTAGTACCTTTTCGAATATTTGATTAAAAACGACTAGAACAGAACTGGTTTTACATGATACATGACGATCCGCCACCGTAACATTGTGACTTCGGCTAATTTGCGGACCAAAACTCATCATGCGAACTCCGCACGCAACTGTTCTAGAATAAAATAGAATACAGTAGATTATCTTTGATATCAAGGGCGATGACACACCTAACTAAAGTACCTTTACTACCTACGTACTTTAGATAGAGAAAATCATTTTACTCAAGAGCAGAAGTCTCGGCGTGATAACGACGCAAACTTCTATCGGTAGGTAAGTTGTAACGTTGCCAGTTGTCATGTCACTATTACAGATACCTAAATCAGATAAAACTAGCTAATATTATAACGATTTTTACAAGTCTTGACATAAAAATCATCGAAAAACTAGATTACGACCTAAAATATTTATCGATTTTCACCGCTATCGTACCGAAAACACTACCAATTTAACATATTCATAATACCAAATCTGACAGTCCGCTTAAGTATAAATTGGTGGGTATTTTTCTTAAGTAGTTTTATTTTCTTTTATTTATTTCCAGTTACACTAAACAGGGATACGCAGAATGACATTACTACCAAAGAATAGGTACCTACATACCTTAGTAATGAAAAAAGTGTTTTAAAACTGGAATGAAGAAAGAAGATAATACATTAAGTATTAAAATAAATAAGTACTTTTTTATTTATAGGGGCACAGATCACTCGGCCTGACGACCGGCTGGCCGATGGTCTGTGCCCCTTGCTATACAGGCTACTTGGTCGGGAGGTCCCGGGTTCGAATCCCGGTAGGAGCAAATGTTTGTATGATGAGTACGAGCATTTGTCTACGAGTCATGGATGTTTATATGTAATAAGTAGATATATTTCTAATATTTATATACATATTATTATCATTATTTCTCCGTTATCTAGTATCCACATCACAAGCTCTTAATTTTGCTTAGGTAATTTGGGCTAGATAATAGGTGTGTGTATAGATATTATTATTATTATTATTTTCTATCTAATATTTATAGAAATAACCTACTGAACTATTTTCACATGTGACTGTGACTTTATTTATGGTGAAAAATAACGAAACCTTGAACCGAATCGTTAGCGAGACCATCCTAAAATAAAACTGGAATTCTATGTTGACCCTTAGTCATTAAGCAGCGAATAACAAATAAATATATTGCGACAATAATTATCTTATGTTTTAGTTTTTTATAGCTTTGTAAAATTATAAATTATGTACCTATACTTTATAATGTAACTGTCAAACATCTTGACCATTTTCACAGTTGCAATATTCAGTAGTACAAAATCTTTTTCTGCGCAGGTTTTTTAATCTGTGAAAATAGTGTAAACATTATGTTGATATATACGTCCGGTGAAAGGACACAGCAAAGAGAATACAATCACTACGAAACACAAGATAACTTTTGGCGTAATAGAATAGCACACACGGGCCGACGCGGGCGGTCTCTAATTTATAATAAAACCAATCAGTGTACCATTTTAAACTCGCGTTTAAATAGATATTACATTATTATGTAATCCATACCCGACGCGAGTTAAATCCGGCAAAGCAGCTTTATTTAAATCATGGGCTAGGTATTTTAATGACCTACATCGGCGTCGTCGTCGGCTAGACCGCTTGGCGCTTACCTGTGATTATGTATTTAGTTGCGAATAACGCGCCTACTTTACATTCTCGACATGACTTCTATGCATAGATTACTTAGATACGTCTAACCATAGATTAAAGAAATAATTCATTTGTTCCTTCCTCGTTTTAAGTACGTCTGAAAGTTTTATACAAACAAGAGACACTGACAGTTTTACACTGTGGTTTAATTTAAAATAACTTAATTATAATAATAATGCAGTTTTAATCTGCTTTGGTCTGCAAATATCTACATTTTTATGTATTTTCATTCATTAAACACGTTTTTAAAGTTGCTGAATACTTATGAACTTACAAGCCGGAGCCTTGAAAACCAGTTTTGAAGGATTAAAAAAAATAATGATACAGTTTGAGTATTAGTCAAACCGGGCAAACCCCACGTAGTATCGTAAGACGCGGCTATTGCATGTTTTCAATGTTTCTAAATTAGTTAACCATTAAATATGCCCGCCATTTATGTAAAAATTGTTAATTGAAGTCACGCACGACACAAATTATTCATGGGAAAATATAAATGGGAAATACAACTGTCAATTTAGCAATTTCATATCTAAATAATCTTACAGCCAGCTAAAAGTTAAATGTTACTTGCTATTTTTCATAAATAGTTAATTACTTTAAAGGAGATGTTTCATATCCGGCCAGGTTAGGTACGTACAGTGTTCAGTATACAGTACTCAAAAAATCAGGGCAAATCTCCTGAATCCGTGAAAAATATTAATAATTCGTTTTCACATATAATTTGTTTATACCAAAGTTGAAAATTTTCTCTGATTTCTACGGCAATATGGCGGGCGACATAGAAGTCAACTAAACGTCACCAAAGTGACATACGCGCCATGATGAATATTTGGCTGTGTTGCAGTTTTCTCTATGAAAATTCTTGTTTGATGCCACGCAACAAAGCAAATTAAAAGAAGATGGACAATTTAACACTATTTTGCATATTTTCACCTATTTCTCTAAACTGCATTTTTTTACCAAATCTAATCATTACTCCCATTAATCTGAGTAACTAATTATTGTGACATTTTAATTTTAAAACTTGACTTTGAAGTAGTATCAAATGCTATCGACATTTTTTATATTGTTATATTTTTTATTATTACTATTTTAGTGCTTAATTTCAATTTGTATATTTAAATTTCCATTGTAATCCTAACAATTATAATTAAAATTAATATGATTTTTTGCACATGATGGGTAAAATACTGGCCGGGACTCCATAAATTTTTGAACCATCTCTTTTTTTTTTGCTTACACTACCAGATTCTTGACAACGTATTTATCAAACCACAGTATTTTTCAGCAACCAAACCCCGCCTTCTGTACAAGTTTACAGTCACACTTCCTATAGGTAGAAACACATGAGGAGTTTGGGCCATTACACCACCACGCTGTGGTGTGTGTCGGTTCATCACCATCATCATCATATCAGAAAGGCCTCCATCAATTTCCAAACGGATGATTCATTTCATATAAAAAATATAATTTGAATTTATAATCTTGGGTAGAATCTTAATTAAAGATTATTAATAAGCCTAGCTTGATTGGTAATATAATATTATTTATTTTGATTTGAACTACCCTTTTTGGTTTTCTATTTTAGAGGAGACGCCGGCAGACAGAAGGTTTAGTTGTTAGTAATGTCATAGGGTTTCATCATCATCACCAGCCTATATACGTCCCACTGCTGGGGGCAGGCCTTCCTACATGGGAGAAACACATTAGGACTTTGGGCCATGACACCACCACGCTGCCCCGGAATGTTCACTTACCTAATGCAGCTGGTTATGTTTGTTGATGAGAAGTTCGATGGCGTAATGGTTTGAGCTCTCTGGTCTCGATTACGAAACAAAGCAACGCCATGGTCGGTCCCGGGATGGGTCAGTCAAATTTCTAATCGCGAGCTCCTCCGAGCATCGGAAGGCACGTTATGCCGTTGGTCCCGGTTGTTCTGCAATCGCTTTAACCCACCAACTCGCATTGGGCCAGCAAGGTGGTGTTATGGCCCAAGCTCCTCATGTGTTTCTCCCATGTAGGAAGGCCTGTGCCCAGCATTGGGACGTATATAGGCTGGTGATGATGTTTATTGATTTATTTTTGTAGTTTAAAAATTATTAGTGTAAATGTACAATAATATTATCGTGATTTAAATGAGATTATCTCTTTAATCACCAGGAAATCAACAAGAAAAGCAAACGACTGACAAACGGTGCCCGATAACATTCTGCCAAGATATCAAGTCTTTATTTACCTACGCTCTTCAAACACTTTAAGATTCTTTTATCTTTAAACACTAGATGATACGATCTTTTTGACGCATCATAAAAAAAGTTTTCGAAATACTCAACCGAAAAATCACATTTAAGGTAAGTTTCATTTGTGTTTAGGTAAGTGTAATCAAAATCATCAATTGTTTTCCGTTAAAAAAGACAGAAAGGGAAGGCTAAGAAAGTAAGTAAATTAATCTAATTCCATATCCTTACTCTCACTAAAGGCCAAATAATATGAATGAATGAAAATGTTCAATTGTCCATTTTCTTTGTTTCGTGGTAAGTACATTACATACCTACAACTACAAAAACTAGAATTTTAATAAAAAATACTGCAACACAGACGAACATATTATTTATTTATCGTGGCGCTTAGTTGACTTCTATATCGCCCGCCATATTGCCATATTGAATAACGGCGAAATTGACGGAAAATTTCAAATGTTGTAAAACAAGCTATGCATGAAAACAAATTGATATTTTTTCCGGATTCAGGTAATTTTTGGGATAGTGTACCTACATATACCTGTCTATCTCGTTAGTGTGTACTATTTGTAAAGTTTTCGAGAGAAATAATATTTTTTTAAAATATTATAAATGCTTTTCTTTTGCCTTTTGACGCTTAATTAGCTAACCCGATGTAGATGAAATCTGGCGTGGAGATAGTTTGAGACGCTGGGAAGGACATGACATGGGATACTTTTGGAGCTATAATGACATTGACACTAGCAGAGCCGGCGGCTAGTTATACAGTCGACAGCATATCAAGCGTGACAGTTTGAATAAGGTCGCTCACTAGAACCTTATTCCGTTTGTCATAGAGGCGATTTTCGTAGTGTAACTATTACCACTTGATGTGCTGTTGTCTGTAGATAAAATTAAGGAACTACTTGCTATTAATATTTGCGAATCGACACATTCAACACACCTATAAGATTTCGAGGAATTCCGTAGCTTCGTTAAAATCAAACACACTTTGTTCTTGAAAGGCGTTATTAGCACAGCTCTTTGTTAAATATTTTATCTGCCATACTGCGATGTTGTTATTGCTGACAAATCCATATTTGCTATCGTTCTAATGTTATGAAGATTTTTTCTAGAATCGTTTTCATAGTGTGAATTGTTGTGTTGTCGTATTTTGTATAAAAAATATTTGGAGGTTGAATAATTGGTGGAAAGTTTACTTTGGGCTAGATAATGTGTGTGAATATTTTTATTTAGAAGTTTACATATATCTTAGCTTTTTACACCTGGTTTAAAATGAAGTTACTGGCTTTTGCTAAGTAAGAGCAGTGTGTTAATTATAATTAGCTGCATTAGAATATTTTATGGCCTATTAATAAAGTGCTGCTTACCTCCGTACCTAAACTACCAGGCTACCATAAGTATATCAGACGTGATTTATTTTAAAAGATATTTACGGTTAAAAATAATAAGAATGCTAAACATCTCCTGCATAATTATATAGCCTGGTACTTTACGCTGGAAATAAACATGTACTAAAGTAACCAATCCACCCTAATCAACGGACTGAATGACTATTTATTGTGCATTGTCGGCTAAATCTTTCCGTCTTCTGTAAATAGGGCTGCACCCGTACCACCATCTTTTATCGCCATCCAATTTAAGACCTAAACTGAGTAGAATCGTTAATTCGTATTAAGACGCTATCTTCGCCTATGACAGCGATGCAGTTTAGGAACCAATACTGAACCGAGCGGAATTTGAATCGCTTTTATAAAGATGGTGGTAAGGCCCCTGGTAATTAATAAGAAGGCAAAATTTTATTTTGCACATGGGTCGTAGCACGGAAAACAAAGGAGATTTTGTGCTCAGGGGGTCTAAGAGTAGCACCGAGTTACCATAGAGCCCCAAGGGGTGTCAAGTGTAATAGTGGGTATCCATGGAGCACCCCGGGGAGTTTAAGTAGAAAGAATGCCTGCATGATATGGTAAAATAAGGAAATATCGAATGTTATTTATTTACCAAGAATAATAAGTTGTTCCGACCGGATGTGGAGTGGCTAGTAGCGTACCAATCCTTTTTTTAATTAAGTAGGTAAGTCTGGTATTAAGTAATATCTGTGTGAAGTGTTCGACAAAGCCAAATCGGAAATCATAGGTACATTTCTTTATAATACTTGTACATATCTTATCACATTATCACTGAAGGAACACAAAAATGGACAAGTCGGCTAATCTTAGGCAAATATTTCGCAACGCAATAGTTAAAGTAAGTACCTACCTACTTATTGAAAAATGACTAAAATAATGAAAGCTCGGTGGCATAGTGGTTTGAGTACTCTGGGTTCGATTATGGAAACAAAGCAACTTTCACCATGGTCGATTCCGGGATTGGTCAATCAAAATGTGTTATCTCGAGCTTCTCCTTGCTTCGGACGCGTCCGCTGGTTCCGGTTGTTACTGCAACCGCTTTAGCCAACCAACGCGCATGGACCAGCGTGGTGGTGTTATGGCCCAAGCTCCTCATGGCGTTTCTCCCTTTCTACCTGTGCCCAGTAGTGGGACGAATGGGCTGGTGATGATGGTGAGAATGGAAAAACAATTGATTTTAAAGCGAGCGAAGAGGTATAAGAGCATCATCATCATCATTTCAGCCGAGAGACGCCCACTGCTGGGCATAAGCCTCCCCCAGGGATCTCCAAGCCGATTGGTCCTGCGCTGCCCGTATCCATCGGCTTCCCGCGACCCTCACCAGATCGTCAGTCCACCTTGTGGGGGGCCTACCAACGCTGCGTCTCCCGGTACGCGACCGCCACTCGAGGACCTTTCCGCCCCAACAGCCGTCAGTCCTCCTTGCAATGTGGCTTGCCCACTGCCACTTGAGGCTATGTCGGGCTATGTTCTTCGGGCTATGTCGGTGACCTTAGTTCTCCTGCGGATCTCATCATTTCTAATTCGATCACGCAGAGAAACCCCGAGCATAGCCCTCTCCATTGCCGAGTTGGATCCGTCGATTAACCTCTTTCTGGAAGTCCCAGGTAAACATATTCGGCAACAGCTTCCAGTGTAGAGCTCCCAACCTTCACAGCAGCGGGTACAACATGGGAGTTTGACATAATTTTCGTCTGATCCATGTTCATTTTAAGACCCACTTGTTGGGAAACTCTACAGAGGTCGTCGAGCATTGTGCCTAAGTCCTCCAGGGTCTTAACCATGACCACGATATAATCAGAAAAACGAAGGTGCGTCATGTACTCGCCGTTAATGTCGATGCCAAGTCCTCTCCAGTCCAAAAGCTTAAACACATCCTCCAACGAGGCTGTGAACAGTTTCGGCGAAATAACATCGCCCTGTCTGGTTTCGAGTTTTGATGCTGGAGGCGGACTGACATAGTGGCGTTTTCGTACAGTGACTGCAGCACTTGGATGTATCGATTGTCAATTTGGCACCTCTGGAGTGACTGATGCACGGCCCAGGTATAAGAGCATCTTTTAGAAAATAATTATGTATATCCACTTTACAGAAATAGCAGCTAAATAACAACACATTGTAGTTTCCTGTGATGATTAAGTTAGCTAGAGCAGAGGAAGCGGTATCTTGGGAACAGGGAGATTTGTCACAGCATAGAAATATCTTCAGGCTACCCCGTGACGTCAGTTCGAAGCAGCAAAGAGGATCATTGCTGAGAGGTTCGAGTGAGAGACGGAGGTTGGTAGAGCATCCCCTCAGAGTCCTTAAAAGCTGTGCATAAGAACATTGTAAAATACTACAGGCCACGGTAGTGCAAAGTAGTTTTCGATATTTGCCCAGCAGTTGTAAACAACGAGTACCAGTCCCTTAATAACGTAACTTAATGGCAATCATAATGGCAAGTATGGCCTTCATATACCTAGATATTATTTATTAATTTTAAAAATAGAGTAGCATCCGTTGCCTAATTTGTATGAGAATTATGTACCCCAATTACATGACTTTAATGGTAATGGCAATGGCATTCATTTTGAAAATAGAATACATAGCATACTTTGTTAAGGTTTAGTGGGAATTTGAAAAATAAAAGCCCCATCCCTGTCTTTTATTCCATTTTCAAAATGTAGCCCATTATCAATATATATGTCGCAGCCGTCTGCTGGACGCCTAGGCCGTTTATTAAACGCTGACATCCAATTAAATGCCTAGGCCGATAGTTAATTGAACTAGACTCACTCAACGTTTAACGACATGGCGTATTGAAAGTACGCTCAATTAGATACCTAGGGGGATATTTACCACGACCCATGATATTTGATTTAGAAATTATAATGAACCTGTCTATTTCTAAAACCTATATGCCGTGTGTTCCAAAAGTCCGAAATAAAATTAAGGGGAGGGGTGTGTTCCTTGTCAATAGGTTACCTCTGAAAGCCGTCCACTTTAATTTTCCGATTAAATTTGTTTTTGCTATCAACCCTAGCGTGACAGCCGCCGCCCGCCCTGGCTAAATACATATAAACAGCATACGAACTCTCACCTAAAGTTTCTTATAGACAGTGTAACCGTTTAGATTCTGAGTGGGGAGACCCCACTGCCGTTACGATTGCCTACCAATATTGTATAGTTAGCTAATATTTTACTGGAATGTTATTTTGGTTACTTTAAATCTAAAGTAAGATATAATAATATATCCAGGGAAAATAGACAACAGAACAGACCTTTTTGTCTATTTCGTGATCTAGACGTGTTTATGGTAATGCAACGTTCGGTACAATGCTCTACAATGCTCTTATGGCGTGTTTTGAAATAACAAAATGTTTTTATTGGCCTTTAGTGAAGTTTTTCATTAAAATTTAGTAGGTATCGTGGAATTGAAAGAGAACGGAAAAATTCGGAGTTTTAGATAGGTAACATGTATACGTTACTTGATTTGATAGTAACGTACGTATGTACGTTACTATCAAATCAATATATCTATACTATCTAAAGCTCCGAATTATAAAATTCTCAATTGAATGCTTACTTTGGGCCAGGAGACTGTGAGTGTATAAAAAAATACTAAATACTTACATTTTTTAAAAATTAAAAAGAAATGGGCCGAACGAATGAACCGAATACGAACTTTGGCCGAACATTCGGTAAAAATTCATAATTTTCAATCGACTTCAAAAACGAGGTTTTCAATTCAGTTGGTATGTTTTTTTTCTATGTATGTACACCGATTACGATGAGATTTCTGATTCGATTTACGTGTTTCTTTTTTGTTCGATGCGGAATAGTTGCCATTTGGTCCCATTTTTTTAAAAAAACTGGAATGAGTAGATCGTCTATGTATGTATGCGAAATTGCGGATTGTTGCTTTCCTATGACTTTTAGTGAAACGATAAGATAGTAGGAAATTATATAAGCAGACGGTCACCCATCTAGCTTTGACCTTAGAAAGCTATCTCTAAAAATAAAATTAATAAAATGTTACAAAAATTAAAACCGACTTCAAAAAAACTGAAAAGGATAAAATAATTAAATTTAAAATCCCCTAGGAAAATATTTTTTTGGGTTGGTGCTAGTTGTTTCCAGCAACAATAGAAAATTAAGCACCGACTCCAAAAATATTGTTAAGAGAAACGACCATCCCTTTTTTGTTTTTTTTTGTATGTACAGCTATCTCCATAGTTTGATTTTCTTTTCAATAAATTAATTTTTAGAGGAATATTAGTTTAATTTCATTTGCTACATGTTTCGTAAAGCAGGAGTTTTATCTGTGTGCTGTATAAGTTGCCATTCTTTTTCATTTGTCGGTAAGAGAAAACAATTTTCCTCAATCGTCTCTGATTCATTATCTCAATGTTAACCGGATGATGTAACAACAGCTCGTCTAAGCCTTACCACACGATGGTCACGGTCATTTTCTTACAGTTATAGGACGAAGAAATGTATAACTAATTATGTATACTATTTTACATATTCAACTTAAGTAACAAACAAGTAGACGGAAGACGGAACCACGGTAATGTTATTATATTATAAGTGACGAAACACCCACTGGCAAGCGGCTACCGAAGCATATAGAACTTGAACTTTGAATGTATTAGTACTAGAGTTGAAATTGCTTTGAAAGATTTTATTAACTAGTATGGATGTGTGGAAAATTTTTACTCATTTCGAGCTTATTCATTTCATTTCTAGCGTCTTGAATTTTCAAGATGCTACTATTATTATTTGAGTTGACTGACTTCAATAAAAGTAAAATAAAAAGAATAACTCGTGATTTTTGTAATTAGTTATTTATAAATGAAAATAGTACTCTTTTGATTATGTACAAACCCTATATCGATATATTATTATTATCTATACTTAAATAATTACTCTGTCTTAGGCCTTAGAAACTCAGGATGACAACGATGACAACCTGCAATCTTATCAAGTGACTTTTCCTTGTTGGCTATTAGTTGGGGGCTATAGGCGGCGGTAACCGCTTACCACCAGCCCCCTTATTCTCAACTGTCGTAAAATATTCGAATTTCGGAAACTCTATACCTGTCACTTTTTATCGCGGTGCGTCAAAGCGAGATGGCATGTGACTTTTCGAATCGAATCCGTGATCCGACAATTGAGAATAAGGGGGCTGGTGGGCCGTTGTGCTTGTTAGTCATCTAGTTGTATAAAAAAAAACATTCCCCGTATTTTTTTTCTTAAAGGGAAATGAGCGAATGATGTATAGAAAGGAGATGTTCGATATTGGTACTCGAAAGCCCCCCACGATAAATTATATATTACGTGAAAGCTTATGCTCAGAGGATCTTGAATATACCATTTTTTCATTTTGATACCCCGGCATTTTTGAGTAATTTTGAAAAATGTATGCAAGAATTCTAAGCTTCTTATCAAAGTTTCTCTGACAAAATATAGTAAAAAATAAATTAAAATCATTATCATTAGTCAGAAACAAGTGCAGAAACTAATTTGCCATCTTCTTCTCGCATTTACAATAAAATATAATTGCAAAATAGTCGTAGGCTGAACCAAATCAACCCTATGCCTAGTTTTTAAAAAATATTTGACAAGACAATAGACGACATTGACGTTTTATACTATGTCTGTGACGTGTCACATTTTTTAAAATGGAATTTTACATCACTGGATAACAGTTTTTTGACCTGAATAAAATGCTATTTTTTATTTATATGCAGGCATTAAAAATAATAGCTTTTGTTTCATAATATTCTTAAAAATATACTCTTTCTTCTCATATAACTATTGTCTTGGGGGGTAGCTGAGTACCAGCCCCCATACATTTTCAGAACATGTCCTTTCGGAGGAAAGAACAAAAATACATTAGCTTTTATGTATTTGCAATTTTTAAAAAAATATCATTTTTTCACCACATGACTATGATGTATCCATCCATCGATGTTTAACAAAGGAGATTTTTCATATCCAGCCAAGTTTATGTACACTATCTCAAAAAATTAGGAAAAATCTCCTGAGTCCGTTTTCATGCATTGTTTGTTTGTAGGTACAAAAGTTGAAATTTTTCGTCGATTTCACAGTTATTTAGTATGGCAATATGGCGAGGGACATAGAAGTCGACTAAACGTCACCAAAGTGACATAGCCGCCATGATGAATATTTGACTGTGTTGCAGTTTTTTTTTTAAAATCTTGTTTTGTACCACGCAAAAAAGCAAATAAAAATAAAATGGACAATCGAATACCGTTCTGTATATTTTTACCTATTTTTCAGTAGCCTGTACAATGTACATAGACCTGACCGGGTTTCCATAAATTTTTGGAACATCTCTTTTGAACGTATAATGAATGACAGGGAACAGACTATACTACATATATTAATTACTCTACGCTTTTCAATTTTCTTTTGTAGAATACAAAAAGAAGTCTGCACTTACGAATTTCATAACATTGATACTTAATATTGTTGTTCCCTGTTTGCCATGAAATGAAAAGCAGGGAAAAGGGTTATGCAAAATAAATCGCGCAAGTACGAAATGTAGGTCCGTAATTGGCTTAATGTTTGTATTATATTTATGCTTGTAGTATGATTTTTAAACTTTGTGCTGTGGAATTATTGTTAAATAATAAAATAAGAATAAATTGTAACATTACAAACGTGCAACAATAGTGTTTGCACTATCTGTGATATGATAAGTTACTGCAGGCTTTAGCATTTATAAAACTAATTATTCCGGTAGCGTATTGGTCTCGTTTTTATCATTACGAAATTGCTAATTGTTTGTGTGTAATATTTTTCCTCAATATACCTATGGCAATATATTTACTTAATAAAGCACGTCCTAGAATATCATTTCTTTTTAATTAGTATGAATGTACTTTTTTGGGTTTTAGTATATACATTAACTAATCTTATATGTATCTATATTTTCAATAAAACCGTTAGACTTAAAAAAATACCTACTTTATTCTAAATGTAATCAGATAACTTTGTTTTTGAGCATTCTAAAAATAACATTCTTTTCATTATATTGTAACAAATTAAAGTATATTAATTATTTTATTAGATTTGATTTGATTATACGGGGTATCCAGGAAGTCATGGATAACCCGTCAACCGCGGAGTGTAGACACATATTTTTTTTATTCTGTAGTGATGAGGTCAGTTTTAAATAAATCTACCTATCTTACGAAGAGTCTTTATTGTCTTTCATTATGTATTTATATATTCTACTCGCACGTGATGCTAAGGTTTAAGGAAATTGAGAATGTCGTTGAATTGTGATTTGATTTTAATGTTAGATATTGAGACAAGTTTATTATTCATAATTGACATGTATATTATTGTTCTTATTTATTCCTAACGCTTATTTATCGCATACTGTACCTTGGCAGCAAGCAGATAACGGTGATCATGACCCATTCAAGTAGGTGACTTACCTGTAACAAAATGGAATTAAATTAGTATCAAATAACATAAATAGTTGGTAGTTAATAAATTTTGGCCTGTAACAAAAAAAAACATTATTTTATTACACTGAAATAAAGACAACTGAACTTTCGGCTACCTGTAGCTCGAAAAAGTGAATACATAACTCAGGGTAAAATCTAGCCAAAAATAAAGTTGCACAGGGATGCACCGTTTTGTTAAATTATATGAAATGTAATTACACTTCGCCTAGTTCTGGTTATTACCAAATTCAAATGTAACCGAACTGTTTGGTTATTTTTTTTTTTCAGTGTAAAGTAGGCAAAATACCAGGTGCTGATAGCAACAGGGTCACACATGGAGTCATTAACTACAGTTAAAGTCGGCAACTTAGCTAAAGATATTAAGTATAGCTAAAGTTGCCGTCTTGACTTCATTTTATATGTTTTAAGCTGTACTGTAGCAGTTTTGACATTTCTAATTTTAAGCTTTATTCTCTTAGCAATAACAGTGTCAAACTATCAATAGTGTATTATATCCATGTTATATCTTGTATAACTTATTACATAAATAATATAAATATAGCATAACCTGTTGAATCTAATCCATCAATCAAATCGTTTATTCGTTATCATAGGTAGATACAAGTTGACAATAATAATTTTCATAAAGTTCTTCCATGATATGCCTTACATAACGCGTACGAAATTGAAGTATACACACAATATGCAACACTAAGTTACAGTTTAAATCATGACAAAATTATATTATAAGTCAAAGATCAACAAATAAGAAAATAGGTAATATTATTAAAATTTACAGTCAAAATACTAGATATAAGTACACAGTTAAAATTAAGCTAACTTTTATTTGGCATCAAAATGATGTAAACATTCTGTCTCTTATGTCTATGATGAGATAGATATCTACATTGCTTACATCTTTTTAAAGCTGACTTACACTGCTAATTTAACCTGTTTTTGTTTTTCTCACTCTAAAGCAAATTTAAAAAGACAAATGTTTAGCTGTCTTTAAATAGTACAAATAGAGCGTATGTTTTGGACGTAAAAATGAAAGTCGGAAAAAGGATTGTTTTTGTCTATCATTCTTAGTACATACGTTGCACCATTGCTCACACCTACAATAGGAGACCACGAGGTCACTGTGACTTCATGACAAAAGCCCATGTAAATGCGACCTTTTGTCTAAACTCTTAAGTAGCGTTTTATTTGGCAGATTAGATTTGAAAGTTCATTAACATAATTATGTAGAGTCTATATACAGGATGGCGACGACAATTCGACAATAAATTTAAACATGGCCTATACAGGGTGTAAAAGTCACGCTCTCTATAACGAAGGCAGATGGCAGTGCTGGTCACCCTAAGCATGACTTGTTAAAAAATGAATATGAAATAGGAAAAAAAAATTAGCAGTTTCATACAAATTGTAATATCTACACGACCTATCTGTATGGAACAGCTGTTTTTTTTTTGCGATTACAATTTTTTTATCATTTCTTTTTTTCTACTGCTGCACAAAGATTAGACCATATTTTTATTTTTTGGACCATAGAACTAAAATTTGTATTTATGAGAGAGTCCATAAGGTATGAACCTTATGGACTCTCTCATAAATACAAATATGAATTTATGAGTTTGAATATGAATTTTGCTAAACTTATTTATGTATAGAGCCTTCGTAATTAAAACCATTTGTATCACGTGTAAAATACGAGAAAAGTGCCACACGTGTTAGATTTATGATCGTTATATTATAATATAATCTATTATATTTATCATTTTATTTCCTGATTGTGTTATTTCAGTGATTAGCTTACAATTTTAATTTATAAAATTCTTCTTATCGTAATATTTTATTTTGCGTAGAGTATTCTTTGATTCTGGACATATCATATAACAGAACAGGATTTTTAAAAATCTCTTTCCCGCCCGAACTCTTAACTGACAGGTAAAGTACGTCAGTGATTTATGCCTATATGCACTTGTCCTTGTGCCATCAGTGGCGTTCTTTTATGGTGTGATACAGAGCTTTTATCATTATATCAGCCAAAAGACGCCCACTGCTGGACATAGGCCTCCCCAAGGATCTCCAAAGACTCCAAAACAATCGGTCCTGCGCTGCCCGCATCCATCGGCTTCCCGCGACCTTCACCAGATCGTCGGTCCCCTTGTTTCCTCCACTCGAGGACCTTTCCGTCCCAATCAACGGCCGTCTGCTTTTATACTGGCTCATATTTTTTTTGCAAATATTCTACTTGTTTATTGTCCAATTTTAATTCAGTGGCGTAATGGTTACAGCCAGCAAACATAATGGCGATTATATTACATTAGGCACATGTAATACTATCTGAACCTCATATTAGTGTGAGGTTTAATTTTATGACGAGATCTGTCTGAATACTTTGTGCTTATCAAATATCATTTAGGTACCTTGTTAAGAAATCTTCAATCAAGATGTCATTTTGTATTGAAAATACTTTCGTTTTTATTTTCTGTTTAGGAATATATGCCGCTTTATAATATATAGTCCGGTCAATTTAGACATTCGAAGCTACATAAATTCCCACCAAGCTGAAAATCAGTATGATTGTTTAAAATATGATTAAAAATAAAATTTGAAAGTTCCCCATCTTTCCCCTGTATGGAATCTTTTTATTCAAGGTCAAAGGTCAAAAATATGAGTTTTTCGCCATTTTCAGCAAAACGGTAAGTTTTATATCAAAAACGGTGGCTTGTAGGAAAAAAGTATAAATACATTTTTTGTAGATAATTTTATAATCTACAATTTTTGTCTAAAGTATTTTTATGATAAAACTTACCGTTTTGCTAAAAATCGCGAAAAACTCATTTTTTTTTACCTTTGACGTTAAATTTTTTTTTATACAGGGGAAAGATGGGTAACTATCAAATTTTATTTTTAATCATATTTTTAACAATCTTTCTGATTTTCAGCTTGGTGGGAATTTATGTTGCTTTACTCTTATTTTTTGGTCTAATTTGACCGGACTATAATTTTTTTGATACCGCATGAACTCTATCACTCTGCTTATAGTAAACTGAATGGAAATAAGAGCTTAAAATACACTCCAATGCAACCCCATAATAGATAAAAATCGAATATCAGAAACTCTATCAGGTAGCTGTCACTTCATAGCAATAGAATTATCTTTTGAGTATGATTTCTAGATACACATCGAGCGTAACACGAAACGTTGGAAAACGTCTTGTTACAACAAAGTCAAAGGGTTTCGCTTGATCTGTTAATTCACTATAACTATTGTCCGCGATTACACGGAGCTTCTACAAATAAAATACCTAAAGCCCTAATATGAAAAATAAGATAAATAGATTTAATAAATACCTTGGTGTAGATCAGTAATTATCACAATTCACCTGGGAGCCCCCGTTTGTTCTTCCGTAGGCACACACTGGGCCTAATTCTGGGAACACACTTTAATTCTAAATTTAAGTACAGTATATCTCTTTCTCGCAATAAGTAATAGGAAAAGGATAGCAAGAATCTGTTTAGAGCTGTCACTTAAATTTAGATAGATTTCAAAGAAACCATAGACAATTTTAGACGGCATGTACGGAGGTGCCTCCTAAACACTTCATTTTATCACGTTCAATAAGGTCGATAATTGAACGCACCTACCTAAATGGAAAATTATATGACAACCATCCTTGTCGTTTTCCTTTTAATAAAAAGAAATGCACTGAACTTCAATTTAGACTTAGCATGTGTTCACCAGAATTAGGGCCACTTTTGTTTGTTGGTTTTATGTATATTATGACACAATACATATATTTATAAAGAATAACACTATATTTCCCGTAGATACTCAAAATCCGAAGTTATTATAAATCTAGCAACGAACCGAACCGAGAGCTAACATACACCGACTAGACTGTTTCACACTGACAACTCAACTCCCGAGAGCTAATCCTACCTTCAATAAATTAATAAAATCTGATATATATTTATTCCGAACAACTATTATTTCACTGATCTTATTCAATAGCTTCACAAGCATTCAACCATTGGTTAAAGGTATGGTCTTTGGTCTACGTCCACGCTTATTGTAGACTTGTGTATTTAAAAATGAAGACCATTCCTTGGATGGAGCTGCAAAGAAAGACAAATGCAAGACGCAAATTATTATACTTTTCTTTTGCGTTGCGTACGACTTAGCAGTTTGTTTTTTACGCGCATTTCAGCGGTCTACACGTAATAAACGTGCTGTGACATGCATACAGACAGTTGTTGTTGGACTTATTAAAAAGTAAATAAAAAAGTTAAATATTTCTATATTATTTCAACATAAGTAAGACAATTTTGTTTACGTCAATGTGTGATCATGGCTGTAACTCCCTGAAAAACTTTCCGAGGTCGATTAAATTATTATCCGGATCTATTCTATGTAGTAAACAAGCGTGAACTCCAAAGATAAAAGTACTTATACCTACTTTACGTAAGTCATATAATTACTTAAGGTTTTTGCCATTTTTTACCGTCACCGCCTAAAAATACGCAAATCGAGTTTGTGTTTGTGGTCTCACTGTCACTTAGGTTATGCATGGATGGTCGAGTGTTTTTACTAATTGCTAACATAATGTTGTATCTATTAAGCTATGCTATTCTATAATGTTATTGATTTCTTATTGTCTTTATGTCGGACTTAACGACATGTATATATTTTGTTGCTCCAGCACCCTCAATAACAACTGTCGAATCGCGAATTCGGTAAAAACCAAAGAGAATATAAAACGCTACGCTAGAGTAAAAACAACTCACACCCTATTCGCAACTCGTTTTAACGCACCGTGATAAAAAGAGTTTTCGATAGGCATCAAATCGAACATACTAGAATCGGTTCTTGTTTAAATCGAGCATTAAAAGATCGATTTTCGATTAATCGCGCCAATTTCAAACATGCCTAATTACCTAATATAGATACAGGGCATTATTGATGACCATTTACCGCAAATACAAGTAATTGGATAGAAGTATTATGAAATTAATAAACATAATACCACACCTATATTCCTTCGAAAGAATAGTGCTTGCGACCACTAAACTAATGTGGCAGTTTAAACTTACTATAAATTTTGACAGTAAAAAATAATATTTATCCACGGTATATCTTTGATAAATAATCTCACTCTCAAGAAAAAATAGGTTAAGTTTGACCACATATCAGATAGTTTGACGCCCGGATAGAAAAATAAAATGTTTTTTTAAACGCAAGTTACACCACCTTTAGAAGCGTTCAGTTCATAAATATTTACTCTATGATGCGTTCAAATTATTGACCAAGTACTACCAGTTGCTTTTGCGTCCGACCACAGCAAAAAATTAAAAAACTAAATACAGTAGCCAGTTTAGGAATATTATCGCTAATTCTTTGAATTGATCGGTCCGATTCGAGACTCACGAATCGGGAGTTGTATGGATCTATTCACTGCATCGATGTAGGGTTCAAAATCGATTATATTACTCTAAATAATCGATATTTCGATTAATCGATTTCAAATCGACATGCCTAGTTTTCGATATTGTGAATCAGGGCACAGTTCACGCCGCTGTCGCTCACATAAGCACTTGTATTCATTGATATAGGTAATGTTTATATCAATGCTTGTATTGTACCAATTTATCCACGGCGCTGGCGGTGAATTACATTCCTGCTATACTATTCTGTAACGAATCTCGCCTCTTACTTCGCAAGTCACTTCGAATTCAACTGTCAAACAAAGAAATTTTTCATACATTTTGACAGTTTAGATCGAAGTGCATTGCGAAGTGAGATGCAAGTTTTGTTAAGTCGGCGCGGCAAGCAACATGGCGGCGCGTCGAAATCATAGGTATGATATTATTATGAGAGGTGAGGTGAGGTAGAGGAGCTTGGTCAATCAAACCACTACGCCATGGCGTAGTGGTTTGATTGACCACTCTAGTTTCGATTACGAAAACGAAGCAACTTTCGCCATGGTCGATCCCGGGAAAAGTCAATAAAAATCTCGAGCTTCTCAAAATTTGTACTGCAACCGCAACAACTCGCATTGGGCCAGCGTGTTGGTGTCACCGATAGTATGGCCCAAACTCCTCATGTATTTTTCCATATAGGAAGATCTTAGCTTTAACAGAATTGAAACAAAAACGTTCGTCGTCGTGATAACTGTTAAATCGTATGACAAGGGCAGCAGCGCCTCTGTTCGATTGAAGCTTACTCTAGGGATAGGTACAGAAGATATATGACAATTTGATTCTTACCCATTCAGAAAAAACGTTCTCATCTAAGCATCTCTCTGGGAGTCTACAAAAATCTACCGAATAAGGGAAATATAAGGGAAACACTCTCGAAAACGAAGGCATATGGCAGTGCTGGTGACCATAACCACGACTTGAAGAGAAAAAGTTTGAAATCATGAAAATAAAATCAGTTGTCATATAAATTGTAATACCTACATGACCCGTTTGTATGGAACAGCATTTTTTTTCCATTTCTAATTTATTTTTTAACAAGTCGTGCTTATAGTGCACATGCCGATCATATTTTTTTTTTGTTTTCTTTACAATTACACAGAAGACAAACAAGCTGACGGCCCACCTGCTGGGAAGTGGTAACCGTAGTCTGTAGACATCTGATAACAAGGACAAAATCACTTGGAATTGCAGGTTGTCATCCTGAGGCCTAATTTGAAATGTCGGAACCCTGTTTCACGGCTGAAATAGAAAAGGCGGTGGTACCTACCCAGACGGGCTCATTTCCTCATACGACCCCCTTACACCAGTAGATTTTGCATTTCGATTTGACGATGACTGTGCCGAACTGGCACATAGTATTGTCTCTTATAATATGTCTTACTTATAGATATTATATTTGTTTTTTAACCCCCGACGAAAAAGAGGGGTGTTATAAGTTTGACGTGTCTGTCTGTGTATCTGTGTGTCTGTGGCATCGTAGCGCCTAAACGAAAGGACCGATTTTGATTCGGTTTTTTTTTGTTTGAAAGCTGATGTGACTACGATTGTTCTTAGCTATAATTTTTTAAGATCAGTTCAGGCGTTTGATGACTATCAGCTCATTTTCTACATGATAATAGGATTTTACTAACTTTTACAGATCCGATTGATTTCAAATTTGGTGTACTGTCACTTCGGTGACATTCCTATGACATACTAACTTTGAGCTGATCCTATACCATCAAAAAGTCTGCGAAATGATTAATTCTTCAGAAATTTATAGCAGATATAGCGTATTTGGGCTCTTATGAATAGTCTTAATGAGATGGTGTTAGATAGATGATTAATGACGCCGGGGGTTACTTAAAATTTTTAATCTTGTAATTATTGATACGTCAGTTGTAAGTGATTTTGATAAGTACATGTATCCACACTATTAGTGTTGGCACGTTACCCAACACTATGAGATGTGACGCACAACACTAGTTGAGCGGTACATCTATTTCTCTCCATCGTAGCAAACCGTACTGATCAGACGTGTCCAATTAACATCATATTTGTTATAGCTAAAATCTAAGCGTTACTTATTATTTTTATGAGTATTAAGACAGTGACATTAAAATTCAGTGTTCCTACCAATCAGTGTATGTACCAAGCAATCAATAAATCCTCAAGCTAGAAGCATTCCGGCGTTTTACTATAATACAGTCCACTACAACCGCACAATTAGAACCGGTATTTTATTGAGCTATCAAGGCTGTGTTGAGCTGTCCTCAACAATGACAGCTTTGCATTAGCTGTCATAACTTAAATGCAAAGTCACCGCGGATATATTTAGTACTTCACGCCCCAATTGCAAAAACACTTTGCTGAAACTGCTCGCTTCATTTCGTTAATTTTAAAATATAATAAAATATTGATTCTGAATTTAATACTACATAGTTGAAGCTCTATGTAGCTGATATTTTTTGTTTTCTATGCTATTTGTCACATGCTGTGTATGTTTGTAAAGGCTTACATAAATTCAAAATGTTGTAAGTATATGTTTAGCTGTAAGCATGCATGCCTAAATAAATACCTGCATTGCGTTCTTCGTTCCTTGAAATAGAACAAGCAAGCGTTCTCAAAATACTTAGCGAAGACAATCGATTAACAAAAGATTGTTCAGTCAGAATGCTAAATAATAACATAAGTAGATTTCGCTAGATATATATTTTTTACTGTTATTCTAACTTTTATAATAGTAACCCACTCATACAGGCTACGAAACCAATTTAAATAAGAAACAGCAGAATAGACCATATAAAAACTATTAGATTCACATTTTTTTAATAAATTGTTATGTTTGTTTCAGAGGTAAGTATAATAATGTAGCAATAATATTAAATACAAGAAAAACTCCAAGAAACTAGGACAAAATCGCGAAACCTCATAAAATACTGGCCCTACTCCAATACAGAAACACAAAACACTACACACACAAAACTGCACTTAAAAAGGTGACTACACAACTCTCTTTTGTTAATAAGCAAACCAAAACATAAAGGTGCGTAGAGAGAATATAAAAAAATGTGTTGATATGACCAAAATCTGGCTAGGTTTCAGTCAGTGGCGTAACTATAGGGTGGCAGGGCTGGCAAAATGCCACGGGCCATCGACCTAAGAGGGTCCCGGCCCAAGAGGCCACGAATCAGAAGTAAATTTTTAACATTGTGCCTGTGTTAAAATTTTATTTTACTTATTATTATTTTTTAAGTATCTACTTAAAATTCATTAAAATGAGACAACTAAAGACCATAATACCAACTCAAGTTAACTATGAAGGATTTCAATCAACACGTCATAAACAAAAAGATTTTGATCAATTTTAGAACGCATCCATTGGTTTCTGCACTATTTTTCGCGGTTCTTCGTGTATTAGAGTGAATAGAGTGACCATGTTGATTTATTTATATTAAAGAATCATTTTATGTCCTACAGCTTTCCTGAAGTATGCAATGCATTAATGTTATTTGTTACAACTCCTGTGATTACTTACAGCTAGCGCATAACGATCATTTTCAAAACTAAAACTAATAAAAACCTATTTATGAAACTGTATGGGACAAGACAGGTTATGTAACTTGGCTATTCTGTCTATTAAAAATTCTATGGCCCAAACTTTAAACTTTGATATAGGTAGTATAGATACTTTAACGGAACAGAAAGTTTGGAGATATTGTAAATGTATAGACCCATGCTCTTCAAAATAAAATTGTTATTAGTGTTGGGCAACTAGGTACTTAAGTGGTTTATTAAAATAAACCACTAATAATTAAGTACAACGTGACGATTTTTACTGATAAGGCCCCTATCGAAAGAATTTGCCGCAGGCCCCAAATGGTATAGTTACGCCTCTGGTTTCAGTGCCATATAACTGAAATAGTCCGGTTAAATATTTTACTGAGTGTAATCCGTCATTGTACGCCAACCCTTATTTACCGGTTAATCATCATTTACTGCAGAGGCCAACTAATTGGCCCTCGAGTAGTTCCTTGCTTGGCCTTGCACGCGACTTTGGCTTTCGTCCATTCAATTACATATCAGATCACAGGACATTTGGACATTAATTGGCAAACGTAACATTGACCAGATTATAATTTCCAGTTTATTTATGCAATAACTGAATAATTAATGAATTCGTCACTATACAGAGTGGTACCGTCAATACGACAATAAATTAAAACTTGAGCTATATTAGTTCGTAGTTCACTTTCAAAAATATCTTATTTTCTTTAGAAAATTTTGACATCTTTGTATGAATTTAATATAACTGCTGCAATATTTTATAGAAATGTCATGAAATTATCAAATGACTAAGATGTATTTGAAAGTGGCAAACCATTTGTATGCACTAATATAGCCCATTTTTTAATTTATTGTCGTATTGACGGAACAACCCTGTGTACTACCTACTTGCTTTTATCAAACTTATTTGGAGACTAGTGAACACAAGAAAACTGTGATCTACAAATATTTGTTTGTCCAAAAAGAAGAGCTCTTTTTATTTTAACCAGCCTACAGTTCTTACAGTATAAACAATTAAACAATACAATATTTTTTTTTACTAGGTGGAATGCCCATATCTATGGTCGGCTGGGTAGGTACCACCGCCTTTCTTATTTCAGCCGTGAAACAGTTCGCTATGTTTCGAATTGAAGGGAAAGGTAGCCAGTGTAATTACTGGGCATGGACGGTATTTCATCTTAGGCCTCAGGATGACAACGCACCTGCAATATCAAGTGATTTTCCCTTGTTATTGCAGGTGTTTATAGGCGGCGGTAACTGCTTACCACCAGGTGGGACGTCAGCTTGTTTGTCATCTAGTTGTATAAAAAAAAACAACAGTAAAATTGGGTGAACATATTGCATAAAAGCAATTTCTTATAATTTGAGAAGTAGTTACCAAATAAGTGCCCACAAAACAATAGGAACACAATAGACACAGGTGTAATATCGTTGATAAGATGTCGGAGCACGGCGGGCTGGCTAGGGTAGGCATGGTAAATTTTAATATTTTTAATTATACCAAGGATGATAGATTATACGCATGATATGATATCTAAACTATTGGAGGAAATGGAAACTTAAAATTGATATGCGTTTATGAATTAATTATAATTCTTAATATGATCGTCAATTAGTAAGATACCGTAACAGCAAAAGATATGTACTTGTCTTAATTGGTCATCAATTACGTGGGTACGATAGAAACGTAAAGTGTATAATTCTTCACTAAGAAACTACGACACAAAACACTATTATACTACAATTGGGGGAATAATAAATTAAAAATAATGACAAAAAAAATTCAACAAAAATTAAAACCGACTTCAAAACACTAAAAAGAATAAAATAATTAAATTTAAGTAGATATACTTATCCCCCCTATAATATATTTTTGAAGTCTGAGCTTCACATAATTATTTTATTTTCTGTTTTTTGAAGTCGGTTTTATTATTGTTTAATTTTTTTTCACAATTTTTAGGTTTAGCTTCCTAAGGTCAAAGCTAGATGGGTGACCGTTAGCATATATTGTTTTCTACTATCGTGTTTCACTCAAAAGTCATAGGTAAGCAAAAATCCGCAATTTCGTTTACCTAAACGACTTGTTTAAGTTGTTTATTCCACTTAATTTGATTTGAAACGAAACTACCTAAACGATTTCAGAGAAATTTTTATGGGACCCAATGGCAACTATTCCGCATCGAACAAAAAAAGAATCACGTAAATCGGATCTGAAATCTCGGCGTAATCGGTGTACATACAAAGAAAAAGAGTCGGTTAATAAAGAATAATAATAATAATAATAAATACAACTTATTAAATAAAAAGCAGCGAACTTTTGTTTGAAGAGCTATGGTTTTGATTACTAAAACAAAGGAACTGTCGCCTCGCCATGGTCGATCCCTGGACGAGAGAGTCCAGCCATTCGCCCCGGTTTGTTACTGCAACCGCTTTAACCAACCAACCCGCATTGGGCCAGCGTGGTGGTATTATAGCCCAAATTCCTCATTTGTTCTCCCATGTAGTAAAGCCTGTGACCAGCGGTAGGACAGAACCGATATACTTATAGATAGGCTGGTGATAATGATGACGATGAATGTTTCTTTGTGCTATGTTCTTAATTTTAATAATTTGTTGTCCGTCAGCTCGCGTCTCCTCATCAATAGAAAACCAATTATTTCTGGTTTGTGTGTACTTTACAAATTAATTATGAACTAAAATTTGGTGGCCCGTGTTTTAATCACCTGCCCATCCAATGCATTTCCTATCTAAAAAAAGAAATTTAAAAACTCTCAGGAAATTTGGAAAAATAATCATAGCATTCAATCCGTAACGAATCGATAGCCTTGCCCGCCACGCTTACTATTGGAGAAAAAACAATTAAAGAAATGAACCTTCACCGGCCACTGATTACGAGCATTACGAGTCTAACTATAAACATTGACTAAAAAAACTGTCAATGAAGGGAATATATAAAAGCAAATTCTGTCATGTCCTAATTTTTAACCGACTTCAAAAACGAGGAGGTTCTCAATTCGGCCGGTATGTTTTTCTTTTCTATGTATGTACACCGATTACGTCGAGATTACTGATCCGATTTACGTGATTTTTTTTTGTTCGATGCGGAATAGCTGCCATTTGGTCCCATAAAATTTTTTTCAAAATCAGTTGGGTAGTTTGGTTTGAAATTAAAAAAAAACTGAAATCATTAAGTCGTCTACGTATGCGAAATTGCGAATTTTTGCTTTCCTATGACTTTTTAGTGAAACGATACGATAGTAGGAAACAATATAAGTTGACGGTTACCCATCTAGCTTCGACCTTAGAAAGTGATCACTAAAAAATTGTGATGAAAAAAATTTTAAACAAAAATTAAAACCGACTTCAAAAAACTGAAAAGTAGAAAAAAAAACCTACTTAAATTTAATTATTTTATACTTCAATCCAAAAAATGATAATGTACTATAGGCACACACACTGCTTCACCGTCTTCTCTTAATATTACTTATATAGCTTCTTTTTACGTTCCAGGAGGATGATTTCGAGTGTAGTACCTACTACAATAAATACTATGACTTGATATATGAGTCAGAAAAATGCGTAGGATACGCTAGAAGAAAACGCCTATTCAATTTAAAACATTTGCCTAACTCTGTATAACCACAGAATCACCAACTACGATCCTAAATAGCATTGACTTATGTACAGTTAACAAAACATCAAGCGTAACAGTTTGACCTTGAGACCGCCCTTCAGCATCAGCCTATATATGTTGACAACCGCCTGGCCGAGTGGTCTGTACCCCAGGCTACTCGGTCAAGAGGTCCCGGGTTCGAATCCCGGTAGGAACAAATGTTTGTATGATGAGTACGAGCATTTGTTTACGAGTCATGGATGTTTATATGTTTATTTAGTATATTTCTAATATTTATATACATATTATTATCATTATTTATCCGTTATCTAGTATCCATAACACAAGCTCTTAATGATGCTTACTTTGGGCTAGATAATAGGTGTGAGTGTATAAATATTATTATTATTATTATATGTCCCACTGCTGGGTACAGGCCTTCTTACATGAGAAGACCTTCCTGTACAGTTCGAGATTATAAATTTGATTGACCCATCCCGGGACCGACTAAGGTGAAAGTTGTTTTGTTTTCGTAATCGGCTTACTTCGCTCGTAATAGAGACAACCTTTCGAAGTGCAACTGCTACACTTGATGTGCTTTCGACTGTACAACAGGGAAGAGGATATTTAGAAGCTAATCGAAAAAAAAATCAATTGTTACGCATGATTATTTCCGATAAAAAGTTTTGGTAAGATCATTTCCGAGGAATAGATCTTCTCAGCGGAAACAGGTGGGCGACCGACGTTGCGGGTACAGCCACTACAATATTAATCAAAATCATAGATATTTCACTAAAACCAGCCGTTACATTTTTGATAAAGTATTTACAAAAACAAACAAATTACTTCATTACATAATATTAACAACATAACTTACACAATCTTTTGCTGCCCGTTCAATACTGTTTAAACTATCAAACAGTATTCATTACTCGTAAAAATCATTAATTCATCGTAAAGAAATTATTGTAAGGAACTTCAGCAAAATTCATATCTTCATAACTTTACTAAGCCAGTTTTACACGAACAAATCAAATAAATTATTAAACAAGTAATAACGATAAAACAGAAGTATCACTTAAGCCCATACAATTGAAGAAGCACGTGACATACAATATTGTATTATATTGCATTGTAAAACCATTCGTTTTATCATGTTGACAAAATCAATAGAATATAGATTTCCTTCATGTCATTGAGGTAGGGTAAAGGTGAGTAGTGGGTATCCTTAAAAAATCACGTGATAGACCGATAGACGGTATTTATGTAAGTAGTAACCGAAGACAAAAGTATTCAATCAGTGCTTCTTCCAGTCATGACATAATATTGGAGCTGAAATGTGGACACTCACAGTGCATCTGGTGCACAAGCTTATAGTCGCTCTGATCTATGGAGAGGTCTATATATGCTCGGAGATCCTTTGAAGGATCGAATTTGGAAAGAGAACTAAAGTCATCGACATATAGCTCACCAAATTGTAAGGTGAAGCGGCAACGTACCGGCCAAGCTATCCGCAGAACTGATGACCGCTGGGACAAGCGCCTACTTAAGTGGAGACCGCGGCTCGGCAATCTGAGTGTGGGACGTCCTCAGGCTCGGTGGAGTAACGATCTCAATGTGGCTGGCAATAGCAGGATGAGGCTAGCCAAGGATCGAGACAAGTGGCGTTCATATAGAGGGGCCGATGTCCAGCAGTGGACTGTTGTGAGCTCATGATAATAATGATAACATGAGTGTAACATGTCATTCAGAATACTCTGTCGCTTTGTGACCAAAACCCAAATAACATTTTAGTATTCCTTCACAGAATTGTAATCTATATAGATTACGTTATATTGGTTAATGTGCGTGGAAGACATCTCCTAGAACTTACTAAAGATTACGGTAATTATACACTTAAGCTTGCGCGTAAAGTGTTTGTAGACGTAAAAAAGATAACACACCGAGAAACTTGAACTAATTTTCCAAACATAAAGTACCTACAGAAAAATCAGGAATCTGAACATACAGTCAATTAAAACAATAGGTACTTTAACTGTAAGTAATACCTAAGTCGGTATTAAGTTAACAAAATTATAAAACACATCTATTAGCTATAATCCACTTAATAATATCAGACACAATTTGTACGTCGCCGCCGTCTGGTTAAATCAGCCGCTTAACTGGATGGCTAGCTCATTGATTAAACGCCGGCATCCCATTGATTGCCTAGCCCTATGAACTAGACTCACTGGCGTATTGAATGGATCGTCTTCTACTGAAAAGTTATGGTTTGATTGGTAGGTTCAAGGTATTTTTTATGACCAATTATAACAGACATCGTTTTGGTTCTAAGTGGTTATAAAAAAATAACCTTGAACCTACCAATCACTCAAACAGTCACACAAAAGTGTGTGAAAGAAATGACCCGTGTAGGCGTCCCATTGAATGGCTAATTTAAACCAGACGGCTGACATGACGTTCAGCTATCTGGTTACACGTTGCGCTCAATGACCAACTCTAGTTGTACTTCAGCCGTTTGATTGGTAATCAACGGGCTGGGCGTCAAGTTAAGCGGCTGATTTAACCAGACGGCTGCGACATGTATATTGTGTGATTGTATATGAGCGCCGGGGTTGGTTCGTAACCAAAATAAAGTAGTCGGTACATGTAACGCACCTATTAAACGAATAAAATAAAAAATCTACGTCCATATAGGTATTCTTTCTCGTAATATTGCAATGCCTACCTACCTATACAATCGGAGTATCTATATACAGTAGTGTAGTGTAATGTGGACATGAACTTCCTGCCTGTAACTTACAATTGGCTCATCCCAACGCACCGCAATGATATCACGCAATCTGAGTCTATTATGATGATACCTACAAGGACTAGGGTAATGCATTGATTTTATCTAGCTCGCTGCAGTGTTTTGTGCTACTTTAACAACTAGATAATAATATTCATTTATTTATTCGATGACAGAAAAATAATTAATAGTGATAGCATTCTACTATTCTATTCTATTCTTTTTATATTGATGACTATTCTAGAAATAATGACAGATTCAGAATTTCAGATCCAACTTAACCGTCAAGTCACTATGGATTCTTTTTTCAAACCCATTAACAGTGTTTAAAATATAACAGCAAATGTAAAATGACAGACAGGCAGACAAACACACTTTCGCATTTATCATATTAGTATGGATTAGTATTGATATCTATCTACTCAACCAAAAACCAGTCAAGCGGTAGTAGCAATAACTAAATAATTTACTTTTCATCCCCCCATCTCGGAAAGAGTATTTTTGCTCTTCGATATCTGAGTGCAAAAGCCGTTCTTATCCGCTAGAGTCTAGAGGATAAAGTCAAATTGAATTTAGAACATCGTGTGCACTACGTTTGTGAATTCAAAACATCATTAAACCTCTTTACTCCATGGTGCCGAATTTATCATACAACCTTTTTGAACTTGTTAAAAACTCAGACTCGGCACCTTCTTGGTGTACTTTTTGTTTAATTTGCTTTGCGCGCGCCATTTTCTTTTCGCGACATAGGTATTTGTTAAAACCATAGGTTTGAAACAAGAAATTTGAAAACAAGTAAAAAACCTAAAATGAGTGATTCTAGCGACGAAGAAGTTTATTAGACGCCAACAGAATTGACTGAAACTGTTAATAAGGCGCAAATGCTTTTTTTACATTTAGTCATTTCCTCGTTGAAGTGGGATGAAAAGTTACGTGTTGCACTCGAGTGCAAAGATTTTTCACCTCGTGCTCTTTTGATTCCCTCGCTAACGTACAGGATTCTAATTTGTGAATTTTAGAATCCTTCGCTTGCTCGGTCATCAAAATTGAGCACGCGGTTAAAAAGCAACTTTGCCCTCGTGTATAACAAATAACTATTATTACACCGATTCCAAACTTTTCCATTTTAGTGTCTTGAAGTCGGTTTGTAGTTTTGTTTAAAATTAAATTTCCGAAGAATTTTAAATCATAACATAACGATAAGTTACCTTTCGTTAATATCCGTGCAACTGCAACGAATCCGTTCAGAATTACTTGGATGTACTTGGACTTAAAGTTGAGTAGGTAATACCAATTTTTAGTTTTTCATACCAAACCAAAAATCAACAAAATTTACTTTTGTTTTGTATTAGACTTTTGGAAAAATCCTGTGATAACTTTTTATATTAACTTGACTGGTTATCCATGGCAAGTTTAGCTAAAATCGGTTTGTTAAATTTTCCACTATTTTCGATTTTACCACTATTTATTTTTGAGAGTTGGTATGAAAAACCAACGTAATCGCTCTTTTAGACAGACCAATTAATACATATCCTTAACCCTTAACTACACAATATAATATCGTAACGTACACTGAAAAAAATGACAACTGAACTTCGAGTACCTGTAGCTCAAAAAAAGTGACTACAACACTTAGGGTAACACCTAGCATAAAGTTGCATAGAGATGCACCGTTTTGTTAAATCAAATATAACCGAAGTAGTTGGTTAAATATTTTTTTCAGTGTAACTGTCCAGTAATGTCCAACAGACTCTTCAACTAAATCAAGGGCAAGTAAAAGAAATATTAAATATAAACAATAAATATTAAATTATTCATTATAAACATATTTTCATTCCAAGCTTAGATTAGCAAAACACTACAGGTAAATTAGATGAAATGTGGATTCATAAAAATAAAAACTTATGTTTTTATAAGGATTTGAACTCTTTGCGCGACACTTGTGGGTAGCTAAGGGTTAAGTTTATCTATCGCACATCCCTAAGTTATGTAATGTTGTGGTAAATCCCAGCTCAAATAAACCCAGGTAAGCACCTATAAAAGAATCATTATCTTGTCGCGAGCCAGATCAAATCAAACATGCTTTGGATAACGAAACAAATATTTACTGTGACTGATTATAGGTAAAATACATAACAAGGTAACGATTTGAAAGGTATATAACAACATAATATTTTGTAAGTACCTACAGTACAAAAACCTTTGAACAAAACTGTTTTTCTTTTGTTTTTCTTTTACTGGAAATTGTCTTTATTCTATCTTGACATTTCTGACAGTTATGTTTCGTAGCAGACAAACAGACAGAGTTAGGTACTTTCGCATTGAAAAATTTTTGTACCTACCTACCTACAGATTGGTGAATTTTAGGAAAAAAAACAGAATTACCACTGTGACATGCCGTTGTTACCTACGTCTTCTACAAGTAGAATGCCTCAAGCAATAAGTCGCCCTTTTTCAGTATAGTTACGCTAACTGTAATTAATAGTCTATTATAGGTACAATAATTATATTAAAATCCTTACAAGGCTAATGGCGATATCTGAGGATCAATTAGTAAGTGTACTTTAAGTGTCTGGCTATACAAACATACACATGAGAGGAATATCATATTTTATCACTACTGCTGTTGCCGTTCAAGCCTCAGATCATGTCTATGAGGTTTGGACTCATATGACTATGTAGAAGATCATAGCACGCCCATCGATGTCATTAAAATTGATATGGGTATTTAATTGTCACTTTAATAAATACAAACAACACACAAGATGAGCTGCGAGATTCAATTAACCTTTAACATTAAGATTCAACCAACCTATATGATTTATTGGCATTGATTTATGAAGTCAAAAACTTATACTTAATATTTTAGCTCAGTAAAATTTTACCTAAATAAGAGACGTTACTCTCATTCTTTGTAAGTATAAGAGAAAACACTGCTTAAAAATTGTTTCTAAAATCATCTTGAAAAGTATGTTACACGAGAAGCGATGGAAATCAGAGGGCCTAGACAAGATATGCCTTTCGATAATCGCTATCGCTATCGCTAAGAGGAAAATGTATGAGATTTGACATAAGCCCTCGATTGAGTTTCGATCTAAAATGTCAAATCCCATACATTTTTCATTTACCGATAGCGATTGTCAAATGGCATCTTGTCTAGGCCCTCAGGTACGATTCATAGTAAGAGTTAGAGCACCAGTCCAGTGATCAGAGGATCCAGTGCGGGGTTTGACGTTACTATCAGGTTTACTTTCAACTGTCAAAACCTGTGAAAGCAGCAGTTCTATTGTGAAGTATTGGAAACAGTTTTTTAATCTAGTAGTCACGTTTCACGAACAACTTACATATAGGCACATATAATTCAGAATAATAATTCAGTTAGTTTTTAATTGCTTACAATTAAAACATTCTAAATTGATAAATAAATAAAACTTCTATAACGATCTTCAAAATTCTCCAGCACGCAGAATCAAATACCGAAAAATCAGCTGCCTAATTCATGTCACGTGCTAAATAGTTTTATTTTTAATATTATATTCTTTTTTTATACTACTAGATGACAAACAAGCTGACGGCCCACCTGATGGTAAGCTGTTACCGCCGCCTATAGACACCTGCAATAACAAGGAAAAATCACTTGATATTGCAGGTGCGTTGTCATCCTGGGGCTTAAGATGAAATTCCGTCCATGCCCAGTAATTACACTGGCTACCTTTCTCTTTAATCCGAAACACAGCGAACTGTTTCACGGCTGAAATAAGAAATGTTGAAAAGATACCTAAAATATGTCTAAACTAGTATAGTAGTTTTAAACAAGTATTTTTTCAAATACCCAACTGTATACTTAACCGAATCGTATAGATACGTCTTTGGAAAAATACTCGTTCTTGTGTAAAGTTCAATATAAAGATAGACGTTAGCTAATAATGCAAATATAGATAGTCCTATGTAGCTTAGATGGTAATCGCCTAGTTCGATCCCCCGCCTCGCAGAAGATGAATGTTTGCTAGTTTAGATAAAATTTCTAGATATTTTTAAATCACTGCATTCTCATACCTACAGCTGTATTTCATCATTTTCACACTTGTGTATCACGCTGCTTAATAAAAAGATTATCAGGGTGTCTTTGTATCTACAGATATAAACTGAAGTGTACTTACCTACTTACGTTTCTGATTACTGTACAAACAACAGACTGACGAGATGAGGTGCGAGATTTAATTAATGATTAATTGGTCACTGATTTATGATTATGAAGCCAAACCCTTTTAACATTCCCTTCAGCCATTTTGGAAACTAGTTATTGGAAACCATTTTTTTCCAGCTCCGTAAATTTTGCCTAAAGTAGAGACTGTTACTCTCTTTCCCTGTAGAATAAAAGATAAAATACTGCTTAAAATTTGTTTAAATCTAGAAAAGTTTTCGTTGCAGACATCAATCATCATCCATCTGAAATTTTAACTTGCAAATAAGTCATTGTTAAGCTAGCATCTTAGCCTTGTTAAAATGACAATTCAGTGTTAACCGTGCGTAGACGAGAGAGCTACCCCACTGCGAGCGATGCTAAGCAACTCGGCTAGTTCTAGCCTCAATTCTAACTTTTGACGGTCAAAGTATAAAGTGACGAACATTTTAATTTCAAATCCACTTCTACTTTACTTTGAGGTCATTGTGATATCTTAATTGTAGGTATGTAACGCAGCAATGAATAAAATTAGCTCAGTGATCAAACCCGTGAGTGTATGTTTTAGAGCGATATTCTATTTTACGACTGTTGGCTAATGGCCCTAAGCTACCTCTGCTGTGCATCCACAGTACAGAGGTTTCTCTTTTCTAGGCGTGCACCTGTAAAAAGGAAATAGCAGTTTTTAAGACTTTTAATTTAATCTTATATTTGAAGTCAAAAGTCTATGGGTCAGCTAAATGTCAGAAACTTCATACTTCTGCTTACACAAAAGCAAACACGGTAATGTAAGGGCGGCAAATATGCTTTATTAGAGGACATGGACCAAAAGTGGACCTTACTCACCAGTCACCGGCCGTGTCGAAAGTCATATCATTGCTTACATTACTCCGGCTCCCATAATAATTCTTGAAAGTTAACTTCAGCATAAAAAGACAATTAAAACACCGTTAATAATTCTTCTAAAGTTGCCTGTAAATCTTTTATATGAATAAAAAAACAGTAGTAGTATAGTTGTCTCCTACGCACTCGGCGCACTCCGAAACCATTTATGATGCAACTTTGGAAGTGTACTCTGGGGACGCCCGCGAAGGTTCCTGGATTTTTTTGCAGTATTCTCCTTACGGGCATTGCAAAGCTATCCGTTTTAAAAGTTTTGGAGAACGCGCTAACGCCAACAGAATCACACTATATCAAATTACCTTATAATTTTAGAAAATTGTCCAATTACTATGAATTCATTAACCGACATAGGTACTTGTACTTGAGCAACGTAAAAAAACGTGTCGGAACTCACGTTTATTATTATCGAAGTACGAAGTTAGTCAGAACCGTTGCGAAAGGAGTAAATTATGTCACTTTCTATGAAATCACCCATTGCATGATTGATAAATTACTATTTATTTATAAACAGGTTTCATTTAGAATTATATTGTAATAGTTTGTGTTATGTAGATTATAGTATTGTATTGCAAGAATGGAATAAGAGACAATGAAGTAGAAACTTGAAATAGGAAAACTCCTTGCATTGTTTTATAGTACTAATGCGTAACCTAGTTGCACCCGTACCACCATCTCTTATCGCGATCCAATTTAGGACCTAAACTGAATAGAATCGTTTAATTCGTACTACGACGCTATCTACGACTATGACAGCGACGCAGTTTAAGAACCAATACTGAACCGAGCGGAATATGAATCGCTTTTATAAAGATGGTGGTAAGGCCCCTGGTCTCTTGGTAAAATGAAAAACTAGTTTGCCGGCAACAATATCTTAACCTTATTAAAAAAGACTAAAATTGTTTTATTAATACAAAGAAATATTGGTCTTTTTTCACGAATATTAGTTTGACCGAGAAAAAAATATTTGGTCCATGGTTTATAACTGAAATACGTAAGTGTTTTTATTGTATTCTGTAGATACTCGTGGGATACGAGTATCGGTGGGACATAGAGAGCTTACTAACTAATACCTAGGTATGTGCATCTATGCATTACCTATATGTGCACGGAATAAATGATTATGTTTATTATGATTGATACAAAAAATAATAATGTCTGCTGTTCATTACCTTGGTGATAGCTAACCAGTGTCTGGCACGAATTTGTAGAGTGGTGGTATGACAGGTTGGACATAAATTTTTTCGCCTAATTAATTATCAGCATATCAGGCTGGGTAGTAAGCGTATTATAAATTATAATAGCTCTAATTTACTTTAAAATAATGTTTATAAGCATAAATGTCAAGGATTTTATTTGTATACATTTAAAATACTGTTATAGTAATCAATCTATGCTAATATTACTACATTAAACGCATGATCAAAATTTTATTTATATTTTTTAGATCTCTGGCTAGGTAATTCACAGATTACGAATTGTAGCCATTTAGGCTACAAAACAAAAGATAGTAAAAAATGCTTACATATTATTTCATCTCTGGATTTAAGGTACCTACTGAATACTGATAAATAAGGTTTTTTTACAACTAGATGACAAACAAGCTGACGGCCCACCTGGTGGTAAGCGGTTACCGCCGCCTATAGACACTTGCAATAACTTGGTATATAAAACGACAAAATTTCGGGTAAAATATTAATACAAGCCCTTATTTTTATCTGCAATTCAATATGTATTAATATTACTGATAGCTATTACGGTTACAGTTTTGATATGCAACTGAAATAGTAATAAAATCTTTAAAATCTTAAATCTGTCTTTAAATAGAAAAATATCTAAACTGGAACAAAATCATAGTAGCCGATTCTCAGACCTACTGAATATACATATAAAATTTCATGAAAATCGGTCAAGCCGTTTGAGACACGAGAATTTTATATAAGTATAGGTAAGATTATATTCCTTACTTAGATACTGACTTGTAGTGGTGTTTATTGAGTGATAGAAATGGACTGTAAGTAGGTAGGTACTTACTTAAATTTTATAACCAAAATCAAGGCCTTTATTGCCGAAATCACGGTTTTATCATCCCAAAATATTATTCCCTATACTAACATAAACACTAAAATTGGGAAAACTCTTTCTTTTTTAATGTAGTAAAAATATAAACGGAATAAACCGAAATTGACGACCGGCTGCCCGAGTGGTCTGTACCCCAGGCTACTCGGTCAAGAGGTCCCGGGTTCGAATCCCGGTAGGAACAAATGTTTGTATAATGAGTACGAGCATTTGTCTACGAGTCATGGGTATTTATATGTTTATTTAGTATATTTCTAATATTTATATATATAATATTATCATTATTTATCCGTTATCTAGTATCCATAATACAAGCTCTTAATGATGCTTCCTTTGGGCTAGATAATAGTTGTGAGTGTCTAAATATTATTATTATTATTATTAGATAATAATAAAAAAACAACAAACAAGACCTGGAACATAAACATACATAGACATTTTTCTTTCTTCAAAGCATTTACCAAACGTCATTATCGCATACACATTCTTAGCAAAATAATTATTCACCTTAATATTTGCCAGTGCCGGCAATGTTTGCCTGACAGGTGTCGCAAACATACATATACATAGCCACACGTGGCGGTGATTCAGGCATGCGCTAGCGACTGTTATATGTATCGTTCGAACAAACAATTTATAAACAATTCCAGGCAACTCTGTCGTTACCATGAAGGTTCGAGGGCGAGGTCTTTGCGCGAGGCATAGAGCCACCGACTGATAAGTAGATAATACGTGTGTAAAAACGGTTTGCAACATGTTGACTGATTTTCAGGTAGAAAATAATTTTACATTTCGTCTTCTATTGGAAGTTGTCTTTATACTTAAGGTAATATAAATTCCTACATATTTACTGGCTGTTTGATGATACTTATTATTAATTATAGCCCTACAGTTTTTCTTCTTCTTTTCATTTAGGTAAAGGCTTCTCGTTTTAACGATTTAATTCATTCCAACTGAAAATATTCATACTCAACAGATTTTACTAACTTTTCTTTTGAATACTTACAACAACTGCAGGGTAATTTTTGTTAAATAATTGACAAAGTTTTGCAAACTTTGTCAACTATTGAACAAATTGCTAAACAAAGTACCTACACCTTCTAAGTTTTATAAACTACATATCTTTCTGGCTATTGGAGAAAAAATATTTCACAAAAATAATTGTAAACGAAAAATAACAACAGACTATCGTGGTGTCGTCATCTAAAGTTAAGTCAGTTGTTGTTTCTGATATTATATACAGTTGAAATTGAAAGTAGGTAGGTATATCTATTTTAACCTGCTTAACAATAACCCCTGCCCGCAGAGCCGCTGAATGGATTGGGTTGTTTTAAAATTCGGAGTGTACCAACTCATGCGTCGAGTATGCATATCAGCCGAGCCCGAGACACGCCCACTGTTCTTTGGGAGCGGGGGCATAGGCCTTTCCGTGGATCTCCAAATCGATCGGTCCTGCGCTGCCGCTGCCAGAGTGCCCCGCATCCATCGGCTTCCCGCGACTCTCACCACATCGACTTTGGCAATGTCAGCGACCTTAGTTCTTCTGCGCATCTCATCGTTTCTGATTCGACCACGAAGATAAACCCTGAACATAGCCCTCTCCGTTGTCTTTTGGATGACTTTAAGCCTTCTTATGAGGCCCATTGAAAGCGGCTATTGAAACTCACGAATTAAAGACTTTCGTCTTGAGCCACTGCGGAAGTTGTATCGAAGCTTCCCGAACGCTGCCTAGCAAAGTTGAATCCATAGTCAAGCTAGACTCTAGACCCTTAGTTCCCAAAGTGGTCCAGGTGGACCCCCAGGGGTCCATGGGAGACTCGACGGGGGTCTACGTTAGCGTGACAAAAAAACGCATTTCTTGTCGAGTTTTGGGAATATGGTAGAAATGTAGCTGCAGGGGGTCCACCGGATCCAGCTAAATTTTGAAAGTGGTCTATGAGAAAAAAGTCTGGGAACCTCTGCTCTAGACTATGGATCCAACTAGGGGTTGATCGACCTAATTGACCCAGGCTGTGTGCTGTCGATTGTACCAACTTTCTTTGCGATCAACTATAAGCTGGGGACATTAAAATGGCTGGGGTTGTCACAACATGAATGACCTACAATCCGCAAAAGGACCGGCATCATTAACCTTGAAAATAACCTTGAATATAGCTATCCCTGACGAAAATATTCAATCTTTTACTTGCCTACTTCATTTTACTTCATTAACAATAGCTGTCAGTTTTTGAGCGATTGTGTTTTGTACTCTTTTTGATGTTTATCTGATGAGTACAAATATTCACGTTCACGAATCATAGATATAGGTAATCAAGGATGAATGTCTATCGATGTCTTTTATATTTCCATCTCTAGCTTTTTCTATTGAATACACATGTTAATGAATACTTTTTAAATATACCTACTTTTAGTAGAATAAGCACTAAGATTAGTAATCTTCTAGTATTCTCATTGAAATAACTGACTACACCTTATTATGGATTCAAAAAGTGTGTGTAAACTGTTAATTTCCACAGTAAATTAACGACATTTCTACGTTCACAATATTATTAATTTCCGAACAAAACATCTGCCTTCGCATGCTTTTGTGTTGGTCACTAAACCCGTAAAATTGTTGTTCTTTGGCCTCAGCATAATTATTTAACAATACAGCTGTCATGACAATATATCAACTCTGCTAAATACGTGATAAATAGCGAATGAGACTCAAACATGTTCTCAGCTGAAATTCGGAACCACTCAAAAGTAAAATATCTTATAGTTCTGAAGCCATTTTTAATCGCATAATGTCTGATTCGCGAAATTGCACCCGAGTTTCGAATGAATTAGTACGCAAATAGCCTTATTCGCGAACTGGCCAGTTCTCAAAAGGATATCACCAAGCTTACGACTCCTCAAGCGTAGCATGAGAACCTGAGAAAAGTGACAATTACTCAAAGTTACAATAGAATTATCAGAACAATATTTAGGTCGTCCCATTACGGGGGCATTTGGTGAGCTGTAATTAGAGAGGCAGTGAATAATTGAATAGGATATATTTGATTAGTACCTACATCTGAACGAACTCCTTCATATTCCTTCTGATGGATTTTATCATTTGGCTATATCGAAATGGATGTTTTTTCTAGTTGATGGGCGGACATGGCATACGGGAAAACTCGCAGATTCTTAGACTAATGTCAAGCAATAGGTGGACGACTCTTTGTCTTGCTTGATATGTCGAGCAATTTAGTCAATAGTTAACACTATTATTCTAACCATTGTATAGACAACAAGCAATGAGTTCCGCTGTCACACTGTGCTCGGTATATCGATATGGCTCGAAGACAAGAGAAGAGTCTCTAGACTCGACTCAAGGGCTAGAATATAATAAAATGAAATAAAAATATCTTTCTCTAAGCCCCCCTAGAAGGGCTTTAGAATCACCAAAAAAACCCTTATGTATGTATGCCTATGTCATAAAAAACAATATCATAAATAGTCATAATGTCTGTATGTCTGTCATCGATACATAAGTAGTCATTCTTGAAATCAATTTATTTAATTGATTTCAAGTTGTATTTTTGCTACTTAGACGGACTTGCCCCATAGACAGACTTCCACGCTGTCACCTTACGTGAAACATTATAGTTATTTGCTCTTTACAAGGTTCTCAGTTAGCGGTTCCGTTGCCGTTACTAAAAAGGTCTTTTAGTACTGAAAGGAAGTTGTTTTTCTCACAACAAAATTGGCAGAAAACATTCGATTAACCATTGATGATAGTTGCTCCATGGATTAACGAAAACTCTTTACTTACCTGTAATGTATATTCGGTGAGTCAAGGCGAGACTGGATGTGACTTTTTAATTTAAAGCGACTCAGTGATCCGCCGCAGTTGAATAAGGGTGCGAGGCAGTAGTTTCAGTTGAATTTATCATAACTTGGACTTTAATGTTAATATTTTTTCTAAAATTTCTGTTGATCATGATGTCTCCAAAAAATTGTTTTCTCTTTTCACAAGGCAGGCAACGCCTAGGAAGAGGGATACCTCAGTAGTCACTTCAAGCGTAACACTTCAGATGGTAAATTATTCATAATACAACGGATAAAATTCAAAGTGAAGTGTCGGTCGGCTTTAGTATTGCTTGCGCCGACCACATGGCTTGAATATCGACGTGTACAAGCGACAGCACATCAAGAGTAGCAGTCGCATTACAGAAGTTTAGTTGGTTATCTAGGCCTGTTGATATCATTTCGCATAGAACAGGCAAGCCGTAAGTCCTGTTCCTCAAGGCAGTGGCTTCAAAAATACACCCAACTTAAATAAAATGAGTGGTGGTTGTTGTATCCCAAACTGTTCAGTTGTTCCTTTAATTAATTTTCTTACTCTCCGTATTAACTTGAAGTGTTGTTAAATAAATAAATAAATATCGCATTTGCTTTAGTCTTACCCTTCTTCTTGCAACTTTATCGTGTCCTTAATTACCCAAGTCTAATTTTAGTCATTAACGAACACGCAAACTAAGCAAGCAAGCAAGTCTGTTTTGAGAGTCATTCACTTGACAAAAGTCTATAGTATTAAAGTGAGACCTGGTAATTTTTAAATGATATACTTGTAACGACCAAATACCCGAACCACAAGCTCTAACTTAAAGGAGATGTCCCAAAAATGTATAGAGACCCGGCCAGGAATCAGTAATTCCTAGACGAGTATTGAATAATATTAAAAATGACGAATCATTTTTGAACTTTGAAGTTAACTGATATATGAAAACGATTAGTACTTAGTTTTCCCAGATTCAGCAGATTTTGAATATCCGCCCGTAAGAATCCATCGCATATTTTTTACAGCTGAATTCTATGTCCATCAACTACGAGTTCGCATAGTTCAGATGTTAATATTCATAGCGTTTATTAAATACAACTCCAAAATAGTCTATACTTTAGTAACTGTTGTACCATAATAGGAATATGTAATGTACACGTAAAGACCTTGACCGTGTCTAAATTAAGCAATAATTTATAAGAGAAAGCGATATCCTTTACTTACCAACGCACGCGCACGAACTATTATGTACGAAGACTTGAAGAATTGCAATGAACGTATTAAGTTAAAACGATATTGCTTTCGTAGCCGGTTCGACCTCATAGAAGAATGTGTTCATGTGGTACGGTAGTTGAGATGATTGACAAGCATTTGGGACTTATTTTCTAACCTTATGATGTTTAGGAGTGCGAAAGTACTATGTGTCATATATTATATATAACTACTACACTTGGTGTAACTTGGATTTAAAAAAATACAGTAGTACGTACGGCGTAGCGGTTATCACATCTGGCTGGACCCCAGGTGACGTGGGTTCAATTCCCGCCTGGAGCATAAAATTTTTTCAAAGTTTTTCTTTCTTTATTTGTAATAAGAAATCGCACTAAATCAAACATTTAAATGTGAATAAAACGGTAGATAGAAAATAATTCAAATATTTTAGTAATTAGTATGCACGACTCACACAGCCTATACAGAATGGGTGACGTCAATACGACATTAAATAAAAACATGGTCTATATGCTATATTAGTTCAAAGAAATGGTTCACTTTCAAAAACATCTTATTCATTTGATAATTTCATCAGTTTTCTATGAAATAATGCAGCCAATATTATATTATTTCATACAAATGTCATTATGAAATTATCAAATGAATAAGACTTTTTGGAAGTTCCAAACCATTTCTATAAACTAATATGGCCCATGTTTCAAGTTATTGTCGTATTGACGGCACCACCCTGTATACGTCCCACTGTTGGGCACGCTTTGCGTCATGGGAGAAGCACATGGGAGTTTTTAACCATGACTGATACACTGATACCACCCACCACGCTGGCCCAATGCGGGTTGTGTGAAAGCGCTTGCAGTATCAACCGTAATTCCCACTAATGATAAAGAATCATAGTTTTCATTTGTCATGCAAAGCTGTCATGTGCTTAAACCAGATTTACAGTAAGAGCACATCAGCAAACAGAGTGGTTAAGATAAACGCTAATGGCGGTCTACTTAATTTGATCCTTTCTTCACGTGAATCAGAATAATCTTAGATATCTCGTTGTGTATTCCTACAGTCAAGAGCAAACATTACAATATAACTACTACCTTATACGCCGGTAGTAAATAAATAAATAAATTATAATATATAAATAGAAGTTAAAGGCAAAATATCAAGGAAGAAAAACGGACCGTGGAGTCTGTCTTTAAACATTTCTAGCAAAATCAACTTCAAAATAATCTTTCGGCTACAAAAAAAATTTAGTACTACCATCGAAAATAAAGTTCCCAAAATAACAAACTGCAATTAAAACGTCAAAGAAAGCAGATCTATCTCAATTGCGCTAATTTGAAAATTTTAAAAAGATAGAGTTATAATTATCGCTGTTGGAAAGTTTAAAATCCTTTAGCTTGTTTATTGGCCGCCGGCGGCCCCGCCCGCGTTCATATCGGTTATCGCGCCAAAACGTATCCTATGTCCTTCCCTCGGTCTCAAACTATCTCCATACCAAATTTCATCTAAATCGCTTCAGCAGTTATTGATACAAACCCTATCCTATGTCCCTTCCTCGGACTCAAACTATCTCTACATCAAGTTTCATCGTGAATTCGTCATTAAGCGAGAAGAGGTAATAGACATACAGACAGACAAACTTTCGCATTATAATATTAGTACGGAAACAATAGCGAATCATTTGTCTAGCTCTAGATCTTTTCTTTCATGTTTGTTGCATGCATGCTTTGTAAAGCGACATCGTCAGATACGGAAACAGCCCTGACTGCAATGCGAGGCTACTCACAAACACTTCACATTAAATATAAGGAAAATGTCGTGTGAGGGTCTTCTTGCAAAACTTTTTATTTTTGTTATCAGACGGGGCTCTCCCGTACAAAACGTGAAGTAAATTTAAATTGCAATTGACTGTCAATCATAAAGGGAGCTCAGTAATGAAACGGTCAAACTCTCAATTTTTCATTTCTCATACCTTCTAAATTGCAGTCTATGAAACTAGCCAGAAAATTAAGCCAGACGAGGATTAAAGTTAAATGCTTGTTATATATCACCTCACAAAATTAAATCGATTTGTCTTGCCTTAAAAAAACAAAAATTGAGTATTCTGTTGTGTCAGTGTTAAATCAAAATCACAATGGCATCATTGTCAAAAAATAAGAAAATTCTGCACTAAGCCGTATAAAATATGTATCTATATAACTTTTGAAATTATTTTAATACCACGTAAAACACTCGTTGAAGAAAAATCATGTCTAGAGCTATACAGGCTGGTGCCTTCAATACGACAATAAATAGAAACATGGGCTATATTAGTTCGTAGAAATGGTTTGCCACTTTCAATACTTCTTATTCATTTGACAATTTCATGACATTTGTGTGAAATAATTGGCTGCATTATTTAATAGAAATGTCATGATTTTATCAAATGAATAAGATGTCTTTGAAGGTTGCAAAACATTTCTATGAAGTAATACAGCGCATGTTTCAATTTATTATCGTATTGTCACCACCCTGTATGACCGAACTACCCGCTTAGTTAGGTTACAGTGAGAACCTTTTTTTTATTACTTATTAGAATTTGTTTTACTTTTATACGTCTTTGTTTATGGAAACTATAATTTACGGCAAGTAAAATTCAATTTGAGTTAATCCTAGCTTTAACTAGATAAAAAGAGTTTCGACCAAATGGTTTACTGATTTTTCTTTGATATCAATATTGCTGTCCTGGCTCTGATAGGAAAAACTGACCCATTGTAAAAATCCTCATACATTTTAGCTACGATTTTTCGCGTGAACAAAAAAAGAAAAATCACGTTTTAACTTATGACGACTATGACTGTGTGTATTATTTTCATTTAGTAATATCTAATCACACAGATATATCTTGCTGCTGAATCAGATATTTTGTGTTTAAGGTTTCAAGAGACTGTACACACTTTAAAATGTTCTTGTCATTTTATTTTTATTCTTATTCAGGTTGTTTCTTTAATTCTTATTCAAATCATGCATTTAAAGCAGGAAAACACTCATTATTATCCATATCTGCTGCAGAAGCCTCTTACCGTCACTTCAATTGCACCTACTGTGCTTATAATTATTGTCGATGACGTATTCTCTGCTTAACATTATTATTTGTTCATGAAACATCAGGTTCTTAAGGTTATTTGGTCCATTTACTTGACTATTAACGGCACCTCTACTGTCAGGTAAGGTTATATCCCGATTTCATGTTAAATTCGAAAGGTAAAAAAATGTATCTTTCGTTTCAGTGTAACAAAAAATGGATAGGTAATTTCTTTACAATGATACAAAATCGATTGGCGCCAAATATGTTTTATCCATTTAGTCTTTTTTTATCGTTAGAGAAAGCTTTTATAGACACTAAGAAACGAGTGGGGTGCCCCCCTTTTTTACGCCAGGCGTAAAAGCCTTACCTGAATCGTGGGGAGATGAACGATGCAGGGTTATATGGGGCTCTTCGACCAGTGGAGTGCCCCTGCCTGGGCTATGCGGGACTCTCCGTAGCTATTTTCCGGCATACCCACTAAAAAATCAACGTGTTCCACTTGAGTCCAGGCTACTACGCACGACACGGTACTATCGGAATCACTGTCATGGGCCAAAAGCTGGACGAGTTTGACCGGGCCTATTTATTTACTCAGGGACTCAGGGACTCAGCCCACTCTTCTTATCGTCGAGAGACATGTCGAGCGCGAGGTCGAATCTCAATGTTGAATGGTGATCAATATTATTAGAACTTTAACAGAACATTAACGGAACTTGTTTTAAAGTGTGTTTAAAGTGATAAAAAATATAAAAAAGTGAATTTCTATGAGAATCCAGTGGAAATGACAACTACTTACAGCATTTGGAATATCCCGAAAATTTACTGTAAACACTGTACCTACACAAAGTAAACAACAACAAGCAATGAATGTTTGAAATGAACAATTTGCAATATCAAGAACAATAACACTATTGAGACGGACTTAAAACAGTGAAATACAAAAAACCTAGAACATTATTTTATAAAATTAGTGATTACCCGCTTATGACTCAATATTGTATAGCTGTACGCGCCGCTAGGTGAGTGGCAGTGGAACTAGAAAACTGCTATGCTATAATTTTATGACAGGCTGTACTGTGACCTGACATCTAGTGTGTGGTAGTGAAACTAAATCCTGGTGTGATTTAATTGAATGCACGACAACTGGTATGTAGTAACGAAACTATATTACCTCTCAATAAGCATTGGGGATATTATTAAAAGTATATATAAAGAGGTATCGTATATTTAAAAATGAACTTCTTCCAAAATATCACCATCAGGCGACCACGTACGCTTTCTGACTCATATGTAATAAATGATGAATCCGATACGACTGTGGACATTTTGAACGGGACCACAAATAGTCTTCCTAATATATCAAACAATGAGGAAAGTGATCAAATCTTAGAATTAAAAAAACAAATTGAAAAAATTGGTAATGAATTGAGCTCCGCACATGCAGAAATAGACAGAATATCAATGGAAAATACGGAACTAAAAAAGACTATAGAAATTTTAAATAAAAAAAATGAAATGTATAAGATAACCATTACAAACTCCTTAAACAATCACTCGACCACCCCTGGAAGAAAAAATATGAAGTCATCTACACCTCATAGGCAAAATCAATCTGCATATAAATTATCAACACCAAACCCTTCGCAGTCACAAAATAAAAAATGTACACATATTCAAAACGCTGTTAGTATTAGACCAGAACCAGACTTGGGCATACAAGCATGTGATAATACCAAAAACACAAAGAAAAAAATGTGTTTGATCAGTTCCAATAACCGAAATAAAATTCTAAATATTGCTGAGGATTCATTCTCAGGAGAGTTTTCAATTTATCATAAAATATACACTAATGGAGGAATAAAAATACTACTACAGAATATACATGATCATTTAAAAACATACACAAAAAAGGACTACTGTGTGTTGCTTGTAGGAGAGGCTGATTTCATGGAAACAAGCAAATATTTTGATTTGACTATACATATGAGAGAAATATTAGAGAAAATTACAAATACTAATGTTATCATATGCCTACCTACATATAGATGCGGAAAGTATGCAATGATGTATAATTGGCGTATAGAAACATTTAATAATTTGCTATGCCTTGATATATCAATGAACGAATACGCCTTTATCGTTGACTCAAATTTAAATTTAAACTACGACTATAGCATGTTTTCAGGAAGACAAGGTAAACTAAACAACAAAGGCATGACAAATATATTCGCTGACATAAGAAAAACTATATTAGAAATAGAGTTGGAGACAAGTTTTTATACAAATACAAGTTTATTACACAATAAAAATGTTTCAGATAATATCCAGATTGAGTTGGAAAATAAAAAATTGCATCAGTCCTTTCGATAACAATGACAGTACTATGTATATAAATATATTACATCAGAACATAGCCGGGCTATTAAATAAAACTGATTTACTAGAAATTTGTTTACAAGAGCTTTCACACAAATCCGAAATTGACGTTTTATGTATCACTGAACACTTTATACCCAAAGAAGACCAAAATAAAATTTTCTTTCATAATTACAAGCTTGCAACTATATACTCGAGGAATACACAAAAAAGAGGGGGCTCATGTATCTTATTACGCCGAGATTTGGAATACAGAGAACTTGACGAAATATTGGGGTGCTCAATTCCGTATGTGTTTGAATGTTGTGCGATCGAATTAACTTTATATAAAATTGTAGTAGTTTGTGTATATAGAATACCAAACGCAGACGTTAATTATTTCATGGAAAGATTGGAGTTTGCATTATGCAGACTTTGTAATACAAAAAAGAAAATAATTTTATGTGGAGATTTTAACATTAATATCCTAAAATGTAGTCATGTAGCTCTGAATTTTGAATATCTTTTATTCAAATGTCAAATCAATCAAAATGTCATCTTTTAGTCAAATGTCCAATTAAAAGAAAAAATATATTAAAGTATTGGTATGTTAAGAGACGTGACTATTCGATTGATAACATTAAAATTTTTTTGGATTGCTTGCAGGCACTAAGTTTCTATAATGTTTATCAAAATCATGACCCAAATGTTGCTTATAATGAATTTGTTGAACTTTTCCAGTTGTTTTATAATTTATGCTTTCCCTTAATAAAACGGAAGATACAAGCTAGGAAAAAACTCAGATGGGTATCTCGAGGCATAAGGCTTTGTAGCCAAAAGAAAAGACAACTGTTATGGAATTATAGGCAAAAACGGAATGATGCAAATAAACAAAAATTAAAATTGTATTCGCTAAAATACAAAAAAATAATCACAATGACACAAAAAGCTCAAAATAACTTTATGATACAAAATGCAACAAACAAGACAAAAGCTACGTGGAAAGTAATAAATAAAAACAAATGCAACTACCCAAAAGAAAACATAAATCAGATCAGGCATGAGAACAAAGTTATAATTCATCCAAAGGAAATATGTAATGTATTTAATAATTTTTTTATTGACGAAATAAATAAAAACTCAAACTTGACCAAAACCATTAATTTACAAATTTCCACTTTGTTACATTCAATTTTTATGAGCCCTACAACACCATTAGAAATACATAAGATAATTAATGCACTAAAATCCACAAATAGTGTAGGGTATGACGGTTTTGCAACCAAAATAATTAAATGTAGTGCAAACATAATTAGTCAACCTTTATCATACGTAATAAATCAGTCTTTATGTATAGGTGTATTTCCTGATGCCCTGAAAATTTCAGTTATTACACCAGTGTATAAAAAAGGCGATAAAAAAGAAGCAGCTAATTATAGGCCAATATCGCTTATTCCTGTATTTTCCAAGATCTTTGAAAAATCCATTTTCAACCGATTATATCCATTTTTTGAGAAAAATAACATATTTGCTAAAGAACAAAGCGGTTTTCGTAAAAACAAGAGCACAAACATTGCGATATATGATTTGGTGAAATTGGTGACTAAATCTATGGATAAAAGAATCCCTGTTTGTGCAGTGTATATGGATATGTCAAAAGCTTTCGATTATGTTCGTCATGATCTATTATTGCAAAAGTTAAATGCATATGGAATCAGAGGAAATGCACTACAACTTCTAGAATCATACCTTAGTAACAGAAAACAGTACACTGCAATAAACAACATGTGTCAAAAAACTACAACTGAAAAACGTTTTATCTCAGATTACAGGCAAAACTCGTTAGGAGTACCCCAGGGCAGCATTTTAGGGCCTTTATTGTTCCTACTTTATATTAATGACTTGCCAAAAAGTATACAACACCCTATGGTACTTTTTGCTGACGACAGTACCATAGTAATAAAATGTGATAATAAGTTGACGTATGAAAAAGAAGTAAATGACACTATTAAAACTGTAATTAAATGGCTAAGTAGTAACAATCTAATATTAAATGTAAATAAAACCAAAATCATGCATTTTCGACAAAAAAATAATCAAATTGACATTAAAGTAAATTATATGGGTATTGACATTGAATCAGTAAATGAAATCAAATTCCTAGGGTTATATATAGATAGTGCACTTAATTGGAAATGTCACACAGAGCAGCTCTGTAAGAAAATTAATAACTTTGTATATGCACTCAAACAAACCAAACGTATATCAAGTTTAAATACAGCTCGTACGGCATACTATGGATTTGTTGACTCCATTTTGCGGTATGGAGTTATATTTTGGGGTAATTCCACAAATCGAGAAATGGTATTTAGGTCACAAAAGCGATGTATTCGTGCCTTAAGCAGCATACAAACAATTGACTCCTGTAAAGAATACTTCAAATCTATAAAAATTCTGACACTTCCATGTCTATATATATTGGAATTAGCTTTATTCGTTAAAATCAATCCTCATTTATTTGTAGCCGCAGAGACTATAAATAAAATAAACTTAAGAAATAAAACGAAGCTTTACATACACCCTTCAAAAACTATGCTGTATCAGAAAGGTGTTCTTGCTATGGCTATAAAAATATATAATCGATTACCTGACAGCCTGAAACAGCTACCAATACATTTATTTAAAAATCAGTTATCACGTTTGTTGCTGGACAGGGCTTACTACTCGGTCGCTGAATTTATTAATGACAAGTCTGTGCGCCGCTAGTTTTATTTTCTATTTTTTTATTTTTAATAGAATTACAATTTTAAATCCCTAATTATTTGTAAAATTATATTTATTTTTGATTCCACTTTTATTTTATTTGTTGACATGTAAAATATTGTAATGACATTGTTATTAATGTATCGTAATTAATTTATTATGTTAAATATTTGTATGCCTACAGGCGGGCCATAGTCTCGAACTTGTAAAAATTTATACATCTATAAAATTGTATCTACCTATGTGCCACAAATAAAGTTATTATGAATTATGAATTACCCGTAGCCCACGAATTCGTCATATTGAATTAAGTATTTATGAAATTATAAATAAATTTTAAAAGCCTCTCGCTTAGACCAATCTTATTATTCAAGTCACCATTGTTAGCTATTGTAAAAGAATTTGACGACTATTATGCCCAACACTAGAGGAGTTAAGTTGTAATTAATCATCAACATCTATTGCAAAGCCTTGAATTTATATTACAAAGAACAATGTCTGACATCTCTCGGGACTTTTCAACACAAGTACGGAATGTTATTTCCTGAATTGTGCCTAGAATTATCATGGCTTTATTACACAGAGCTCATCTAAGTCATTTTGTATTTTCATTATTGTGAATGAGTAAATATCTGAGCCCCTCCGTGCTTTGGAACGCTGAACCGATATCAGGATTATTTTTTATGAATAAACCAATATAAAAAAAATATTTGTAAAGTTTTTGGTCAAAGTATCTATGTTCATTAAGTATATTTCACTTTGTATGTAACTTTTTATAGGAAATTTGTGACAGTCATTCTGGATATTCTAGGTATCTGAGGTTTCTACCTTATCTCTCTATTCCCAGATTATAGAAACTAGGAGATTAACACTGAATACTATTTCGGTTTCATTAGTATCGAAGTGTTTATTTGATTTTACAAAACGGTGCATCTCTGTGCAACTTTATGTTAAGCTAGGTCTAGGTATAATCCTAAAGTTATGTATCCACTTTTCTAGGCTACATGCACTTAGTCGAAAGATCAGTTATCATTATTTCCCGTGTAGTTTCTATGATGTGAGTTATCGTTGTCGTCTATTATTGTCACTTGAATGTGGAATAGTTAATTCAAAATTACCAAACCAAACATGCATAGGTAAGTCATGATATGCGTATTTCAGAAATGTCACAGATAGAGATTTCGTTATCAATCGTCAATGCCACATTTGAGTATCAGACTTATATCGCACGTTATCAACCTAAGTGTCTGGGATGAGGGCTTCGAGGTATCAGATTTGACAGTTTATTGTTTTAACGCAAATAGAAAATCTTTACTTAAGATTTTGTAAAGATTAACGGATAGAATAAGCCTTCTACAGTTTAAAACACTCAAATTAATGTAATAAGTTTAAACTATAGGTGAAATCTTTTTTTTAAAGTCACGATTCTATTCAGCATTTACGCACAGAGTTGACTTACACGTTATATGAAATATGCTTAGGTTTAGTCACTTTGTGCAACTCATTCAATTAATCGACTATTTTAATCGGTGAAGTACCTACTCAATTTTTTATATTACCTTAGTTTGCTTGGAAGAAATTGCTTTTCAGCAATAAGGTCGCCCATTTGTACTACTCTGTGTTTATTACTTCGTATTGTTTTATTTGTATTTTGTGTGTAATAAAATTAATAACTAAGTAATTTTTCAAACATTTATAATAATGTTAAAATCAAAAATTAAGAATGTAATAAAGTTTTTTTATTTCAGGCACCATAGATTTTTAATTGCGTGTGATTGCTAAAGGGCTGGTAATACGGTCATTTGATAAGTCTCCCAACAATTGGTTTATTTGTAATGGTGTTAGTCCTTTTAGTTTTTATTCAATCATCCATTACTACGGCCACCGTTTACCATCAGGTATATGTATGTGGTATAAAAAAATCACTAACAGTCCACAATAGAATTGCTATCATGGCCTTAGACCAGTGGTCGGCAAAGTGCGGCTCCGGAGCCGCATGCGGCTCTTTGGCTCCTTAAGTGCGGCTCTGGCACAAATATTCACGGAAAGGGCAATAATACTTTCTTTTAAAAAAGCTTGGTAAGAAAAAAGTTTTATTGATGAGAACTTGGAATTGGAATCATGCCTAAAATTATAAACAACAACATACAAACCTGACTTACTCAAACTTTCCAAGGAGATGCAAGCACATTGTTCGCATTAATAAATATTTATTAAGTATTACATTTAGTTTTATTTAGTGTACTGCTTATCTAGCGTAATAAAAGTTTACTAAACAAGCAGATATGGCACCTAATTTTTTTTTAATTGTTGTAATATTCATATTTGGCTCTTTGGCTAATAAGTTTGCCGACCACTGCCTTAGTCCATTCGAAATGTATTCAGGAAATACTTAACCATCAATATCTTCGATCTGCTTATCTCCGTTCAATTTATGTTATAGTGTGATGGTACTTCGTTTGATATGTAAGTATTTGAATTCAGATGTCCATAAAAGTTTACACGTTAGTTGCATAATATAGGAGTAGTTACGTAACAATATTTATGAGAAAAGTAACGATCTGATAAAATAATAATATTGTTTAACATGTACATGTTTCACAAAACCTATGACTAAAATTATGATGTTGAAAAAAAATTAAACAAAAATTAAAAACCGACTCCAAAAAACTGAAAAGGATAAAATAATTTTAGTAACTAGGTACTCATCCCCTAGGAACATATTTTTGAAGTCGGTGCTTCACTATCTATGATTTCTGGAAACAACTTAGCACCAACTCCAAAAATGTGTTCCTAGGGGATGAGTACCTAGTTACTAAAATTTCATTATTTTATTCTTTTCAGTTTTTGGAGTCGGTTTTTAATTTTTAAGCCCCGACGAAAAAAGAGGGGTGTTTTAAGTTTGACGTGTCTGTCTGTGTATCGTTGTATCTGTATATATCTGTGTGTCTGTCTGTGGTATCGTAGCGCCTAAACGAATGGACCGATTTTGATTCGTTTTTTTTTTTGTTTGAAAGCTGATGTGACTACGATGGTTCTTAGCTATAATTTATAAAGATCAGTTCAGGCGTTCGATGACTATCAGCTCATTTTCTACATGATAGTAGGATTTTACTAACTTTTACAGATTTGATTGATTTCAAATTTCGTGTACTGTCACGTCGGTGACATTTCCATGACATACTAACCTTGAGCTGATCCTGTACCATCAAAAAGTCTGCGAAATGGTTAATTCTTCAGAAACTTACAGCAAATATAGCATGTTTGGGCTGTTATGAATAGTCTTAATGAGATGGTGTTAGATAGATGATTAATGACGCCGGGGGTTACTTGAAATTTTTAATTTTGGAATTATTGTTTATTTTTTTGTTCACAAGTTTAGGCGATAACTTTTGAAGGTCAAAGCTAGATGGGTGACCGTGAGCTTATATTGTTTTTCTACTATCGTATCATTCCACTAAAAATTTATAGGAAAGCAAAAATCCGCAATTTCGCATACGTAGACGACTAAATTAATTCAGTTTTTTTTTAAATTTAAAAACTAAACTACACAATGGATTATCATAATATTTTTATGGAATGAAATGGGAACTATTCCGCATCGAACAAAAAAGAATCATCAATATCGGTTCACCCAGTCAAAAGTTATGATGTATCAAACATAAAAAAAACATACTGACGAATTGCTAACCTCCTCCTTTTTTTAAAGTCGGTTAAAAATGGATCGATAATGGTGTTATATTTAAATGTCATCTTATTAAAACAATGACATAGCAGACATAAGATCCAGAAGTCAGACAACTACTCCTGATTATACCACATTCATTAACATTCGAGACTCACCCGTTGATCTTTAAGGAATGAAAGAGACACAAAGTATACCATCTGCACTTTTGCCGAAACGTGTATTTGAACAAGTTTTCAACATTGCAAAAGTATCTCGACGTATTCTCGCACTCGACGTATTCGCACACCGAATTTCACAACAAAAAGCGAAACCTGCCTTTGGAAAGTTTTCTTTGGGTGGATGATTCTCTACCTCACCTTGCAAAAACTATGTTAGTGAACATCCCATAAAATTTTATTCAACAGCGTTTATCAAACAAAATAGGGAAGGACTGAGATGAGGTTTTACCCGTGATCTAATATTGTGGCTAAGGACGTTTTTTATCCAAAGTGATGCATGAATCAAAGGTGCGCGCTGCATAATGATGCTTAATGCTTAATTTAGGCTATATGTGAGTGTATGAATATTATTATTCTTACGCAGAAAAACGCAAACCAAGCAAAGCATCTAATGAGTCCCTAGATTTTATCAATATTAGTTATGATGATGATGAACATATAGTACAGATTAGAGATATACCGGTAATGATGGCACTAGATTTAATTGAATTTTTCGACAATTTAGTAGATAACGTTATCGAACAATGCATACAGCTGACAAATCCCACGAACTGCTGACGAAGAACTGCTGGGTGAACAGAAGTGCAGTTAATCATATATATGCTATAAAACGTGTTTGTTTGTGCCTATTTAACTTGAAACATACTTATTACATTTTTAACTAATTCTAATTACGGCGGATAAATATTCACACAGTTGTTATATAAACCGGTGCGATAACTTCTTTTCTGTGATCGGTGCGAGAAACAAATTACTTTTGGGCTCGGAATGTTTTAGTGTTAAATTATAAGTAACTCTAAGAAAACCCCAAATTACAGTCAATTTAAACTCTGTCCAATATGTTTTACCTGCAGATATCCCAACATCCATCACCATCAGTGATCAACATTATTGGTTATTAAGATTATTAACATAATATCGTGTCTGTATGATTCCGCGTCAATAAAAACATTTTTTTTAAATATAGTTAACACACTGTTTCTTACCATCGCTACTGTAAGTGCAGCGTGCGGTTTTATTTAATTCAAGCCGGTTACTATGTCAAGGGCCCCTTTGTCGATGCAGCAGTAATTTATTGCTGAATTCTTGTGTCTTTATTTGTCTTTTTAATTATACTTCCACAATAATTTCTACCGTTTTATTTGTTTAGCCTTCGATGGTGTAAATATTAGTATGATTTCAATTTAGATTTAGAAAAATACCGGTTTTATGACTGATAATTTTGAACATGAGCGAACTATGGAAGGAGCTATGTGAGGTGTTTATCTGCGAGATAGAATCACAAATGAGGTCATCCGTAAGAGAACCAAAGTCAGTGGCAGTGGGCAGGGCATATAGCACGCAGAACGGACAGCCGATGGGGCGTTAAAGTTCCAGCATGGCGACCACGTACTGGAAAGTAGGACCGACTCCCACTAGATGGTTAGGTGAGTTGGTCAGGGTCGCAGGGAGCTATTGGATGCAGGCTGCGAAAAACCGTTCCGTATGGAAATAGATAGGGGAGGCCTTAGCTCAGCAGTGGACATAAAGGATATAATGAACTTCAAAGGGGCCATCAATTTATTACGTAAGACGATTTAGGGGGGGAGAAGGGTCGACCATGTCTTATTTTTTCTTACAAGGGGGTGGGCGGGAGTCTACAAATAAACATTTCTAAAAATTGTTACTTTGAAAAATAAACATTAAAACAAACCAAACGTGTAGTCATTTTTCTTTACATTTTTACGTAATAAATATTAAACGGGGGGAAGGGGTCGGCCTATTCTTATTTTTTCTTATAATAGGGTGGCGGGAGAGGGTCGAAAACTAGCAAAATTCGTCTTACGTAATAAATGAATGGCCCCATTAACATTATTCACTAGGTGGTAGACCCATATGTAGGGTCGCCTGGGTAGGTACCACCGCCTTTCTTATTTCAGCCGTGAAGCAGTTCGCTGTGTTTCGGATTGAAGGGAAAGGCAGCCAGTGTAATTACTGGGCATGGACGGCATTTCATCTTAGGCCTCAGGATGACAACGCACCTGCAATATCAAGTGCTTTTCCTTGTTATTGCAGGTGTCTATAGGCGGCGGTAACCGCTTACCACCAGGTGGGCCGTCAGCTTGTTTGTCATCTAGTTGTATAAAAAAAAAATCTTGCAATCTTTTTTTTAATTATTCGTCTGTCTGTACCAATACTTGAATTATTTCTTCCAAAAATAATAGTAGTAGGTAACCAGTTTCCACTCAAATTTTATGAACCATACAGAAGATCGCCAATTATTGCTAAATTACGCTGGTTGATCTAATGGTTGAAGTTGATCTATTATTACGAAATTAAACTTTAAGGAAATTGCAATAAGAACTATGAAAAGTGAATCTTATTATAACCCAGCGGGTGATAATGAGATTCAGTACAACATTACACCCCGGCTAAATCCAAGGGCTTAGTTTAACGTAAGGTTTGCATGTTAAGTAATATGGCATTGTCGAGCAGGCGGTGTGAAAATACTATTATTTTTTCGGACCGTATGCTTGTCTGTCACCTGATGATCTATGTTTGTTGATGATATATGAAATTATAAACTCTTCTTACCACTTCTCATCAGGTGGTGTTGAGTCATTTGCCGCTAAACTCACAACGTCCATCAATATACTACTATCGAAAACACAAGAATCTAGATCGAAAACAGATCACCCAGATGCTATTAAACCACATTACGTCACTGGTTTCAAAATTTTGTTCTGGAAATTTCGATCTGAGTGACCTTAGATAAGGTTAGTGACAACAAATTACTGCTTGTGGCAGAACCGGTCCAAGCGGCTCACAAGAGTGGCATCAATAATTTATCTGTGTTAGGAAATGTATACAGAATTTACTAAAAAGTCCTTAGTTTTTTTCCGCCGACTGTGTTGGCTGCAGATGACGTTTACAGCGGCTTTATCCGAGGTTTTAAGAAGGTGAGAAGTGAGCACCTTAGTGAGTCCTTAAGACTAAAAAAAATATAACTGGTGCCTGAGACACTGAACTATTCTAAACTCAACTTGTGTTGAGAGCTTACAGTCGCCTACTGTGCCACCGGAGCATTTTTTCATAAAACATTGTAAGTAATTAAAAAGTCTGTTAGATGTGGAGGTGCAACCGTAGTCGCCGCTTAAACGTCTTCTAAAAAATAGAAATAATATCATTAAAAAAACTTGTGTCATATCGAATATACTTATGTAAGTACCTAACACGTGAGTGCCCAAAGCGCTAAGAATGAACTACGGTACGCTACCTCAGTTCATAGCAACAATTCCATTTTCGGCATTTCGGGAAATATACAGGGTGGTGCCGTCAATGCGACAATAAATTTAAACATGGGCTATATTAGTCCATAGAAATGGTTTGCCACTTTCAAAAATATCGTATTCATTTGATAATTTCATGACATTTGTATGAAATAATGCTGCCAATGTTACACTATTCCATACAAATGTCATGAAATTATCAAATGAATACGATATTTTTGCCAACGTTACACTATTCCATACAAATGTCATGAAATTATCAAATGAATACGATATTTTTGAAAGTGGCAAACCATTTCTATGGACTAATATAGCCCATGTTTAAATTTATTGTCGCATTGACGGCACCACCCTGTATAGGAGATCGTTTCGTGAACGCGCTACGGTAACCGTTATGAGTATTTTCATCAGGCGGGCCATTGTTTGTTTGCCAACCTTGTAATATAAAATACTACTTACAATTATAGTCATCACAGGAAAAGCAAACAACAAGCAGCAGTAAGCGCAGGCTTACAAGTTTGAAATCCATCCGGATGGACATCACTCAATCTATAATTTTGCCAGTATGTGTATAGAAACAGAACGACATACTAATTAGTGGAATAACGTCCCCTGTTAACACAGCCCTCGGTCGCTGATAGCTAAGGAAGCGTTGCATCAGTTCAACACAACCATCCTGCGATGAAGAACGGTAAGAATCATAAATTACTGATTGATTGATGGCATATTGATTCATAGCATTAGTTTTGTTAATGGTTGTTTTGACTAAGAACCACAGATAGCCCTAATTTAAAAAGAGAAGTGACGATTTAGTTAGATTTTATAAGCCGCGTTCAATGTAAAAGGGACTAATATATTTTCTTTTTAATCAACTGCATATTGGTTATTTAAATATTCAAATAATACAATTTATAATTGGTAGACATTTAAGTATAGTTTTTATAGATGGAATCTTCATTGCGAAGTAATGTCGATAAAAATTTACGTGGCTATGAATATTGAATAATGTTTTTTTTTATATAAAAATACGTGCTTTACATTTGAACATGCTTATAGTATTTTGTGTAGTGTATCCTTAGGACTAGACCTTGCGGCCCAGACCACAGAACTATCTGTTCTGTGGTCCATCCTCAGATCATAGAAAGATCTTATTTCTATGATTTGAGGGTCCAGCCCACAACGCGACGTCTTAGCCATAACAATGCTATATTATTAGAAACATGATTTTATTAATAACAAAATAATATAAGCGCCTAATGTAATACGTATGCAGTGTTTTTAGTCAACATTTAATTAGGTAATAAGGTAATAGAATATTCTTAGAGAATATTATTAAAATACAATACAAAATGCACATTTCTACTTGAATTGGACAAGTGCGTGACTCGGACACATTTCATTGCAATTTGTTTATTCACTTTCTATACTTATATAAAAAAAATCCTTGACATGCATTACTTATGTATTGAAAAATAATCAAATAGTGCCTACTCAGGTTTCACAACTGATATCGATTGTCGACATCGATGTATCGTAAGTACCTACCTGTAATAATTACCTTTCGAAATCGAAGTAAACATGGGAAGAGTTAAATAGTTTGGTACTGACTATTCTAGTTCATGTCTCATTCTTGACTGATATAATAATTTATTTTGTTTGTTGTTATTTAGTACTACAGCTATCATTTACAACTGTTCTTGTATGATGTATGTTTGTATATGTTTATAACAACATTGTATTGTTTCTTCCGCTGACCCTAAGACATTATTAGGTGGAGTGAAAACTTGGAACGGATATTGAATAAACCGATAAACCGTAAATAAAAACAAGACTAGCGCCCATTGATATACAGAATGGTGCCGTCATACGACAATAAATTAAAACATGGGCTATATAACTTCATAAAAATGGTTTGCCAATTTCAAAAACATGTTATTAATTTGATAATTTTATGACATTTGTATGAAATAATACAACATTGGCTGCATTATTTCATTGAAATCATGAAATTTTCAAATGAATGCGATATTTTTGAATGTGGCAAACCATTATAAGGACTAATATAGCTTTAATGTTTTAATTTATTGTCGTATTGACGGCACCATCCTGTATATCAATGGTAACGCAAAACAAAGTATTAAAAAGTACCATTGTTATGAAGAACCTAACTGATAGTACCATATTATAATAATATCTCATGTCTATGAACCTAACTTTAAAAACTGCACTCGTCAATTACAAAAAAACGCGGCAAGCAGGTTTTAAAAAACAGGCATACACTTGATACACTCATAAATCTAACAGTAGGTAGGTATGTTAAAATCAGCAGTGGCAATAATGCTATTAGAATGTTACTCACATTATTTTATTGCTTGTTTACTATTTTAAAAGTGTTAATATTATTTTTAGGGTTCCTTACCCAAAGGGTAAAACGGGACCCTATTACTAAGACTCCGCTGTCGTTCCGTTCGTCCCTCTGTCACCAGGCTGTATCTCATGAACCGTGATATTTAGACAGTTGAAATTTTCATAGATAATGTATTTCTGTTGTAGATATAACAACAAATAACTAATAAACAGAATAAAATAAATGTTTAAGTGGGCTCCCATATAAGCATACAACGAACGTGATTTTTTTGCTTGTTTTGGCTCGATATTGATAACGGCAACAGGTAGACGCTTGTTTAGAGAGATGGTACGGAACTCTTTGGCGCGAGTCTGACTCGCACTTGGCCGGATTTTAATATTTAACTTGTCGTATTTGTATTTTTAAAAACGATTCCGAATAATAAAATACTTCCGAATAATTAAATAAATACACAACACAGCTACTTGGTACCAATTGTTGGATAACAGTGAAATAGGTAATCTGTCCGTGATATAAATATAAAATGAAAATAATCAAACAAAACAAAAGCTATGTGATAGATAATTGTCATAAAGCCATTCATCTAACTACCTACCTTGGATTGCTTTATTTACAACGCACCTTAACAGACTTCACCATCATTATCATCAGATGATGAGAAGCGGTAAACAAGAGGTATCAATATGCGAAAGAACCTATAGCATGGAAGACCCTCACCTACCACATTGCAGAGCTATAAGCATAAGCATCTTTTCTAGAAACCATTGTTATAGAAAGGAGGGGAACATGTTCTGAAAACGAATTACATGTTTTGTATGTACGACACAGTAGTGAGTCACCAAAATTTCTTTGTACAGTCAACCTCAAACAGGTAGAAACGATTTTGATCCCTAACGTATTGACATAGAGGCAGAATACATACATCACTTTGATGACTTTGCGTGATTTATTCACAAATACATTATTGGTGCCATAGTGTCTTTAACAGCCGCCTGCCATGAGCAGCTAGACGGTATCCTGTTTGTTACCCTTATTCTTTAAAGAAACATTTGTTTAAACAAAATGCAAGGTCGTAGAACAGTGACAAAGAACAGTGTCATTAATACAACCAACTACAGCTGCATCAATAATTAAAACCTATTAATTGGTAGAAAATTTACCCCGTTTGCAGGGCGTATTTCTTTTACGTGGTCTTTTGTCTTCTACTTACGAATGGCTAATCAACGTTAAAATGAAGTAATTTAACCGCTAGTTTAACTATTATCTAATCTGCGGCATGACATGCATAATATTGAGCCATCATAATTCTTAAACAAACACTGTTAAAATCTCAACCATTTACATTTTTAGAATCTCTAAAAATAAATAAATATTTATTCATTTTCCCTTGTCGTATACTTATCGAACCTACAACCATAGATTTCCGTAAAGAACCTACTACTGCTTACCTACATCAATCACTTGCGCAAATATAAATTATTTGTTCAAAGAATACTTCCGAGCCCTTTCGTTTTCAAATGATTTTTAGTTTCATAATAACTTCAACTTCATCTCTGTGAAAGTGATTATTGGCTGTATTTTGTTTTCTTTTTAAGATAAATAAATAGCATATCTATTTATTATCTAGCCAAAATCTAGACTACATAATAGCCAAAACTGAGTAGGTATTATTAAAAACTTGTATTTTGGATACTAGTATCCGTTATTTCTCCGATTATATCTAGATAACGGAGAAATCTATTCATACTTATATAATAATGATGTAAATATGAGAAAATAAACATACAAACATTCATTAGAATGTAGGTACTCGTTAGGGTAAAAGCTGGATAGTTGCGTCGGTGGGTTCAAGTATGATAAAAGGTGGGATAGAACACACTATGTTAGAGATGTCTCTGCCGTTAGTGCTTTTTTATGATAAGAAGACCTACTCTAGCAGGCCTCAGGGCCACCTAAGTTGAAGGACAGCAAGCTCGTACGAGTTTTGTCTAAGTGTCCGCAAATCTTCTGCGGCGAGCCCTCAATGACCGTCTAACTAAATAATATTTGTCAGTGATTTCTAATGAATCCTTTTTTATGTTTGTGGATTCAGACAACTTTTTGTTTCTTCGCATACACTGGAGTTCAAATTACATGGTCTATTGTGTTTTATTTTCAAATAGCTATTTATTTTTTAAATAAATAAGGCATGTATCCGTATCAAAAAGGATAGTTGCCGCATATACTTTCGCCCTAAAGGCAGCAACAACTAGGTATTTTTTAAAAGTTTTCTTATATAAGGTGAAGGAAAAAAATATTGTAATAGATGTGGAACATTAACATTGAAAGCTCTGGCTTTGTCATCGATTTTTCTTGGTTACATTCGCCAGCCTAATAAATATCAATGTTAGATATTATGCCAAAGTTGATTGCCATATTATTCTTTCTATTAAAGGTTAATAATAATACACAACTTAAATTAAAATCAGTATGTAATTTGACCTAAACTCAAGGTTTCGTATTTTCTAAGTTTTAAACGTTTAAAATGTGATACAATGTTGATAAATATTTTAATAAAACTTTCGGAATAATTAAAAGACAAACACAGCCGAATTGAGAACCTCCTCCTTTTTCAAAGACCTTTAATAAAAAGAAAGAAAGAAAGAAAACAATAATCTCGAAACACCTACTTACTATCCCATCAGAAAATGTATGTTGACTAAACATGTCTGAAACCATCCCTTTGTTCTCTTCTCTGTTCACGTCTCATGCCAACAATAATAGGAAACTGATGCCAATTAGGTAACAATCGTGAGATACAATTTGTTTTGTATTATTTACTATCATTTAGTCAAAAAGGATTATTTAACATAATTTTGAATTAATTCTCAACCAACCAACTCATTATTATACATACTATTTGGGTAAAATATTTAGTAAATAATGCAGATATGTAAATTTTATACTATTTTTATCAAACCGATTCATGTTAGACAAGTTCATTATACTTAATACAAGTTAGCAGTATTATTATGTAATTAAATACACATTTAGATATTTTTCTGTAGTCGTTAATATGTTCCTAATTTTATTCTAACAATATAATAAAGGCTTGAACAAGAATAAAAGTTTGAAGAAAAATATTGAGCCTAAAAAAAATCATGTCCTGAGGCCGAGAACCGGCGACATTCACAATCGGTGACGACTCTCAGGGCCTAGACAAGATGCCATTTGACAATCGCTACCGCTATCGCTAAATGGAAAATGTATGGGACATTTACAATCGAAAGTCAATCGAGAGCTTATGTCAAATCCCATACATTTTCCGCTTAGCGATAGCGATAGCGATTATCGAAAGGCATCTTGTCTAGGACCTCTGAGCTACAAAGTACTTTGGATAATCCTGACTTATTAAATATTTTTTTTGCGTTAAAATATATGAGACGAATAAATGAAATAGAAGGAAATTCATACATTTTTAGGTTATAGTAATCCCAATAAGTCCTCGGTACTTCAACGGTCCGAGCAGGTCGTTTCCCGCCCGCCCCAAGACATAAGTTTTTGTAGTCTAGATATTTTTGTAGTCGTTTGAATAATTCACAACAAACTCATGAGCATGACATTAAAGAATGCTTGATTCCATAATTTAGTGACAACGCATTAATTAAAACTACTTATTACGGAATGGTGCCGTCAATACGACAATAAATTAAAACATGGGCTATATTAGTTCATAGAAATGGTTTCCCACTTTCAGAAACATCTTATTCATTTGATAATTTCATGACAATTTTGTATGAAATAATATAACATCGGCTGCATTTTTTCATAGAAATGCCCTGAAATTACTATATTATTTTAGGGCTTCCGTTTCCGTATTGACGGCACCATCCTGTATAATGACGTCTACCTCAAAAGTAAGTTTTGTATCATGAGCTATGGCTCGTGACTACGCAGAGTGTGTATTGTTTTCCTAAGGCTTTATTGATTGACGAGTGTATATTACATGAAAATACTTTGACATAATTTATTTTAACTGTATTATGATATGGGTCTAAGTTTTGTTAATTCACCTACTGTGCCTGCAATAAAAGACATTTTTTTTTTTATTAATTATAGCTTGTAGGAGTTGTAAAGGAGCGCTCTCCGAAACAAAGGCAGAGGGCAAAGATGGTCAACATAAGCGCGACTTGTCAAAAAAAATCGCGAAAAAAATCATCTGCATCATAATAAAGCAGTTCACACACGGCAGCTATAATGTATATTAATGTTCATTAAGAAGAACGTTAAACGTTCAATACATTATAGCTGTCGTGTGTGGTCTCCTGACGATTTCTATGGAAAGATGTATTGAGATGTTTCGTGCTATAATATACATTTTTACATTATAGATGCCGTGTGTGAACTGCTTAAAATATCTAAAAAGTATCTAAACAAGTCGTGTATATGACGCAGCCGTCTGATTAAATAAGCCACTTAACTGGACGCCTAGCCCGTCGATTGAACGCCGGCATCTAATGGAACGACTGAAGGACAACTAGCCTTCAGTCATCATTCCAGTCAAAGAGCGCAACGGTTAACCAGATAGCCAATCATACCACAACTCTTTAGTACAGTCTACAGCACATCAAGCGTAACAGTTTGACCTTGATACCACCACTACTAAGTTAGTAATAGAGGCGGCTTTCGTAGTGCAACTGTTACACTTAACGTGCTGTCGTCTGTACAAGGCGATTCGCCTAGGGATTTAATTGAACGGACTTACAATACGCTGAGTCAAACGTTGCGTCAGTCTAGTTATTAACTATCGACCTAGGCATTTAATTAGATGCCGGCGTTTAATCTACGGGCTAGAGGTCCAATTAAATGGCGAATCTAACCAGATGGTGGCGGCAACATATACACGAAATGTTCAGTTTTTTTCACGTTTTAATTTTTTAACAAATCGTGCTAAGGATGACCAGCACAGCCATCTGTCAACGTTTTCGAGAGCATCCCCCATTACACGTGTAGTATTGCAGGTAATTGTTTATTTTTGTTTGTCGAATACATTTTATTACGTTGACATCTTAATTATTATACAAATTAGCCGCTCAACTAATTAAAAATATATTTTATTTATCTGTATATGTACTTATAATGAATTCCATTAATGGACTTATACATTACTTAGATTTAGTTTATGGATAAGTTTAATTGATTTGAGCTTTTTATTATAATAACTGTAATGTTTTCATAATTTTTGGTAGTCAAATCTTGTAGTGTTGCGTTTCTGTAGGGAGTAAGGAAACCGGAGGGCCTGGACAAGACGCCATTTGACAGTCGCTATCGCTAAATGGAAATTTAAGGGATTTGACATTTGCGCTCGATAGTCGACCGAGGGCTTATGTCAGATCCTATACATTTTCCGCTAGCGATAATGATAGCGATTATAGAATGGCATCTTTGCTATGCCCTCAAAGCTCATAGAGGAATCGTTATGAGGGCAGCAGGGCGACTTGTCTTATATGCTGATAGCGTATACATATTCCGGGCGTTACCACAGAGGAAAGAATTCCGAAAAAAAATTTAGAAAAGGGTAATTAACTAGATGCCAAACAAGCTGACGGCCCACCTGGTGGTAAGCGGTCACCGCTGCCTATAGACACCTGCAATAAACAAGGAAAAATCACTTGATGTTACAGGCGCGTTGCCACCCTGAGGCCCAAGGTGAAATGCCGTCCATGCCCAGTAATTATACTGGCTACCTTTCCCTTCAATCCGAAACACAGCGAACTGTTTCACGGCTGAAATAAGAAAGGCGGTGGTACCTACCCAGGCGACCCTACAGATAGGCCTAACACCTAGTAATAGAAACTCGTATAGAAATATTGCAAAAGGAATAGTATGTTTAAAATCAAAACTTTCACAGATAAAGTGGTATGTTTGATAAGTTGCAGCACATCGTCTAAAAACGCTCTTCAAAAAAATCTAGCAAACAGTTGACGTCACATGTTGCTATGTTACTAAAAATGTATGGGCATACAGTTTTCTTAATACTAGCCAATCTAACATAATTATAATTTTTTAATAAATTTTGGAAAATTATTTACCATTTTTATAAATTTTGTTGTTTGAATTGTTTTTATGGGTAACAGTGGCGTATATTTTCCGAATTTGTGAAACATACCGCTCATAATCAAACTTAGGCAACATCCCTACTCTGGGGTTCTGGCTTTCCATAAATTATTGTTCTGGGGTATCGACCCCACCCAGTAGTATCTGCGCAGGTTGTGTGTGTGGTTCAGTAACTGTTGCATAGTAAAAGATTGTGACTGTAGTGTGTCGTAGTCTTAAGTCGTACGATACGCTATAGGTGAGCATTTGTAGGCTTGTCACGAGCAGGTACAATGTTTTATTAATCTAATCGGAAAATAAAGTGGTCTGAAAGGTGTCAAACTTTCAGAGATAACTCTTGACAAGGAACCAGACATCCTTCCATTTTATTTCGGACTTAACACACTGTAGATTCCTCTTTTTTTTAGATTCCTGTTGTTTTTACGAGGTAGGCAACGCATCAGTAATAGGTGTAGCGTAGAGCTAGAACAATGATTTTCCAAACTTACGGGCAATCTATAAAACAGTATAAATTCCAAATTCAAATTCCTATTTTAGCGCTAAATTCGAGTTCCCCTTTTTCACCGACTTCAAAAAAGAAGGAGGTTATATGTTCCACTGTATGTATTTTTAACCGACTTCAAAAAGAAGAAGGTTACAAAATAATATGTTTTACTGTATGTATTTTTTTTTGTACGTATGTTCATCGATTTCTCGGTGAATTGTGAACCGATTTTCAAAATTACTTTTTCATTCGATAGACAAAATCGGGACTCCTGCGGTGGTCCCATTGTCACCAAGTCATCTGATGATGTGATGGATGGATGGATCTGATGATGGGATCCCAGGGAAATCGAGGGCAAACCTCAAATTTTATAGGCACGTATGACATTTTTTACTTTTTTTCAAAACTATTCAAGTATTTGCTACTGTCAGCTACCATCTCATGTTGATGAGCTGGTGATGGAAGGTACAACTCCTTAACAGTTAGGAGTTGGAAGATAATTCTTTAAATATTTATAGATACGTATTACCGAATAGTAGTATTCTATCGGGTTTTTCGGGTGAACTGATGATAGAAGGTACAACTCCTTAATGGTTAGGAGTTGGAAGATAATTCTTTAAATATTATAATAATAAGGATGCTAATTGGTAATCTCAGATTGTTCTTTGGTTTGGCTGTCTGTCTGTCTGCTTGACTGGCTGTATACTTTTTGTACAAAAAAAAACGGTAGAGGAGCAATCAGAGCAGTAGATAATAGGTAACCAGATTAGTGAACGAACGCGAGGTCAGTTCCCGCATCAGGTGATGAATTTTGTAAAGTGTAAAATTCATAAACATTGTTAATTTCATTTTATTATTTTGTTGTTATTAATTATTACTAAATATTTTACGTGTATATTTCGATAATAATCGTTAATAGGTAGGTTCTTCCAATTTTCACTGTCATTTTATGCTTTTAGTTATCACAATCACAATTATGCCGGTATTCCAGTCGATGTTAAACTAATAATTTACGTAAAGTCCAATGATTAGTTTATATGTTTTATCTTATTTTACTTTACTATTAAACAAACTGGTTAAAATTGATATTATTTAATCGGTTTCTTAAATTAAAAAACCTTGTATTTTACGATCATTATGTATAAATTCATACATTTTATTAATTTATATTCAATTCTGTCTTTATATCATTTGTTTTCCGTTATTAAAGAATAAACATGTAATAAAATTGTGGAATATTAAAATGAAATTACCCACTTAATTTTTATTACGATAAATAAAAGTAGTTGTTTACTAGTAGCTTCGCGCAGTTTTCAGTCGTTTACTAAATGAATGTGCATATGGTACAAAACTTATACCATGCAGCTCAAAAAAAATCCTACTTTAAAGCAGTTTGTATTCTTAGACATGAAGACGCGTTAAAATGCATCAGTGAAATTGTACATCGCAGACATCCTGCTTATAAAGTAATTACGCTAACTGTTTGTATAATTAAGCATCATTTGAGAGAAATTACTCACGTGGTACGTCCGACACATCCTCATCCATGATGGCCAGCTTGCTGGGCCGTTTGTCGTCTTCCGATTTCAACCCCATTTTCACTGCGGGAATTAAAAAATAAAGTCAAAAAGCGCGCGTTTGAAAGCCGAACACTTATTTTCACGACTACTTTTGTCCGATGTTTTTAATCGGTGTTTTGTACATGGGATGTGAATACTGAATTACGCGAGTGCGCGCGGTTGTATTGTCATGCCGCGGCCAGGTGGGCATGCGGTTCGCCCGCAAAGGTTGCTCCGACTGTCACGCTACAATGGCCAACGTTTGTTTATATGCGAGTAGCACATTTCGTAGGATCGCAAGCCTTACTACGGTTATCATCGATCATCCAGATACGACTACACTCTACGAGAACCCGTAGTAACGTAATGTTCTCAAATTTCGACATACCTACTCGTGACTCGCAGTCGTAACGCTATTACCTATAGGTACTACATAAATATATAAATACTCAAAGTAATAAAAATAAACGTATGTAACAAAGAACTAAAGCCTCCTGTGCTATAAGTAAATCTATTAAGCATACATGGAAGTATAATATAATTAGGAGCCATCAGTAGATCTTTTATTAGAGAACCAATTCCAATTATATCCGTTGTAGTAAAAAATACGAGACAGTAAATGTTTAATAAGTGATTCATGAGTTTCATGACACTTGAATCTATTCTTAACCAAATACTGTTATCAGTCAGTTGGTATAGTGAAAGTTTCATCAAACTTTGTTTAACCGTTTTATTTAAGTACGCACAAAATACAGGATGTATTATTATTGTCCTTACGTCCGTAATGTCCACTGCTGAACAAAGACTCACCCATCAATTTCTCAATAGAACGGCTCTGAGGGGCTTAGACTCTTAATTTCGATTATCGCTTTTGCTATCGCTAAGTAGAAAATGTATGAGATTTAGAGAGACCTACTTCAAATGTCAAATCCTATTACATTTTCCATTTAGCGATAGCGATTGTCAAATACATCTTCACTTCACTTCACTTCACAGTCTAGGAGGGCAGCACAGCCTGCATCCATCGACTTCCTGAGATTTTAACCATTACCCCTCCCTAGTGTAAGTTTAAATCGAACGAAACGAAAACGATCATCGTCGTGTTCACCTCTCAAATGCTATATACTATGCATATAGCATTTGAGAGGTCAACACGTTTTTTTTTTTTTATACAACTAGATGACAAACAAGCTGACGGCCCACCTGGTGGTAAGCGGTTACCGCCGCCTATAGACACCTGCAATAACAAGGAAAAATCACTTGATATTGCAGGTGCGTTGTCATCCTGAGGCCTAAGATGAAATGCCATCCATGCCCAGTAATTACACTGGCTACCTTTCCCTTCAATCCGAAACACAGCGAACTATTTCACGGTTGAATTAAGAAAAGCGGTGGTACCTACCCAGGCGACCCTACATATGGGTCTACCACCTACTATACCACGATATTATAAAAAGTGATTTCCAATAATTCACAAGAGAGGCTCTGCTGCCGTTTTCATACAATTTGACAGTTATAAGTAAGACGAACGTTGCTACTAACCACATGCTACATAAAATGCAACTCTCCCCAACACAACTTTGTCGAGCATGTGGTGAATGCCAGGAATCAATGATGCATCTCTTGTGTCACTGTGATGCCCTTGCTAGAACCAGAATGAGTCTTCTGGGAGTGGCATATCCATAGCCAGAAGACTACAGGCTCTTTCTGCCTAAAGATATAGTAAGGCTAATGGCATCTATATTCTGGACACAGGAAGAGTAAACGCAGGGGAGGCACAAAAGATCCCAATGGGTCGAAGTGCACTGTGACTTAGTCATGGCCTCACTATAAGATAAGATAAGATAAGACGAACGTTTTCGTTTCAATTCGATGGAAGCTCACAAGGCGCACAGCACCCATTCGCAATCGCAACTCTCGGAAAATTGACACTTTTTATCGTAGTGCGTTAAAGTGGGATTATGGGATAAATTTTCGAAACTAATCAATGTTCCGATCTCATGACCTGAGGTTCCGACACTTGTGATATGTGTGCAGCGGGCTTTTTCTCTAAGGAGTTTTTTGGCGCCATCTAATGGTGTCAATCAAGATTTCCACAATAACACAGAATATAGTTACAAAATTGTGTCGGTGTGAACGTTGTCTTTTTATTTACCCACCAACCCGCATTGGGCTAGCGTGGTAGTGTTATGGCCCAAACTCCCGTTTTTCTTCTCCCATGTAGAAAGGCCTGTGCCCAGCAGTGGGATGTATATAGGCTGGTGATGATCACGATGAATTATATTCCCATAGTCCTCTAGAAGTCATTAAGTATTGTCTCATATAATATGACTTATTACTTTAAATATGGAACTACAAAGTTACTTTAACAATTTCAGGAATGTAAATATTTATTTTTATCTCTGATGTCTTTCCTTCTCAAATCGATCTCGATATGTCGATGTTATCATTGTTCATTTAATCATGACCATGTTTTGTAAGCGTTTCAAGTTATTAAGTAGTTCGCTTCATAATGCACTTAGGATAGATAAATGAATAGTTTAATCTGCCAAATTTGGACGTAGCGGCTCGAGATTGCAAATTTTGCTGGACCTATCCCATAATAGACCATGTCAAACCACCACGCACCCGAGCTCCTCTGCCACCAGTATAATTATATATTACCTTAGTTTATTTGCATAAAAAAAATTATAGCCTAAGAATGTAACTATTATGATAAATACATGAAATTTTCAAAAGATTCTGTATTCAGTGTGTGGATTAAATTCCTCGAAAATCAGGATTGTCTTACAATCATTGGAACTAGGTATATTCTATAATGTTTCAGCTCCTAAGACGAAGAGCTATTTAATTTGATTAAACGTCTAGAATTCAAGCTGTTACAATTCAAGATCTATATCTGACTACACGCTGTAAAAAAAATAAAGTGATTTGTTATTTTCAAAATTAGGGCAAAATTATTGTTTTGGATTCGAAAGTAACATATAAGTATACTTATTGAAATTGTGTGATTAATTTCACCTGCATATGTGCATTCTGTGAAAATCCTTTGTATGCCAAACTTGTTAGGTCACCGAACCCAAAACTGCATATGACGACGATCGTGCCAAATTTGGGACAACTGAATTCGAAGAGACTGGTTTGGTATGTTTACTTTAACCTTACTTGCGTATTCTTTTTGTCGCTAACCCGGACTTGTAAAACTACCTCAAAAATAATATCTCTCAACGTCATTCTTCTCAAAATTCTATTGATTACTCATTACATTATCATCTGCTGATCACAGGCCATCCTACAAGGAGAAGCACATAGGAGTTTGGGATATATTATGAACACTAGTTCGCTCCGGGTCCAATCCGGGTTCACCGCTAGTCCAATCCGGGATGGGACTGTACTACTAGATCGTACTTATGAACTTTATGAATACAGTAATTCGATATTTCGAGTTTCGAAATTCAGTAGTACAATCCCGGGATGGTCGTGAAATCAGTTGCAGTAACATTGGGAGACGGGACCGAGCACAAGCCGTTGCTTGGTCCCGTCTGAAGCATGCCTTCCAAAGCACGGGACTGATCGTAATTAAAAATGTTGACTGGCAGATCCGGAACGATTTTATTTGTTTGATCTAAGCCAAAACACTTGAGCATAAGTTTTTAACACTGCATCGGTAATTCGAATTTTGTTGATATGAAAGAAGAAAGCTCTAAAAAAGTAATACGACATATACTTACCTATGCCTCTAGTGTGTGTTATGTTATTGCTATATGTCGTCTTTGATGAAACTCACCCTTGAGGCACTCTCTCAAAAACAGAATCCCTAATGAAGCAATTGAAATTCTTCCATTTACCGCAACTCAATAATAGTTAATGTTAAAGAAGATACCTACTAATAAACACGAAAGTTTGTACGGATGGATGTTATTATTACTCTTTCTCGCAAAAACTACTAATTAATTTTAACAAACTTTACAGTAACATATCCCATACGTCAGCATAACATGTACCTACATAATCCTATAATTTATTTTGCTGAAAATATGCTACGAAGTACCTACTAATCCTGCGCAGACGAAGTCGCGTAGTCTTTTATAAAGATAAGAACCCCTAACTTATAATAAAGATCTCATATCAAATGCACAATGCATGGTGATGAACAGATGAATGATCCAACCTTAGATTAGCACAGATCATCGTATTGTGTTAGCATTACGCCGTTAGGGTTCATCATCATACTCACCAGCCTATACATGTTCCACTCCCACTACACAAGTTTGTTGCCGGAATCTTCTCGGTAGTCCAACTTTTGGAACCGGTATAAATTCAAAATATTACCGACGGACAGACAGAAATTCAGACATAACAGATAGACATTATGATGTTGCTAGTTAAAAGTTAACATATTTTTTATTGTAAAAGACCATACAATTCGGATTTTTGACGATTCGAATCGAAAGTTCTTTTTGGAGTTAGTGCTTCTTAATTGAATAAAGATATTTTTATTTCATTTCGATTCCACTGCTGGGAACAGGCCTTACTACATGGGAGAAACACATGAGGAGCTCGGGCCAAAGCACCACCAGCCGCTGGCCCCATGCGGGTTGGTACGTTAAAGCGATTGCAAACAACAGCGTAAAAGCGGTAGCAATAACATTGAGATTGATATATTTTTTGTTTATATATATTATGAGCAATAACCATCCCTTGCATTATAGACTAATTTAAATAAACTTAACGATGAATAACACGAAACCACACAGGACCTTTTCGACCACATTCTTGTTTTGTGTCAAGTCGGTGACTGGAGGTGATTTGAAGGATACGAAAGTGAAACAACTTTAAAACATTTTGAAGGGCACACCCTGCGTTTAAATTACACTTTATTTAATAGGCATCAGCGCTAGAAGGCAAGAGGATATCTAAATGACAATGACGATAATGTTAAATAGCAGTGGAATTGCAAATAAATCGGTGATGATGGTGACTCGAAAATCGAGTTCGATCATCAAAGTAATTTATCGAATAAGCCCTCTGAAAGTCAACGATTACTGTTATAGCCTAATACACCAAGAGATTGTAAAAAGAAATACTTACAATACTACTAGTGATACTGCGTGTCATGTTGAATTCGGCAGATGATCTGGTAGTGAAGCGCTTTGTATGATTTGTAGGTGGTACAAGATCATTTTTATGATCACTTACAACCAAAATGATTACCAAATCATACTAAAAGCTCTGCCCGCCAAAAGTTTGCATAATAATAGATCTGGAAGACAGATCTAATAAAGATCTTTCTTTCATGTTGGCGTTAGAGACTTTATTTAGAAATCAAGCAATCGGCAGCTTTGTAAGTACCTATTTAAAATTGTTTTCTCACTGCAAAACAACGATTTAGTCAATTGAATTCTTACGGTTTTCCGTGCTGCTGATGGATAATGATGTGCCCTCCTCATTTCTTCCCTGACTGAGCCTTTCCCCACTTTCAAACATTTGTAATATTCTTAGTCAAAATATCAAGATCGTTGTTGAATACATGTTTTGACGTAACAAATAATAACACAGATCAGTGACATTTTACTTTTTTAAATGGATTTAGGTACCATGATTTTAACCTGTAAAGCATCAGATTCCAGACACAATTGATTTTCACTTGTCTTAGCCCTCTGGGATAACGCCGCTTGAGATAATAAAAAAACCTATTGTAAAAAAATACTTACTGTAAGTACGTACTATTACACCTATCAAGTACACGTCGGCTTCGACGCTTGGCTGTGTTTGTAATACACCAAAAGGTAGCATGCCCAATTCGGACGGATTTGGCATACTAGCCTTTTAAGCAAGATTCCTTCGTACGGTTTTCTAACTGCCTTCAGGACTTGGATATCTGACTCCTTGAGTTAATGGTTAATAAGAGTGGTCATTGACGGCTTCTCTTCAGATTCAATGTGGTGAAAAATAGCGAATTGAGATTTTAAAAGTCTCTCCCTAGGGAGATGACAACCTGGTGACGTTTAAAGCCTCTAAAACTCAGACATGTCTCTTCAACGCAAATAGAGTTTAATGATGTCTTCTAATTTCCGGAGTACCTACATTTCTTTCAATCGCCGGCCATCTGGAACTTCTTAGAATGGCGTTGATGTCTAATCTGAACTTCGCTATCACCACCGAGTCTAAAGCTCAAATAGCGGCCAAGAAATAGGACATCACTTAATAATGTGAAGCGGTACTTTACTGCTGGACAACGCTGGACAGCTTTTTACTCTTTATGATGCACAAGTCCGTTCGTGCATGGAGTACTGTTCTCACCTGTAGGACGGCCAAATACCAACTTACCTATTTATATCCGGTGTTACGCAGAGCCAAGCAAGAGGCTTATCGGAGACAAGAAGTTGATGGAGGGAGACTGAGCTTCATAGCTTGGATATCCGCCGTAAGGTTTCTTGGTTGTCGGTCTTCTACAGGTTGTAACTTCGGAGAGTGTGCTCAGAAGCTTCATAAGGTCATCCCGCCTAGCTCATTTCACCAGAGAACTACTAGACGTCGGCGAGCTATAAAACCTTTGATACCTATATCACCTGCCCCCTTATTCAGAAACTGTCGGATCACGGATTCGATTCGAAAAGTCACATACCGTCTCGCTTTGACGCACCGTGATAAAAAGTAACAAGTATCGGTGATAAAAAGTGACAAGTATCGAGATTCTGAAATTCGTTTCTTTTCCGACAGTTGTGAATAAGGGGGCTGGTCGATAATTCGATATTATCAAATATCCGCACTAAGCGCTTTTCATCATCCTTTGTAATGCGTACAGTCAAGAAGTGGAATGCTTCGGGGTACACACCCTATTTATAACCTGAGTTCCTTCAAAGCAGGATTATATAGGCACCTTCTGTGTTAACTAACCCAATGTGAATTTCCCCAAGAATGAAATATATAAAACCGTATTATTAGCAACTCAAAAACCCGATAAGATTTTTCATAATAATTATGTAAAGAAACATCTCAATTTGCATTAACAATTTCCCATGCTGGTACAATTTATTATTTATTTATTATACAATTTCCCGTACCTACTGTAACAATAAGGAGCCGCGGGCAACATGCAACAACAAGTAATGTAACAAGTTAGTATCAGAAAACATCCATCATTGACGTGACGTGCTTTGGGAAAAGCACAAAAAAGTGAGCACTAGTGGATACTTGTTGTTGACGTACATTTGTAAGCAACATCCATTAGGTACTAATAATCGGCTTTTTTCGTACATTTATTTATTAATTTTAATATCGATGTCCTTCTATCCGGCTCGAAGGATCAAATGTTATCGATAAGTTGAGAGAAGATAATATGACTCTTGCTACTCTGGAGCCCAACTACTCAAATGTGAAGAGGAGAACAACTTTTTCAAGAACCTGTTTCACATCAGAATCGGCTGCTGCTTCTGCTGAATCCCTCATGGGGCTCAAATATGATGGTTTAATTGGGAATTACTGCTTAAGCTATCAAGTAAAAAGAAAAAAGACTGTGTACTACATAGGTATAGTACATACTAGCTATTACTAAACGTAGTGACATTGTCATTGGCTATTACAACCGAAGCAACACAACCCCCCAGATAAGGCAATAAATTGCGCCTATGCATTTCTTAATTTGTATTTTGTTTAGGAAATATTTTCGCACAAAGTAATAAAGTAATAATGTCTTGGAGTAGATATTTCAACAGCTTTGTGTTTATTTAATAAGATAAAATATGACTGATGCCACTTAAATAACCCGAACAATAAGTTTTTGTTTAGATATATTATAAAAGTAAATTGCTAGCCTATGACAAATTTTATAAACACTGCGATGCGATGTATCATGCGTGCCTCGCTAGAACTGAACAATTTCTAAAAGTTCCCGCCACGTTTGCGTTCAACCGTCAGCGCCTCGTTGTTGTGAAGATATGTTGTGAAGATAAATTGAAGAATTATTTACTAATAAAAATGTATCTAAACTAGAAAAATTTCACAACCTGAGGCGGGGATCGAACCCGCGACCTTTCGCAATCTGGGCGACAGCTCTTACCATCTGAGCTACCCAGGACTTGGGATATCCCTGTGAAATTCTTCTAGTCTTTCTGTATTTGCGTTATGAGCTAACGTCCACTCCTACATTTATAATAATGTTAAAATCAAAAATTAAGAATATAAAAGAGTTATGGGTTTTTTTTCTATTATGGTATGGAGTCTATTTTATGAGGAACATGGCCGCGGTCGTTGCGCTTGTCGTAGAGCTCATAAGTGAGGTCAAAGATGATCGCAGCTAAACTTATCTACTAGTAAGTAATTGCCATTCTTGGGCACAGGCTAAGTACTACTTCATTCGGGCACTGTCCTCTCTGTACTTTTGCACTGTACTTTTGAGTAAGCGTTAAGTTGACAGAAAAGAGGTCTACGATAAGCGCAACGACCGCGGCCATGTTCCTCATAATATAGACTCCATATGATACTTTTGTCACTTTCTTGACAAAAGTATCATCACCAGCCTAAGTACTTGCAATTCTTGGGCACAGGCCATTCTACATGGGAGAAACACATAAGGAGTTTTGGACCAAAACATCACCAGGCGGGCCCAATGCGGATAAAATGATAACAAAAAAACCAACAAAAAAAAATATTGCAGTAGCAACCGGGACCAAAGGCATAACGTGCCTTTAAGCACGGCGGAGAAGCTCAAGCAAGACTACAAATTTTCACTGGCCCGTCCGGTATCGACCATGGCGAAAGTTGCTTTGTCTTAGTAATCGCAAGCAGAGTGCAAACCACTAGGTACGCCACCGAGCTCCACATTTTTTATCTAATAAAAATGTAGATACGTAGGTATGTATACTGCATGAGCTTTCGTCGTCGTCGATATTATTATATTCTACATCTCACCTTAACAATTCTAAGCCGCTATCGAGGCTTTGTCGTGGCTATTGGTAATATTGGCTTGTGGCATTCATCCTCATCATCATCATTAATTTAGCCGAAAGACGTCCACTGCTGAACAAACGGCTCCCCTAAAGATGCCATCTTTCAAAAGCAACTATAACCGGCAGAAGAATAAGAACTGCTTCCAAATCACAGAGTGTACATTGGATTAATTTGGTAATCATCGTAATTAATATTGGGTAGTTTACTAGAGGTGCGAGCGCTCAAACCGTGAGGCAAAGCAACTTTCGCCATTGTCGATCCTTCGAAATTTTGTAATTAAATTTCGAGCTCATCCGTGCGTGTGGTCAAGGTTGTTTCTGGAACCGCTGTAATCCACCAACAAGCAATAAACCAGAGTGGAGGTGTTATGGGCCGAACTCCTCATGTGTTTCTCCATGTAGGAAGGCCTGTGCCCAGCAGTGGGACGTGTAGGTATATATAGGCTGGATACTTTAGTTATGGACCAAAAGACACAGATCCTATACAAATGTTTGATAACGTTGCCGTTGTCGTCAATATTTGAGTATAAGTTTTATCATAATAATATAATCCGCACAAAATCTAGCTAGATGAACAAGGATAATTTTATTGGTGAGAATGATGCTTGACGAATTCACTTTTGATAAAACCGTAGCAGATAATAATAAGTACCTACGTAGTATGACGGTTATTATTCTATAGACGGCTAATACTAAGTTTATCATTTGAAGATTTATCAAGATAGTGTCAGACTTTATGGTAAAATTTGTAATGTTAAGATGGGCGTATCAAACGACGACCTTACTGAGAATAGTTTTATAGGTAGGCCTTGTAATAATACAGTGTTTTACCTCTTTTGTTCGAATTCAAACAATTCTGCTTCTGAGTTCGACTGTACTTCACAGGTTAACCCCGCCTGCCCATTGCAAAAATCATTGGATGTAACCTCTATCTTGAAATTTTATCGAAACTGCGAACATGTATATATACAATACAAGTTCGATTTCGATAAAATTTCAATTTGGCGGTTATATCCAGTGATTTTTGACAGTTCAAAGCGATAAATGGCTTTACCATAGCGCGTTTCGGTGGTCATGCTAGGCGGGCTGGACCCGCGGCCCTATATAGGTACGTCTAAATGCATTTTCATGATTGAGATATACAATATGCATAGCTTTCAAAATTGCTATAGCTTATGACGTCATATCGTCGTTTTTTTATACAACTAGACAACTAGACAAACAAGCTGACGGCCCACCTGGTGGTAAGCAGTTACCGCCGCCTATAGACACCTGCAAATCTGCAATAACAAGGAAAAGACACTTGATGTTGCAGGTGTGTTGTCATTCTGAGGCCTAAGATGAAATGCTGTCCATGCTCAGTAATTACACTGGCTACCGTTGAAACAGTTTCACGGTTGAAATAAGAAAAGCGGTGGGACCTACCCCGACGACCCTACCACCTAGTTTCGTACCAACCAAACAGTCGCTTCCGTTCATTGCATTTAAAATTGTCTTCGTTCGTCCACATAGTACCTACCTACTGTGCGAAAACGATAGTTAACACGTTTTCGTATGCGGCGCGAATTGACAATATAACGTCAAAAACAACCTTGATCCTCTACAATTGCATCTAGACATTGCGTTGCTTAACGACTTTTATCAATATCAAAAAGTGCAGTGCTTTAAAGAGCTTCTTGATCCTATCCCACCTTTCTCCCTTCGTACCCAGGAGCACGCGTGCCGGTCTTCGTGGTCTTCAATTCACTGTCTTCACCTCGAAATCTCGTTTCTTTGACGTTTCGTCTCGTCGTTCTCGTTTCGTCTCGTACTTACCCACTTCCAAAACTTGGAATTCTTTGTAAGCAGATGTGTTCCCTCCTTCCTGTAACATGAGTGGGTTTTTGGGTTCCTACAAAAGAGGCGTGAAAAGGCACCTCAGGCCATCAAGGTGGAGGCGGCTAAAACAAAATGTTGAACCTGCCTCGAGCTGTCTTCGAATATGGACTCTTCTTACTGCTTTACGCCAGGGGTTTGCAAATAAACATAAAGTTTAATTGGTTGTAAGACATGGGGTAGATAGATCTTTATATTTTCATTAAAGATGAATCCTTTCGAAATAAATATTTCACGAAAATACTTGGAAAACTGTTTTTCGCTATATTTTTTACTCAATCTTATAAATAGCTCAGCTCGTATAGACACCAAACACCAACCTACCTGCTAAGGCTTAACATAACAATGAACATTTTATATCTTGGGCACTAAGCTTGCGCAATAAAAACATGCCTACGCCGGGAGTGATATGGCAAAAGCATTAGCGTATTTGTTTTAGGTTTTTGCGGGATCAGATTATATCTTTTATAACACCTGCTTGACAAGTCTGTGCAGACGTCGTGAACCGACTTCGGGGCTTGCATGACACCCATGAATTGGGGGCGTGCTTGAATCAACTTCTCCAATTGGCTGTAAGAATGTAACGTCACAGACTCACAGCATCGCAAGTGAGATTAGATATCATGTTGTGAAGTAGACATAAGTAGGTTTTATTACTACTTATATTCATATTCACGTAGTGCATTTTAAAATATTGAATTTGTTGTAGAAATTTTCTTGACTTTTATGGTTGTCTTGGAAGACTTATGCGTTTACCTCTAAGCTGGTTATTATTTTCGGTTCTTTCGTAGATCAATAAAACTTAATTGCACTTTATAAGAGTTTGGTTATCCCTGTTTTGGTCTAATTCAGTTTCCTAATTAAAGTACCCCCTTTTTATACAACTAGATGACAAACAAGCTGACGGCCTACCTGGTGGTAAACGGTTACCGCCGCCTATAGACACCTGCAATAACAAGGAAAAATTAGTTGATATTGCAGGTGCGTTGTTTCACGGCTGAAATAAGAAAGGCGGTGGTACGGTCGACCACAGAATAAGCTGAACACTTTAAAACCATGTCACAAAGAATCTAGCGTCAATATAGTACGGTAGAAACTATAAAGTACGTGCACAAGATCAGTGTGACATGGTACTAATGTGTTCAGCTACTTCTGTGGTCGACTGTACCTACCGAGACGACCCTACATACGGGCCTACCACCTGTATACCCCTGTACACCTGTATATCCCCTATCCCGTTTCCGTTATCATTCTCCTATTTTTTGTACTTATTGTGTCCTTTAGCCAATTTCTCTGCTTGGCTTATTCTTGCACTTTCTGAACAAATTATCTGTTTTTTATCATTGGTGCTAAGTACTTAATTGATAATAAATACCAATTATGAAGCAAGAGTAAGACGACACATACTAAAATATATTATGTGCGCACTGAAAGAAAAAAGAAAGAAAGAAAGAAAGATTAAATATTTTATTTAAATAGGCCACAATGAAATGAAATTTAACATTTGTGACGATTTGAAAGTTTTTTTTTTTTATACAACTAGATGACAAACAAGCTGACGGCCCACCAAGTGCTTCTACTTTTAAATCGTCACAAATGTGTTTTAAATTCTTACAACTATCACAAAAAATATATTAACTAAGTAACAACGTCATCGTCTCTGTCTGTCTCTCATGTCTGAATTTACACCGGTTCCAAAAGTTGAACTACCGAGAAGATTCCGGCAACAAACTCGTGTAGTCACTCTTTTCAAATACTAACTCTTAGGTCCTTTCAATTTATTCTATCGACAGTACTTACACAAATCTAATTTTTCAAACATACATGATTATGCCAAAACCATAATACGTATAACTACTTTTATGTATAAAAACATAACATTTTTAAATGAATGCGTGGCCAATATCCCGCCCATATGAGTCCAAGATCCCGCCATAAAACTTTAGAGAGGAGACACAGGAACCGGATACAGTCTTATTTTTTTTTTGTTTTTTTTTGTTAATTCCCCCTATAAAGGGAAGGCAAAGGTAACTAATGCCCATACAGCCATGTCTTCAGTATTTCTATATTTCTTTTTTTTATATATACAAAACACGACAAATGACTCAACACCCCCTGATGTGAAGCGGTAAGAACAGTCCATATTATTATGCGAAGACAGATAGTGCAGTTCAGGCACTGCTCTAGCCGCTTCCACCTTGCCGGCCCGAAATTTTGAAGGAATCCATGTCATAGGAAGGAGGGAACACATGTCCTGGCAAAGAATTCCAAGTTCTGGAAGTTCGATAAAGACAAGAGCTACTAAATTTCTGTGCACGTGATGTTGAGGTGGAGACAGTGACTTGATGACTCCGAAGGCCGGCACGCGTGCTCCTGAGTAGGAAGGGGGAAGGTGGGATAAGGTCAAATAGCTCTTCAGAGCACTCTCCGTGATAAAGCCGTGAGAAGGCCGTTGCAGAGGCTCAAGGTTATTCGTGACCTCTACATTGCCAATGATACGGACAGCACGACGCTGCAATCTGTCCAGGGCATCGAGTAGGTACTTGGCGGAGCCATCACACATTTTTTCTTATATTGCATTAAAATGCTGGCGTAGCACATTTCAATGCTTCTTGGGAGTATTTGACACGAAATATATGATGACAGTCACTTTATGTGCTACTTGATGAAGTGGATAACCACAAATAAGTTGTCATCGTATTTCACACCATAACCACTTTTATTCTAATAATCTTTAGTTGTACGTCAACACAAACATTCGAATAATAAAACTACGCCACTTTTATAACTCAATGTATGCTCCGACACAATTTTTAATTATTGTAATAAAAAATTTCCCTGACGCCCACAAAAACCCGCTAAACACTCCTTTTTTTTTGTTTTTTTTAGGTTAATTCTCCCTAAAAAGGGAAGGCAAAGGGAACTAATGCCATACAGCCATGTCCTTAGTATATCCTTATTTCTTCTTTTATTGCATTAAAATGCTGGCGTAACACATTTCAATGCTTCTTGGGAGTATTTGATACGAAATATATGATGACAGTCACTTTATGTGCTACTTGATGGAGTGGATAACCACAAAAAACATCTCATCGTCTTTCACACCATAATCACTTTTATTCTGATAATCTTTTAACTAAAAGGTTATAAAACTACACCACTTTTATAGCACAAAGTTCGCTCCGACACAATTTTTAATTAGTGGAATAAAATCTTGACTGACACCACCAAATCCCGCCAAACACCCGTCTAATTTTTATGGGAAATTACAAGTAAGAAAGCAAAGGAAACTCAACCCCTACAACCATAGTAATATGTTACAAACAGCAACACTCTTAACTGCCCGTTCGAGAAGTACAGATAGAGGTTGAAAGAGATGAAATATGATTTCTCATAGAGAAAAATAATTTCATCTCTTTCTACCTTTCTGTCTGTTGCGTCTCGAACAGGCAGTAAAGAGTATTGCTGATTGTGCGCACAATATAGTTTTCATACATACTGTTTAAAATAAATAATTTGCATGTGAAACATATTGTATATACTTTATTTTGAAACGGATTTATGATAAGCACTGATGTTCTCATTGAAAACTAGTATCATCATTACTATTTTTTGTCTTTTTTTTGTATGAGGATTCAAGAATAAAGATAATTTTACCAACACATTTCCACTGATGCTGATGGGATTGCATTCCCAAATTGATGTTTCACAATTATATTACTTCGTTTCATTAAAGGTAGGCATCGGCACTTCTTTGGGCGATGTTGCTAGCTCTTTTTAATAAATATACATTTTTAAATAATGCAGGGGGCAAGGATTTATATTCATTATTAGACCTGGAAAAATATTTTATATTATGCTTTTTCTCTTCATAAAACTCTTGGAAGAAATCATAGATTACAGTTAGAAACTGGTAGAAGGCAATCTAATATCAGCCCCCTTATTCTCAACTGTCGGAAAAGATTTGAATTTCGGAAAGTCTATACCTGTCACTTTTTATCGTGGTGCGTCAAAGCCAGACGGCATGTGACTTTTCGAAACGAATCCGTGATCCGACAATTGGGAATAAGGGGTTAGTCCCCCTTGCCTTTTGACAATCGCTATTGATATGGCTAAATTAAAAATCTACTGAACATTTACGCTCTAGAAATTCGATCATCATTCAATCGATGCGATTATACCGGTTAGTATTGTATTGTCTATGTACCGGATATTGCAATGTGGCGTGTGGTTTTTTGTTGAGTTGAGTTTTGACAGATTATCCCCGCCGCCATTTTGCGTTGCCCTGTGAATGTGAATGTGAAACGATTTGCTTCATTTGCGTTGCTTTTGCAAAGAAAATATTAAATTGTGTATTAAACTGTGATAAGTTCTGTTACGATTAATTAAATCAGTGTTGTTGTGTATTAGTCTTAAAAGGTTGTTTTAGTTTTTTAGTTTCGTTTAGGAAAATGGGTAGAAAGAAGAAGAAGGCCTCTAAACCTTGGTGCTGGTATCCTTTTCAAATAAAACTAAAGTGATTACAAAATTAGTCGACCTTCGAAATTAGGTCACTCTTTCTATATTCATACCAAGAACGAAGTGAAACCTAGTTACTTTTCCTTAGCGTTATTCAGGTATTGTAACAGGGAATTCGACGACGAGAAGATATTGATTCAACATCAGAAAGCGAAACATTTCAAATGTCACATTTGCCACAAGAAATTATACACTGGCCCAGGATTGTCAATACACTGCATGCAGGTATACGTCAGCCCTAATAATTTGGCAAGCGCCCCGCCCGCCCACAATCAGAAACACGCGGGGCGCAGTTATATCTTTAGATAGCTATTTTGGCGCGACTTATTCAGAACCTTTTTTAAACTACATCAATAATATTTTTCATCTGATTCTAATTGGTTAATATAATAAATTATGTATAATGGTTTCTTCGATTTCATGCAAATAAACATTGATATTTTTTTTAGGTACACAAAGAAGCCATAGACAAAGTACCAAATTCATTACCAAATAGGTCAAATATAGAAATAGAAATTTATGGTATGGAAGGTATTCCCCCTGAAGATGTAAGAGAACATGAGAAACAAAAATCAGGTATAAAAAATTCTTTACTTAGCTCCCACAGTTCATTCGGAACAAAATGTATGTACAAAACCATATTGTTATATTTACGACACTAGCTTACATGTTATTAGATGTTTAGTGATACTATAGATATAAATATCATTTAAAATGCAGAGTTTACTCATACCTATAATGATTTCGATTTAATTTATATTTCAAACTTTACATAACAACTGAGTTTAATGTTTGTTATATATGTAATATTTTCTTTAGGTGGTGGCAAAGTTTCAGACAGTGATGATGATGAACCCGCTGCAAAGAAAAAGGCTGCCCCTGCATTGGTATGTATTAGTTTTAATGTTCACATAAGTTTGAAGTTTATATTTTTCTTAATATGATTAACATTTCATACCATTATTTCTTTACAGTTAGGTCCAGGTCCCTCAAATGTGTCACAGGGCATCCTGCCCACACCTATGGGTCCAGTGCCTCCTGGGATGTATCCTGGGCACATGTCCATGAATCCTATGATGCCTCCCTTCATGCAAGCACCTAGGTAAAGAATGTTTTAAATTTTATTTAACCTTCAAGAGCTCGCGCGGCGTCAAAACGACCATACTCGGTATATTTTTGTTCCTAATATCGTTGTTTCTTGTCATATGCATTTCTAATCAAAAGTAGCCTGTCTTTGGTTCACTCTGCATGAAATAACTATTTATCACCACTGCTTAAGACCCCGGAGGCCACAAATCGGATCACATTTTATTTGGTCGCGCTGCAGATGTCGAAAGCACGAAAAAGACAAACTTGATTATATATATTAGTTATTTGATCTTATGAAGCAGACTGATTTTGTTATTTACATTATATTATACTGTATAAAATTATTTAGATGTATAAAATACTATAAGCTGCCATACTTTAAGTCTCATTATTTATTTAGCCTTATAATCATATACAGAAGGGTGTATAAAACCATATATGTCACACTTCAGGCTTAATCCTCCTCCTGGTTGGTGTGTCCTTGTGACACAAAGGCCTCTTCCAAATTTTATTTTATTTATTTAAGACATAGCAGGATACAGTCAATACCATACAAAAAACACTTAATCATACTTATGTGCTAGACTGCAGCCCAAAAACATGTGTCACTTGCTCGACTGGTGTGGTGTTATAAAAATTTACATTTTAACCGGAATCAATATAAGAACCATAAGTATTCATAATTAAAGTGAGTGTCTTTAACTGTTACAATACAACTATAGCTAAGAAAAATTACTTAGGGAGCGCATAAACATGTTTCTTGAAGATATTTGGATTTGAGATAAAAATATCTAAGTTGCCACTATTCTGGGATAAATTGTTGTAAAGGTGGCACATACGGACTAAGGGGTTGAAGAAAGAAGTGCTATTAAGTTAAACTCCAAGTTGGAACAATTCAGTTTTTCTAGATCGGTAGAAGATATTGAAATTAAGGGATGAAAGGAGGGTGGGGTAATCTGTTTTAGAATGTAGAATCTTATGAAGCTAAACCAGATCATTACGCTTATGTCTTCTCTCAAGTAAAACCAAACCAAATTTATCTAATTTCTCTGTGTATGACAATAATTTACAATAAGGACCCTGACAAAATGAGTGTCCTCAAACATTCTTCCTGATTCCTCTCTCCTTGGCTAGTCTAATCCACTGAGGGCCTGCTATTCCTCTTAATTTATCCGAACATCTTTTATTTTTTTAGGTGTGTATGTAATTCATTTCATGCTTGTTTCTCTAAGCATATTGTGATTGGTCCACTTCTTCTTTCATGTTTTTGTCTTTATTAATATAGACAATCTCTCATTATGTATGTGATAAAAGATAGCAAAAATTTTTTACAGCTGTCAACTTAAACTGTGAGAACTGTTTAAAGAACCATAGACAATTTTAGATGGCATCTATGTCTTGGAGGTGCTTCATAAACACTGCATGTATAATGTTCAGTAAGGTCGAAAATTTAGCACATGTTTCTAAATATAAAATTATATATATACAGACATCCTTTTTGTTTTTATATTGAGAGAAGATGCACTGAACCAAAATTTAGATTATAGGCCCATTTACATGATGCAAGTTTCTTGCCTTGTACCATTCAATTAAATTGAAGTAAGAAATTTTTTGGATGGTCTAAACAACACATTGACTATGGAAGTCATTTCTTACTTCAATTTATAGGGGCATTATCTTGTAAATGTTATATTATTTTCGGAAAATAAAACACAATACAATAAACTGTGCAACATTTTTATGTTTTCCAGAATGATGATGCCTGGTATGCGACCACTATTCCCAGCAGCTAGCATACCAACATCAACATCAAGCAAACCTACCTTCCCTGCATACAGGTAACAATATTATATACATAAACTGAATAATATAAAATAAATGGAATTATTTTTTCACAAGACTTGACTGGCTTATTCCCATTTTTTTTTCACTTGGTGTCAAGATGTAAACAAATATGGCGACTATTACATTTATGACATAGTCTGTGCCCCTTGCTATACATGCTACTCGGTCGGGGGTCCCGGGTTCGAATCCCAGTGGGAGCAAATGATTGAATGATGAGTTTGAGCATTTGTTCATGAGTCATGTTTATTTAGTATATTTCTAATACTTATACATAGACATATTATTATCATTATTTCTCCGTTATCTAGTATCCATAACACAAGCTCTTAATGAGCTAGCAGCTAGACAATAGGTGTGAGTGTATGAATATTATTTTATTATTATACAACTAGATAACAAACAAGTTGACTTAACCTGGTAAGTGGTTACCGCCGTCTATAGACACCTGCAATAAAAAGGAAAAAGCACTTGATATTGCAGGTTCGTTTTCATCCTGAGGCCTAAGAGGAAATGCATGCATGCCCAGTAATTTCACTGGCTGTCTACCTTTCTCTTCAATCCGAAACACAGCAATCTGTTTTACGGCTGAAATAAGAAAGAAACAAATAAATAAATAATAATTCAAAACTATATAGAATTTTTTTCAGAGTAGGTAGGTACCTATTGGACTCTGTCAAATACAAGTTTTCAGGTACAGCTAAGTAACACCACCAAATACATTTAACATCTATACTACTTGCAAAATAATAATTGCTGTTGGTTTTTCCAATTTTTTTTATCAAATTGAACCATGAAACTGAAACTTCTATTGAAATGCCAAAAAACATTATTATAATATGTCTTATGTGGTTTTTACAGCAATGCAACAATAAGTGCTCCACCTACAACATCAACGGCAAGCAATTCAGAGCCAAAAGAGAATGGTGAAGTCAAACTACCAGCCGCAAACTCATGTCCGTTAGTCACAGCCACTGGTGCCGGCTCAAAGATTGTTCATCCGCCTGAAGATGTCTCATTAGAGGAGATACGGGCTAGAGCACTGAAATATAGACCGAAACCTAAGCCGGACGCTCCGCAGCCTCAGCAGCACCAACCCACTATGATAACGCCGAGCACAAGCCAAGCAGAGGTATCATACCTTGTAAGATAAAAACATTCAAGTAAAGATTGAGCCAATGTTATTAATTTTGTTGGTTTGCAATTTTTATGTGAATTAACCCGACTTTAAATAGCTTGCATGCATCCCTAATGTGTACAGGGTAAACTAGATAGTGATTGAAAGGTAAATTAATTATGGTAAAAAGTAATTAGAGAAAATTTTGTTACTAAGCCTGATACTTAAAACATTCAATCTTAATATAAGTATTGCTTATCTCTTTCTCTCAATATAATGATATAATATTGGTTTGTTGATTGTTAATGAACTAAATTATTGAAGTGTCTAAATATACAACATACTATTGATATCACCTTCTGGTTTAGCTTAAGTAATATTTTAATTATTTATAAACATTTTCTGTAAACGTCTGATTCAACATGCATAGTCACAATTGACTTGATAATCATTAACTTACAGAGTTTTTTTATGAATATATTTCAAGTTGATTTCGCTATTTTCCAGTTATAGAATCACTAATAAAATAATGCTAAAAAAAATTGGTAAAGTTACAAAAAAAATTTTGGTATTTGTATGTGTGTGAGTTTTTTTTAACTGTTTGTTTATTTGATAAGTTTTATTTTTACGTAACAATTATGTTCTGTAAATAATCGACTTGTCCTTTTTATTTATTGTGAAATATATGGTTGCAGTAATATTATTGCAACAGGTTCCATATCTAGTGGTGTAAATTTAATATTGGCTATTTACCACCTTTCTAATCGATAGGCGTTACTTGAGGAGGTCTTCCGCTGTCAGTTACTCTTAGTTTTAATATTCTATCCACAGGTAGTAATATACCTACCACAGTTTACCTAGCAACCCCTGTTAATTTTAGTAAAGTAATAACAAATGCTAGACAGCAAAGCTTCAGTAATCTTACTTCTATCTTTAGATAGATTCTTAAAATCAGCCATTAGAGTCTCCATGCTCAAGCCACAACAGTAGATAAGTTTAATATATTGACATTTGTGGATACTTTAATCCTTATTTAATAATAAGGAGGAGAGTCATTTTCTAATGGACTAAATAGCCAATATTTAGCAGACACCATTAAAGAAAAAATAATTTTGATTCTCACACGATTATTACAAGACAGGTTCTACTAGTTTTGTATCAGTGTAGCATAATATATAATAAATAGTTTGATTCACTAGACATTGCGAAAATGAACCTATTACTACTAAACGAAGCTTATAGGAACTTGTGGACGAGAAGTCGTTGTCTAAAATCCCAGTTATAAGACTCCACCGACATTGCTCTCGATAAGGCATATTACTCAGTAGCGGAATTTTTGAATGACAGTACATTGATATAATTATACATGTTTTTTCTTCTTTTTTGGATATATTTTATTTTGATTAATTGTGTGACATTATTTTTTACTTTATTATAATTACTCTGACTACATCTATTGACATTTTAATTAATATTGTATAAATTGTGATATTCGTCACATTTGATTTATTTTAATTAAATACTACTTCATATTAAAATTGAACCTTCTTAAATTTGATATTTGTATCAAATTCACACCACCTTGTCATAGGTGGAAATGTAGTGATACTAGTAATAAGACTGACATCAATGACTGTAAGACTAACCTACATTTCACAAAGTTATTCTATTCTATTCTAACTATATTACAATGTCTGGGTATTAACGCATAATGACATATTGTGAATTCGCGTAATGGCACACACGCAAACTGACACACACGCAAAGTGACACACACGCAAAGTGACACACACGTAAAGTGACACACACGCAAAGTGACACACACGCGTAATGACAAATACGCAAAATGACGCACACACAAAATGACACACGTGCATAATATTAATAACACACACGCGTAATGCGACACCACATTGCACCATGCTGCTTTCATCATCATCATCATGAAAGTCGTAAGATTGTTTCCCGCGACCATCGTCGGAGAAACTCAACTCGTACCCTAGTGTTTAACCTTTTTTAATCGGTTTATAATGCTTATCTGTACTTATAACTGGCCACTTTGATTTATCTGTGATAAATTCTTATTATAAAAGTAGTGAATACGTTCTCTGTCAGACTAGTACTCACAATAATTATCAATGCTATAAAAATGGAGAACCAGTTATATTTTTGTTTCTGGTTCAATGGCTTCAAACCCTGTTACACAACGGATACCGATAAAACAAAACAACAAGAGTTAACCAATATTTAACCACGGTATGGGGATGTGTGCATCGCAGGTACTGTCATGCTTCTATTACATTAGATAGATCTAATACTGAATTGTGTGTATGTGTCAAGGTGCGTATGCGTCTATACGCGTATGCAATCACATATTGTGTCATTATGCGTGTGCGTCTTTGCGCGTGTGTGTCATTATGCGTATGTTTAATACTGTATTCTGTATTACGTATTGTACGCTTTAGGTGGCGGCGCACATGTCAGCGGCGGTGGCGGCCGCGCGGCAACAGCAAGCGGCCGCGGCGGCGCTCCGGCGGCCCATGATGCAATCCATGCAATCGATGCAATCCATGCAGTCGATGCAATCTATGCAGTCGATGCAATCCATGCAGTCGATGCAATCCATGGTGGGCGTCCTACCCCAGGTCCGCGTGGGCGTGCCCGTCTCCATGCCGCCCGTGATGGGCGTCCTGCCCGTCATGCCGCAGTTCAACCTGATGCGGCCGCTACAGCCCGGTCAGTACCAATACACGCACTACAACACTAACTACCGCTAGGGCGTTGGCGTAACTGCCGTTGCCGGTTGCGTTGGAAACGCTTGATTTGACAATTTTGTACACATTCACGTGATGAATAGGCATAGAAACAGGTGATTAGGGAATAGGCGTAGTTTTATACTGTTTTTAAATTGCCACAGATTCACGTTTGTATTAATAATAATAATAATATTCATACACTCGCACCTATTATCTAACCCAAGCATCATTAAGAGCTTATGTTATGGATTCTGAATAGCAGATAAATATTGATAATATGTATATAAATATTAGAAATAAACATATCATCCATGACTCGTGAACAAATCATACAAACATTTGCCCCTACTGGGATTCGAACCCGGGACCTCTTGATCGAGCAGCCCGTATAGCAAGGGGTACAGACCACTCGACCAGCCGGCCATCCCTTATTACTCAAGATTATGTGTAACTAACTGGTTTCAAAATTACAAACAAATTAAAATCTCATAACGATACGCGAAATCTTAAGTGCCCATTGTCCCAGGAAATTGAATGACCCCATTAGTGAGTTCCCGTAATACAAAGTAAAAAACAAAACTGAAAGGAATTCAAAAAAAATATAGTGATAACTTACATTCACTAGTATTTATCTATATTTATCCATTATCTAGTATTCATAACAAAAGCTTAATTTGGACTAGATATAGGTGTGTAAGAGTAAGAATATTATAAAAAGAAAATGTAATCCTTTTTCCATTATCTAGTATCTCTAACACAGGCTCTTAATGATTGTTACTTTTTTGAGCCTGATAATAGGTGTGAGTGTATGAATATTGTCATTATTACTATTATTATTATCCTCTATTCAGTGACATTTAACATTTCATAATACCGACCATAATGTTATCCTGGTGTCATTATTGTTGTTTTTCGAAACAAAATCTTAAACTTTCGCGTCTTTTAGCTTGGTCGTTTATTTGATTTTAAGAATACATATAATTTTACTAATCGCCTTTTAGACGAGGCATATATGACAACTATTAGGCACGGCGAATTGCAAAATTGACAAATTAAGAATTGAATTTGATTGTAGAAAATTTAAAGTGGCACTCAAGGCCTATAGAAAGTAATGGTAGTTACGCCAATGAAATCGGGTATTTGTGAATTGAAACTAATCTATTGAATTGAATGAAGCTTGTGTGCTGATCCATTATTTCTGAGATTGTTTTAAATGTTTTTTTATTTGGTAAATTCTCCCCGTGTATGGAAGCCAAAGGAATCAAGCCCATACAGCCATTTCGTAAATAATTAAACATATTTTCGTTTTTGAAATATTTACCATTAAGGTTTTTAGGTAATTTTGCTGTACTATTTAATAAGCAGTGCAGATACATTTTCAAAACCATGTGGTCTAGTCAAAGGGAAACATAATGAATTTAAATATTGTTTATTAAAACATGTTTAGATAGACGGTTTACCGACATTGAGACATTTTACAGTTTCTTTCTATACCATTTACACATTTTGTGTTAATTTTTATTATTATGGTTGATATCCAGATTTAAAATTAAAAAAACATGCTACAAACTCGAAACAAGCCTTTTACCGAGAAGATGAGGTCTTGTGTGATTTGATAACGATAGATTTACTTCTTGATGTAGCTACCTCTTATTGGGTATTCTCCAATTTTGTAAGGACAATCATATCACAAGATACTAGTTGTATTTGAAAATATATTAGAATTTTGAATGAAACATTGCAATTCACAAATACCTATGTATAGTGTGAAGGCGATCACCAGTTACGATCAGATTGTAATGTTTGGTGATGTGGTTAATCTATGCGTTACTGTTTTTAGATAAATCACACTACATGTATGATCATGAAATTATCAAGTTTCACAACAAACAACAAATTCTGTGTTAGGTATGTTATGGTGATCATTATTTCTATGAACTCGATGTATCCATGATGCCTAAATAGTGTTATGTAGTTTTTGATAGTAATTCTTAAGATTAGGATTGTAATAACGTCAGAAAAATCTTGTTACCTATCCTTAATGTTGCACAGTATTCTCTTTGTATGTCACTATAGTTTTTTTTAAATATATGAATTGTATTTTTGATGTCAATATGGTCCAATTCTAGGAAATTTATCGTTATGTATCATGAAGTCAAGCGAGAGTAATTTATGCAATGTTACATTATTAAGACCAAAAATTTCACTGCACTCACATGAAAATTGAATCGAACATATTAATATGTCGTCCATATTTTTATATCGTATTATCAGTTAGCATACAAGAGTTTTCATTTCAGTTGTAAGAACAGTATTATTTTTGCATTTAATTAATCTAAGATTAACATAGAGTGGGTGCGATTCTTGTAGCATTAATATTATGATCTGAGTCCCGATACTTTCTCGAGTTTGCTCATAATTATAGTTACACTGACTTGTAATACTTATGTGACATGTTACATATCTACGTGGAAAATGGAGTGCTTGTTTTGAATAAATATACTAATTAGATACAATGAATCCTTGTCTGTTTTCCACGGCCACCGAACCCGAGCGGCATAGACTACAGCTGTTGATGCGACTGTGTATTCTGTAAACATGGACGTCGGCCGGACGCTCGCCCGCCGCCATACCGTACATATCACTTACCTCTTGTCTATATCTCTCGTTCTGTAAACACGTAACAGCTTGTCCGATACTCACACCTCCCTAACACCCCACTAACACGCCGGGCGACTCTCACCACCCCATTGCGATTCGACCGTATACCTACGTAGACAAAACACTGTCAGGAGCTAAACTGTGATTATGACGTGCCATCCGCACGATCGGAGGATCGGAATGAAAATGAGCGGTAATTTTATTCACATTCCTTAATGGATTTGCTTATTGTAGTAGCTCTTATCTTATTACTGTCTCGATTTTCTCGTAGTGTCATATAAAAGTGACTTTTTTGTCGGTTTCACGGGTGGGTACACTAATATTATATTTACGTACAGTAGTTTTGTCGCTTTACAATGTGCATGAATCGAACAGTTAATAGTCGTTGGCTGAATTGGATTCTACGAGCAAGCATCTCGATCACACTGAAACATGCATGTCCATACGGATACGATTACGTCGCCGAGTATTTTGGAAGTGTGACCTTTTCATGTGAATTATTTATCCTACCTACCTGTGTTCCTTTGCTTATGTGCACCTTAACGAGCGGCCACAGCGGCGGGGATACATGTCTGGGGGAGGGGGAGGGGGAGGGAGGGCTCTGCCGGCGACAGGCGATTGTTCAGCAGTCACAACGGCGTGCCGTGTGTTGGATACATGGGGCTCGTTCCAAGCCTACAACTTTTTACTCTAAGGCCGTTCCGTACCTTTGGGCATGACGTTTGGCTGTCACAACTAACCCGTTCCGAATCTCGGGAGTTGCAACTTTTTGGCGATAAATTTTGACGGTTAAAAAACACTCTGACGTTTAAAACGTCATAATATCTGTCAAATGAGATGGGGTATGTAAAATCTCGAAAATGGCACTTCTTATTTTTAGTTTACTTTCGATAAAAGTGAATAAAAGTTTAAATACAGACTTAATACAGAAAATTTAATGCGGAATGGAAGCCTTTAGTGATGAAAGTCCTTGTCAAAATTTGAGGTTATAAAAACAACTTGAGTCGTTCCACACCTTAGAGCAAGACAAAAAACAACTCTGAGTGTTTGGAGTGTAGGCTCGGAACGCGCCCATGTGTCTGGGGGAGGGGGATGGGGAGGGAGGGCCCTGCCGGCGACAGGCGATTGTTCAGCAGTCACAACGGCGTGCCGTGTGTTGGACCCGCGGTCCCCTGTCGCTAGCGGGCGGCGTCGGCGGCGGCGGCGCGTAGTAACGCTCGCTTGTGTGCGCAGGGATGCTGTTGCCGGGCGGGGTGATGCCGATGGGCGCCATGTTCCCGGGCGGGCTGCAGATGATGCAGCCGCGGTACCGGTAGCGGCCAGGGCAGCCGCGGTACCGGTAGCGGCCAGGGCAGCCGCGGTACCTGTAGCGACCAGGTCAGCGGTACCGGTAGCGGCCAGGTAAGCCGCGGGACAGGTGATGCGAGTCGCCCGCCGCCGGCTGGTTGGGCCGGCAGTTCCCTGCGCTGCAGGCGACAACAGTCACAACTAGCGTTGTTGGATTGGCGGCCCCCTGTCCCTTAGCGGGCACAGCTCACTCAGCAGATTTAGTATAACTCCGTTCTCTGGTGTTTGCGTATAAGGATAATTGATGAGTTTAAATGTTATATTTGCCTTGAAATTTTTCGCATTTCCACCGTGAAGTTGTGACGTTTGCCTACTCTCTTGTAGAATTTTGACTATTTTACTGATTAAATGCTATGGACACGAAGCTCGCTTTTAATTTCGATCCTTGTCGGTGTGCTCTATGACGTGTAGCATGTTGAGTATGTTGGTAGCTCCTGTACAATAAATTCGCTGCTACAAACAATCCGAAGAACGGATGATTGTAAGTAAACTGTCTTAGTATGTTGTTTCATTAATTCTTAGCAAAAAAAAATAAGTTTGTTTTTCTTTTAATAACTTAAATATTGATTATCAGTCACGAAATTATTCGTATCACTCATTTCATTGTAACAAAGTGACGCCCACATATCGGCTAAAAATTCACCACTGGTTTCGCCGCCCAAAATCATTAACACCAGTTCATTTTGTTAATGTACTACCGATAAATGTTACGGCTAGCTGATTGACCTGCAAACACGGTAAGTATACAAAGGTGTAATTTCTGTTGAAATTCTCTTAAACTGAAATTAAGTTATTTTCTTTATATTCTGTCAATAAGAAAGAGATAACATTACTTTTTAAAATGACCCGAATTCAGAACACACGCCAAATCTAAAATCCAAGATGCAAGTTCAGTGCATCTCTTTCTCTCAGTATGATTACAAAAAGAATGGCTGTCATATAATTTGACATTTAGAAACGTGCAATTTTCGACTTTATTGAACGTAATAAAATGCAGTGTTTAGGAAGCACCACCGTACGTACCTACATGCCGCCTAAAATTGTCTATGGTTTCTTTATAAATGTAAAAGAGATGTTCCAAAAATAGGTAAAAATATGCTGAACAGTGTTCAATTGTCCATTTTCTTTTTATTTGCTTTGTTTCGTGGTACGAAATAAGAATTTTATAGAAAAAACTGCAACACAGCAAGTATTCATCATGGCGCTTATGTCACTTTGTTGACGTTTAGTTGACTTCTATGTCGCCCGCCATATTGCCATAGTTTTTCTCAAGTAGGACAGGTGTTTCGACGTTAAATGGACGTGATAAATGTTTTTTAAAAACCTAAGTCTAAGGAAAAAAACCTTCTAAATGTAAAGAATTTGACAGTTATTTAAAAAGATTAAGGTTGACTTTACTATGATAATAATGATGTCTGCGATGATGACGAATAAGCGACAATCCATCATTCAATGGATACTATGGTAAAAGGTGCCCGTAACAACTGTACCTTAATTTTTAAGTCGGATGCCCGTGTATTTTTAACCGGTTTTACACGTAACGCTGCCAGCTTGTGCGATGGGTATGGAAATTGGAACGCCCGACTGCGATAGCACCTCCATCTTATAGAAGACCGCAGCCAAATAACACTGCCGAGTCTTGTGGTCTTGTGGCGAGCAAGGTCGCCACAGATAACTTAGGGAGCCAAAGGACTCGTCTCCTATGCTGTTCACCTAACGACAAAAAATATAACGGTAGAACCCCCAAGAGTTTGTTTATATTCCAAATTATTTTATAAAAATATTCTGTACTTAATTTTAACGTTTTCTTATTGTGTTGGTTTTTTTTTGAAGAAAAATAAATGAAACTTAAGGTTGTCATCTGCAGGACCTAGATGTCACCTATATCGTCAGAAGATCATTATAATAGTTATTAGTTGCCAAACAAATATCGACCACGAGACTGGTAAAAGACGCGTCGCGGTGCGCCAGTTTGTAGTTTGCGCTAAGGTCATGGGCTTAGACTGCAAAGTTATTTGGCACGTGCTGTAATTATTATAATATTTCTGAGTTCTAAGTAAGTACTTCAGGACTCTGTAAGTATACGTTGCTTCTCCAGTAGACTGACTGATATATTGAAAACTCATCAAAATCGATATCGGCCTGGAACCTGTGCGGCTTCACGTAAACAGTGGTGGTCTCGATTCTAATAACTCATTGTTTTAAACTAAATTTAAATAATTGCTCTTTCGCTCCACTCTAATAAAAAGGTATACAGGGATGTTACGACTTTAAATTAAAACATTCTAAGACATGGGCTATATTAGTTCATAGAAATGTTTTTCAACTTTCAAATACACTTATTCATTTGATAATTTCCATGACATCTATGAAATAATACAATGTCAGACCCACCATACCCCTATCCCTACCCCTGGGGGTAGGGGACAAATAACATTGGCTGCATTATTTCATAGAAATGTCATCAAGTTATACAATGAATAAGAAACTTTTCCATTAAATAATGTACTGTACGGATTCAGAGAAACTTTTTCCACCCCATACACTTAGGTTGTGGAATGAGCTCCCTGCAGAGATTTTCCTGAACGAGTACAGCATGATGGGGTTCTTCAAAAAAGGCGAAAAAGGTTTTACTGGGTCGGAAACGCGCAAGTGATACACCTGGTGTTGGAAGCATCCATAGGCTACGGTAACCGCTTACCATCAGGTGGGCCGTATCGTAACTTGATTGCCAACTTAGTGCTATAAAATAGCCTATGTTTTAATTTGTTGTATTGTCGTCACTTGTATATTGACTTAGGTCAATCGTAGGTACGTTAAATGATGTGCGTATGGATTGAGGAGGCATAACAGATTTTGAAGGGCAGATTGCACCCTTATTTTCCAGCAATGTAGCTGATTTTGCAGTACAAATTCTGGATTTAGCAGCAAAATATGTCACAAGTTATACTCGTATCAAGGAAATTGAAGTGAGACTGAATTGAATTGAGGAGCCACCTAGAACTCGTTACTAGCTATCTTTTATTATAAGATAACCGTTGAATTATTCTTGGAAAAGTTGCGACAATAGACATACAGGAATTTGTAAATATTTCATGTATTCAAAAAGATTATTCCTTTTTCGTAAATATAAATAGTTTTTAGTTTATGTACAGTCGACAGTACATCAAGCGTAACAGTTTGACGTTGAGACCGCTCTTACACTGTTCGTATTAGAGGCGGATTTCGTAGTGCAACTTTTACACTTTATGTCCTGTCATCTGTAAATACGGCACTAGTGAACAGATCGGGCAGTGGTCCAACTACTCTGTTTAACCAGTATCTATGATCGTTTAGTAGGGGTCTGGATCACATTATTTTTGTAGGTAGTCCCGAACACAGACGTTATAGCGATGGTCCCGTAGTCCAATTTATTTGAAAAATAGCATTCCAATCATACAGTTAGTTCAGAAACCTCAACTGCAGTCCGTTGATCAGTTAATGGTTAAGTTCCCTCCTTAACATGGGTTCCTTCAAAAAAGCGTGTTATGAGATACTTTATGGGGGTCCGCAACGTTGAGGTGGCTATAACAGCGAGGTCATGCTTCTCTAGCAGCCTTTGCATATCTACCTCTTCATATAATGAGTGGTGTTATAATATGGTTTGTATGCGAAAAAATCTAATAAAAGAAAGTAAATACCTAGCTAGGCTTTGCAAAAAATTTATGGGGCCGCTAGTAATGTCATAAACAGCTTGCCATATTGAAAGTTGAATTAATGATACGCATTGAAATTTAAGACTGTCATAAATACTGTGTTATATAAGAGAATAGATTTGCTTCTATAACCGCTATATTTTTTTTACTTAATGTGTCTACGCAACTAAATCGTAAATTCGCGCATGCAGGAAATACAAGCAGTTAATGACACAACAAAATGAGTTTAGTAATTAAAATAATATAAAACATTTCATTTTTCAAACATTTATAATAATGTTAAAATCAAAAATTAAGAATAAAATGAGTTTTAATTGTACCATGATAGCCATATGGAAGATACTCTTTAGGAAGATTTCTTTTGAAGTATAGTTATTTTTATAGTGTCCCACACTTGTTGAATTCAAGGTGGCGCGGCCAGAGAGCACTACTTTGTGGCCGGACCACTTAAGTTGTTAAATATTTTGTTATCTATATTATGAGGTACTCTTAATTTTGATATATTGCTAGGAAAGTTTACTCCAGCCAGGTAGCTCCTATTACGAACTAAGACATCTGACTAGGTACTTAAAAAATGTGGTTTGGCCACAGAGGATCACATAAAGGAGATGTTTATATCCGGTCAAGTATATGTACCTACAGTATGGCCCTAATTCTGGCGAACACATGCTAAGTTTAAATTTAAGTTCAGTCTATTTCTGTCTTTCAAAACGAATACGAAAAGGATGGCTGTCATATAAATTGACATTTACATAGGTGCGTTCAATTTTCGACCTTATTGAACGTGCTAAAATGCAGTGTTTAGGAGGCACCTCCGTACATGCCGTCTAAAATTGTCTATGGTTTCTTTGAAATCTATCTTTTAAGTGACAGCTCTAAACAGATTCTTGCTATCTTTTTCCTAATACTTATTGCGAGAAAGAGATATACTGTACTTAAATTTAGAATTAAAGTGTGTTCCCAGAATTAGGCCCTATCTCAAAAAATCAGGAAAAACCTGAATCCGCGAAAAATATAATATGTAATTCGTTTTCAAGCATAGTTTGTTTGTAATTCGTTTTCAACCATAGTTTGTTTGTAAAAAAGTTAAAATTTTTCGTCTATTTCACCGTTATTCAATATGGCGGGCGACATAGAAGCAAGATAGAAGTCAAATAAACGTCACCAAAGTGACATACGCGCCATGATAAATATTTTGGCTGATAACGTTTTTTCTATGGGAATTCTTGTTTTGTACCACGCAACTAAGCGAATAAAAAGAAAATAGACAATTAATCACTGTTCTGCATATTTTCGGCCATCTTTCAATATAGGGTTAGGTGCATAGACATGACCGGGTCTCCATACATTTTTGAAACAATTATGTGGATTTTTTTTAATATACTTTCCTTCGGCGAAGGCAAACAGCCATTCAAACGCTGACAAATCAGCTACGATGCTGCTCAAATAAGGGTGCCCTGTAAAAACTGGTGTGGTTCCTAAATCCATACGAGCATGTCAAATGACATCACCTGCAATCTGCCTTTTATAGTTATAATCAAGTGCTATTAATAATCAATTTAGCTTTGGACGATGCGTGACAGCGTTAAGACCAATCTGTTGCTCAAACAAGTTAATTTCAAACAAGTTAATTCCAGGAGCCTTTGTCCACCTACCTACGCCATGATACAGTAGTGGTATTTCACCTTGCAGAAGGTTGCAACAAGTAGGTATTACTATATACTTACTTTATAGAGATATGGTCCAGCGGTATGGTTTCCAGTCGTCTTATTCGCTAAAAATGACAATGTCGGTGCCTACTACCTTTTATAGGTAGGTATATTATGTTGTCGCAATCTGGTTAAATTCGCCGCTTTATTGGATGCCTAGCCCGTTGATTAAACGCCGGAATCCAATTGAATGCGTAGCCCGATAGTTAATTGAACTAGACTCACTTAACGTTTAACGAATGAATTAGCGTATTGAATGGATCATCTTGCACTGAAAAGTTTTGGTTCGATTGGTAGGTTCAAGGTTATTTTTTATGACCTCTTACAACCGACATCATTTTAGTTCTATGTGGTCATAAAAAAAATAACCTCGAACCTACCAATCACTCAAACAGTCACACAAAAGCTCTTCGATCTAAATTACAATTTAGATCGAAGGCGTTTAATCAACGGGCTATCCGTCCAGTTAAGCGGCTGATTTAACCAAACGGCTGCGACATACCTATACATTGGTTGTGCTACAAAGAAACGAAAGTTTTCGTTGTAATACATCAATGTAAGTACGTAAAAGCACCTAATATTTTCTCCACTGGCAGTTGTCATTTGAGTTAGCGATTAAGGGGCAGAGTTCGTTGAGAACGCGTTATGTTGCTTAGGTAGTCCGCAAGGCTCTATGAGAGTCCATAGGCTACGATAACCTCTGACCACCAGGCGGGCCTAACGCTTGTTTCCCACACTTGTATGAAGAAATGTGATAAATAACGCATCTTCGACTGCTTCCATGGATACAAACCATATAAGTGTCACCATTACCCCGATTTAGGATGTACCAGGGTCTCCTGTGGAAGTTTCTCTGAAATCAATACATTTTCCAAGACCCATCAAACCCATTTAGAAAGGTCTGTGCTGTGCCCAATAGAGGGACCCTTTACCTTCCCAGTTCAACCACTGAAAGACGGAATAACAAATGAACGTTAAAAATTTTGATAGGTATTTATTACATACCTACTAATGATCGATTTGAATGTGGCGTGGTAGGTAATCCAGGAAAGGAAAGGTCGTATTGGGAAGTAGCCACATTAGAAAGCGGCTGTTGGCCCTAATTCTGTAAAACACCCGTTTAATCTAGATTTAAGTTCAGTGAACCTCGTTCTCTCAATATAAATATAAAAAGGACGGCTGTCATATAAGTTGACATTTAGAAATGGGTTCAATTTTCGACCTCAATGAGCGAAATAAAATGCAGTGTTTAGGAAGTATCTAGCCAACTAAAATTGTCTATGGTTTCTTTCAAATCTATCTAAAGTTGTCTTGGTACCTTTTTCCCATATTTAATGCGAGAAAAGGTATACTGTACTTTAATTTAAATTTAGTGTTTTCAGAATACCTAGTATGTTTCTGTGGGTATTATTCAATTTTTTTTTCTTTAAAACGTACTCATGACGTGTTACTTTCTTCAACATTTTTGATTTTGCAGTCTCTAATCTCAAAAACTTAGAATTACATATATTGCTCAACTGATGTACGAATACCCTTTGAGTGGGCGTACCCTTACGCCATTTTAGAGCTATAATAGTTTCAAAGTTATTAAATGCTCCTATTTTAGTTTTCTTACTCGAAATACTGTGTTATATCACATAGGAAAAACAAATTTTATTAATAAAGCCGTATATTGAATTACAGTAATAAAAGGTCTCGTCTGTACACATAACACGATTATTATTATACATGACAACTATCACTAGGACCAATAGAAATTACTATTTTACCAAACCCTTAGACATAAATGCACATATTGCAACACAACAGGCTTATCAACAAATTAACTAGTATCACTGCAGAATAAATTTAAATCCCAATTGAATATTTTGGTAAAAAATTCACAACAGCTATTTTAAAATTAAACAATATTGTCATAAAAATTAGATTTACAACAAATTTTAACATTACACTTAAACCCTATTTATGGCAACTTTAAACAACGTAATAGACACATTAAACCTCTGAAAATAATATTTCATACTCTATGGGCAACTGCTTTATAATCATAGTTCTTGACAGTCAAATAACTTTTATATAGGTATGTCGAAAGGTATCATAATAACATATTATTCTCTACTTGGTCTGAATACAGAAGGTATACATTATTACAAATGGATTATTTTGTTCAGAAATATAATTATTCTACTTTGAGCGACCAAGATCATCACAATATTACATATAATAAAAACTATCTTGTATATTTATTTACGACATTATTAATGGTGTCTACACAATTATCACTAAGCAATCTTTGTAGATATGTAATCGTTAGATAAATTGCATAAAGATGGATCTACAAGAAAAACAATCACAACCCTTCCGCTAAGTGTTACACCTTGGCACTTTATAAGATGCTACGTTGACTAGCAACAGATACGCGTTATAATATTGAACACTTCGAAATGGAAAAATTCGATCTCAGCTACTTCAGTGGGACATTACAGGAACACAGTGAACTACCCTAAACGATCGGGCGAAGGGGTTATATTTCTAAAGACGTCTTGCGAAGGCGATGTGGAGCGCATCAGATCCGGGCACGGCGTATTCGTGCGGGTCATGCTCTCGAATCTTTCCCTCATGGCGGCCACGTGGCCAGCTATCACGCAATCCTTTCTACCATCCTGCGAATCTTTGCCGTCCAGTGAATCTCCATCCACAGCCGGTCTATCTGCGACCAAAACTTCAGTATCAGACAGCAAAGACACTTCCGAGGACGCAGTATAATACATCTCGCTTACGGGCTCGCACGCCACGTCTGACGCCACCGTCTCCGCCGGAAGAGACACCAACGAATCGCTCCAATTCAGTTCGCGAGTCATCTCGATTGTCCGAAAACAGCTTTCCGGACTAACGATTTCTGCGTAAACGAAGGCTTCAGATAACCTTTCCTCACAAATTTCGTGCATAGATGTTTCATTCGGAAGCGGGACTACGTTTTCGTGAGACGGTACATTTTCATGAATTTCTGTTTCCCGAGTAAAAAGTGTAACATGAGATGCCGAAGTGACACTCTCCGCTTCAAAGTACACAGACGTGTCGTATTCCGACGCGCGTTCGTAAGACACTGTTCCAATCCTATCGGGTACTAACGGCACACTTCTGACACTGTCTGTGTCTTCACAAGGCACGGTTCCGTCGCTCGAGACGAAGCTTCCAGTTTCGCAGGACTCGTCTTCGTTATCGAGCTCGTAGGAAGTCTTCATGGTGTCGCAGAGTCTGTTGATTGCGTCGACGACGTCGCGGAGGTCGCTGACGTCACTGGCGGGCATCGTTAGCTCGTCGATAGGGAGGGGGTCGAGTTCCGGTCGTCTGAAGGCGGGGTTGGCGATGGTTCCGGCGGGGCATAGGAGCCCGCGAGCGACTGCTAGCAACGCGTGGGCGGGGTGCGCGTCCGGGGCGAGGTGGGGGGTCCTGGCTAGGGGGCGCGGGGGGGCGGAAGCTACGGGGGCGGTAGCTACTGGGGGGGCGTCGGCCCCCCGCGCTCGCTAGCACGCGCTCGACGTTCCCGACCACCCCTCCAGAGGAACCCGCAGGGGAGGCGGCGGCGCCTGCGCCTTGTTCACTGTTAAACAAGTATTGTTGACTAATTGACTCAAGTATGTAGGTAGCACTTGCAGACTAATTTATAAACGCAGGGTTACACAATTATGATTAGTCATAAAGCCCCGTGGTTTTAATATGTCGCAAGCGTCTGGTTAAATTAGCCAGTTAATTGGATGCCTAGGCCGTTGATTAAACGCTGGCATCCAATTAAATTCGTAAGCCAATAGATAGTGAACTGAACTATTATCACTCAACGTTTAATAACTTGGCGTATTTAAGTCAGCTCAATTGGACGCCTTGGTAGGTTATTTTTATATAACCCCTTCTAACCAAAACGATTGCAGTTATACATAAGTGCTCATAAAAAATAACATTTTAGCTACCAATCACACAAAACGAACTTTGAACTAAACGATCTGCCAAGGCGTCTAATTTACTGGTTAATTTAATCAGATGATTAACACGACGTTCAGCCATTTAATTGAATGTCCAATTAACTGGCTGGATTTAACCAAATCGCTGCGACATATACACAATGACAAGCACCATCAATTGTTGCAGATGATAACCCTGTGTATCGATCGCCCTATAATAATACAACTCCTTTATACTCTATTTTGCTCGTTTTATTTAATTTTAATGTTTTTACTTTACTAATAAAATCATTTAAAAAAGTAAAAGGCCATCTAGTTTATAATGACGTGCAAAGAGATAGTTTAAGGAGTTTATTGAATGAAGAAATTCATACTTTATAACAGTCTGTTTTTGTTAGCATCAATAGTGTAGGAGGGTTAGGGAGAAATATAATAGCGTCGTTTGACCATTTTTGGTGCGTAGGAGGCACAAGAGTGTCAATTGCACCATTAATGGCGCTGGTCAATGGTGCATACAAAACCACGAGCATAAAGCAAGACGGATCGTTATTCGTTATTCATAACCTAAAATTGAAACCACCCCAAATCATAAAGAAATATAATTTAGCCCGCAAGTTTTACATTTTAAAAAAGTAATTCAGTGTATATACAGTTTTGTACTGGCCACATTTTATGTATGCCTTAATGATACCTATAATGAGAACTAAAATTAAATCTTCACTAGCTCACCGAAGGATATAACTCACAACATAACAATAATTCAGTGTTTTCATGCTGAAATTTCAATTACCGTGCATAATGCTGTGAGTAGTAATGAGAAACGTGCAATATGTGCAATGGTGTTAAACTGATGATATTGTGGTAAGTACCAAATGTCTAGAAGCAAATAAAACATGCAGTAGGTATGTTTTAATTAACTTACCCGTTTAAACATGCTTCTGTACTGTGTCGCTCATTAATCCATGTATATCACTATATTTATCTACTTGTAAATATATATTTATTAGTATAAAATTACTAAAAATTCTAAATCAAGAAAAAAAATATCATTAAGTCTGACTAATTGATATGAATTCTACAGCGTCGTTAAAAAAAAATATTTTACTATCCCTTATAAATGAAATAAGCAAACGCTGGCAATAATTTAATAAATAAGAATGAAATAGGTAAATAATGAAAGTAGTATAAACTTTTAATCTTTTATTATTCAAAAAATAAAATATTAAGCATCGTAGACATCACTATCACAATACCGGTCGCTTCATAAAGAAGCGTATAAAGCGATTCACTAATGTTCTCAGCTGCACACAAATCAACTAAGCATTACCAGCAATACTTTGTATTCAGGCAGTAGTACCTTTTAATGATGCAGTCAAGGATATTAGTGGAAAGCTAATAATAATTGCTAAAATCAAAGTGATAAAGTGGATATTATAAAGCCATCACATATACAATAAAATACACAAGTTCGCAGTAATGGCACCTCGCTATATTAATAAAAGATCACAACAGTTTCCATCTACAAAACCACATGAACAATCATTGTAACGTTCCTACGCCGTGCACTATTATGCAGAGATTATGCGTACCAAGTATATTGAGTAATGTCCGATGGGACAGTCGTGAAGAAAAGTACAGACTGTAAATGATTGAACTTGAAAATAAAGTATTTTTATTATCTTTTGGTTAATTTAGTTAGTAAGTGTAGAGTAAAAATAATATAAACAAAATTATACACAGATAAAAAAAGCATTGCAAAATAAACATTGATACGCATAACGGCCCAATGATTAAAAACTACCAATACATAAAGTCGACTCAATACAGAATTGTTTTCAACATATTGTAAACCCCGTAAAAATAATACAAACGTATATTATAAATAAAAAATAAATGTATGTCGTACACGATGTGTAAGTGAACATTTTATGGCTTATGTAGATTTCCGATCATTGGTGACAATTTGGATAATAATGAATACTGCATTGACCAATAAAATATGATCGGTGTTGTCATGGAAGGGACACTCATTCGACGAACATAACTTCGACAGTACTTCGCTAATTATGATTGCTCTACGCAATTCAAATTATCTTATGGAAATGTTTAAAATTCTATAAATATCAAATAATTATATAAATATTTGGCGATGACCAACTTGTGCACCAGATTTGTGTCGAAGTAACGTTTGTCGAACTTCAATCCACATTTTAAGTGATATGAAAAATATCTTGGTGTGATGTTTGACAAAACAAACAATAACTGAAACATTGACAGGTAGGTAAAGCATTATTGAAAACACTGAAACCCAATTCGTAACAATTGAATAAATTGTTTTGTCCCATAATAATACGGGACAAACATTAAAATATTTTATTTCTGGAATGGTAAATTTTAAATGCAATTGCAGTATTCTGAAATTTCCTTTCTAAACTTATCTGTACTTTGAAACTACAATATGTACCGAAACAAAATCATTCAATCAATTAAGCATTACTATAGAATACACTTATAAAGAAAGAAAAGGTAATAATAATTATCAAAGATACAAATATACTAGGTTTTATAAAAGTAAGGCCACGTTTTCAATAGAGAAACATTTCACATGCATTCATGCACCGGAAAATTTATATAACAAAATAACATTTTATAACAATTTCTATAGAAATATTTCCATTCGTTTTGGTATATAAACTAACATATTGTATATCATGACTCTCTTATAACATAAAATCTACATTACTTACTACAAATTATTATGTCAACAGTGTTATGACTTGTACCTATCTTATTATATAGCTATACTACTTCTCATACATGTATGACTACAGAGCATATCAGTGTGCGTTTGCTCTCCGACTAACGTGAAATATAACTGACTACATCTAAATTAAACTAACTAAACTGTCTTATATCAGTCAAAATACTTTGAAAAGTAAAATATTTTGAATACACATACTTAAAGTATTTGTATTCTTGTCGTAAAATTAAAACTTGTTCGAAAGCTTCTTAATATTCCAGACGAATAAAAGAATTCAATATCGTATTGATATCTAATTAGGATAACTACACATACCTGTTGTCAGATATCGTGCGAATTAATAATAATACTTCTCCAATCATTCTTATAAATCAAATCATCATATTCTTTGATTATTGTAATAACCCGTTAACTTTATTCTACGCGATAAATTTAAGTATATTAAATAAGCAAAAGATGTAATACTACAATTCAAGTAAGACATATTAAAGTTCTACAGAAAACAAATGCAAATTAAAATTTAAGCTAATAGTTATTATTTCAATTTAAATAAAGGTTCGATTCGTTTACATTTATCACTTATACAAGAAGCAAGAAACAGTACTGCAATTAAAATTTGTAGTTATAAAAAATAAATTTAAAGCATTTTCCTTAAAACTATACCACTAAAATAAAATTTATTAATATGGACTTTCTTTGTGGTTTTAAGTTTATCAATATTTTGTTAGTAATATATTTTTAACTGGAAAATGAATTATATACTCAAAAAGTGTGTACAATTGGATCGCAAAGGAAAATACTAACAAAAATAATAATGATATGTCCAGAAATGATGTTTGATTGAATTTCAAAGATTTGTTTTCATAACAGAACATCCAATTGTTATACACGTGATATTCCTAATAAGGCACTTATACCACCTTTAGGTCACAGGCCTTCATTTCCTAACCGTTCTCGACCGCAACCAAATTTATGGCCATTCTGAATGTATACACAACATTTTTAGACTAGGTAATAAATGAACGAGTTCAATAAATGTGTGAAGTGCCCACGTAGGCACCAGATACAATAGAAAGAAACGAGATTAACACCAAATGTGAATTTGACTCACTGGCAAGCCATTTGCGACACTGTTTAAAAATGTCGTCTTGACTAAAAACCCTCTCAAAGCCTAAGTCACAGACTATGAAAAGTTCACCCATACTTGTCTGTGTATAACATTTATTTTTTGGTATTTTGCTAACACATTCCTTGTCAAATGTGCCACCAGATACCTACCACATTTAAATTTCGAATGTTTATACAAAAACAATAATATTCGGTCCTACTTTTATAACTGCTTATTAAACCTAGTTTAGTTAAAACAATATACAGGGTGGTACTGTCAATACGACAATAAATAAATTGGAACATGGGCTATATTATTTCATAGAAATGGTTTGCCACTATCAAAAACATCTTATTCATTTGATAATTTATGACATTTGTATGAAATAATATAACATTGGCTGCATTATTTCATAGAAATGTCTTTGAAAATGTAAAACCATTTATATGAATATAGTCCATTATTAATATAGCCCATTTATTATCGTATTGACGGCACCACCCTGTACAAAGCACGACAAATGACTCAACACCACCTGATGTGAAGCGGTAAGAAGAGTCCATGCGAAGACAGCTAGTGCAGTCTGAGTAGATTGGTCTAGCCGCCCCCACCTTGCCGGCTTATAAGGTGTATCTTTTTCAGTTGACATAAGAGTGAGAGAAACGAAACATGTTTTACTATAGTCTTGTTCAAATCTTATGATACCAGAAACTGTTTTCGAGGAACAAAATAAATGGTCAAAAAAATAATTTATATTTTATTGTAATATAATTGTAAAATAACAACAATTATGCTTCTCAAAATCAAAATAAAAACCTCAATATAATGTGTGGCAATGTGTGGAACGGAATTTGCTTTTACTAGGGATTGACACATTATAATCGATTACAATCGGTGTTGTTTCGATGCGGCCATCTTGTCGTATGAACATATAAAACTATTGATTCCATTTCCTTTGAAAATGTTTTCGATTCCTACAAAATAATCGATTGGGTTTCATCTGGAGATACCACTACAACTTACATAAACATAAAAAGTACTTCTTACATAAAAAGAACTCTTGCGCAACATGTCTTGATACTAGTCCACCAGCTCAAATGTTTAAAAATCTGGAAAACTTTCAACCATATGAAAATCCTGGTGTATATTGAATTCTCATTTCCATTCGGGCTAGGAAAAGGCCAATTTAGAAGTTAAATAAGAGTACAATGAATTCTAATTACCTTAGGTGGAAATATTTAAGCTAATTTGAGTTTCAAGTAAATTTTACTTTCATCTAAAACCAACATGTTTTGCTTCTCTAATTCGTAATTTGTCAAATATAAACAACAAGGTTTAATGAACGTAAGGCCGTTGGTGTCTAAGTTTGCTTTAACGATTTGTCTGATTAACGCCTTAAAAACCAAAGCATAAATAAGCCACCGTTCATCCCAAACAAAATGTCATCGAAACCCAAAAACGTGTCAACATTCAGAGCGACCATAAACGCTAGCCGATTCGCAGTCACGTGTAGGAGTACTTACCAGCGACTGAGGCGCTGCTGTAGCCTTTGGCGATCCGCTGGAAGGGGTCCGGCGGCGGGAACGCGAGCGACGACTGGAACAGCTCCGCGAACCTCGCGTCGAGGTCCGCCTGCCGCATCGACGAGCCGCGGACCGGCGGCGCGGGCGCAGCGGCTTCCTCGCCGTTCATGCTCTGGGAGCGGGGATAGCCAATTTTAATTTTGCGTAAATCCCAAATAAGAATTGAAAACCATAATTTGGGCGTACTGAGTGGGGATAGCCAATTTTTTAATTTTGCGTAAACTCCCGAGTAAGAATTTAAAACCATAATTTGGGCGTACTGAGCGGGGATAGCCAATTTTAATTTTGCGTAAAATCCCGGGTAAGAATTTAAAACCACAATGGGCGTACTGTGGCAGAGAAACTTTCTCCGCGCTTAGGTTATGTAATGGGCTCGAGGTTTTTTTCAAACGAGTACAGCATGGGGTTCTCCATATCGGATTTTCATTTCTTTTGTGAACTAAATTCTACTAACCAAACCCTTTCATTGGATACCCATATTGAGGTAGTTATGAAATAATTTGTAATCCGTAAATTCATCTTGGATTTAAAATGATACAGAATGTATTAAATTGTATTGTCGTCAGAACTAAAGGTGTAGGTACCAAATATCAGATCAATCTGTCAACAGGAAGGGAGTCATATTTCAATTACTAAATTTGACCCAAACAAAGCAACAAACAGGGCTAGCTAAACAAAACCGTTTAAAGGGGAAATGAGATCATCTCTGGATTATTTTTTTTATAGAGAAAATTTTATCCGTTCATGTTTTTGCTGTTTTTAAGTAAGCGGTTCACTAGGTGTATAGGCTCTTAGATCATTTGGGTAGATACCGCCTTTCCTATTGCGGCCGTAAAGCCAGTTCCCTTAATTCAAAGGCAAAGGTAAAGGTAGCCAATGTAATTACGGGCATGGAAGCCATTTCATGTTAGGGTTCAGGAGACAACGCCAGGTGCGTTACAAGTGCAATACAAGTGATTCTTCGTTGTTATCGAAGGCAACGGTAGCTACTAATCACGAGGTGGCCCGTGCTTACATGTCATCCAGTTGTATTAAGAAAGCCGTTTCGGCACAGAATCCGTAGACAAACAGTATTGGAAAAACCGACTTCAAAAAACTGAAAAGGATAAAATAATTAAATTTAAGTAGGTATTCATCCCATAGAAACATATTTTTGGAGTCGGTGCTTTACTTTCTATTGTTTTTGGAAACCACTTAGCACCAACTCCAAAAATATGTTTCTATGGGATGAATACCTACTTAAATTTAATTATTTTATCCTTTTCAGTTTTTTGAAGTCGGTTTTAATTTTTGTTTAAAATTTTTTTTCACAATTTTTAGTGATAACTTTCTACGGTCGAAGCTAGATGGGTGACCGTCAACTTATATTGTTTCCTACTATCGTATCGTTTCACTAAAAAGTCATTGGAAAAGCAAAAATTCGCAATTTCGCATATGTAGACGATTTCGTAATTTCAGTTTTTTTTTAATTTAAAACCAAAGTACCCAACTGTTTTTGAAAAAATTTTTATGGGACCAAACGGCAGCTATTCCGCATCGAACAAAAAAAAATCACGTAAATCGGATCAGTAATCTCGGCGTAATCGGTGTACATACATAGAAAAAAAAAAAAAACATACCGGCCGAATTGAGAACCTCCTCGTTTTTGAAGTCGGTTAAAAAATACTTACGTTCTGTCTGTGTGGCGGGGGCGGGGGCGCGGGTGCCGGTGGGGGCGGCGGCGGCGCTAGTGACGCGTTCCTAGCGGGGGGCGGCGGCGGGGGGCACGCCCCCGGCGGCGGTGGGGGGCACGCCCCCGGTGGCGGCGGGGGGCACACCCCCGGGGGCCGCAGACCCCGTGGCGCACGCAGTGTACCTATTACAATCAGTGGTGTAACAGCCTTTTAATTAAGACTCCAGCTCCAGCGCAACTTTTGGAAACTCTGTACCTGTCACTGTTTATCGCAGTGCGTCAAAGCGAGAAGACACGTGACTTTTCGAATCGAAGCCCTAATCCGACAATTGTGAATAAGGGGCCCGACTCCTGACTGATCTTCGGAGCGACTACCTAAATTCATCGGTTGCAAAATTGGCGGCGTCTACGCTTCGCCGACCACTTTTTCGTCGATGAACATTTCGCCGACAAATCCAAAGTCCATGTTACAAATACCACTTGCAATAATGGCATTACTAGTAGGTTCATAGTTATTTTTTTATGACGAACCAGGACCGATCGGTTTGGAGATCCTTGGGGGAGCCTATGCGCAGCAGTGGGCGTCTCTCGGCCGATATGATGATGATGATGATGATAATGATATTTGAGAAGTGAATTCACAATTATCATATTTGATACTACTTAGATGAGGTAGATTTGAGAATTAAATTCACAATTTATATATTTGCCTTCTTAAAATTAGATTTATTGTGGTTTCTTCAGGATCGGACTCATTGATCAAACAAATATTTGTTTAGGCCAACGTCAAATTGAGAACTTTCCTGATTAAGCAGAAATTAAAAATTTCGCTCCGATATTTAGCCGCTAGAACCTATGTAATATGAGTACAGTTATTTTTCCAAGTGAGCATGGAAAAGCAAATCCTCAATTGTGGAACACAGCTAAAAGCCTCACGCTTAAGGATCAAATTCAAATCTACTCACCAGAAATTGGTAACACTATTAGTGAACATTGACAATAAGATAATACGTACCGAAATGTGAAGCGTTGTTCTTGGTGCCGATGGGCGGGTTGAAAGGCGCTGGCGGTAGATGCAGCGGCCGCCCGCCCGCCGCCGGCGACGGGGGCGACACGGGCGGAGACCTGGAATCAATGGATCCATTATCAAGTAGGCCCGTGGGTGGGTACTAGGTGGTAGGCCCGTAGGTCGTCTGGGTAGGTACCACCGCCTTTCTTATTTCAGCCGTGAAACAGTTCGCTGCGTTTCGGATTGAAGGGAAAGGTAGCCAATGTAATAACTGGGCATGGACGGCATTTCATCTTAGGCCCCAGGATGACAACGCACCTGCAATATCAAGTGATTTTCCCTTGTTATTGCAGGTGTCTATAGGCAGCGGTAACCGCTTACCGTCAGGTGGGCCGTCAGCTTATTTGTCATCTAGTAGTATAAAAAAACCATCAACTATGTACTAGGGTAGGCCGTAAGTAAAGTCGCATGGAATGCATTTCATCTTAGGCCTCAGGATGTCAACGCACCTGCAATACCAAGCGATTTTTTCCTTGTAATTGCAGGTGCCACTTCCTCCAGGTGGGCCCTCACCTTTCTTGTTATATAAAAAAAAACTAGTGAAAGTGGTAATAAGGCGACCTAAACTTACCTCTTAATCTAAATGCTTAAATTAAATGAGTAATAACTAAAACCACTACCCTCATTCACAACAGTCTAAAAACAGTCGAATATCAGAAACTCTATTCCTGACCCTTTTTTCACTGTGCGTTAAAGCAAGATGGGATGTGAGTTTTCGAATGGATTCTGTGTTGAGAGAACTATGAATAAGGGTATATAGGTCTTGATTTTTAAGCCCAGATGACTTCTTTTAGGGAATTGATGTTCTTCTAGATCAGGAAAATTTTAACTAATAAAAGTTTTACTATAAGCATATTCGATGGACAAAATCAAGAATCTTTTCCTCGATAAGGAAATGCAGCTTTAATAAATAATAAAACCATTCATTTGTTAATTGACATTTACAAACTCAAATTAATGCAATAAAATCTGGGAGACCTTAGCTAGAAACTGGTTCGTTCCGCAAAAAATACAAAGCTTTCAATGTCTATAATCAGGTTAACGCTTATCGTATCAAATAACCAACCTTACACGTAATATTACAAGACTACTAGGTGGTAGACCCGTATGTAGGGTCGACTGGGTAGGTACCACCGTCTCTCTTATTTCAGCCGTGAAACAGTTCGCTGCGTTTCGGATTGAAGGGAAAGGTAGCCAGTGTAATTACTGGGCATTGACGGGATTTCATTTTAGGCCCCAGGATAACAACCAACCTGCAATATCAAGTGATTATTCCTTGTTATTGCAGGTGTCTATAGGCGGCGGTAACCGCTTACCATCGGGTGGGCCGTCGGCTTGTTTGTCATCTAGTCGTATAAAAGAAACTACTCTCTGACGAAGCTTGTGTGTAACACTAACCTGGGCACCCTCATGCTCTGTGTCCTCGCAGCACCTTTCCCATTAACGATCAGTTTCTTCGGCGGCGGTGAAGGCCTGGTATCGGCGAGCGTGGGCGGTTTGGGCGCCAAGTTGGGCTTCCCGTGACTGGGCCGCGGCCGGTCCGACAGGTCGGACGTCGAGTGCGACGACGACGGCGTCGGCGTCGGTGGAGCTGAAGTGAGGGAGGTCATACTGCCACCTGACAAATGGGTACTGGTAATAAGCTAACGCGTATCTTGTAAAATCATCAACAATCCTCCAACCATACTGAGAGTACACTAAATATAAAATTGATAATATATTGCAATGATTGCTATGCGACATCGGCGTGGGAGACCTGTACACTAGGAAGTGTAAGTTTTTATTCTTCACCGATTTCGAGCTCAGCGTAGAGTATACACGGGGCGGCTTAACCGATAATGCACAACCGGAATTCAAACAGCATAGGCTGATATGATGGTGAGCCCTTAACTTATTTCACAGGTCACTGGTAAATGCTATGTGCAGGAGTGTTACGGATATTCGCATGCGGAACATTCGCATGAATTCAAACATCTGCATCCGATGATGCTGGTGGGGATGTTCTCTAATAATCCGCATCCGCCTCCGGGGATATCAAATTTTTTGCATCCACAACATCCCTGATCTACATAGTCATGAAATATTCATCCTGTTCCCTAAGTGTAACTTTAAATCGAATGGTAACATTTTGTCGTCGTGTTCGTCAAATTTATGAAGTCGACAGCAAAGCCTCTGTCGTGAATTATTTGAAACAGTATGCATTTGAGGGATGAACTCAACAACGATCGAAAGGTTTCGATTTGAAAGCTACTCTATAAAAATATACCGTTTGGCTATCGTTTAATACAAGTCAATATTTACCAAGCGAGCCTTGCCCAGCCGAATGCAAGGAGCTCTTGTTCCTCTGCAGGGTGGTGGCGACATGAGACGGCAGTGCCTGCTCGGAGGTCTGCTGCTGGAGGCTGTTGATGCGCTCCGATATGGAGCCCGTCGTTAACACTACTTCAGACGAGCTCTAGAACGAGAGGAAAAGGAACTATTAAATATTTATGTCAAAAAAAAAACGGGGTACTTACATGACTTATATATATAAAACACACACACATATATATACATACAATACATATATTCATACATAAATACACACATACAACATATTTAAATATATTAGTAACGGTATATACTTTTATATGTATATAATATCAATAATTTTATAGAAAATACTACATACTTATAAAAGAGTTATATAAATCAGCTGATATGAGATACTGATAAGTTTAATATGCCTGAATGTTTTCTATTAGTCTAAAATTCTAAATGAAAGGTTCAATTTCGAAATTAACCACATTTTAGCTCTGTATTTTGAGTTTGACCATTTCGTTCGTTTCCTAAGATACGGATAGATTTATTCACGGAAGCCTCCGAAGATGTACCTATCTAATGCATTATATTTGTTATATTTATTATTATTAGCTTAAAGCTGGTTTAAGCTACACTTACGGGCTTGTACCCAGTAAGTGTAGTAAGTGTCGTATTTTACTCGTCTTTTTGCATGAACTTTTGGACTATTCTATAGGTATTCAGAATGGCGGCTTTTTGTAACGCTATATATAGGATAGCTTTATATAGCGTTACAAAAAGCCTCGCTGAATCGCTGAAAACCCATTTGTAGTGCTGCGGTGAGGAAGGTTTGGAAGCATGAGATTCGTCTTCTCTGCTGCTGGCAACATATCACTTTGTCTTTGTTTGATATTTACTGGGTAGGCAACGCGTGAGTGGTGGGTGGCCAAGGAGCTATGAGCGAGCGTGTATACTTTATAAAGGCTATGCTAACCGCTTACTATCAGGCAAGAACATCTGATGTATATAAACTAATCTTATCGCATTAATCTTTTGCCGCTCTAGAATACCCTCCAGCGGACTCGCAATGAAAAACCAATTGTGTCTGATCGGGTATTTGTGATTAAATAGTCGATTCGACTGAAAATCTTTCATGTTATTTGGCAGTACCTATATCAGTATAATAAGGATGGTAAAATGTCCTGTTTACCGTCCATATTAAAAGTTAAAAATACAGAATGTACTTTTAAGGCTATACAGAGTTTATCCATTGGAGAAACAAATCTATTCTTGCTTGAGCTAGGCTGGAACTTTCGCTATTTGGACGCCGCCAACGCCAAGTCAGATATTGATCCAGCAAAGTGAAGAATAGTGAATATAGAATACGGATGTTGGGTCGTGTGGTTGTCTGGTAGAGATCGCATATAGCAATAGAACAGCTTTTTGCCATGTTGTGCTTGTTTTATTTGTGTATTGTCTATGTAAATGTGCAACATAAATAATACATTATTATCTTATCTTAAAAAATTACCCAATAAAAAACCAAGTTAAATTTTAGATATTAACTGAATTCTCTAAATAAGTAAATAGTTGGGTTGTTTCTGGCTGTGCTGTAGTCATCATCCACTTATTTACCAACTACTTAATTCAACGGATAATCGTAATCTTTATTTACTTAAATAAAGTTCAAACAGATATTACAAAAGGTTATATTGATACGCCATATTCTATTGATGTAATCAATGTGTAAATAGCTTCTCATTTTCTTAACAATTTTTCAATAAATATATAGTTGTAAATATTAGTAAACAACCTTTACATGATAATGATATTGTAGTATTTACTGATGCATGAGTCAAGTTACACGTAGGGAGTGTCGTTACAACATTACGAACAGCATGTAATAAAACTTATTACACAGACAAAGAGCCTATATTCCACTGACGTAAATGCATAAGTAAATTTGGTACTGAAGGTGACAATAATGAATCACGAATGTATGATTCAAACGATTCCAGTATTGACCGCAAAACGGAAGGTAAGAACCTTCACAACCTTAGACCGACGTTGATGATGGACACAGGGAAATCATCGCGGTCAAACTGAGTGTCTTGTGTGAGTCATTGGATATAGTCATAAGGATTATTGCTTCCACTGCCACAAAGCGGGTGGTCGAATGGTTTAGCAATTCTGGGCATAAAGCACTAACTTTTGTGAACAACCATTGCAGAAGACATGCCATGGTATGCCAAAAGGCCATGATGCTGGTTTTCAAAGGGATTAGTGAGGAAATGTAACAAAAACGCAATGAACAATCTTATAACAGATATTATAGTTACATCCATACTATAATGAATATTATAAATGCGAAAATATCACGGTCTGTCAAATACGTTTTCACTTGCTTCGATTTTGTTTCACGCTGAAATTTAACATATATGTATATAGATTAACATATATGTATGAATACAGATTAGGTACATCCTGAGAAAGGAATATGATGCTACCTTTTAACGCAAATTGACGCTATAACTAACATCCACGCAGACGGCTCCTAAAATTAAAATAAAGTACTTGACAATCATTTATGATAAAATAATGGTTGAAAAAATATCTAAATTGGCAAGCCGCGTATAACCTCGGGCAGTCTTAATTAAAAACCAATTGTGTCTGGAATCTGTGCTAGACAGGCATAAAGTTTGAAGAACCTTCGCTCAAGTTTAATAATAAGCATCAGTGTGACACATATTATTCAGTTCAGTCAGAGTAACACAGAGAACCTACTGGCAAAACGATAATGCATAAGAAACCTAGAAGAAGAATCCACAAGGATGCAATAGCGGCAGCGTGGGTTGAGTATCCGGTATAACACCGGTGCACTACATCCTCATTTTCTTAGGGACCCTGAAGTGTGAGTGAAATCCACCGCTATGTCCTACTTTAACCACGACAGTGTTGATAATGATGACTATTAGTCTAGCGCCTTAGTTCTCGATGTGGTCCAGTTGGACCCTCAGCGGTCCACGGGAGACTCGACGAGGGTCTGCGTTGGCGTGACAAAAAAAACACTTTGGGAATACGGTAGAAATGTAGCTGCAATGGGTCCACCGGAACCAGCTAAATTTAAAGGAAATCTATGAGAAAAAAGTCTGGGAACTTCTGGTCTAGCGGGATATGCTACTGCTTGTTTTTATGAAGATTATTACTTTACATAATTTTTATTGAATCCTAATCATAATCCTACACTTGCACTTTACAAGTATTTGTTAGCAAATATTTCTCTCTTTCTTTTTTGTATTCTATATACGTTTTAAAAGTCATCAATTCCTAAAAATATCAAATAAATCTATATTGATGTTAATTTTAATAGTATGCCTAATAATCGCATGATTCTCTAAGTCAGAATCAAGGTAAGCGGGCTGTTATGACATCATTTTAACAATAGTAATTTTTATAACAAGTAGACCCATAAAAGTTATCATAAGGCCTTTAAAGGCAGCTTGAATTGCTAACGAGGATTGAAACAGTGCTTTAGTTTGTATCAAAATAGGTCTCTGTCTGTGTGAGTTTGGTGACAGTCAACTTGAATTTCACTTTTTAATACAGTTACAATAACTATTTAGTAAATTAAATCCAAACAACAGCAAGCAATTTCGTCGCCACACCAGACGACGTCATCGAATATTATCATGTCACTCGTTATTCAATAAAAAAAACACTTTTACTTTCACCACTATTTATACATATTCATGTCCACCCATCATCACCACCACGTATCAGACATACCTACTATATTTAAAATCTACTAAATTGCATCTATTAATTTACCTATTTATTACTTGTCACGTGGATACTTATAAAAAAAGTAAAAGGGTTATACCAGAACATTGAGAATGTGACACCCTTTAAGGGCACTGCAATTTTAAGAGCTACACTTATCGAGCAGAGGGATATAAATTTAATTAGAGCATGGTACGGTCGACCACAGAAGTAGCTGAACACTTTAGTACTATGTCACAACGACTCTAGCGTCAATATAGTACGGCAGCAACTTAAAAGTACGTGCACAAGATCGGTGTGACATGGTACTAAAGCGGTCAGCTACTTCTGTGGTCGACTGTACACTTTTTCTTTACATAGACGACACAGCACGTCAAGTGTAACAATTGTATTACGAAACCCGCCTCTATTACGAACGTAGTAAAAGCGTTCTCAAGGTCAAATTGTATGCTTTATGTGCTGTCGCTGTACATAAAGACTCCTTACTGGCATTGGCACTAATATCCAATCAAAGGATAATTTAAATAGAGTATGGTACACTTTAATCACAAGAAGTCTATTGTGTGCTTTCCTTTTAACATAAACATTATTTACTGGCATTGGCACCAATATCCAATCCTTCCACATCCAATATTTAATCACAAGAAGTCTACTATGTATTGTACATAAACATTCCTTACTGGCATTGGAGCCAATATCCAATCCTGTTAGAAGGATAATTTAACACACCTTTAAAGAATATAGAACAATTATTATTATTATGTGATGTCATAAATAGGTTTGCAACTTTCTGTTTTCCCCTTCCTTGTTGTATGTCCACCCATAATAATAATAGCTTGATTATAAGCAGCCACGGTTTCACAACATTATTAGTCAATCATACGCATAGTAACAATTGATTGCTGCTATGCTAATGTCTTGAGTACGAGGTAACTTAATTACATCAATTTAAAGCTAAAGTAAAATGGGCAGCTGAAAATATCGCGATTGAAGCTTTACTAAGTATATCGGTATAAAAAGTGTCAGTCTTTAATATCACATCTTTTTTTAAAAAAAATCACTACAAATTAATAGTAAATTACCTGAATGTTTACCTACAATCAGAGAGTGAAATCAATAAAACAAGGAAACTTTAAAAAAATATTGATTTCTAAAAGCTGTTACACCGTCCATTAAAATTTGACGACCGGCTGGCCGAGTGGTCTGTACATATTGCTATACAGGCTACTCGGTCAAGGGTCCCGGGTTCGAATCCCGGTAAGAGCAAATGTTTGTATGATGAGTACGATATTTTGTTCACAAGTCATGGTTGTTTTTATGTTTCTTAAGTAAGTATATTTCTAATATTTATATAGGTACATATTACTATCAATATTTCTCCGTTATCTAGTATCGATAAAACAAGCTCCTAATGATGCTTACTTTAGGCTAAATAATAGGTGTGAATGTATGAATATTATTATTTAAAATATTTTTCTAATGTTCATTTCATATTAAATAATGTAAGTCCCTCTCTCTTCCAAGTTGCTGTGCCGCTGCGCCTGCCAACGTGCATGCGATTTATGTGCTATCAATTATATTAGAACTTAATGCTTGTTTTCACTAACAATTGCTTAGCGATATGTCTTTTAGCGATTTTTAGCTTAGTCTATCTAAAGGAGATAGAAAGAGACAAATGTCAATAAGAGTCACCTAAGCCTAGGGAATGGTTAACTAAGTGAAAACGGACATAAGTCATGTGTAATGCAAGATATAAGTATTTAATGTACAGGCGACCACATCAAGTGTAACAGTTACACTTCGAAAGCCGCCTCTATTACGAACGGAGTAAAGGCGGTCCTCAAGGTCGAACTGTAACGCATGATGTGCTGTTGACTGTACGGTCAGTCACCAATAGAAGTCGATTAAAACCTTAGTACTTGTCACACTACGTCCTTCAGTGCAGATAGAAAGTGACAAAAATATGCCAATCTGTAATAATGAAAAATTACTAAAGTTAATGGACTACTGCTAGCAAAAAGTGTTTGTAAGCTTCAGTTACAGTTTAACATTAGGTGTGTGGTGATTATCGTGTGCTTGTTCATTTAAATAATAAACACGCAAACCTCTTTTAAGAACCCCAAAAAAATTTTGAGGGTCTAGGCATGATACCTTCCGATAGTAGCTGTCGCTACCGCTTAGCGTAAATGTCACATCCAATACTATTTAGGTAGCAATTGTAGGCAGCGCGTGAGTAGTGACCAAATACCCTTGCAAACGTCTATAGATGTCTATAGTCTACGGTAACCGCTACCATCAGGCGGACTGTACGCTTTTGTTCCCCCTGTTCATTTATACAAATGTCCAGACAATAATCGTAGCTATGTTCTTCAATTTTCAGAAATCAATCTTTAAACAAAACGAGACATTTCTGCATATAACACATTAAGCACCTTAAATGTCACAAACAGTGACGTCAGCCTCTGTGGTCAAGTAAGACAAGTAATCTTGGAGATGATTCATGCAACGATTGAAATTCAAAAGGTGGCGCATGGTGTGTGACTAATAACATTATAGTCAAGTTTGAACTTCAATTACAATAGAAACCTGGTGTTGTAATGGTGATCTGACGGCCGCTGTCGCTGGCCCGGCGTGACTAATCGAATCTGAACGACAAATAAGCCACAGGTGTTAAACATATAAAATAAAACTTTGACATGAAAACTAGTTTTCACGGAGTAAGTATCGTTATAAAAGTGTTACAAAAATACCCCCAAAGCGGAAAGGGTGTTTTAAGGTCCCTCTTCTAAAGGATCAAATATAAATATGACGACCGTTGTATAAAATTGTTACTTGCCGAAGTTTTTTGGGTTCTTTTGTAACACCTAATAATTTTAGGAGAGGTAGAAACTGTTACTTTGTTCTGGAATTTAGAACGTCCGACTTGCAAAGCCGCTATACTTAGAGAAGGTAGCAGTACTGGCAGTCAAAATAAAAGTAAATTGTAATGTTGCGGTGATAAGTTCTGTAAAACTTATCGAGGAGGCTTTAAGCTGAGAGTGGGGGACATTCTCTTCTTCTTTTAGAGGGTAGGCATTAGGCTCAAAGAGTTGACAGAGTGTATGGTTATGCAAAAATAAACAGACCTCATTTTAGGTACTGAATGGAAATGAAGAGTACCTACAATGACCTACATAGTTTAATAATTCACCCCCAGGTCACCACAATATCAGACTTACTGAATTATTTGAATTTTACACATAACCATATCATATCTGTGCTTTCAGATTTTTCAGCTATCAGTGTCTAAATGAGATTGTACGGCCGGTCAAACGTAATGCTTGGTGGTACACTACGTTTGAATCAGTTTCTTAGATCGATCTTGAAAATATCAGTGAGCATAGACAAGATGCCATTTCAATAATGCTATCGCCAAATGTAAAATGTATAGGACATTTACGCTCGATAAACTATCGAGGGCTACGTCAAATCCCATACATTTTCCGTTTAGCGATAGCGATTATCGAAAGGCGTCTGGTCTAGGCCCTAAGGAAAGTTTATTGTATCATTTAAAAAGACTTACAGTCAGTATCGAAATGTTGTGTACATTGTTTCTCTTATGTCAATCAATCAATCTTTATTAGGATTTTTATATTATATCATATCAGTTACAAACTAATTGTTATCTTATTTAAGCTTTATCGTATCTATCGTTAAGAAAATTACTTTCTTGTATTTTTGTTTGAACAAATAACATTTGATTACAAATGTTTGTTAAATGTCAGCCCAGATTCATTGATGTTTTTTTTCGTCCATCTTATTATAGATACGCCATTTACATAAAAGAAAATAAAAATACTAACAAAGAAACGTGATCTGTAACGTAATAATGAATAAACATGTTTTTATTAAGCCTTTGAAATGCAAACTTTTAAAGATGTTAATGAAATTGTATTCGTAGGTAGTGTTAGCAAAACACTTTTTGCTATATTAGAGAATTTTGAGAAAATTAATTTTAATTACATGATCCCTAACCACACACACCGGTTTAAAAATTGCTTCGCCTACTACAACATACAAGTGGAGACAGAAAAGATACTTAGTAGCTTTAGGTATATTAGCAAAACTTGCCGCACTTTGAGGTAACATAGACGACATCCAGACTTGTCTCGTGCCTTAGAATTTTAAGATGGTACTTAGGTAAGGTATTATACCATAAATATTATTGTCTATTCTGCATAACAAAACAAATGTATTTAAGAGAATTCCAGTGACAAAACTGTATTTTACAGGGTACCACCACCAGTAGAAAGCAAATACATTATACCTTAATCCACTAAACTGTCACCGTCTAAAGAGCAAGTTAACGCCTCACTATCTATTATGTCATATTCATAACAAGCGGGCACAGCTTGATTTGAGAAAACCAAGTCCACGTCCATTATAACCGCCCAAATGAGCTGACGTAACTGTATGTTTAACAATAATAAAAACGTATACGCCGACCAAATCTTCCGTTTACTTAGAAAATTATACCTATGCTATAGTTTACACTGTGCCATTCCACTGAATATCCTTTTATGTGTGTTATTATGCTAGCATTACTGGGGAAAGCGCTGTTATAAAAAACCAAGGCCCATAATCATTTTGATATGAAGAAAATGGAGTTATCAGCTCCGTTGATTTCTAATAGCTGTTAATAACTACGCTATAACCATTATGGTTATTAAAGTTGAGTAAATCAACACAAGTACACATAGTTCATGCTTAAATAATTGACAATGCACTTTATTTTGTTATTTACCGTACAAGATAATCTATATTTTTTTTCAAAGAAGAGAAACAAAGCTCGCACTGCATGAGCCGCGGAAGCACAATGTTCTCAATAGGGAGATAATTATAATATTCTTAAATCTTTTATAAGATTTTCAATGCTCGGGGATAAAATATTATGATAACAGGCGTCATCATCAGGCAGCAGAGTGTTTTTGTTTTCACCTATAAAAAGCAGTGTCTGAGTTTCAACTATACTACGTGCACATCAAGTTTATGATTGTGAAATGGGGTCGACCGCCGCCCGCGTCCTGTAAAGTAATCAAAGTGCTAACGACGTAGCCGTGCCAAAAACGAGCGGCCAACATCTGCTAATGCTGCACTATAGGCGTGCTCTGATAATGTGTCAAACTCATTATTATCATTAGCATTAGTGTGAAGGAAAAACTGTGTATCAAACTTTGGTGCCGGCTAGCGGTTTCGTTCGTCCAACGAAGAATTTAGGATTTCATCGACAAAACGAATCGTCGGTGGGCGTGCAAGACCGCGTAAGAGCAGTTTTCAATACCGCGTATTTACAAAAGTCGCAAAATTGAAATATCCCGCCAGCGGGCACTTAGAGCTGACGGCCCAACTGGTGGTAAGCGGTTACCGCCGCCTATAGACACCTGCAATAACAAGGAAAAGCACTTGATATTGCAGGTGCGTTGTCATCCTGAGGCCTAAGATGAAATGCCGTCATGCCCAGTAATTACACTGGCTACCTTTCCCTTCAATCCGAAACACAGCGAACTGTTTCACGGCTGAAATAAGAAAGGCGGTGGTACCTACCCAGGCGACCCTACATATGGGTCTACCACCTAGTACCCACCCACGGGCCTACTTGAGTTCCTTCAGAGCTGGACTGAATAGGCATTAGGCACCTTTTGGGTTATCTCGCCGCATCGTGACCCTGTTTTAACTTCTCTCGGAGCAAGCAAGGCGAGAATAGGATCAAGAGCAAGCCCATTTTAATAAAAAAAATTGCGCATTCGTGTAACTAGGTAATCTAATCTAGTCTACCACATGAAGTCATTGAATTCCAGATAATTACTGTTATGTATTCCCCTTACATAAAGGAGATGTTTCATGTCCAGCCGGGTTATCCGTTATCTCAAAATTTCAGGAAAAATCTCCAGAATCCGCGAAAAATACTAATAATTCGTTTTCATGCATAGTTTGTACACAAGTTAGAAATTTACGTCGATTTCACCGTTGTTCACTATGGCAATATAAGTGACATAAGTGCCATGATGAATATTTGGCTGTGTTGCAGTTTCTTCTAAAAAAAACTTGTTTTGTACCACGCAACAAAGCAAATAAAAAGAAAATGGACAATTGAATTGCATATTTTTACCTATTTATCTGTAAAGTGTAGACCTGGCCGAGTCTCTATACATTTATGAAAAATCTCTTTTCCTTGAATAATTGTAATTATAACAAATTCGCGAGATTGGTCATTTATATTACTAAGTATTTTAGCTTATTTTAATATTAAACTAATTGTAAATAAGGAAATAAATGCTTTATTTGGTTTTGTCGAATGAGTAACAAAAGGTAAATTTAATATAAAGACGATGATTTTGTATAGAACGAGGAAGTATTATTGTTAAGTCCAGGTAACTAGCAAAATAATAAAATAAAATTTAGCTTGTGGCGATTTGATAAACATAAGGTAATACCTAACTTATGATACTAAGTATTACATTTAAAAAAAAATATATATTTTCTCCAACAGGCCGCGAACCGTGGTCTTGCCAATATGAAAGGGTATTAATAGTTTAATACTCTACAAAAAATTATCCGTCAAGCATCAGATTCCAGAAACAATTGATTTTTCAATTGTTATAAAATACAATAGCCCCCCGGTGGGATAACGCCGTTTGAGGGAATATCCATCATAATAATAATAATTTAAAATTATGAAGAATATTACACGATGGGTATACGATTTTATTTTAGCTTGAATACGAAACGTCTGAATATATAAAAGCCATCTTTTTTTTTTTTTATACTACTAGATGACAAACAAGCTGACAGCCCACCTGATGGTAAGCGGTTACCGCCGCCTATAGACACCTGAAATAACAAGGAAAAATCACTTGATATTGCAGGTGCGTTGTCATCCTGGGGCCTAAGATGAAATGCCGACCATGCCCAGTAATTACACTGGCTACCTTTCCCTTCAAACCGAAACACAGTGAACTGTTTCACGGCTGAAATAAGAAAGGCGGTGGTACCTACCCAGACGACCCTACATACGGGCCTACCACCTAGTGAAATCAATTTATATTGCCCATCTTCTAATTTTTTAAATCGTCGGGTCAAATAATTGATAAAACTCTCTTTATTGGATTTACCTCTCATTTAATTAGATGATACATTATTATCTCTAATATATTAAATCCTCGTGTCACAAATTTAGTTACCATACTCCTCCGAAACGGCTTGACCGATTTTCATGAAATTTTATATTTATATTCAGTAGGTCTGAGAATCGGCTACTATCTATTGGTCAATTTTTTTTATGGCGTAACAACGTTTGCGGGGTCAGCTAGTTCTTTATAAAGCATCATTCTTTATATTTTGTTGTTTCTTTGTAAAACAATGAATCCTTAATTTTAACCACCTGATGGTCAGCGATAACCTTGTCCTATCGACACTTGCATTAGGGGTAACTCGGGGTTATCTCTAGTGCTGCAAAACCTAAGCGTACGCGGGGGAAAGTGTTTTAAAACCATAAAAGTAGGCGACCACTTTAGTAGCAACATGCGAGGGTGAACTCCTTCCCGATGCCAGGGGCGATCAGTACTAGACCTTTATTATGTGAAATCATTCCTAGCAATTATACAACCATTATACAAACGGTATAGAAACCAGGTTGGGTTCAATACTGTTTGGAAGCTCGGGATCCTTGACATTACTCATAGCGCGTCATTGAAGTTTGTCGAAAGAACCCAACTGTTTATTCCCGACTATAATTGGCAGCTGTACTCCAAATCAGGCCTGATTTACGACAGCAATAGTCTTTGCTCCGAAGAGAACTACCACCTCTCCCTATTGAGCACACCTAGCTTTTTGAATGCCAGCTCGCCCTTATCCTCTAAATGCGTGCTGAGCTGAACTTCATTAGAGATATTAACACCGAGGATCCCGATGCTAAGATGAAAAGGGGTGAGTCAATAAATTGTGGAACCACAGCAAATGGAGTTTTTAGCGTTCAAAGACTTTATCAATTTATATTGCACAAAGTTTAATTTTATTGTTCCCAATAATCCCGATCGGAGGCTCTGATCAAAAATCTTCAGAGATTTCGGACAGTAAAAAGTATGACACATCTCGTATCTCGTAAACGATAGGTAGAGAGCGACAGCAATATAACATAATAGAGGCCATTAAAATCAGACTGACTTTAAAGCGAACAATACCTTCACCATATTATTTTTAACCGACTTCAAAAACGAGGAGGTTCTCAATTCGGCCGGTATGTTTTTTTTCTTTTTTTCTTTTTTCTTTTTTTTTTCTATGTATGTACACCGATTACGCCGAGATTACTGATCCGATTTACGTGATTCTTTTTTTGTTCGATGCGGAATAGCTGCCATTTGGTCCCATAAATTTTTTTTCAAAAACAGTTGGGTACTTTGGTTTTAAATATAAAAAAACTGTAATTATGAAGTCGTCTACATATGCGTAATTGCGAATTTTTGGTTTTCCAATGACTTTTAGTGAAACGATACGATAGTAGGAAACAATATAATTTGACCCATCTAGCTTTGACCGTAGAAAGTTATCACTAAAAATTGTGAAAAAAAATTTTTAAACAAAAATTTTAAATAAAAAAAGTGAAAAAAAAACATATTTTTGGAGTTGGTGCTAAGTGTTTTCCAAAAACAATAGAAAGTGAAGCACCGACTCCAAAAATATGTTTCTAGGGGATGAATACCTACTTAAATTTAATTTTTTTATCCTTTTCAGTTTTTTGAAGTCGGTTTTAATTTTTGTTTAAAATTTTGTATACTAGAGTACCTATAATAGGTGCGCTTGTAATACCGCATACAGTGCAGCAATATGATTATAATCTTATGATGACATTGTGATAGGGAACAAGAAAGTTCATATATTTTTGTTGCTAACTGTTCGCTCGCGCATTGGCCACGTTGTAAACATCATCAACCTAAACACTAAACTGACTGACAGATATTTAACTTCATTTGCTGACATATTATTTTACTTACCCTAATAAGGTTCCAGTCTAAGCCCTTGGACATTTTCAGCGTAAAATTCTAAATTGAAAAAAACTCGTACGAAGGAACAATATTAAACACCCAAAACAATTATTAACAGATAGCCCGCATCGAACAAATCGTAGATAAGATAAAACCAGCTGGTATCAATGTGGTGATCGATAAAATATGAAGGGTATCGTCATGTATAAATAAATATAATAAGAATTATTTGTAACTGTTGTTGAATAACCATAGGAGAAAATAAAAGAATGATTGGACATCAATCTGCCATATTTTAACCCAAATCTGTTACGTTATCTAGAATTTTAATATAGATTATAGGTACCGATAGAACAGTAAACAGCCTAAAACAACTTGAACTTCAATCACTTTTAATGTAAAGGCGTTTAAGAAAAAATATTTCAAATATTATTTTAAGTGGCAGAAGTATTTCTTGCAGGAACTCTTGACATTGAAATAACCATTATTCGCAATGAAATATACATTTTTATATATCTTTGATTTCAGGATCGAAAAATAGATATTGTTTTTTAATCTAACAGCTGTTATTTCTTAGTACTTCCAACTACTTTTATTTATTTACAGTTTTATGTGAAGCGAGCTTCGTTTCTGTAACTTTTCGGCTTTACGAAGATTGGAAGAATCTATATCAAATTCCTTTTGTTTTTCAATTTATGCTTTTTGATAACTTGATAACAATCTGACCTAATGATATTAAGGATCTATTATTATTAGCACACATCTCTGGATGGTCTTTTAGTGTTAAATAATGTACGAGTATGTATTTAATTAAATGTATCGTTATTGAAAACTGGAATTTGATCTTCAATTCTTCATAACTCCATAACAGATACTGCGTAGAAATACAGTCTTCATAATTTCTATCGGAAATAAAGATAATGAGTTAAGTATCCCTGTATTAGATAATAAACATTGAAGGCACTTATGATTAAGTTTATTTAAAAGATTAATGATAATTTCTGTCTTTTGTTTTTATAATGCAGTTCAGCGACGAAAAATTTTAGAGACCGATATAGTTTTTATCAAACTAGATTTAGCCATAAAATATCTTGTGGTTATTTATAATACAATTGCATCCGTATCGTAAAGAGGGAGCCAAATAGACTTTTAAGAAATTTAATTTAAAATATGAGTCGAACAAGTATCAAAATGTTTCTCGTCAACTTTCTTTTAAAGAATGTCGCCGCCGATATAATTGCATCCGAATCCAAAAGTTGCCATCAGCCCACCAGTTTTCGCAACAATGTTGTGTTGTGACCCAGACATTAAGTACATCGATATATCGCAATCTGTGTATCCAGCGGATATAGAGAAATGTATAGGAGTTGTGCGAGGTAATCCGAATAAAAGTGGCCAAATCCGTTCAACGCCTCCCACGGTCATGAAGGGTATTAATACCAATGCACGTGTTCGTTACCCGCAAAGGATATTTTCGTTTAACGCGTGTGGGTTCCGATTATATTTTTAAGGGGGAATAGGTAACTGCAATTACAACGATTTATCCTAAACTAATGAAAAGTTACGACATTTTCATCACAAATCCTAACATCTTCAAGAAACATATTTAGGATTTCCTAAAATAACGGTAAGTAGGATATTGTAATAGGTAAAGACACTCACTATGCATTTCAATTAAAATAAAAATTTCATAACACCAGCCAGCAAGTTACGTGTTTTTGGGCTACAGTCTAGATTTGTCTGATAAGATAAAAATTAATTCAGAACTACAAGAATTTAAGCACCAACATAATCCATTCAAAGACTACGTGCTTAAAACATAAGATAACCAATTAATTATCTAATCTAATAGATAATAACTGGTCACCAAACTTTTACTGTGAATATTAATGTAAATGGAAACTGATTTTCTCTTTGCGTAAACACAAGATAGACGCCCCAATCTAGAGTTGATTTGTAGCATTAGTATTTGACACTCATTCATTACCTGCGATTTAGTTAAGAAATTTAAACTGTGTTTACTTGTTACTTTACCGTAAGTAAAAGATCCAAGACAAACAAATCCTCATTTATCGCTATTTATAGATAACTAATTCTTTATATAACGCTGTTGTTCCCCAAAACCACTAATAAATGCATAAATGGACCTAAATCCGACAGTATAATAAATTGAATATCTCGGAAATCTTTTGCGACCATCGTCGGGCGGACAACAACCTTTGTAAATTGTCGTCTTATTTTTATGAGACATTTTACTTCGCTTCCCCAGGAAGGAGGTGGTGAAGGCGCCCGCGCACAAAATAGGCCCGGTTACGGAATGCTTTGATGTGAGATGTAAGCGATAATGTTCTGGGGTTACCCTATCTGGGTGTTACCCTAGCTAGATCATCTAGCTAGGGTAACACCCAGATATTTTACCGTAATCACCCAGGGGATGGGTCAGTTCTTCCTTGTAATTGCAGGTGTCGCATAAGCGACGGTAGCCACTTACCAACAGGTGGACCATCAGGTTGCTTATCATCTAGTTGTATAAAAACATATTTAAGCTACTAGCACTCACCAAAGGCAACGCTGGCTTCTGCACGGGCGGTTGCGGCGGAGGTCCTCTAACCCTGATATCGCTGGGCTGCCGGCGAACAACTGGCCGAGCGGGCGGCGGCTCCCTTGGAGCATCCCTCACGTATTCTCGCGGTGGCTCCCTGCTGTACTCTCTCGGAGACTCTCTAGTGTGTTCCCTCGGAGACTCCCTAGGACTCTCCCTCTGTTCCCGCCCCGCTAGAGCCTCTGACAACGCCGCGCTTAGCGCTCCAACATTCCCAGTTGGCCGGACTTTTTCAGGGGAAGACTTTGGTGGTTGCTGTGGTGGTGGAAAGCGAGGTGCGTCGGTTTTAACTTGGCCATTTGGTGTGGTAGATCCTAAAAGAATTTTTGAATATTATTCATCTACAACCAACAACAAAGTAAAAAATTACTAGTTTTATTACAGCTCATGCAGCATCAAAACATGTTTCATTAACTAAATAGCATTTCCCTAGCATAGCATTTTGAATGAAAAAAAAGGAAAAAAAATCTACCCTATCAACAACAATCTAAATTTAGTTCCCAAAGTGATCTAAGTGGACTCCCAGCAAGCATAGCACAAGAAACACAAGAAGCCGAGAAACACTTTTGTCTATACCGTAATGTCATTTTTGTCGACCTTGGCCCTACAAAAATGACATTATGGTGTAGAATAAACCGTTTCTCAAGCTTCTCGTGTTCCTTGTGCTACGCGTGCAGGGTTCACGGGAGACTCGACGGGGGTCTATGTTGACTTGACAAAAAACACATTTTTGTGGAGTTTTGGGAAAATGGTAGAAATGCAGCTGCAGGGGGTCCACCACTACAAAACACATTGGTGTTTTGGAGCGTTGGAAACAATACTTTATACAGTACTACAGACATGTCACGTGACCGCTGTTAGGTCAACTGTTACCAAACACTGCTAAGTCTTTTATGTTGTGATGCTGAATAAAGTTTTATTCTATTCTATTCTAAGTTGCTATCGTAGATGGTTTTCCTTTCCACATCATCTCATGCTAACAAAAACATCACTTGTCGTCATACACTGAAATTTGTGTTCGTGACATTGAGAGTTATTTAATTGCATTTTGTTTGTTAAATATTATTTAAATTCCATCATTATACAATAAACTAGTGTATTCTTTAGGATTTATATTAAAAACACTACCATTATGATATTTCAATTTTAATACAGTCTGTCATTCCTTAAGATTTGAGATAAAATTAATGTCTTTGTAAATTCAGTTACTACTTAATTTACTCACTTCAAATATACTTTAAACATACTAAAAATACTGTACTGAAAAGATTGACAGCGAGAAGACATTCATTTTTGACATTGACACTGACTTGTCTCAAAAAGTTATTGACAAAACTCCTTGCTGACAAGTCAGTGGAAGTGCATGTGACCTCATTTTCTATTCATATGGATTTTCTGGCATATTGGAATAGATAACTACTGCAGTAGGTTATCCACCTTATAAAAAACACCTTCGTAATGTTGTATTCCTGTGGTGAATTAAGTCACTAGAGCTCATAGAGAATGTGTTATGTAGGGAGCAGGGAGAATGCTGTCTCTTGATTTGTAGACGGTAGGCAAAACATGCGTCCAACGTGGTACAAGCATCTGTTGGCTATGTTAACCACATACCATCATGCGGGTCATATTTTATGCCAATTTACCACCCTTGTGTAAAAAATAGTGATAGGAAATTTTAACATGAATTCAATCAATATCCAACCATTTTCAATAGCTATTACATAAATTGTCACAACTTGCTGAAATTGTATGATTTCCCTGCTTAAATAAAAATTGCCCTTGTTATTTACTTATGTAGCCTAACTTATTAGACCCTTAACATTTTTTGCATCCTCACTAAATTTATTAAATGTAATATTATAAAACTATAAACAAAATTTTCTCTCATGTTTGTCTTGTCCAGATACTCAACTGAATAACACAAATTTACTAACTGAAATTATCATAACAGATTTGTTTCATAATAAGACAATTGTATTTACTCATAAACATGCTCCGTCAAAACTCAGGGTTAGCCATATTTATCATAGATTGACAAATGGCCATTGTTAAAAGAAGTAATATTGGTCCTACCCAAGTTGGGAACTCTTTGATTGCAAAATACAACTTTGCCATCTCCCTTTACCTGCTGTGCCCAAAATCAGACAATAGTTTTTTTATTGAGAGTTAGTAGCAGCAGGCTATTAAGATACAAAAGGTTAATTAAACTGTCAATTCAAATTACTACCAACTATATATTTTATTGTCATTCATACACATACTGAACTGATAAATATTTGCCTTTAAACTTCACCCACCATCACACTCACTTACAATAAAAGCTTACTGTGACTGACATGTGAATCATTATATTTAGAATTTTAGAAAAGTTGATATTTATGATTTATAATATTTATAAGTACATATAAATTATGTATGTGTTTATTCACAACACAAAATAATATGTAAATGATAATCAAAAGCATTAAGTTACATAGTTGTATTATGTATGTAGTACATTAATTAACATTATTGGATAAAATTTCAATTTCTGTTTCCAATTATGTAATTTATAAATTAGGTTACCTGAGAAGTAGCTACAAGCCAGACACTATAGATATTTTAGGGTTGAGGAGACACCAGAGAGTTGGTGAGGTTATTATAGTTTATGAATTAAATAATAAAATTAAGTTGGGACCTCTTGGAGTCTTCAGATAATAATACAATAATTAATCTTGTAATGGTTAGAAAGGATAAACATTTATACATTATATAAGGTACAAACCTCCAAATTTCCCTATAGGTCTCAGTTTTGGCATTCCACCAGCAAACAATCCTCCAAGACCAGGGGGACCGCCACCACCATTCTGCATCGGTGCTGCGGTCCTGACACCATTACCAACTGGAGGCGTACTATTAGGGGGCTTTGACGTGTTCCCTGGTATGTAGGGCCCACTTTTGTCCACAGTAACAGTTTTTTTCAACTTTGCACCCTGTCGTATAGAACTCAGTAACGCATTTCTGTCATCACCAGAACCTTTTGAAGTTCCTCCGAAAATAGGAGGTGGCGGTGGACCTGGCGGCGGCGGCGGGCCGGGTGGTGGTGGAGGCTTCGGACCCATGTCTTTCACAAGAAAACTACACTAAGCCATGAGACGAAAACACACATAATACACCAATAAAGTCACTTAAATTTACGAGCACGTAAAACTCGACGTCGCACACGGTTAACATTCGCAATCACAGTAGCATGACAACACTCGATGCTTTATAAGTCACTTGATCCATGTTTTAATTTACATAAAATATGAAGGAACCTTGTCCTAAAAGATTAATCATTGTAGGAAATACGTAGGCACTGGAAATTGTTTTTATAGAAATAACATTTATTAATCTCCACTCACTATTTCAATTTCTTTAAATTTAAAGGTATGCGGATTAATAAAATTATTGTGTATTTTCTAGCTGTTGAAATTGTCGCGTAAAATAATTAATGTTAACAACTACTTCAAACAAAACAAACGACTATATCGAAATCAAGAGGAAATTCATGAAATTCTCACAAATATGGCGGACTATCAGCTGTCAACCATTTCACAGACAGAGATCAACCTCCTCACAGACAAAGACTAGATACAGATACTACGTTACGTATCTCACAGATAAAAAAAAATAAAGAGTTTTTGCCAAATGTTTTTGCCGTAAAAATGGTGTCGTAGTAGAAATCATGTTGTGACGTTTTTTGAATCAATTTTCTTTGTAGAAGAGCAATATGAAGGAGATCAAAATAGGAAAATCATTGTAACGAACGTGCATTTGCTGTGAAAGGCATTTCTAATTTTATCGTTCACTTGATCATAATGGTACGATAGAGACCATGGACCTAATTCTGGGAACACACTTTAATTCTAAATTTAAGCACCGTATCTTTCTCGCATTAAGTAATAGGAAAAAGATAGCAAGAATCTGTTTAGAGCTGTCACTTAAATTAAGATAGATTTCTAAGAAACTATAGACAATTTTAGACGGCATCTACGGAGGTGCTTCCTAAACACTGCATTTTATCCGGTGAATTTTATCACGTTCAATAAGGTCGACAATTGAACGCACGTTTCTAAATGTCAAATTATATGACAGCCATCCTTTTCGTATTCCTTTTGATAGAAAGAAATGCACTGAACTTAAATTTAGACTTAGCATGTGTTTACCAGAATTAGGGCCAATGCAGTCTATCATCATTACTCATCATTATATTTGGCGCCACTCTCTCCCAAGAAGATTGATTTAAGTAACATTCGCATTATTACAGTGGCCCTAATTCTGGCAAACACATGCAAAGTTTAAATTTAAGTTCAGTCTATTTCTTTCTCTCAAAATGAAAAAGAAAAGGATGGCTGTCATTTAAATTGACCTTTAGAAAGGTGCGTTCAATTTTCGACCTTATTGAACGTGATAAAATGCAGTGTTTAGGAGGCACCTCCGTATTTTCCTATTACTTATTGCGAGAAAGAGATATACTGTACTTAAATTTATAATTGAAGTGTGTTCCCAGAATAAGCCCAATAATTGCAGAAACAGAAATAACTTAAGACAAAGCTGTATAGGCTTAATCCTTTTTTCTACTCTACAAAAAATTTACAAAAAAGGGGTGTTTGGCGGAATTTCGTGGTGTTAGTGCAGATTTTTATAACAATAATTAAAAATTGTGTCAGAGCGAACTTTGTGTTATAAAAGTGGTGTAGTTTTATAAAACAAGTGTTTGTGTTGAAGTAGTACACAAATAAAAGATTATTGGATTAAAAATGATTATGGTGTGTAAGACGATGAGAACTTTTTTGTGGTTATCCACCTCATCAAGTAGCATCATAAAGAGACTGTCATCATATATTTCGCAGCAAATACTCCTAAGATGCATTGAAATAAGTAACACTAGCATTTCAATGCAATAAAAGAAGAAATAAAGAAGTACTGAAGACATGGCTGTATGGGCATGAGTTCCCTTTGCCTTCCCTTTATAGAAAGAATCGAAACAATATAATAAAAAAAAAGGTATGTTGCTATATAATAAAATATATTTACTTATGTAGTAGTTTAAATCACAGATTAAAAAGAGTGTCTAAACAGTTTAAATGGTGCCAGCGAAAACTGAACAATAGGGGCTTCGTAACAAATATAACGCGATAAACATTATGACGCGAAACTGAATCTGCTTCGCATCAAAATTTCTGAAAACAGTAGGTACACCAAAAATGCTACACGACATTGCTTCGTTAGCGGTGCACTTTACAGTTTCTAGTTCTGTTCAACTACGTTTAGCGCCAGCCACAGAGTACTTTGAGTTTAGCGCTACAGCTGCCTCGCGTCGATTGCTGCTCATCTTTTTTTACTAACTTAAAAATTAATGTGGCCCTTCGATTTTTCAAAATACACTATTTGAAATTGTTGTAATCCATAGATATACCGAGGAGCTCGGTGGCGTAGTGGTGGGAGCGCTCTAGTTTCGATTACGAAAGTAAAGCAACTTTCCCAAAGAGAATATAAAACGCTACGCTAGAAGAGACGGGACTTCAAGGAAAAAAAAATTTCTATAGAACGTGCACGCCAGACTCATACCAATATAATAAAAATTCAGCCAACAGTCTGGCAACAATAATGCCAACATAAGCAATAAAATAGGCATGTGCTTAGTAGAGATTAGAGATATACTTTAGATTTTTATCGATAGTTATAGGTGTTTGAAATTAATATACAATGGTACTTGAAAAACTTTTATTCAGTATAATATACAATATATCAAGCTTGACTACTATGACAACGTGGTAGGTTGTTAGGTTGACGGTAGGCGTGTGAATAGTCCAGGATCGGCCATCAACACCGATTTGGATTCCGACTACACCAAAAATATGTCGCGATTTTGTTATCGATTGATACATACACCAAATCCTTCCCTTTCAATTGAACCCACTGTTTACATCTGCGAAAAAAATAAAGTGGTTTATTTAATGGGCACGACATCGATAGGGAAATAAAATTGTGCAGACAGCACTATTTTTTACTTAGGTCGGTAGGTAAATTTTACTTTTATGTACTGAAATTTGTACTAAAATCCCTATTTTAACAATAATAGCTTTAGAATAGAACTAATTAACAGTCATTGATACTTACCGATCATCATTGAGAGGAAATTCAGACATAATATGTTCGTTTTACATTGGCCGCCGGCGTGTCTTTAAATTACATATTTCTTAACTTATTCGTTTACTCATTTAGTTCACTTCACATCACACACAATCCTTTTTGAGTCAAGCTTATTTGTTGAGGCAAAACACTCGTTTTTAATAATAATTTACATTATTTTTTTAATTTTAGAAAATTCTCCAACACAACCAAATGAAATGTCAAACGTTTTGAAAACAAGACAACAGCGACAGAGACAGATGCAGCGTTGCCAACTGCCACGGTCTCGATTACCCAAAAACCTAACTGAAAATCCCCAATTTTGGGGGAAAAAAAATCAATATTCCCCACATTTTCCCCACAAATTTTCAGGAAAGAAATAAAAGTACTGTTCTATAAATCAAATATATTTATTACATATACTTATTAAGTATTTAATGATTTTCATCAAGGTATTTATTGCAGCTCTTTATTATGCCTTTGTTTTGTCAACATATCATTCGAAGGATCAAATTTTAGTCCTTTCTTCTAGTGGTCATAAGCGCTGCTACAGTGTCAATGTGCAGGCGATTGTGATTCTCTGTTTTCAAACTCTTTAAAACGCTAAATTTTCTCTCGACAGATGCGTTTGAGAAAGTTCTCTGCGATACTCTAAGTTTGATGGACATAAATGTTGCCATAAAATAAACTGTAAAACCTTCCTGCCGGTGAAATTGCTTTAAACTTCATTTTTTTTTTATACAAAGCACGGCAATTGACCCATTGCACTAGCCGCCTCCACCTTGCCGGCCCAAAAGGTGCTTAAATAATCAAGGTAATTAAATATTCTTACATAATTTATAAATAATACTTACTTCTTAGACTACTTTTATTACTTCTAAGTTCAGTTCTAGCGTAAATGTCGTGATTCCCCGCATTTTCCCCACATAAACGCTCTCCCCACAAATTACCCAATCGAACTGAAAATCCCCGCAGTTTGGGGAATTCCCCACAGATTGGCAACGCTGGACAGATGACAGAAATAAATCACCTGTTTATGAAGATCGTCGACCACCATATTGATTGTATGGATAATGCCTTCTTTCGGATTGAGGCGGATTATACCGCCATTACTGAGCGTGCACGTTTCATACAATTTTTTCTTCTTACGAACTTGCGCTAGACTGCTTTCTCCATGGTCGATCTCAGGGTGGGTTAATATAACTCTGTCTGTTACGTTTTTACTCCTTAAGCCGCTAAACCGATTAAATACGATGTAATCTAACTCTGTATCTGTTGTCTGTCTGTCTTGCGGTTTCTCGGTAGACATACACATGAGGGCGTGTGATGGCTAGCCCGCTACTTTCTTCTGTTTCGTAGTGCAACACTCCATCTACAGATGAATGGACTGACTGATATAATAAGCGCAAAGCATAAACCGTCGATCCTAAAGACATGGAAGGACATGGCTAATTTCTGCCTAGGTAACTTTCCAACATTTACAAGAACACCACTAAGGTATCAAATTATAGAAATAAAATAATGAATTATCGTGTATTTATTAATCTTATAGAACTTTTCAATTTTTAACTTAAATTAATTGTCCTTATTGCATACTTCCGGTTATACTTTTACATTTGACGTTCCTTACCACACAGACGACTTAAAAAATACAATAAATTTTGCAAAACGCTAAATACGTTATTATAACAAAAGACGAGTTACACTTCAGTGGCTGCAAATGAAGTATAAAACTCACCCAGTTTGATGTTTCCACCGCATTTCTATACGGTTCATTAGACGAAGAAAATATGAAGCAATCTGAAGGCTATACAAGATGGATCCAATAAGGTGTGTAGACTCAAAAGACGATGGCCTTATTGCCTATACAAAGCAGAAAGATTCCTGTTAAGTTTATAACAGAGCTGAAGAGAAGATTCAAAATCGGTCGACTTCAGGTATATTATGTTTAAATTCTGGAGTAGCAAATTCTTGGTTGAGTAGACGACAAACATAGTGTTGCAATATCCAGCACCAAAGCTAAGTTGGTCGCAGCGAGTGAAGCTACTCAAGAGAATGTCTGGATTACGAGACTTTTTGGCGAGATATAAGATCTAAACGAGGTTCCCAAGCTGAAAGTAGATAATGATGCAGCCATAAAAATCTCACATAACCCGGAACTCCATAGAAGAACTAAACATATGGATCTAAGACATTACTATGTCAGAGAACTCGTCACTGATGGTGAAATACATGTGGAGTAGGTTCCCAGCAAGTTCTAGTTAGTAGATTTGCTAACTAAGGCATTACATAGGCCCCAGATTGAGTCAATTGCTACCAATATGGGTTTGATACAGCAAGGGTTTCCAAAAAGGGAGGATTGTTTATGCTGTTTGCTACTTGTCTACTTGCTACTTGTGGAAAAAGTTCGGGAGAAACGACCTCGCAGTAGGATCCTCTTTTAGGACGATAAGTCTGACAACGCCAGGCGAACGACCGACTTTTCGCGACTTTAAACGTAGAATCACTGGGTCACCTACCGTATAGACCCAACCTCGCACCTTGCGATTTTTATTTTTTCCCGAAAATAAAAGAATAACTTTGAGGAAAACGTTGTACGAACCCTGAAGAAGCAGTGGCTGCCTTTCAAAAGGTCGTGGAAAAGACCCCTACAGACGAGTGGACAAAGTGCTTTTCTCAGTGGTTCCATCGGATGCAGCGATGTATGGATGTGAATGAACATTATTTTGAAATAATATACCTAATACATACAACTCTTATCTTACTAGTTAGCTCAGTTTTTGTTTTTCTAGGAACTTTCAGTTTAGCCTCGGTTTGGCCCTCGTATTTATCAGTGAAGAAAATGTTTCTCTTTTGACTTCATAGCCAAGCCACTTTCAAAGAGAATGTAGTCACTACGTTTAGCCACTCATTCCAGTCATAAGGGGGGAAAAATATTAAATAAATAACCATGACCTAGCACATTTATAATTTCATACCATGTTTTGAAAAGCTGAGTAATTTATAATCTCTGATTTATGAATTTATTCATCGGTTAAACCACTGTCTATTGTTTATCAACTAATGTCAAATAATTTTTTCGTTTTACTTTTCAATTTTTATTCACTGCATTTTATTAATTATAAAAGTAAAAATGAACTCAGAACAAAACGTTGAATATTTGTTCGATATAACCAAAGCTGTAAAACATTTCTATGAAACCCCAGTGATTTTTATAACTAAACAAGATTATTCAGACACTGTGTTTAATACTATGTGCGTAATACGTTCCGCTCTCCAAAGAAATGATAATGACGGAGTAATTGATGCTGTTGCTGATTTTCATTTACGTTGGTTACATGCTGTTAATGAACTAGATATGTTTAAAAAACGAATTAATGATATTTCTAAAGATGAAATTTTTGAACTAATAAGCTTCACTATTGATGCAATGGGGTATCGCTTAAAATATTATCAAAAATTTATGGAAAAAAATCGTCCTAGCTTGCCTAATATTTATCAAGCCAACCTGCTGGCTGACATTGAAATAGTGGAGGAAATGCACAAAGATGTAATACATTTATTGCTTGAAAAGTTAAAATGTTTTAGGAATTTTATTAGTCATGATGAATTCAAATTAAAAGTCCATGATGCTTCGGAGGAATTACTACAATGGCTTGACAAAATTAATGATGAACTTGCTTCAAATTTAAGCAAATACATGCATGTGCATATGCCTCATTTGAGGAGTGACCTAACCAAAACTCTGCAACAGATTGTAGACGAATTGCAAACATCAACATCTAAATCAGCACTTGTTTTAGTTGAAGAGTTAAAAAATAAGGGCAAAGATATCACCACAATGATCAGAGGCACTTCAAGTCGGAATCTAGAAATAAGTAAAGTAATTGAAAAAATTGAGATTTTAGATGATCGTATTCAACGATTGGAGCATGAGCCTCTGTCAGCTGCAGTAATGGCTTTAAAAAATAAGAAAGAATATTTGGAAAGAAGGCTATCTTCTCTAGAGAATTTAAGAATTACATTAAAGAGTCTTCATAATTTACACGATTTACCATTGGAAGATGTAGCCGAAGAAGAACTCTGTGCATGTGAAGATTTCTTTCAGTTCAAAATATTTAATCATTCATTACCAGCTGAAGAACGTGAACGTCTTGTAACCGAATTGTGCTATTTATGGGATCTAGCAGTCTTTGGAGAAAAAAGCCATAAATCTATAATTTCTATACTAAGTGCTGTTGATTTGAAAGAAGAATTTACAGATGAACTAGGCACGTTTTACATAGATGAACACAGTAGAAAAATTTACAAATTACCCGATGACGAAACATTATATCAACCAAATGAAATTAACGAACTTGTGCCTGTGTCTGATGATCCAGATCATATTTATTTTTATGACGAATGCGGACGGTACTTTATTGACAATAAAACAAGACAAAGAGTCTATAAAGCCCATGAAACCGCAAGTGAATATTTAATGGATTCTTCAGGAATTCTTCTAAAAATAAAAGAAAATAGAGATGGAAAAACTTTCTTCTACGATAATTATGGACGTTACTATATTAATGAGAAAGGAAAGCACATTTATCGTGAAGTTGACAGTGTTAGTGAATATGAAAATGATGGCCTGGGAAATCTTGTCCGAATTAGAAGTCATTTGGATTTATTGGAACCTTGCCCAGATGATGTTCATGTAACTGAGGAATTTAAATATTTGAAGCAAACGGTTGGGCCAGCTTTACGAAAATGTATTGCCGAGACTATTTTGCATCAACCTGCTGATCCAATCAAATATTTGTCTAATTCTCTAGTAAAGTATAGAGAAAATATAGAGTTACAAGATAAACGTGCTAGAGAAAAAGAAGAGTTAAACATGGAACGCGAAGTTCAGCTTGCTGAGGAGAGGGCAGCAGCAGAACGTGCCGCATTAGAAAAAGCGTTATTAACTCAAGGAGGAAGTGAAGCTAGTTACGATTCTAATTTGTACAAATATGGTTCTTTGCGACAAGATGATGCGTTCTCTGTTGGTACAATTTCCAAGTAATGTTATATTATTAAGAAGTTTCTTGTTTTTCTGTTTGTTTCTTACTTCGATAAAATAAAAATGTTTGATTTTTTTGTATGACTGTATTTTTTATATTTTAGTCAATGATTTCAAAAGGAAGGATGCACCCCAACCAACATTTTATCACTATTTCCTCTATGCATATCTATGTCTTTATACAAGTTAAATGAGTGCCATCTGTTAGAACACTTACAATGAAAATGAAATGATCTAACAAACTAACTAATCTCCTCGTCCTCCTCAGGGTGCAAAAAAACAAGACAACGACAAAAAAGAGAGGCACTAAATTCTTTGTGAAAAAATTTCTTTGTATGTGATGTTGAGGTGGAGACAGTGAATCGTCTCCGAAGACCGGCATGCGTGCTCCTGAGCAGGAAGGGGGGAAGGTGAGATATAAGGTTGAAAAACTCTTTAGAACACTCTCCCTGATATAGCCCATAAAAGGCGCTACCTAAGCGACGCAATGTCTCGACGTAATGGCAGAGGCTCAAAGTTGTTCGTGACCTCTACATTGCCAATGATACGGACAGCACGACGTTGCAATCTGTCCAGTAGAGTAAGTAATGTTATATTATTATATTACGGACCTCACTTGTGTAAAGGCACGCATAATTGGTCAGGCGTTAAAAACTTAACACACATTGTTCAAGACACCGACCTTCCGTAAGGCAGTTTTGATCACGGTTTCGACGTAGTTCCCGGAATTCGGATCGCACCGTACCGAGC